>OY740787.1:40347068-41552427 GCA_963514005.1 Raja brachyura | reverse complement strand
AATACATACATACCATGGCATTATTTCAAGAATAATACTGCCAGGTGTTTGGCCAATATTTATTCCTTCATTAGGGTCACTACAGATTATGTGATCATTCTCACTTTGTTGTTTCTGGGATCTCTGCATACACAGGTCGAGTGCTGTGCAGCAGTAACCAGTTTTCAAAAGTACTTCATTGACTTTGGAAAGTGCTCAATAGTACAATGCAAATATATGTGTCCTTTTTTTAATAGCAGTCATGGGTTTGAGAAGCATGTGATCATTTTTGTTAGATAAACATGCATTGGTGTATCTTAAAAAGGTTTCTTATATTTTATTACTGTGTAGCTTTAACCCTGGCATGAACATGATCAAGGGTTGCAATGCACTTTATACCCATGTTATAGCTTATTGCAGAAAAAAATCAAAATTGTATAAATTGGAAAGAACAATAATCAAAATATATAAGCAAATGATAACCGGTAAAGGAACAAAAACATTTATATTAAAAATGTAGTGCTGGAAGAAACACCATTGGACTTGAGCCAGATGGTATCCAGGCATTTATTCGAAGGTCACCAGTTGTTAGAACTCGAGCTAAATCAGGCACAGAATGCTTTTATTAAGCATCCTAATAAAGAAAGGATATTAAATCATAGAAAGACTAAGAATTAGTTGTTAATCGAGGCAGTACAAATTGGATGTAAATATATTGGAAGCATCAGCAGATCAGGAGAGAGCAACTGTCAGCTCGATGATTTTTCATGATATTTCTCGTGTTCCCTCGCATGCCAACTATTTCCAGCGTATTTAGTTGCACAAGTCTACCACCAATTTTCCAGCAATTTATCTAGTTTCACCATACTACATACAGATCATGCTGGTGCAATTACTGTTTTTACTGCTGTGGATCATTACTGCTGTGGATCATTGCCTTTTCTGTTGGTTAGTTTGACTGTTTCTCATGAATGATTTGCATTGCAAATGAACTGCTGAGGGAGTGGATTTACTTTGAGTGAATCGCTGACTGCTGAAAGTATCCGAGGTTAATTTTGCTTTTCATTGAGTTGGACCAAAACTTGCAGAGTTAACATGACCAATTATGTTGTGTTTTTACTGAGGTTCTCAATGGGAAAATCTAAATTATTGTTACATTTGCACATCCAGGTGTAGGGTAATAGTATTCAATGACAACAGTAATCAGGTATTTATGAGCTCCAAATGTAGGTTAGAGATAGATTTGGGGGAATTATTGTTGTGCAAAACTAAAGCAATATTTTGGATAAACATTAAGCAAAAGTGGGTGCTTGTCAAAAACAAGTCAATCTCTGCTTTAAAAATACCCAATTACTAGGCCTCCACAGCTGTCTGTGTAGGCTTATTCCTAAATGTTAGTTTTGGAAGCTATGATGAATGAGAATTTTGTTAATTCATAAGCTCTGAATATTGGAAGTAAATTCGTGCAGGAGCATGAAGTGAGGCGGGTGCTCAAGACGGTGTACCCGAGGAAGGCTGCCGGACCGGATGGCGTGACAGGAAGGGTTCTGAAGGCCAGCTCTCCGAGGTCTTCACGAAAATCTTCAACCAGTCCCTGTCCAAATCCATCATCCCACCGTGCCTGAAGTCTGCCACAATCATCCCACTACCAAAAAAGCCTGTTATCAGCGGCCTGAACGACTACCGACCGGTCGCTCTCACACCAGTCATCATGAAGTGTTTCGAGAGGCTGGTTCAGCAGCACATCAAAGCCAGCCTACCGCCCACCATCGACCCGCACCAGTTTGCCTACAGAGCAAATAGGTCCACTGAGGATGCCATCGCCACTGCTCTTCACACTGCACTGACCCACCTTGAACACCAGGGGAGCTATGTGAGGATGCTCTTCATTGACTTTAGTTCTGCTTTCAATACCATCATCCACAGCAGACTGGTCACCAAACTCATGGATTTTGGACTTTCCCACCACATCTGCCTTTGGACCAAGGACTTTCTGCGTAACCGCCCCCAGACCGTCAGACTGGGCTATCACCTCTCCACCCCCATCACACTCAGCACCGGCTCCCCACAGGGCTGTGTGTTGAGCCCCCTCCTCTATACACTCTACACCCACGATTGTGCCCCCGCCCACTCCACCAACACCATCGTCAAGTTTGCGGACGACACGACTGTGGTTGGACGTATCTCAGGAAGAGATGAGACAGCCTACAGGGAGGAAGTCCAAAGACTGGCAGTGTGGTGTTCAGACAACAACCTCATCCTAAATACCACAAAAACAAAGGAAATTATCATAGACTTCTGTGAAAACAGTGCAGCCCTCCAACCCCTATTCATCAATGGGGACTGTGTTGAAAGGGTGTCAGACTTCAGATTCCTGGGCACACAAATTGCGGAGGATCTCTCCTGGACCACAAACACCACCACAGTAGTCAAGAAGGCCCAGCAGTAACTCTACTTTCTGAGGATCCTCAGGAAAAACAACCTGGAAGAGAAGCTGCTGGTGTCCTTCTACCGCTGCTCTATCGAGAGTGCTGGCGTACTGTATAACCACATGGTATGCCAGCTGCTCTGCAACGGACAGGAGAGCCCTTCAAAGGGTCATCAACACTGCCCAAAAAATCACTGGCTGCCCACTGCCCTCCCTGAAGTACATCTTCAGCTCTCGCTGCCTTGGCAGGGCAGCCAACATCCTGAAGGACCCTTCCCACCCTGGGCACAACCTGTTCCACCTGCTGCCCTCTGGCCGATGGTACAGGTCTTTCAAAACTCGCACGAACAGACTCAGAGACAACTTCTACCCCATAGCCATACGTGAGCTTAACAATGCAAAATAAGAAATAACACTCACATTCAACTGAATTGTTTTTTTATATGTATATATTTTTACCCTTCCTTATATTTTAAGATTGTTCTTGTGAATCGCACCGTTGGATTGACTTTTTAAATTTTGTTGCACCATGTGCAATGACAATAAAGAGATTCTGATTCTGATTCTGAAATGGTAACCGAAGATTGATGCAGAGGATAATACATCACACTATTCTTGGAGGGGAGTTTTGAAGTGCTTAAAATCATTACGCTGATACATATCACAACCGTGTTTGAGTCAGATCAGTGATTTTGCTTGATAATCCACCCAGCAAAATGGTTAATTGTCTTCACAAGTACATTTGTTACTCAAAATATATGGGTATGCAAGATGACTAAGACTACCATGGGAGCAGCTGGTCATTTTATATGGCTAGAGGCTTCTGGACTATAACTTTTTTAATTTGTTTTCCCTTTCAGGCGTCTAATTGTTCCTCAATTAATCTTTCATCCAAATTAAAATTGTTATTATTTTGTTCATATGATTTGCATGATTTTTAGAACTGCTTGTCACCATAATAAATAACTCTGAAATTAAACCTTTTGTTGTGTAAAATGAAGTTCTTGGGACTTATGCCAGGAACTGAGGTTCTTGGTGTTGGGAAGAGTGTGTAGCAAGAGGCCAAAAACACAGACCAGTTTGTGTTACTGAAAATATACTCTGAGTATACAGAAAGATGATACTTGAGCAAAAAATAATCTAATAGAGGAACTCAACATGTCAGGTAGCATCTGTGGAGGAAATGGACAGATACTGTTTTGGGCCAGGACCTTTCAGATTGAATACTTTTACTTTAGTTTAGAGATACAGCGTGGAAACAGGTCCTTCGGCTCACCTAGTCTACACCAACCAGCGACTCGTGTACACTAGCACTATCCTACACACTAGACACAATTGACAAACTTCACCTAAGCCAATTAAACTACAAACCTGTACTTTGTATTGTGGGAGGAAACAGGATCATCTGGGGAAAACCCACGTGGATACGGGGAGAACTTAGAAACGCGTGCAGACAGCACCCATAGCCAGGATCGAACTTGGGTCTCGGGCACTATAAGGCAGCAACTCTACTGCTGTGCCACCGCGCCGCTTTTGTTTTATGTAAAACAAGTATTATCTCTGTTTCTCTCACTCTGAAAGTAATATTAAAAAAAAATATCACCTTTATCTCTGCCACTCAAATTACATACGTTAACTATTTTTGGTTCTCTACCTTTTTGACTGTGGATCTGTATTTGCTGTTTCCTTCTCCCCCTGTGAGAGTCTCTAACCTCTTCATCACTTTCTTGTTCTCTTTTCTGTACTATACTTAATTTGTTTGTTTTTTTCGACTCTCCTTCCCTTCCTCCCTTGTCAGCCACATCAACTACTAAGGGTAATTCAAATCTAATTTCAGGAAACGTTTGGTAAAACTCTTTCCAGCTCCCCAAGGAAAATAAATATGCTACTTGCAATGTACTAAATATAACAAAACATTCTCCTTTGTGCCCCTATATGCTTAAGAGCACATCACAAACACCATAGCCTCAATTGCCATATTTTGTTTCAATTGTTTTCATTAATTATTGATGCTAAACACATCATCCAAATCAACCCTCAATTTGTGATAATAACCTCCAATTACGGACCCCCGAGTGTGAAGTGTCATAAAATCAAATGCCTCTGTGCAAGGAAGTTGCTGTTCATTAAAGCGGAACTAAGGCCTCGGGATTTAAGGATGGTGAACATGCACTCATGATGATTGAATAAATTAAATCTTGCTTTTTGTCTCATTTGGCATTGGCATTTGTTCTGGCTATCAGAATTTTGAGTTGATCAGGTTGTTTTTCTATAAATAACCTGAACTTTAAAATATTAATCAACTGAAACCGAAGCAGCAACTTAGATCAATGTTAATACAGCACATGCAGTTTATTTGGGATTTCGGAAAGTAATTGGGCAAAATTCCTCACAAAGCAAATAGAAAAGAGGCAGAAGTAGATGAAACACATCCGGTTGAACTGAGAATTTGTTTTGCCAAAGAAGCCAAAGCCAGCAAATGAAAATTGATTACGCTCATTGAGCGCAACAGAGATCTGTGGTAGATTAATCAAGCAGCGACTTAAGGCGTAAAAGGGTAAGGAGAGCATATATTAGAAGATATGTTGGAAACAGTCTTGAGTTGTGAATTCACACCCTCAGTTCTTTATATCTGTTCATTTTTAAACATTATCATGAAAACATTATTGTAGAAATGTAGCTAGTTTGCTGATATTATTTAAGAAAGGAATCTGTTGCATCCATCCGTCTAGTTGACAATGACCTTTGGGGGTTACACAAAAAGCTGGAGAAACTCAGCGGGTACATTTCAGACCCTTCTTCAGACAGTGGACCAGTCTGAAGAAGGGTCTCGACCCGAAACGTCGCCTATCTCCTTCGCTCCTTAGATGCTGCTGCACCCGCTGAGTTTCTCCAGCTTTTTGTGTAACCCTCGATTCTCCAGCATCTGCAGTTCCTTCTTTGACAATGACCTTTATCTGGCTTTTTCCAATCATCAGTAAAGTGATGGCATTTTCCAATCATGCTATTACCCACTAGCAATCTCGTATTAAGACTCAATTCACTATATGGGATTGCAGTGATTCAAAGAGAAAACCCATTGCCACTTTTCAGGGCAACTAAGATATGCAGTAAACACCAGCTTTAACAGAGTGGAACATGTGAGCTAAGCAATTACCCACATTTTCTTGTATATTATATAGTTATTTGTTTTAAAACTGAAATATATATGTGTGTTTGAGAGAGAAAATTTATTATGTATTTGTAAGATGTGCAATATTTCACAGATGTGGGAAATGGTGCAATACACTAGTGAGAGTAATATTAAAGGCTCGGCGATCGTTTCGCTGAACACTTCTATTCAGTCCGCCTAAACCTACATGATCACCTGGTTGCTAAAAACTTCATCTCCCCCTCCCATCTCCATACTGATCTTTCTGTCCTGGGCCGCCTCCACTGTCAGAGTGAGGCCCAATGCAAATTGGAGGAACAGCACCTTGTATTTTGCTTGGACAGCATACATCCCAGTGGTATGAATATCGACTTCTCTAACATCAAGTAACCCTTATTTTCCCTCTCTCCATCCCTCCCCCAACCTAGTTTTCCGACCAGTCTGATTGTCTTCCTGATTAAATTTTATCTTAGTATGCTTTGTTTTTAGCTTCCCCTAGCTAACAATCATCTATTCTACAATTTCCTTGAACCTCGTCCCCTTTGGTGTCTCGTTTTCACACCTTAACCTGTGTCTACTTCTCCCCAGACTCTGAAGAAGGGTCTCAACCCGAAACGTCACCCATTCCTTCAATTGTATCTTTTCCCCGTAATCCTTTTTGTGACAACTCAGAATTGAGTACCTGTCTGTGTGAAAGATAAAGAAGAACAACCATGCAGATATACTTGCATCAACCATCTACTGCACACCTATTTTATCTACATCACTCCATCTTTCACAGTTAATATAATCTCACACATATGTCACTATTTCTCATTTATTTATGAAATCTTTCATCGTATATATCATTCACAGTTGTATCAAATTGCTTCACATGCACACATACTCGCTTGACATCAGACTCCTGCCTAACATAGCTGATTATGTGGGATGCCTGGGAGAGGATACTGACATCGGTTCACTATTCTTCCAGTAAGTCAGAGATTTTTGCCCAGATAATATTGTCAGCATGTTTAGAGTGCCTTGAGGAGCCTGCTGTTAATAGTCTAGGTTTCAGAAGTACCGTATTTCCCTGCAATGAAGACGCACCTGCGTCAAAGACACACCCCCATTTTGAGTTGCTAAATTTTGAAAAAAAGCTGGCGGGACAGGATCAAGGGTTTGGTTTAGTCAGTAGAAAGTAAGATGTGAAACTCTTTCAAGGAAGCAATGAGGAAGCTTCCATCTTCACCTGTCCCATAATGCGCTGTGAGGTTCAGGTCCGAGGGATGGGGACTTCGTGGCTCAGGGAGATCACATAATGGAGAGAGAGAGAGCCCGGGAAGGAGCAGCCAGCCTTCTGCCCAGTAGCGATCCGCCAACTATCACCTCTACCGGCTGCGCCTGTGCCGAAGGACACCGTGGCTGGTTGGTGGGCGCGCCGGCAGAAGACTCTGAGGTGGCGGCCGGTTCCGCTGCCACCCGAGCTACTTCTTTCTCTGGCCACAATGTGGTGGCTCCGTGCCCGGAGCACTGTGGCAGCGATGAGTGAGTTGCCGGCATGATCCCCGACTCCCTCCTTCTCAACGCTCCTGCCCTCCCCACAACTTTACCCCTGGCGGCCCAGCCAATTTGTGCAGCCCAAGCCATGCTGACCTGGGCCAGACTCCCCACACGCTGTGAAAGGAACTCTTTCCCCCCCCCCTCAGCGGCGCTGTCCTTTTACAGCCACTTCCCATTTTACAGCCACTTCCCATCAGCTGCCAGCAGTGAGGGATGGACGTGGCTATCCCTCAGTACAGCAACATCGTTCTTGGTGTTGCTGTACTGAGGGATAGCCAAGTCTATCTTTCTTGGCTAACAACCTAACCGTCGGCCTCCAAAACGTGGGTAAATTTTCGTGCCTTATTTTTGGGTAAAAAATAGCGTCTTCATTACTGGGAAATACGGTATATAGCAGATAGTTAACCCTGTTGCCTGGTAGATAGTTTTGTGCCAATTCTGTAGTCTTGATCCTCAAATTTTCTTTCCTTATTTGACTAAAGACTATGTGGTCCATTGAAGATGGTGGGGTATTTTGTGATCAATGTTTACCTTTGTAGATAGGTGTCTCCCAAGATATGGGTAGTGCTCCACATTTTTTTAGGATTCGCAGTGGGCATTGTGTTGAAAGTTGGCAGAGGCCTTTTGCGTTGTGGACGCTGAATGTGAGATCCATGCTGTTGGTCACTTCCTTAAATGAGTTGATGATGATTGAGGTCAGCCACCGAGTGTGCATAAAGCAGGCATCGTTTGCATGCTACAGGCAAAATTTGGATGACATTGTCTCAGGTGCTTAGTTGCAATAGCTTCTGCAGTTTAGCATTAGTTCTAAAGGTAGTGAGAAATTTGTTGGAGGCAAGGCGCAATATTGCGGCAAGAAAAATGGAAAAAACTGAGCAATGCAGCAGCATTGTTTGAAGCTAGTCTTCAGAGACAACAGCTTGTTGTAGCTCTGTTGGTCAGTATCGTGGCTCGAACAGTGTCATGGAGCAAGTGGCATTTGGAGTTTGATTTCTAGGGGTTGGGTAGCTGTATTTGTGGTGGCCTGTGCTACATTTTTCTTGGAGTTGTTCTACAGTGAAAGTTATGTCCACTGTACATCTAGATCCACACTCTTATTCTCAGATCAGCTCTGTGGCTACCAGAAGGAAGTAGTTCAGAAGGAGCCTCTGTTGATTCTCCCTGTGGCAGACATTTGGGACACCTGTCTGTGGTTACCACCCTTTTGTGGTTGACTCCTGTGTTGAAGATTGTCATGGTTATCTCTGAGGTTGCCTTTTCTTCTGGGAAGTGGGCAATTAATTCATGGATTCATGACAGAAGCTTTTATGTGCCGGTTTTTAATTTTTGTCAATGGGGCTAGGTCCTGAAATCCTGTTATCTTTTAGTTGATATGTGGTCTTTTAGAGTTCTTGTAATTTAGGGGTGGGATTAGGCTGGATCAGATCAATTGCATGTGGAATTGAGTCAAGATGCTTATGGGAAAGTTAAAGCTGTAGTTGAAGGAAATTTTGAAGGTGTTGCATCCAGCAGGTGTGTATTTATGTCTGTCTGGAATAAAATGTTGTGGGAAGTGCATGTATTCTTTGTCAAAGTGTTTCACTTGAACCTGTTTCCTGTTCTGTCCACAGATGAAGGGTATTACCAGGGTGGCAAGTTCCAGTTTGAAACGGATGTTCCAGAAGCCTACAATATGGTGGTGAGTTGAAGGGTTATTGCAGACTTTTACTGTGCAATTTATTGCAGTGCCTGGAGGGCAAAGCACAAGGAAATTAATCAGGGAAATGATTCATATTTCTACTGTTTTTAAGTAGATTATGTGCATAATATTGGCAGTTAGAACAAACAACCATTTCAGCGTCTTAGGACAGGTGAAACCAAGACTGAGAAGCATAAGTTACCACAAGTCTCTCTGACCTGTGTTGATGAGATGGAATAAAGACGATGGTTACCACTTTTGATTTATTTTTCCCATTAGGACTAAAACCAAAATAGTTAGTAAAAGGTCGAGGAAAGTGCAAAAATGCTTTAAAGGGATATTGCTTTATTAAATGACTAGGTATGAAGGCTACAGTTGGATTATTATGTGGGTAAATGTGAAAATGTCAATAAGTTGGAAGTTTGAAAAAGAAAAATTATTTTAAAGATGATATATCAGAAAAAGTGAGCAGTCAAAAGCATTTGGGTATCCTCGTACAGAAATGACAAGCATGCAGGTTTCATAAAATATCAGGAAATACGTTTTTTATCAGCTAGCAATGTCAACTTGATTGGAGTATGAAAGCAACAATTAGTGCTGCTGTTGTACTGAATTTCAGTGAGATTGCATTTGAAATACTATGTGCTGTGCTAACCTAATCCGAGGATGGAAAACCAGAGTCATAATCGTAGCGTGGAAACGGGCCCAACTTGCCCATTCTCACCAACATGCCTCATCTACACTAGTCCCATTTGCATTTGGCCCATATCCTACTAAACCTATCCTACCCAAGTACCTGTCCAAATACTTTTTAAACATTGTGATTGTACCTACCTCAACTACCTCCTCTGGCAGCTCATTCCATATACCAATCTATCATTTTGCAAATAAAAAAATGTTGCCCCGTCAGGTTCCTATTAAATCTTTCTTTTCCTACCTCACCTTAAACCTATGTCTTATGGTTCTTGATTCCCCTATTCTAGGTAAACAACAGTACATTTACTCTATCTATTTCTCTCATAACCTTATACGCCTCGCTCTATACGATCATCCCTGCGCTCCAAGGAATAAAGTCCTAACCTCTTAACTGCTCTCAATAGCTCAGCTCTTCATATTCTGGCAACATCCTTATAAATCTTCTCTGCACCCTTTCCAGCTTAACAGCATCTTTCCTATAAAAGAGTGTCTAAAACAGAACACAATACTCTAAAGGGCCTGTCCCACCAGCATGCGACTGCATGTGGCGAGCACGACCAAACGTGGTGGCTTGAGCCGTATGGCCTCGTGGGGCCAGTTCCACTTCAAACCGCGGAGGCTTCTGTAGTTGTGCGGGGCTGGTCCCAACATCATACTCACCAATCAGCTGGACAGGAGGCGGGCCGAGTGAATTTGGACTTCGCACGGCGTCGGGCGGTTATGTCATCACGCAATGGCACGCCGGGCGGTGACGCCACGCACTGGGCGTACGCCGCCAGGACGCTGCATAAGGCGTCATGATGCTGCGTACGACGTCGAGACGTTGCATACGGCCTCAATGCGGCTGCGGGCCTGTTGGCCGTTGGAGCATGGGATTTTGAACAGTGTCCGTTTTGCGGAGCCCCGCGCGATGTCGGGAGCAGCCCCGCACAACTCCATACGCCTCCGGCGATCGAAGTAAGACCGGCCCCGAGAAGCCGTACGGCTCAAGCGACCACGTTAGGTCGCGGTCGCAGTCGCATGCTGGTAGGACTGGCCCTTAACGGTGTATGGCCACTTGGGGGTGGGGAAGGGGTCTCCAAAGAAATATGTTGTAAATCAGTATACCTGGGCACTAAAAATCTGTCAATCGCTATTTGCAGAAGAGAGTTCCACATTGCTCTCAAATCTCAGTCATAGAGTCAAACAGCATGAAAACAGGTCCTAGTTTGCCCAACCTCGCCCTGTAGCTCTAGCCCTCAAGTCCTTGCAGCATTCTTATAAATCTTCCCTGCACTCTTTCCAGTTTAACGGCATCCTCCCTATAGCAGAGTGACCAAAACTGAACACAGTACTCCAAATGTGGCTTCACGAACATCATATATAACTGTACATTTTGAATGAAGAATAATATCCCAACCTCTATCTATACTCAATACCCTTGAATGTACTCTCTGACATTATTTTCCGTCAAACAATCTCTTCTCATCTCAAGTCCTTAATGGTTCGTCACTATCCTGAGATGATGTCCTCTGTTTCCAAGCTGACCAACCAGAGGGCTCTCTTCATGGTACAGTGTCCTCAACTCAGGAATCGGTGTTGTGAATACATTACAGTATTATCCTTCTACTGACTCCAGGGCAATTTTATCCTCTTTTAGACACAAAGACGAAAACTGCACATCGTCAACAGGTCTCAGTGCAATCACAGCAAGACTGCATTACGTTTGTACACCAAGCCCACTGCAGTAAATCCCATGGCGCTAACGTACATTTTCTGTAAACTAGTTTCCCACCATCATTTAAAAAAGTATGCTTTTCTTGCATAATATAACTCGATTTGCCAACATTACAACATTGACTTTTTAGGATCCTCAATACAACTCTCATTTCTACCATGCTTTGTACTTATGATTGCAGGTAGATTAAAATTCACATATTTCTCGGCAATTATAATATGATCGATTGTAATATGTGATTGTAGATCTGCTTCTGTGGCTAGCACGCAAATAGTCGCCTAGGTTGGGTGCCATCTTGGAAGCATCAAGATTGTGACAGCTCATCGTTGGGTAGCTGATCGTTGGGTAGCTGATCGAAATCCTAAGAACAACGATTGAAAATAGTCAAAATGGAAATTGGTGCCTTGGATAAACCCAGCACTAGGGAAATGCCAGTCTTTTATTCTGCAAACCTCATCCTGTGTAGTTCAAACTTACCATGCAATTCGGTGAGAAAAGTGTGACCTTGACTAGGTCAACTCTGCTGTATTTGTTGAGGGATAAAAGCCAAGATTCTGCCCCGCTCTTCTTTAAATAGTGTCTTGGAATTTTTTTAATTCCCTCGAGAGGGCAGACGGGAAATCATTTGGCTTAATACGATACGATAGAACATTATTTATTGCTGGTGGGGAATTGATCAGGCAACAATCATAAAACACAGATACATGAAACATTAAAGTAAAGTGACGAATGGAAAGGATTGGAGATGTGCAAAGATTGGGGGGGGGGGGGGAGGAGGAGGAGGGGAGTCAGTCCACACCACGACAGAAAGGGGAGGAGTTGTACAGTTTGACAGCCACAGGGGAGATGGATCACCTGTGGCGTCCTGTACTGCGTCTTGGTAAACCAGATGAAACCAGTCTGTTGCTGAAGGTGCTCCTCAGGTTGATCAGTGTGTCATGGAGGGGGTGAACGCTATGTTCCAAGATGCTCCACAGTTGGAGGAGCATCCTCCCCTCCAAGACCGCCTCCCATTAATCTAACTCTGCCCCCAGGACAGAGTCAGCCTTCCTGACGAGTTTGTAAATCCTATTGGTGTCCGTGGCCTTCACCTCGTGTCTTGTCTTTGCTCCACTTCTGCCTTGAAACCAATCTGGAGTTGACGTAAACCATGTGTTCAAGTCTCTAGAGTAGGGCTAGGTGTGAAGCAGTGACTAAAAGAATGTGGAGGAGGGTATTAGGACAGAATGAGTAAGAGGTGGGATCTGAAAGTCTGAGGAATGAATCATATTTCCATCCTGATTTATTTTCACATCACCACACGATTTACTAAATCTGCGGTATTGAATTCCACACATTTTAACAGTGGCATTTAAACTCTTGGTTTTTAGAATGAGTGTAGAATGAGTATACTGTGATACTGTAAACTTCATCTTTTCTGATAGGGCTTGAGAGGTCAGGTGCTGTGTCAGCAAATTTCAAAGTTATTTTCAGCACCCTGTGTACTCTACCCAAGCTATGGAAACACCGTAGAGAATAAATTATTTATAAATGTATGGGTGCAAGTTGAAGATTTTATTGCAAATTCTCACGCAAGGAACAAGCGATAGAAATCTGTGACCAGGTTTGTTCAGAACAAGGAAAGACACAAAATGCTGGAATAACTCAGCAAGTCAAGCAGCATGCCTAGAGAGCAGTGATAGGTGACTGTTTGGATCGGGGCCCTTCGTACAGTACAAGATAATTTGCCAAGCCCAGTAAACTGACAGTTCAGAAATTCTGACACCAGGTTTAGAATATCGTTCAATTTTACAATCACATCTGGTACATTCCTAGACTAACTATTGATTGGGATTCAGATTCAGGGGCAGATGAGTTCTTCAGAATAAATCTGCAGTTAGAACTAATGAAACTAAGCCTAAGACTAGTTTCCTGATTGTGAGATGGGCCCAGAGTTCGACAATGCACATCTGCTTGGGTCCTGCTTCTTCTATGGGACAATTACCTAATTATAATACCTAAGACTGTAATGAGGTGAGGGAACTAGGTAACATGATGATTGTCATGTGGGAGGGATGTGGAAGAGGGATGGGCCGGTGATCTGTGCAACGTTTGAAAGCGACACTGCATCAGGACATGGGAAAGATGTGAGACTGACTGTATCAAAATCCAGGGAAGGATCTGGTAGGAACTCTAGCTTGTGGTGGAGAGTGATTAAGGGGTGACATTGGATTGTGATATGGGAGAACATGTAGGGCTGACTGGATTGTGATTTTGGGAAAGATGTGGGGATTCTGTTCTGTGATGTAGAGAAGTGTCAAAAAATAATTCTGCATTGTGATTCCGGGAAAGATCTGGAAGTGACAGGTAGTTGCTGTTAATCTAGCACTAATTACTCCTGATAAAATGTGATTGAGCTATGTTTTGTGGATGTTAGCAGCATTTGTGTGATCTCTATTCATATAGGAATAGAATTGCCTCACTGCATTTTGGTGGGGGGAGGGGTGGGTTTGAATGACATTTTCTGGAAAACTTTCTGTGAGATTATTAACACCTAGAACGATCATCTGATAAATAGGCCTATTTATACTTATCACTTAAATACCATGTGTAGCCAGCAAAGCGGCAGGTGATGGAGAGGCTAGCAGATCATAAGAAGCATACCAAACTATACTTGTTATCTCAGCTTGAGGAGCTTCCACATCGACAGACCACACTCAGTACAAATGGGCAACACTTCCTCTTTGATAATCATCAACACAGGAGCACCTTTAGGCCGTGTGCCGAGTCCCCTACTCTACTCTTTCTATACCCACTCTAATGCCATCTTTAAATTTACGAATGATACCACCATTGTTGGACAAATAGTGGTTAATAATGAGTCAGGGTACAGGTGGGAGTTTGATAAACTGATTGGATCGTGTCAGAAGAACAATCAAAATGTTAGCAAGACCAAGGAGCTGATTGTTGACTTCAAGAGGAGATAACCAGCAATTCACGAATCTATCTTCATCGGTGGGAAGGTGGTGCAGAGTTAAGAGCTTCATTTTGTTGGGCATGCATATCTCTGAAAATCTGTTCTGTGCCTTGCATATTGATACAATCACAAAGTTCCTAAATGCTTCTATTTCCTTACTGGTTGCACTAAGCCATGGTTCATAGAATGGATGCCCAGAAACAAAGAAGGCTGCAAAAAGAGGTAGATATTGTCTGGTCCATCACGGGTACTGACTTCCCCATCATTGAAGGGATCTACATGAGATGATGCCTCAAAGGCATCCATATAACCATATAACCATATAACAATTACAGCACGGAAACAGGCCATCTCGGCCCTTCAAGTCCGTGCCGAACAACTTTTTTCCCTTAGTCCCACCTGCCTGCACTCATACCATAACCCTCCATACCCTTCTCATCCATATGCCTATCCAATTTATTTTTAAATGATACCAACGAACCTGCCGCCACCACTTCCACTGGAAGCTCATTCCACACCGCTACCACTCTCTGAGTAAAGAAGTTCCCCCTCATGTTACCCCTAAACCTCTGTCCCTTAATTCTAAAGTCATGTCCTCTTGTTTGAATCTTCCCTATTCTCAAAGGGAAAAGCTTGTCCACATCAACTCTGTCTATCCCTCTCATCATTTTAAAGACCTCTATCAAGTCCCCCCTTAACCTTCTGCGCTCCAGAGAATAAAGACCTAACTTACTCAACCTCTCTCTGTAACTTAGCTGTTGAAACCCAGGCAACATTCTAGTAAATCGCCTCCGTACCCTCTCTATTTTGTTGACATCCTTCCTATAATTGGGCGACCAAAATTGTACACCATACTCCAGATTTGGTCTCACCAATGCCTTGTACAATTTTAACATTACATCCCAGCTTCTATACTCAATGCTCAGATTTATAAAGGCTAGCTTACCAAAAGCTTTCTTTACCACCCTATCTATATGAGATTCCACCTTCAAGGAACTATGCACGGTTATTCCCAGATCCCTCTGTTCAACTGTATTCTTCAATTCCCTACCGTTTACAATGTACGTCCTATTTTGATTTGTCCTGCCAAGGTGTAGCACCTCACATTTATCAGCATTAAACTCCATCTGCCATCTTTCAGCCCATTTTTCCAACTGGCCTAAATCACTCTGTAGACTTTGGAAATCCTCTTCATTATCCACAACACCCCCTATCTTGGTATCATCTGCATACTTACTAATCCAATTTACCACCCCTTCATCCAGATCATTGATGTACATGACAAACAACAAAGGACCCAACACAGATCCCTGAGGCACCCCACTAGTCACCTGCCTCCAACCCGACAAACAGCCATCCACCATTACCCTCTGGCTTCTCCCATTCAGCCACTGTTGAATCCATCTTGCTATTCCTGCATTTATACCCAACAGTTGAACCTTCTTAACCAACCTTCCATGAGGAACCTTGTCAAAGGCCTTACTGAAGTCCATATAGACAACATCCACTGCTTTACCCTCGTCAATTTCCCTAGTAACCTCTTCAAAAAATTCAAGAAGATTAGTCAAACATGACCTTCCAGGCATAAATCCATGTTGACTGTTCCTAATTAGACCCTCTTTATCCAGATACTTATATATATTATCTCTAAGTATCTTTTCCATTAATTTGCACACCACTGAAGTCAAACTAACCGGTCTATAATTGCTAGGTTTACTTTTAGAACCCTTTTTAAACAATGGAACAACATGCGCAGTATGCCAATCCTCGGGGACTATTCCCGTTTCTAATGACATTTGAAATATTTCTGTCATAGCCCCGGCTATTTCTACACTAACTTCCCTCAATGTCCTAGGGAATATCCTGTCAGGACCTGGAGACTTATCCACTTTTATATTTTTCAAAAGTGTCAGTACTTCTTTTACTTTGAAACTCATAGTATCCATAGCTACTCTACTAGTTTCCCTTACCTCACATAATTCAATATCCTTCTCCTTGGTGAATACCGAAGAAAAGAAATTGTTCAATATCTCCCCCATCTCTTTTGGCTCTGCAGATAGCTGTCCACTTGGTCTCTCCAATGGACCAATTTTATCCCTTGTTATCCTTTTGCTATTAATATAGCTGTAGAAACCCTTTGGATTTACTTTCACCTTACTTGCCAAAGCAACCTCATATCTTCTTTTAGCTTTTCTAATTTCTTTCTTAAGATTCTTTTTACATTCCTTATACTCCTCAAGCACCTCATTTACTTCATGCTGCCTATAATTATTGTAGATCTCCCTCTTTTTCCGAACAAGATGTCCAATTTCCCTTGAAAACCAGGGCTCTTTCCAATTTTTACTGGTTCCTTTCAACCGAACAGGAACATAAAGATTCTGTACTCTTAAAATTTCCCCTTTAAATGTCCTCCATTTCTCCTCTACATCTTTCCCATAAAACAAAATGTCCCAGTTCACTCCTTTTAAAGCATCTCGCATCTCGTTAAAGTTAGCCTTTCTCCAATCAAAAATCTCAACCCTAGGCCCAGTTCTGTCCTTCTCCATAATTATATTGAAACTAATGGTATTGTGATCACTGGATCCGAAGTGCTCCCCAACGTATACCTCCGCCACCTGTCCCGTCTCATTTCCTAACAGGAGGTCCAGCACTGCCCCTCCTCTAGTAGGCACCTCTATGTATTGCTGCAAAAAACTATCCTGCACACATTTTACAAACTCCAAACCATCCAGCCCATTTACAGAATGTGTTTCCCAGTCTATGTGTGGAAAGTTGAAATCTCCCACAATCACTACCTTGTGCTTACTACTAATATCTGCTATCTCTTTACATATTTGCTCTTCCAATTCTCGTTCCCCATTTGGTGGTCTATAATATACCACTATAAGTGTTGCTACACCTTTCCCACTTCTAAGTTCCACCCAAATAGCCTCCCTAGATGAGCCCTCCAATCTATCCTGCCAAAGCACTGCTGTAATATCTTCCATGACTAGCAATGCAACACCTCCACCTCTTGCCCCTCCAATTCTATCACACCTGAAGCAACGAAATCCTGGAATATTTAGTTTCCAATCACAGCCCTCCTGCAACCATGTTTCACTGATCGCCACAACATCATACTTCCAGGTGTCTATCCAGACTCTAAGCTCATCCACCTTTCTTACAATGCTCCTAGCATTAAAATATGCACATTTAAGAAACCCCCCATCTCTTATTCTCTGTTTATTTCCTTTTTTTTCTTTCTCCTCTTGTGTCCGAGTGCTTCCCTTTTCTGCTTCCTGCCTCCCATTCTGTCTACTAGCTTTTGCTATTTGCATCCCTCGCCCCAACCATTCTAGTTTAAAGTCTCCCCAGTGGCGTTTGCAAATTTCCCCGCCAGGATATTGGTCCCCCTCCGGTTCAAGTGCAACCCATCCTTTCTGTACAGGTCCCACCTACCCCAAAAGAAGTCCCAATGATCCAGAAACTTGAATCCCTGCCCTCTGCACCAGTCTTTCAGCCAAGCATTTATCCTCCACCTTGCTCCATTTCTACTCTCACTGTCACGTGGCACAGGCAGTAATCCTGAGATTGTTACCTTTTTGGTCCTTTTCCTCAACTCTCCTCCCAAGTCCTTAAATCCTCCCTTCAGGACCTCTTCCCTTTTTTTTACCTATGTCATTGGTACCTATATGTACCACGACCTCAGGCTCCTCTCCCTCTGATTTGAGGATATCTTGGACACGTTTAGACACGTCCAACACCTTGGCACCAGGGAGGCAGACCACCATCCTGGTCTCCCGACTGCGTCCACAGAATCGCCTATCCGACCCCCTAACAATAGAGTCCCCAATTACTATTGCCCTCCTCTTTTTTTCCCTACCTTTCGGAGCAACAGGGCCGGTCTCTGTGCTGAAGGCCCGTCCGCTGTCGCTACCCCCGGGTAGGCTGTCACCCCCATCCGTACTCAAACAGGAGTACTTATTTGCCAGGTGTACTGACATTGGAGTACTCACTCGTTCATGCCTCTGCCCCTTGCCCTTCCTTAGCGTGACCCACATGTCTCTCTCCTGTGGTTTTGGAGTGACCACCTCCCTATAACTCTCCTCTATCACCTTTTCACTCTCCCTGACCAGGCAGAGGTCATCGAGCTGCTGCTCCAGGATCCTAATACGGTCCCTTAGGAGCCCCATCTCTCTGCACCTGATGCAGATGTGGACGTCAAGAGGGCCATCTGACACCATGACCTCCCACATCTGACATGCAGTACAGTACACTGCTCTGGCTGACATTCTCTCGCCTTACCCTGGATCCGATACCAGTATAATATAAAAGAAACTGCTGTGAGAAATCAGCAGGTATCTGACTCAAACAGCTGCTCCCTCTTGACCTTTAACCTACACCTTTATTATACAAACCAAAAGCACTGTACC
This sequence comes from Raja brachyura, assembly GCA_963514005.1. The sequence continues at coordinate 41,533,868 of OY740787.1, read as the reverse complement.
TTAACTAACCCACTGTACCTTTACTAACCCACTGTACCTTTACTAACCCACTGTACCTTTACTAACCCACTGTACCTTTACTAACCCACTGTACCTTTACTAACCCACTGTACCTTTACTAACCCACTGTACCTTTACTAACCCCCTGTACCTTTACTAAAACACTGTACCTTTACTAAAACACTGTACCTTTACTAAAGCACTGTACCTTTACTAAAGCATCCCAATATCATCAAAGACACAAACCACATTGACCATGTTCTTGCCTCAAGCGCTAGCACTCTTAGTCTCCAGGATGGCAACCTCTTGATAGATGGCAACAATGATACAGGGAGCTGCAGTTCTCTTTACTTGTACATACACAAACCTATTTTGCTTTGGGTAAATGATTAGAGTTTACACACACATAATAATTTCCCAGTCCAGCTTGCGATCTTTGAGACCTGAAACTATTGTGACCTTCCTCTAGCAGTTGCTCTGCTCTTTCTTTTTCTTCACTAGGTGGTTCTCCGGAGATGATGCTTCTGCCACCTTCTACTGACTAATATAGGTTTGCAGCAGGCTTCATTCTAACTCCTAGGTCACAGGCCAGCTCACATTCCGTTCTGTTGAGGTCCGACAATCTGTTGGTATGACCGTTGGGGCTTAACCTCATCCTTCATCTTTGTGTGGTCATACATCTTGGTCTCTGCTCCCACATCCTGTTCCACTTGTTGCTTATATCAGGCACATCCTTGGGTTCACTCCCTATCAGATTCAGCCCGATCAATGCTCTCATCTCACTACTTTCATCAGGAAGAAGCTACAGGAGATGGAAAACACATTCAAGATCAGCTTCTTCCCAGTAACCATCAGTCTTTTGAATGTTGCACAATAATGACTACCTCAGCAACTGTTTGGGTTTTGCATCATTATGGTTTGATTACCTATTATTACTGTAATTCATTTATTTCGACTTGAAAGATACAGCGCCTACCGAGTCCGCACCAACCAGCGATCACCCCCCGTACACTAGCACTATCTACACGCTAGGGACAATTGACTATTTTACCAAAGCCAATTAACCTCCAGACCTGTACGTCTTGGAGTGTGGGAGGAAACCGGAGCACCCGGAGGAAACCCATGCAGCCACAGGGAGAACGTGAAAACTCCATACAGACAGCATCCGGATCTCTAGCTCTGTAAGGCAGCAACTCTACCACTGTGCCACTGTGTCGTCCAAATATTTGTGTGGTATTACATAGATGGGCTGTGAAACTGCAGCAAGTAAGAATTTCATTGTTCCATTGCAGTACATATGACAAGTAAACACTTCCTACGTCTTGACTTCCTGTTATTAATATCAGGAATCAGATGTGCAACAGGCTTGTCCCAGAACAGCCATGTGGTTGGGCTTCAAGGAGACTGGTGTGCAGTACAGCAGAGCTCCGGTTACTCATAGCCTGACACCATTATTATTTTATCAAGCATCATTCCATGTATTCATTATATTCCTCAGCTTGTCTGATTTTAGTTTAGTTTAATTTCGAGATACAGAGCTGAAACATGCCCTTCAGCCCAGCAACTCCGTGCTGACCAGCGATCCCCACACATTAGCACCATCCAACACACACTAGGGACAATTTACATTTATATCAAGCCAATTAACCTACAATCTTGTATGTCTTTGGAATGTGGGAGGTAACCGAAGATATTGGAGAAAACCCACAAGGTCACGGGGAGAACATACAAACTCCATACAGACAGCACCCGTAGTTGAGATCGAACCTGGATCTCTGGTACTACAAGGCAGCAACACTCCTGCTGCACCACTGTTTATTCTTGATTAATCAAGTACCTTTTTGAATTCAATGGGTCGCATATGCTGGTTTATTGAATTTTCTGACTGGTTCATGTGCACTGATGGTTATAGCTTGCCTAATCTCTCCAATCCCTAAACGCACAACTTTGACGATCTACGGCTGTTAAATCACTTGCCATTTTATAGATTTTCCCTGAGTAGTATTCCATAAATACAGCTGACTCTTTCCTCCATTTCACCTTCAAGGTGGCAGTGTGATGCTAACAATTTTTAATAGCTAATCTATTTTTTTTTCTTCTTCTTCAGCCTCCCAAGGTAAAATGTTTAACCAGAATTTGGCACCCCAATATTACTGAGACTGGAGAAATTTGTTTAAGGTATGACTTTTGTTTGCTGCTTCGGTTTTATCAGTTGCAAATACCTGTCATGTTCTATGCATATTTTAGATGGCCAAATACAGATAGGTTGATTAATTGATACTTAAGCTATTAGGTTTGTGTACAGGTAAGCAGCAGTGCTCAGATGCGTAGCAATACTTTGAAACTTTTAACTTTACATAACTTTTAAAGTTATTGTTGAAGTCAGATTTAGGATTGTAGATCGTGGAGAAAAAAATCCAAATGGAGGGAACACGCAGCATAAACAGAACAACATATTGCTTCAAACTTTAATTGTCTTTGTTACATTAACCATTGTTAATGAATTGAAAGCCATTGAGTCTGAAAAGAACTGCGCTAAGCAGCTTTGATTCATGAGAAGAAAGAATATAAATAGCTGTCCGGAGGTAAAATTTCTATATCATTTACTCAAGAATTTGTGAAGCTAAAGGAAGAAATGGAGGTGAAAGGAAAGGGTGGAAAAATAGGAGCCTGTCCAGTGGGGCACAGGGGAAAGGGGGAGGTTTGGGGGATGAAGGGGATAGAGGGAATGTTTTGTGGTTATCTAAAATTCGAGAATTCACGATGTAAGCTACCCAAGAAGGATATGAGGTGTTGTTCCTCCAGTTTGCGTGGGGCCTCACTCTGACAATGGAGAAAATCCTCTCCCCGCCCCTCCATGTGGCCTATCTCCCCTCCCCATCAAAACCCACCCCATCTGTAAACACCCATTATATGGCAGGCTTTGCCCTGCCCCTCATCCAGCCCCCCCCCCCCCCCCCCCCTTCCACCTCCCTCCCCCATTACAATCAGTTTGAAAAAGGAGTCCTGACCCAAAAATATACACAAAATGCTGGAGTAACTCAGCGGGTCAGGCAGCATCTCTGGAGAAAAGAAATGGGTGACATTTTGGATCGAAACCCTTCTTCCAATTGTCATTCGGATCTGAAATGTCACCCATCCATATTCTCCAGAGATGCTGCACTTTGTGTCTTTTTATGTAAACCAACATCTGCAGGTCCTTGTATCTCCATGCACCTGACCTTGCTTTAGGACAAAATATGTATTGGGTCACAGTGGATTGCATCAAACTGCCATTTCCAAAGGAGGTTTACAAATTTCCGCTACCCTGGAGTTCACCCTGGCTATACTCCTGAAAGAATTGACCCCGATGCTCATATTGAATCTGTGTGAGTTTCCTCCATGGCTAGAATATCCTAACTGCAATATAGTGGGAATTCTCAGTCAGTGGCAGTGGTTCTGATATGGATACATTTCGGAATGAGATGGGTTAAGTTGGAAAAAGGCTCATGTTTGTAATCTTTCCAACAGGCACACCTGCTATAAATACAATGCACTACATTTCCTCTGCTGATTAGTGTTTAATGGATGCAGCTTTCAACTCTGTTACTGTAATTGATACTTGACCTCTAAGTAGTAGGCAGGAACATCTGATTTTCTTTGTATGATCATTATGCCTGGAAGTTTACTGTTGGCAGTCTTTCGGCTTATTTGTCTGAAATAAATCAGTTCTGAATAACATAGTTTAAACCCTTCCAGACAAATCAATCTCTTTCAAGGGTTCAGTGTCTTGTATTCATTTGCTTCTATGCATTTTAATTCCTGTACACAAACTTGATTGTCAGCATTAAACAAAACCTCGGGCAAGTGGTTCCATTAATGTCTGATCAAAGCATGTGTTGGAAATAGTTAAGGTTCATTCCAAAATCTAAATGCAGCGAATTCAGTTATAATGTTTTACTGTGGTCTCCTACAATAAAATGCCAACTTCTTGCTGCATCTTCTCCCTGCTGAAACCTTTTATGTGTTTTGCAGCTTGCTGAGGGAACACTCGATTGATGGCACAGGGTGGGCGCCAACAAGAACCTTAAAGGTATTCTTCTCATTGCGAACTACAGTTATTTCCCCCTTCCTCTCTGAATTTCCAGCAGGTAAAACAGCTGAAATATATTAAATTTACTCTGACATTATTGAGCAAGCTAATAATGTTGAACTATATGCACCTTTGGTCAAATTGGAATTTTTTCAATCCTGGCAAAGCCCTGTACAATAAAATTCACCCACTTCTTATGCAAACCACCTTAACGTTGCTGGACGGCAGGTAGTTCTTTTAGAAGTGAACAAATTCCACTTCAGATACAAATAATGTGCACCCAAGTAGTAGACTACCAGACATCGTGTCCTGCAGGATTACTGCGTGGTGCAGAGTGGTCATAATATCTCTAAAAAAGCCAACTACAAACTTAACAAGACTGAAATGGGGCGATCAGTAGAAATTTACTGAATTTGTGCTGTAAATTCACATTGAGCAAACAAACGCATGAAATGAAAAATATTACATGGATCATAGATATCAGAAGCATGCAATAAATTATATGAGAAGTCAGAGTTGGCAGATTGTTGATCTAGATTCCACTTTCCTGCTCGATGTTCACCTCAAAAATCTCTCAGTTGTGAATATGCTTGAATGCCTCCACACCACTGCTGTCTGGGTTAAGGATTTACAAATATTTGTAGCCATCTGAGAGAGGAAATATCTTCTCAGCTACCTCTGAAGTCGGTCATTCCTGAAACCAACACCATGTTCCCTACTAGATTTTCTCACCAGCAAAAGTCATCCTCGCAATATTCTCACAATGAGCCAATGTGCTCAATCCCTGATTCCAAGAGTCACCTAGTGAAGTGTGTCAGCACTGCTTTCAAGGCAAATATGTCCTCATTCAAATGAAGAGGCCTAAATTGTACAATACACCATGTCTGAACTTATCAGGGCCCAGTATTGTTGCAGCCACATAACGTTTGAACTTGATATTTCAATAAAAGTAAACGTTTCATCTTTCTTCCTAGTTGTTTGTTGTGTTTGCAGCTAAATCCCAGTGCTTTTCATGCGAGGGCATCCAGGTTGTTCTGAACATGAGTATTTGTCAGTTTCAGCCTTTTGATAATATTCTGCTTTCCTATTTTTCCTACTGAACAGTATGATCCTGTTATTTTCTTATTGCCCTTCATTGTCTTCCATCTCCTTTCTTTATAATCCATTTTAGATCATTTTGCGGACTCTTAAGTTCTCGCATTTTAATTTGCCCACCTGTCAACATACTTGGATATAATACACTCTGTCCCTTCGTCAAAGGCATTCAATTAAAAAAAAATAGTAACTGAGGCTCTAACAGTTATCCCATTGTGCCTAGTTCTTACAGTTTGCCGATCTTCAAATGATCCAGTTTTTCTCAACACTAACTTTCCAGTTACTTTCCCTCCCTCTGAGAGAACAGGTTCTTTCTTGGCTTACTCTTAAATATGCAGCTAATGGATTACCTCATCTCCAGAGTTTGAGGAATCAATCTAATAGCACACAGCGTACACTTTTGGCCCCAGTCCCACTAAACCTAAAAAGGTGGTTGTAACTATCCCACTCACCAGCAATGACAAGGTCCCAAAATTTCACCTTTGATTCCTCTGCCCTCCTACCATATCACCTCCATATTCATTCCAATATCAAGAAAATGGTGTCACCTCCTATTTACATTCTAATCTTCCCTAAAACTCTCATCAAATTTTTGGCATTCCCCAGAACACTGACATGACTGAACTAAAATTGCAAATTACGTATGTTGTGACTTATCTTAGTCTGCTTGTCATTGTCCCCTTTGAAGCCGTGGGAAAAATTGACTGGTCAAACACTTTCTCTGTCTCACATCCACTGTTCAACTATGATTTGCTCATTTCCAAATTGGGTAGAAGTCAACTCCAGCAATGGCCGTTTGTCATAGAGTGATACAGTGTGCAAACTTTGTCTTTCCCTGAGCTTGGTACAATATATCTGGATCCCTCCAAGGGACATGGATTGGTCTCTTTATCTGAATGCCGCACTGTGGCAACTTCATTCAAAGATGTAACATTGGACTTGACTGTTCATTGACAACACCTAGCTCTGTACCTCTTCTGTGATCCAAAATGTTAATCCTATCAATAAGCCTGGATTTTTGCTTTCCCCTTCATGAATGCTCTTCTCCGCTCCTCTTGCCCATTGCCTAAAGCTCAACAAAAATGTTTTCACTTTCAGCATGCTGGCTAATCTTGAGTTAAACTTCTGACTTTTTATACTCTGCTTCACATCTTTAACAGCACTGACCTCTTCTCCTGCACCGTCAAATGTCATTGATATTCTTATCCATGCCTTTGCTGCATTTAGATCCAACTATACAACTGTTCCCTTGACTGTCTTATCACTTGGCATCATTGATAATTTTGACTTATTTAAAACTTTGCTGTCCTAACTCTTCTTAAGTCTTGTCTTCTTAAGTACTGTGCACCCATCACCGTCCTTTATGGGTTCCTAAATGTAATTACCTCACCCTACTCCACTTCTTTGGCCAAGCTTGTAACCGATCAAGGCAGCAAAATGCTTCTCCCGAGCTATAGTAATCTGGATTTGGCCCTGACCTTGGCTGCTGTCTGTGCGGACGTTGTACATTTCCCTTTGACACATTGGGTTTTCCCCAGAGAGTCTGGTTTCCTTCCTCATCTCAGACATGCTCATCGGTAGCTTAATTGGCCACACTAAATTGCCCATCCTGTAGGGGGGTGGTTGGAGAATCATAGGGGAGTTAATGAGAGAAAATATGTTACAGGTAGATAGGTGAGAGAATGGCATTACTGTGAAAACTGATATAAATTGTGAACAGCTGCCTCCTATGTTGTGAAAACACATGAGAAACCCATTCCTTTGGACCACTACTTTTTGTCTCACTAAAAATAAAAGCCTCTGACCATTCCCATGTTGGAATCTGAGCTGGTATTTGGAAAATATAATTTTGGTGGGAATATCGCCTGTATCTTTGAGTACATTACTTGATAAAGATGTAGGGGGTATATTTGATGTTGTCATTGGTAAACTGTATGGTCCCTAAAAATAGCTTCATGCTGAATGTCACCTTGGCATGTCACTCTGGCCACTCTGGTTTGTGAGCACTTGTGATAGACATGCATCATAGTCATAGTTGACAGGCAAGTGTAATCTTGTTTGTGGCAGAGTCACGTGCCAGATGCAGAGCACAAGGGTTGTTGACTTTTCATTTATTTTCAAATGATCATGCACAAAAGCTTAACAGACTGGAATTAGACCCACTGTTGAAGCAACTCGTATGGAGTATGCAGAGCTGATTGCACCATCTGCCATGATATATGACCCTGTGCCTGAAATAACTGAGCCATTCCAATGCAGGCAGTTCATAGATTTCATTGGGAAATAGTTCTGCCTTTTTAAATGTTATTTCGTGCTGAGAAAGAATCCTAATGGTATCTTCAGCTAAGCATCCAACACAAAGCTTGTATTTATGTCTTCTCTGTTCTAGGAATGCTCATCTATTCAATAAATATTGTCTAAAAGCTCAATTTAATGTTTTAGTTACATACCCTTTATCTGTACTGTTGAAGATTATACTCCTGAAATGTAACATTTCTTATACCAGAACTTGAACAGATTGGTTTCTCTACACAGGTTTTTTAAAGCTATGTTTATATCACTTTTGTTTCTTTGAGTGTATACTTGACGTTTTGTAATTTGCCAGCCAGATGACTTGTCATAGTTTTAAGTTAATGTCCTGTACAATAATCTGGTGTCAAAATATCTTTCTCCTTAATAAGGTATAAGAAGGATGTGATAGTACAGAAGAGGGTGTAAAGGAGAATGTGTGCATGGCAGAAAGGATACTAGGCTAAATAAAATAGACGGCATTACAGCATTAACTTGAAACACTATTCTCACACAAGTGTGTGACGGATGTAAATTACTAAAGCACTGTTTGACAAACCAGAGCCCAGTTTTAAATGCCTCGGAATCATGTGGTTTCTCGAATATATCGCATTCCAATGTACTAAAAATGATTTGCAAGAGAGAAGAAAAAAACAGTAATTTCTCATAATATGATTACTTTGCCATGGGGTGTCTTGTGCCTTTGAATTCTTCAATAATGTTTTCACTCTTATTGAGCTGAATCTTTACTTAAATCTGAAAACTGCTGGTTTCAGTCACATTTGAGGATTCGAGTCTTTTTTAAATCTTGTTTAGTGCAATGATATGGGTTTTGATTGATATTCCTGTCAAGGAGCCTTTGAAGCAGAGTGACCATAATATTGCAATTTATATTCAGTTTTAAAAGCAGTGAGGTGCAGTGCAATACCATAGTCTTAAATCTAAACCAAATAAACTGTAGAAACAGCAGTAGAGTTGGCTGCAAAATCACAATTGGGCAGGCAGTGGTTGGCAGCCAAAGAAATAATATACAAGTTGCAAAAAAAATCCTTAAAGACACATAAAAACAAAAGAAAAAAGTGATTAATCTGTGGTTGACTTGAGACATTAATGATAGCATGAAATTTTTAAAAAGGCTTATAAAGCTGCCAGAATTAGCAGTAGGTCTGAACATAGGGAACATTGTAGAACTAAGCAAAGTATTTTTTTTTAAATGATAGAGAATGGCAGAACAGAATATTAGTGGATTTTGGAAAGAAAAATAAAAGCAGACTTAGATTTTTTCAATAGGTTTTTAAAGGGAAAAGACCAACCTGGAGCCATTGTGAGCCCCTACAGAAAGGGTTGGGGGAGGATTTAAAAAAGAGAATAAGGAAATCCAGAAACATTTAACAAATAATCCACATTTGTCTTCATGGAAGATGTACAAAATCTGCTGTAGATATTATGAAACCAAGAATCTAGTGGGAATATGGAGCTCAAACAATTAAATATTGGTTAAAAATTAGTATTGCAGAGATTTGTTAGTTTGAATGCTGATGAATGGTCCATGAGCCATGTTTTGAAAGAATTTGCTTTAGGGATTATCCTCTTGTATTCAATAGATTCTAAAATTGTTCCTTTACACTGGAGGGGAGCAATCGTGAACCCCACTGTCCAAGACAGGTGAGAGAGAAAAAGGGGAACAACTGATGTTAGTTTAACCTCAGTGGTCGGGAAAATCCAACAGTCAATAATTGAGTATAATAGGAAAGGGGGGATCTAGGAATAGGAATATTTTATTATTACATGTGACGAGGCACAGTGAAATTCTTTGCCACCTACGGCGCTGATAAAGTTACAAAGCACGCCGGCTCCCCCTTTTGTCCTCACCCCGCCCCAACATTCCCTCACACTGGGTCCCCATTGTCCTTTGTCCATTGTTCTCCCCTCACCTCCCTCACGGCGGCCCCCCCAAGTCAGGGCCTCCATTGTTCTTCCCCTCCCCTTCTCACGGTCGTCCTCCACACTCTCATCGACCGTCAACCATGGTCGACCCGTGAGGCATCGCCGTGGCCACGAGGCTTCACCACCGCCGAGGCCCCATTGTTGCGAGGCTTCACCACTGTCGACGCCCCACTTCACGCCTCCGTGATTCCGACCCGGGCCCCAGCCGTGGGCTCCATCGGCCGCTTCGCCTGACCCGGGCTTCCACTACGAGGCGATCCGGGAGGCATCGAGACCGCTCCGCCTCGATAAAGACCTCCGGCCGCATTCCCAGTCCACAGCCGCGGCCCTATGGTTTTGATATCTGGAAGACTTTTCATTAGGTCCCACTCAGGAGATTGGTTAGCTTGATTAGAGTATGAAATTGGAGGTGATGCTTTGACAAGGTTCGAACGGTGGTTATTGACAGGAAGCAAAGAATGGGATCCTTCTCAGGTGGACAGGCTGTTACTAGTGGAGTAACAGGGATTGGTGCTCCAGCCCCACTTATTTAATCAATTATCAATGATTTAGCCGACTATCATATTTCCATGTTTGCTGATCAGATTAGATTAGGTGGAATTATGAGTACAAGGGAGGATGTCGGTGGTGGAATGGTTGATGATTAGTGACCTTTATTTTGATAATGGGAGTCAGCAAGGTCGAGTGTACATGCCTTGCAGGAGTATTATGTCTATGATTCTGGCCTCTGACAGAAAGGATGTACTCGCGATAGAGGAAGTGAAACATAGAAACATAGAAAATTGGTGCAGGAGGAGGCCATTCGGCCCTTCGAGCCAGCACCGCCATTCATTGTGATCATGGCTGATCGTCCCCTATCAATAACCCGTGCCTGCCTTCTCCCAATATCCCTTGACTCCACTAGCCCCTAGAGCTCTATCTAACTCTATATTGAAACCATCCAGTGACTTGTCCTCCACTGCCCTCTGTGGCAGGGAATTCCATAAATTCACAACTCTCTGGGTGAAAATGTTTTTTCTCACCTCAGTCTTAAATGACCCCTTTATTCTAAGAATGTGGCCCCTGCTTCTGGACTCACCCAACATTGGGAACATTTTTCCTGCATCTAGCTTGTCCAGTCCATTTATAATTTTATATGTTTCTATAAGATTTCCCCCTCATCCTTCTAAACTCCAGTGAATACAAACCTAGTCTTTTCAATCTTTCCTCATATGATAGTCCCACCGTCCCAGGGATCAATCTCGTGAACCTACGCTGCACTGCCTCAATCACAAGGATGTCCTTCCTCAAATTAGGAGACCAAAACTGTACACAATACTCCAGATGTGGTCTCACCAGAGCCCTATACAACTGCAGAAGAATCTCTTTACTCCTATACTGAAATCCTCTTGTTATGAAGGCCAACACTCCATTAGCTTTCTTTGCTGCCTGCCAACTTTCAGTCACCGGTGTACAAGGATGCCCAGGTCTCGCTGTACCTCCCCCTTACCTAACCTAACCCCATTGAGATAATAATCTGCCCCCTTGTTTTTGCCACCTCACATTTATCTATATTCTACTGCATCTACCACACATCTGCCCACTCACTCAACCTGTCCAGGTCACCATGCAACTTCCTAATATCCTCTTCACAGTTCACACTGCCACCCAGCTTTATGCCATCCGCAAACTTGCTAGTGTTGCTCCAAATTCCCTCTTCCAAATTATTAATATATATGGTAAACAGTTGCGGCCCCAACACCGAGCCTTGTGGCACTCCACTCGCCACTACCTGCCATTCTGAAAAGAACCCTTCACTCCTACTCTTTGCTTCCGGTCTGCCAACCAATTTTCTATCCATGTCAACAGCCTACCCCCAATACCATGTGCTCTAATGTTAGTCACCAGTCTCCCGTGCGGGACCTTATCAAAGGCTTTCTGAAAGCCTAGATACACCACATCCACTGGCACCCCTTCATCCATTTTACTTGTCACATCCTCAAAAAATTCCAGAAGATTAGTCAAGCATGAATTCCCTTTCATAAATCCATGTTGACTTGGACTAATCCTTTTACTGCTATCCAAATGCCCCATTATTACCTCTTTAATAATTGACTCCAGCATCTTTCCCACCACCGAAGTCAGGCTAACTGGTCTGTAATTCCCCGTTTTCTCTCTCGCTCCTTTCTTGAAAAGTGGGATAACATTAGCTATCCTCCAATCCACAGGAACTGATCCTAAATCTATTGAACATTGGAAAATGATCACCAATGCGTCCACTATTTCTAGAGCCACCTCCCTGAGGACCCTGCGATGCAGACCATCAGGCCCAGGGGATGTATCATCCTTCAGTCCCATTAGCCTACCCAATACTATTTCTCGCCTAATGAAAATTTCTTTCAGTTCCTCTACCCCCTTAGATCCTGTCCTCCAGTACGTCTGGGAGATTATTTGTGTCTTCCTTAGTGAAGCCAGATCCGAAGTACCTATTCAACTCTTCTGCCATTTCCTTGAAGCCCATAATAATTTCACCCATGTCAACCTTCAAGGGACCCACATTTGACTTTGCTACTCTTTTTCCCTTGACATTTCTAAAGAAGCTTTTACTGTCCTCCTTTATATTCCTGGCCAGCTTACCTTCGTATTTCATCTTTTCAGCCCGTATTGCCCGTTTTGTTTTCTTCTGTTGTCCTATGAAAGTTTCCCAATCCTCTGGCTTCCGGCTACTCTTTGCTGTGTTATACATCTTTTCTTTTATTTGTTGTTCTATCCCTAACTTCTCTTGTCAGCCACGGTTGCCTCCTACTCCCCTTAGAATCTTTCTTCCTTCTTGGATTGAAATGATCCTGCATCTTCCGGATTATGCCCAGAAATTCCTGCCATTGCTGTTCCACCGTCATTCCTGCTAGGATCCCGTTCCAGTCTACCCTGGCCAGCTCCCCTCTCATGCCTTCATAGTCCCCTTTGTTCAATAGCATCACTGACACTTCGGATTTAACCTTCCCCTTCATAGTCCCCTTTATTCAATTGCATCACTGACACTTCCGATTTAACCTTCTCCTTCTCAAATTGCAGATTAAAACTAATCATATTATGATCACTACCTCCAAGCGGTTCCTTTACCTCGAGTTCTCTTATCATGTCTGGTTCATTGGACAACACTAAATCCTGAATTGCCTTTTCTCTGGTCGGCTCCATTACAAGCAGCTCTGAGAATCCATCTCGGAGGCATTCTACAAACTCTCTTTCTTGGGGTCATGAACCAACCTGATTTTCCCAGTCTACCTGCATATTGAAATCCCCCATCACCACAGTGGCATTACCTTTGTTACATGCTAGTTTTAACTCCTGCTGCAACTTACACCCTACATCCGGACTACTATTTGGGGGTCTGTAGATAACACCAATTAGTGTCTTCTTGCCATTACAATTCCTCAACTCAATCCACAGTGACTCTACCTGGTCAGTTCCTATGTCTTCCCTCGCAAAGGACTGAATTCCATCCCTCACCAGCAGAACATTCACTGGACTGATTCCAGAGATGAAGGGTTTTCAGTCCGATGGGAAATTGAGTTTACTGGAAACCTACTCTTTATACTTTAGGAGGATGTCATCAGATCTCATTGAAAGTTACAAAAAGGACTTCAAGGGCTGGATGCAGGGAGGATGTTCCCTCTGGCTGGAGTCTAAAAACAGATAGATGTGATTCAGAATAAGGGGTTCGGAGTAAGGTGAGGAGGAAAGTCTTTGCTCAGAGAATGGTGAACCTTTGGAATTCTCTCCTCCAGAGAATTGTGGTTGTTCAAAGTTGAGATGGGTAGATATCTAAATATTAAGTGAATCAAAGTGAATGGATATGGTGCTGAAAAATAGCACTGAACTAAAAGATCAGCCGTGATCTTGAATGACAAAGTGGGATTGAACGGCCAAGCATCCTATTCCTACTTTGTTTATTCTTACTGATGCCCTTTGTTAATTCCTTATATACTGAATCCCTCCAGAATTCCAATTCACATTACTATCCTACATACTGCATAGCACGGCTCTCGCTTAACTTTTTTTCCCTGTTGCCAGCCGGGCAACCTTGGCAGCTTTTTAGGTTGCCAAATGACAGCTTAGGTGGTAATTTAAGATGGCTTGCATGACACGTGCGATAATGTGCTCGGACGAAGTGCGTAGTTACCAGTCGGAATTATGGTCAATGAAGCATTCACATATTATTTCTGCTTCAAATAAAGTCACAAACTAAACATATTCACCAATCAAGACATGATATATACCACAATGACATGCAACAAAATTATAATACAGTATCTCAACATTGCAATTTCTATTATTTCTTTCCACTTCCAAACATAAATGTGGTGGATTATTCAGCGTATGATCAACTTGTGTCAATAAATCCTGGACCATGATAACATATATGCTTAACCATGCACACTACACATTGATGCAAGCATGTTTTCTGTGAAGACCGAAAATTACCATGATATGGCCATAGCATGGGTCGTTATTGCTATTGGCACAGAAACACTCTGGCTTCCCACATAATTTATCCATAACAAAATATACAGGTCTCAAGGAAATTTCTGAAGGCATTTTATGATAATTTATATACTAAAAGTCTGATCTTGACCGCTTTTGGCTCACTGTGGTGCGATTTCCGAGAGAACACCGCCACCTACGGCCGTCATTTTTGGCCAGCTCACTAAGTGCCCCCCTCCGCCTTCCTGGACCAGAGCATTTTTCCCATCGATGAAACATCAGGGAGATATTAATGTTTTTTAAAAATCCACCATTCTCTCTGCTGCCCCTGCTGGAGGGAGAGGGAGGGACTATAAAACCAGGAAGTGGTGTGCCTCACTCAGTCTCTGCAAGATGGAGGAAGCCAGAGGGTCATGTCTCTCTGAGCTCTGAATAGCACTGAATGCATGTCTACTCAACTGTGAGTGCCCTTAATATGGTTCTATAAATGCTTGCAAAAAGTGTCCCTATTGGTTCTAAAATGTTTGCGAAAAGTGTCTATTGGTTCTAAAATGCTTGCAAAAAGTGTCTCTATTGGTTCTAAAATGCTTGCAAAAAGTGTCTCTATCAGTTCTAAAATGCTTGCAAAAAGTGTCTATTGGTTCTAAAATGCTTGCGAAAAGTGTCTATTGGTTCTAAAATGCTTGCAGAAAGTGTCTCTATTGGTTCTAAAATGCTTGCAGAAAGTGTCTCTATTGGTTCTAAAATGCTTGCAGAAAGTGTCTCGATTGGTTCTAAAATGCTGCCTGACCAGTGACTGATCTGTCCCAATAATCCATTCTGCCCACAATGTCCATACTAGCCCTCTGGAAACCAGTTCCTTTGACCCACAACACACATATTAGCGCTCCAGAAAGCCGCCCCCCCCCCCCCCCCCCCACACTGGCCAGCAATATTGGAATTGGTGGAGAGGTGGAATATTGCATTGGGGAACCAGCCCTCCCGTGTGAAGCTGGGATCCAACGGTCCCACTTAGTCTAGTAGCTGTTAAATCCGTCTATACCCATCAGACAGGTTAAACATTACACTAACTGACAAGAGATGGCCAAAGGACATAAAAGCAGCAAATGTTCTTTTGGTAATATGTTTAAAGGTGTCAAAACAAATAATAACATTGGGAATTAGAACACATTTGATTGCATTCCGTTATCAAACATAGTCAATGTTCGCTCTGCAGACCATGAAGCACAATAGGGTCAGTGGGTGTTTGAATCAGTGCTGGGTGGATAGATGGCGGGGGGAGGGGGGGTTTGAGAAGGCAATCGGTGCGGAATGGATGGATTGAGGTAGGTGAATTAGCACGTGTTGGTTGGAGTATGTAAAATTGTGAGGGGAGAGCACAGGGGATGTCAATGGTATTGAATGGGGGGATCAGTACAGGTTGGATGGGGGGGGGGGGATCAGTACAGGATGAATGGGGGGGTGGGGGTCAGGAGAGTGTGGATCGGAGGATCTGTGCAGGATGAATTGGTGATCACTACAGGATGAATGAGGGGATCAGTATAGGATGCATGAGGGGATCAGTACAGGATGAATGGGGGATCAGTAAAAGATGAATGGAGAGATCACTACAGGATGTATGGGGGGATTGGTGCAGGGTAAATGAAGGGTGGGTCAGTACGGGATGAATGGGTGGATCAGTGCAGTATGAATGGGGGGAGAAGTGCAGGATGGATGTGAAGGGGGGTCAGTAGAGGATGAATTGGGGGACCTGTGTAGGATAGATGAGGGGCGGGGGGGGGGGGGTGGCAGGAGAATCAATACGAGGTGGGTAGGGTGATGAATAGATTGGGGGGGGGTTACATGGGGAGGGGAGCGCAGGGGATGTCAGTGAGCACTGAATAGAGGAGGGAATGGGGATCAGTGTGGGATGGAGAGGAGGGGTCCCAGGATAAGAGGGGTGGGGGGGGGGGGGGGAACGAGAGAGAGAGAGAGCTCAGCGCTCCTCGACACACTTTGGCATTGGCTGTCCCTGTCCAACGCCAAAGTGTCGCCGCCAAATGAGGTGGCGGTTAGGGTCTCCTCGCAACCACCTCCCCTCCTCCGCCAACTGACAGGAAGGTGCGGGACCGAGCGGTGCAGCTCAAAGATCGTATAGAGTAGGATCTTTGGTGCAGCTGCTTCAGACGTGCGATAGGGGTTGTTTTGAAAGTGCTGTTAAAGGATTTGCAAGCAGCGGCCGTTATCAGGGCGATAGCGGCAGCTGCTTGCAAATCCTACAACAGCGCTTTCAAAACAACCCCTCTCGCATGCCAGGGAGGGAGGGAGAGGGAGGCCTCCTTCCGCCAGGCGCAGTGCGAGAGGTGGAGCCGCTGTCGCGGCCGCTGCTGCCGCTGTTGCAGTTGTTCGGGGCCCGTCATTCGCTCCGACCCTTCGTCACCACGCACCTAGTATCTTTGCCCCGCAATACAGCCGCCACCGAGCATGACGTTCCTATTCTCCAGAGATGCTGCCTAACCCGCGGAGTTACTCCAGTTTTTTGTGTCTATCGGTATAAACCAGTATCTGCTTGCCTAGCCGGGCAAAATGACTCGACGTTTAGGTTGCCCGGGTGGCACTTTGGGTGGTCAATGGCACCCGGGCAACCGCTAATTTCGAGCCCTGCATAGTGTGCTCAGGCTAAGTTTAGTTGTATTTTCGGATACCACATGACTTTATTATTCCAAAACATTTTCCAAGTATTAGAATTTCCTATGATGGAGGATGATTTGATCCCAAACCAAGAATCCTACTGGCTCAGTCATTTAAAATCAGTGGCTTCAAGTCCTTAGTGGGTGACTCCTCCTCATAACCCATCTCCCACAATTTGCAAGGACAATTAGGAACATGACGAACACCCCTCACTTGCAACTTTAAAAAAATCAAGAAACTCAATTCCATCCAGCACAAAGCTGACTGCTGAATTGGTAGTTCTACCACTATCCTAAACATTCATTCCCTCACTTATCAGTACCTGGCTGTGCCATCCACAAAATTTACCATTGATCCTAGCTGTGGCTACTCTGGCAGCATGGATCCATCCAAAATCTGGATCTCTACTATAGCAGACATCAAGGGGCACTGCTACATGCAAGATTTCTTCCAAGTCTTGCACCACCCTGACTGGGAAATGTGTTGCTTTTCTTCCATTGGGTCTAAATCCTGGAATTTCTCATACAGCACCGTTTGGGAAGTATTTTCACCAGAACATCTCCAACGGCTTTGCTCTTTTGAAATTATGCTGGTGCAAAGGAAATTCACCATTTGCCTGGATTAGAGGACTTTAATTATTGCGAGAGATTAGATAGGCTGGTCGAGTTTTCCTTGAAGCAAATAAAGTTGACCGATGACCTGTAGAAGTATATAAGATTATGAGAGGCATAGTCAACATCTTTTTCCCCATGAAGAGGTGTCAAAAAGGAGAGGTTTTTTATAAGAGTTAGGAATTTTGAAGGGGACCCCTGTGATATAATTTTTTTCAGAGTGGTTAATCTCAGGAAAATGGTGCCAGAAGATGTGGTGGAATCAAATGCAATATCTATGTTTAAAAAGCAATTAAATATCTTTATATAGATAAGGCATAGAAATTCCTGCCTTAATGTGGACGCTAGTGTAAGTGGGCAAAAAGGCTGACATTGTCATGGTGGGCTAAAGGACCCATTTCTGTGATATGCGACTCCATAAATACATGACTCAAGAAGGTTTCTAACCATTACTTTCACACAGGAAACGAGGGCTGGGCCATAAATGTTGGCCATGTACATAATTCCCACATCCCATTCATTTTCCGCACATCACTTTAATTTAATGTTTCCAGTATCTTCTTGTGTTTTGTGACTGGTGGCGGTCCAATTTCCCTCCTGGTATAAATAAAGTTCTATCGTGTCGTCCTGGAAAATTATTTTCGCCCCAACCTACCACATTATTCTCCATTTACTGAACCCATCACTCTCTCTCCACTTCAATTAAATAAATATTGAGCCAACAGAATTGTCTTTATATAATTATAAATGTAAAAATAAGGGAAGGCCTCTCCGTCCTTTAAAAAGACACAAAGTGCGGAAGTAACTCTGGGTCAAGCAGCATCTCTGGAGAACATGAACAGGTGATCTTTTGGGTCGGGACCCTTCTTCAGACTCTCTTTCACTGCCCTCACTCCTACTTTAAATGGTTCCCTTCTGTAATTCCACCATTCACTGCTGGAGTAGGATGGCAAACAAACCAAGTTTGTATCTAACAAGGGCTTAATGTAGCAAAGAACCTAGTAGAGAATAGGAGTGAAATTAAAAGAGAAATTGGGAAATTAAAGAGAGGGCATGGACAAGTACTGATAAGTTAAATCGACTAAAATGCGTGTAAGTGTATAAACAGACGACTGGTAATACTTTTTAGAAAGGCAAATATGTGAATGCAGGGGCGGTAGATAAGTTTCTTGAATGTTCAGTAACTTATTTTAAAATAAGTTACTGAACATTCAATAGATGTTCAGTAATAGATGTTCCAAAAGATTATTATCACTGAAAAAGGGGAAATAACCAGGCCCAGTTGAAATGTATCCCAGAATGGAAATCAAGCTAGGGAGGAATTTGAGGCTCTGTCTGTAATTTTCCATTGCGTTTTGGTGCATGCTAACTTTGTGCGGTTATTTTGAAAGTTATAGACAAATTAGTTTGACTTTGGGTAGAAAAATTATTGGAATTCATTGACAAGGACAGCGTAAATCTACGTTTTGGAAGAACACAGAAAAATCAGGCGACTGTCGGCGACTATCATAGTCGTAGCAGGTCGCCAAAAAAACACCGACTGGACCCCCATTCAACATAAAATTCGAAATAGAAACATTACATTAACATTTAAAAAAACGATCAGCACTGGCGACAACCTTCGTTAACCTGGCGACAACTATGACAGCACCTACATCAGGAAACGTCAGGCTACTCTCATTGGCGTCAAACACACTGTTGCCGACAGTCTCAGAAAATTTTTCAACATGTTGAAAATCCAGCTACGACCAGAATGCTACGACTCTTTGGGCGTCTGAGGAGACTACTCACAACCATACAAGCGACACCCCGGCGACCATGTGGCGACAGCCTAGTTGCCTGTAGTCGCCTAAAAAATAACCTAAGTGGGACAGTTCCTTTAGAGGCATCAGCCAAACCTTAGGATTACCAAAATCAACTATTTGGAACATAATTAACAAGAAAGAGAGCACTAATTGCAAATGGACTGGCAGGCCAAGGAAGATCTTGGTGATGACAAAAGAATTCTCTCTATAGTAAAGAAAAATCCCCACAAAACCTGTCTGCCAGATCAGAAACACTCTTCAGGAGTCAGGTGTGGATTTGTCAATGACCACTGTCCACAGAAGACTTCATAAACAGAAATACAGAGGCTACACTGCAAGATGCAAACCACCGGTTAGCCGCAAAAATAGGATGGCCAGGTTACAGTTTACCAAAAAGTACTTAAAATAGCAACCACAGTTCTGGATAAAGGTTTTGTGGACAGATGAGACGAAGATTACCTTATATCAGAGTGATGGCAAGAGCAAAGTATGGAGGAGAGAAGGAACTGCCCAAGATCCAAAGCATACCTCCTAATCTGTGAAACACGGTGGTGGGGGTGTTATGGCCTGGGTATGTATTGCTGCTGAAGGTACTGGCTCACTTATCTTCATTGATGATACAACTGCTGATGGTAGTAGCATAATGAATTATGAAGTGTATAGACACATCCTATCTGCTCAAGTTCAAACAAATGCCTCAAAACTCATTGGCCGGCGGTTCATTCTACAGCAAGACAATGATCTCAAACATACTGTTAAAGCAACAAAGGAGTTTTTCAAAGCTATAAAATGGTCAATTCTTGAGTGGCCAAGTCAATCACCCGATCTGAACCCAATTGAGCATGCCTTTTATTTGCTGAAGAGAAAACTGAAGGGGACTAGCCCCCAAAAGCTGAAGATGGCTGCAATACAGGCCTGGCAAAGCATCACCAGAGAAGACACCCAGCAACTGGTGATGTCCATGAATCGCAGACTTCAAGCAGTCATTGCATGCAAAGGATATGCAACAAAATACTAAATGTGACTCCTTTCATTTACATGACATTGCTGTGTCCCAAACATTTTGGTGCCCTGAAATGGGGGACTATGTATAAACTATACTGTAAATTCTTCATGGTGAAACAAAAATATATAAAAATGGCCTTTTATTAAAATCTGACAATGTGCACTTTAACCACATGTGATTCTTTTCGATTACAAATCTCAAATTGTGGAGGACAGAGGCAAATAAATAAATGATGGGTCGTTGTCCCAAACATTATGGAGGGCACTGTAAGTGTATGGAGTTGTGGTCATTGTCAGATGTGCAGAGAAGGTCAGGTTGGAGGAAAGCAGTGATTGGGAAGTTATGAAGATGTTTTGTGGATATGGAGGGAAAGATGAAAGATCTTCAGCTGCTTCAAATTGCAAGGGGTTGTTTCATCTGAATTGCTTGTTCACATTTTTTTCGTAACTGGATTCAGAAAAAAAAAATATATATTTAATATATCCAATATTCAGATCAAAATATAATATAATTATGGTCGCTGTGGGGATAAAAGTAAAAGAGTGAGAGATGCTGGGGTAATGGTCACTTTTCCTACATCTTTGTGTGTAATCCATGTGTGAATACATTGTGAATCCTCTTATTACGACAATCATCTTATTAGTTTGTCGCGTTGGTACTTGACAATGTATTTCATCTCAATCTTTTCCCCTGCAGGATGTGGTCTGGGGATTGAATTCTTTATTTACTGTAAGTATCAAACTGATCAAAATAACGGCCATTTATAAAAATGTTTAAGGAAATATGTCCTCTGCATTGAATTATTCATGTGGTGCATAATGGATAGCTACAGGCTGAAATCTCATTAAGTGATTTGGTGGTTTGAAAATAGAATAAGATATCTGGGAGTGTAGTAACGGTGGGAAAATAAACAAAACTTGGGATGGTTTTTATATATAGAGTACCACATGGGAGTGAACTACAGACTGAGGTTGGAGTGGGAACTCGTTGCACCTGGTGCACCATCTTTTATCAGTGAGGATATCTGGCAGAGTTGTTACTTTCCCTCACTAACAGAGCCCCAGGCTATGTTTTTCCCCCTGAATGTACAGCAGATGAGAATAACAAACTTGACATGGAACAGAGAGCAAATACTTGAAGCCTGCATCAGTTTCTCAAGCACTATGTCATAGAGTCATAGTCATACAGTGTGGAAACAGGCTCTTCGGCCTAAGCTGCCCACATCGACCAGCATGTCCCATCCTGCCTGTGTTTGGCCCTTATCACTCCATACTTGTCCTATTGCTTCTTAAACGTTGCAATAGTCTCTGCCTCAACTACTTCCTCCTCCCCTGTGCTTTGGAGAACTGTTCTTTGTCTGTTTTGGTATGTTTGATTAGTTAGTGAGTTGCTAGCTCTGAACATTCCTCTCTTCCTGTATTTCAGGATCTCTTGAACTTTGATGATCCCCTGAATATCGAAGCTGCAGAGCAACACCTGCGTGACAAGGTAGGTGGGTCTGAGTTATAATGGGAATCAATGCTGAACGATGCTGGGAGCAAGCTGTTAGCATGTGGGCTCTGGTTGTGGGTTGCTGCATGACTGCTGATTTCTGGGCTGTGGGCGATGCTGCAATGGGCAAGGGTTGAACTGTGGGCAATTTTTTGCCTGTTCATGGCTGTGTATACTGCTCATGCATGAGGGGAATTCTGCTTGTGGGAGGTGGGTTGCAAGAGGTGAGGCCTCTTGTAGGGTTGTAGACATATGGGGGCCATGGGACAAGGATGTGCACATGAGATGGGAATGTGTGGGTTTGAGGGAAAACTTAAACTGGTGAATTATGGAACGTGTCAGTGGGGGGATAATATATCTGGCAGTGGGGGATTTTGGAACAGACTTTGTATAGTCCAGAAATAGAGTGATACAACACAAAAACAGGTCTTTCAGCCTACCTCATCCATTCTGTCCATTGTACCAACCTGCACAAAGCCCATTTTCCGACATTGGGTTTATAGTCATCAATGCCTCGGCGATTCTAGTGCTCATCCAGTTGCTTCTTAAATGTTGAATGAATCTCTGTCTCAGTGCTTCCACACCTCAAAAAAACATTTCCTAAAATAGAATCCCAAATTTCTTGGAATTTGATGGTATTTCCTGAAATTTTCAGAAATGCTTCTTGCGTGCTATTTGTTGTTGTTTTTCTTTCGCGGGCACACGTTAACAACACAAAGAAGAACAAGGCAAAACAGATCTATGTAACTGCACTGTAGCTGCCTGCTTCTGTCACTCACTTGTACAGTGTTATGCAAGGCATTGTGCACTGTGCACATATATGATGTAGCCTAGCCTGCATGCTATGCATATTGTGTGTTCAGTGCAGTGTGTGCCTGGAATACAGTGTCACAAATAACTCATTACAACAATCAATAAATCAAATTATTTATTTGTCACATGCACCAATTAAGGTACAGAGAAATGTGAGTTACCATACAGCCTCTAATTAGTCTCAAACGAAACTACTGGGTTGTGACTGCTCCCTCCCTCTCCCCCTTTCCCTCACCCCGTTTCCCTCTCCCCCTCCTCCTTCCCCCTCCCTCTTCCCCTCCCTCCACCTCTCTCTCCCTCCCCATATCTCTCTCCCCTCCCCTTTCCCCATCCCTCTTCCCTCCCCTTCCCTCTTCCCCTCCCCCTCTCTCTTTCCCACTCCTTCTCCTTCCCCCTCTCTTCCCCCCTCATCCTCTCTCTCTACCTCCCCCTCCCTCTCCCTCCCTTCCTCGCAGTGTTGGAGAGCCGGCGGCCGGTGAAAGGGGGGGAGGCGGGGACCCGGACAGAATGGCGCCTGGTGTTGGGTCACGGCCGCTGCCAGGATTCGGTTCAGAGTCAGTTGTTCCCGCTCCTGTCCGACAATGGGAGAACAGTCTCCCTGGACCGCCAACAGCGGACCCACTCCCTGGACTCTAGGCTGACCAGCAGCGAGGCTCCGACGAGGCGGAGGGAGGCAATGGACCGGGTGGGCCGACACCGCAGCCCCGGAGAAGCGGGCATTCCTTTTTTCCCCCAAAATCATCCCGCGGGCCGGATTGGACCCCTTCGACACCCCTGATAAAAAAGACTCCTCCTCCCCAACGCAATATTCCACCACTCACCCAGACTAGGCACGAGGCGATGTATGATTGTATGTAGTGAAAATGCTGGCGATCTGATCCCGCCTGGGGCCCACTGCGCACACGCGGGGAGACGCCATCATTTTACGTCCCTACCGCGCCACCGGCCTCCCACAACTGTGCAGGCGTAGATAATCGTAAATATTTTTGTTTCCCCAAATCATCCAGATGTGGACATTTCGGGCCGAAAGTGGAAATTTCCCAAAATTATTTAATTTCCCTAAAATTACTCCGAAGAGAACCAGAATTTCCCGTAATTTCCTTCAAAGTGGAAACACTGCTGTCTCCCCAACCCTACAGGCAGCTGTTCCGGATTCCAACCACCCATTGTATGATAGACCACCCCCTTAGATGCTCTGTAAACATCCCAATTTTAAGCTGGAACCTATGGCCTCTTGTCTTTGACAGCCCCATGATGGGGGAAAAAGAGCTTTACTTCTTTCGTGTCCATCTTCCATGTTTCAAATATTGACATTGCTGAATTCATCCGTTCTGAAAAGGATGCAAGCTTCCGGCATAATCCGTGGGAGCCATCACGTTGCAATAGATGATGGTGGTAGTAGAATTAGCTCAGGATACTTCCAGTTTCCAGCCCCGCGACGTGGACGCTTCTGCTATGGGGCCAGAGCTTTACTATCTACCTTTTATCCCCATAATTTTAGCTATCGGGTGTTGTAGGTCATATCAAATTGATCCATCATGCTCGGAGTTCCACGGTGAGATCATCAAATTAACTACACTTCCCCTGCTCTCAGCCCTGTAATATGTTGCAGATATTTTGCAACATAGAGCAGCTTGACTATTTATTTATTCTATAAGAAAAGTATTTTGTCAATGTGAGCATTTCTTCAAATATGCCTTTAATCTATGATAAGTAGAACAATCCAATTTTCTCTAATGCTTCCAAATAATTAAATGTCATGCTTTTTATCATTTTAATGAAATGGTTCTCCATCCCCTTTGAGTTTTCGATGTTCCTGTTGAAGAATGATGCCCAGGATTGAACAAAATAATTTATCTGAGACTTAACCAGACTTTAAATGAAGACAGTGAAACTTGCATTTGTAAAGCCAAGAATCACGTGTACTACTTGAACAGTCTGCTCAACTTGTCCTGCAGCTTGGTGTGCCAGTGTGTGCCAGCTTGGTGTGTCTTGGTGTGCCAGCAAGACAGTTCTTGTCTGTCTTGAAGTCTTGCTAAAATTATTTGCTAAATTGATTGATTGGTCATTGTAAATTGTCCCCAGAATGTGGGTGAGGGGTAGATTCTGGGAAGGGTTGATGGGAATGTGGAGAGAATAAAATAGGATAAATTTGGCATTTGTGTAAATAGATCTTTGATGGTCTGCATGGACTCGGTGGGCTGAAGGGCCTGCTTCTGTGCTGTCTCTCTCTTTGACACTATATGAAAATTAATTTTATTCCAAGTGATGGTCTCTAGCGCTTCTCCATCAATATCTATTTGACGAGTCTATCATTGCCAAGTTCATCAATGGTTCATTTTTAAAATGTGTCTGCATTGCTGGGGGTGAGCAATTTAATGTTTAAATAAAAACGATGTCTGACATTTTTTTTGTTGTCCCGACAGGAGGACTTTCGGAGTAAAGTGCAGGATTATATTAGACGCTTTGCAAGATGATCATATGAGCTGTCTGATGGGACACTACTCCAAGCTGTGGAAGCCAAGTCTTCTGCCATCTGATGTTGATCGTCAATTAAACACTGGATTGTGACGGTCCAGTATCACTGTTGTTATGAAGAGAAGCTGTTGGTGCTACTTTGAATTCAGCGTCAGTACAGCAAGTGATGGGCAACTTTGGGCTAAGATTCAAGAATAATTACTCTTATTGTGGCAAAATAGTTGGGTTTTCTTCAATTATAAGGACTGTACAGAGCACCTGGAGTCTGTCTCTTTACTGATTGTCACAAAAGACATTTTTTCTAGTGTAATATGGTGTTGTTTGGAAACCACAATATCTTGCAACAAAAGGTCTTAAGACATGTGTTTGAAGCATTAACAGCATGCGGCTTGCAAATATTAAACAACTATAGAAAATGCAGAGTAGCACTTGAGCCAGTGTCTCTGTCATCGGGAGGGGGCATTGTCTTAAAATGGACGCAACTCTTGATCCCACAGCTCCGCTTGGTCAATTAAAGTATGTCTGGTGAAGATGTTAATTGTTTGAGAATTGTAATTCCCTACCTAAAATTCAGGTTTGTTTTGTGATATATATAGCGCACCTATAAGTACATATCTTGCCAGATGTGAAAATGTTGTGTACTTGCATGTATGCATATATATTACCACGTGTTTATTATATAATTTATATGTGATTTCACAGTGCCATTGATGTTATTCCACCTCCCTCTGTAATCCCCTTACCCACTGCTCTATGTTACTCATCGTGTCCCTAATGGTCTTGCTATAGCTCCCTGACATTAAGCAGTCACCTCACAACTCAGCACCCTGCATTACAAACCATATCTCTGTTGATGATCATGCACCGTTATACTGTCATTTAGTACCGTGTCATTTAATGGAGGGGGAGGAATTTCCAACATATTTGGAATATAAGAATGTTGATGGATTTTGTGAAAGGATCCTGATCAACCAATGTCCTGGGGGTGTAGAATAGGAGGATTGACTTCAATGGGCCAAATGACTGAACTGCATTCTATACTGCTGGTAAGTGCCCTTAAATATTGTGCGAACAAACTTGTAACTGAAGACTGTGAACTGACTTCCATGTTCAAAGCCATTTTTACTTTTGAGGGATGTGTTAAAGACGTAAGGTATTACTGAGTTTGCATTTAGATCAGGATAGCATATATGCATGCAAACCACTTCACTAGGGTTGAGTGGCCCAATTGTGAAGGTGTTTATGCATGTAATTTTCTAAATTTAGGTACAGGAACAAATCTGACACTGGGTGCTGATGTTGTTTTGGCATCTGGAAACCAGCAGGTGACTGCAAATGTAAAAAGTAATTCTATCTAGGCAGGATGCAGATGGTTTATGTAAATGAAATTTAAATGCTGCTAATTTGATGCCACTGCACTGTTAAATTTTAACCAGTTAATACTACTCAGGTTTTTGTTTAAAATGTATATTATCCAGTCAAATAATGAACACATTATGCATTGAAGTGTTTATTATTTATTGAACAGCAATAGACAGTAATACTCCAATGTTATCTGAAAAACACAGTTTTCACTGTACAACAACTGCCTGACAAAACTGTAAAGCAGAAAGGTTGTGCTATATTGGTGTAAAAGTTTGTTTAGCATGATCACAGAGGCTTCTAAGTTATTCTGCTCTCCATTTTATTTGAATAATTTAGAGACACTGGAGAAGGTTCAGAAAAGATTCCCAAGAACAATACCAGAACTGAGGTCTCATGCCAACTAGGAAGGTTTGACCTTTGATTTTGTTTCTCTAGAAAAGAGTAGGGTGAAGACAATTTAATAGAGATTTTTGGAGATTATTAAAGTGTTACAGGGATGACATAGAAACTAAAGTAATGAACACAAGAAAGTGGTGAATAAAGTCATTAAGGAAATGACGGGTAACTTTTTTATCCAAAGGGAATCTAACTCATTACTGGAAGTGGTTAAGTTGTATTGGTGGTCGGTTCTTTTGATAGAGGGACACTTATCGGAAAAGCTGTTTATAAATTATGCAAAATTACCTGTTGTTAAGTATTTTATGTGAACTCTATGCATATGGACTTTGCAGCAATATGAACATCCTCCTCTGCTTTATACAACAATAATGAACATATAAAGAAACGGTACTAGGCTAAAATATTTGCATTCTGGTTATACATCTCATATATTTTGTGAAATATGGACTGATATTGTGCGCATGTGTGATGAAGTATGTACAAACAAAGATGTATGTAGCAGTGCATTACAAACTAATAACCCAGAGTTCCAGTTTCATTATGACAATTTTGATCATATATTGATGTATATATCAATATACAATTGATATTGTATATCAATCTTGATGACAAAATCAAAGGCCAATGTTGCTGGCGCCCAACTGGTTTCTGACCTGGTCATTAAATGAAAATATTACAATAAAAGAATAAAAATAAAATTTGGCTGAAACTAGACGTCAAATTAGGATGGAATGAAGGCTTGCTTTTTCTCAGATGGCTTATGGAATCCTACAGCTGTGGTCTGTTGCCATATTTCAGAATGAGATCTGGCAGAGTTCAACGGTACTTTAATAAGTAATTCCCACTTGAAAGCACAGTTGACTCTCTCCATCATTGCTGATAATTCATGCAGTGGTAGTTGATAGATAATAGACAAACATTGGGTTTGTCTTTCATTTGTGGAGAATACATAAACTGAATTAGTTTCTGATAACCTGGAAACTGGAACAGCTTGGTCTTTGCATGTCTGAACTGGAGCATGGAAATCACTTAGCATTTGCTGCATCTGCTTCCCTCAGCTGTTTGTTTTTGGACACAGTGGATTGGCAGAAGGTAAGTTTATGCAATGGGGAAACTCAGGCAATACAATTACCAATTTGATGCTGCTTGGCTGAAATTTGTTATAGATACCTCAGCTTTGTCTTTGGTACTGGCATGTTCGGTTGTGCCATCATTAGGTCTGTGGATTCTGCTGTAGATGGACAATAAATGCTGGCCAGCTTGTGACCCCAATCCCCCAAAACTTATAATTATTTCCTACCATTCATAACTAGATGTGACAGGGTTACAAATATTGGAATGGATCCATTGGTTATTGGATCATGAAGCTGTGTTGATACCTCATGTGGATGGTGATGTTTTTGCATGCTCCTATGCATTCCTAATTGAGCTAATGTTAATGCCCTGACTTGGTCATGTTGAATGTACAATTTGCTCGACCAAATGTTTGTGGCATACGTTTCTGATTTGGCAATAATTTGTCATAGTTCGTCAGTATTCTCTTAATCTATCCAATTTAGTGCAACACATCCAGGGATGTTCAATGACTGAATAGAACTTTTATCTCCAAAGGTTATTGCATGAATATTGTTTATGACCAAACATTTATAACTGGTAAATTGCGTAAGATTTTTTTCTGTATGATTTTCTGCTCTCAGCCTGAATGTTATCCCTCAGGAAGTAATGATGCTATGAAGCCTCTCTTGGTGAAAGATATGGTCATTGTCTTGAGTGCACTTTGCATCCTGTACTCATGTACTCTGAAATAGGACTGCTTCATCAGCTGAGGAACAGAATGTAGTAATCATAAGGTTTACTTGCTGTGATGGCGTGAGACTGATGAGTTTGTTGTGTTGATGGGACACGACCCATAAAAGGTTTGTGATTGAGGCGTCCAGAGAATTGATTGAAAGATTTAACTCCGGAGTTGCATTTATGATGGATCAGATAAGGACAATGGATTTTTTTCTAAGGAGGATTAAACATCTCTACTCCTTGACAACTGATACAACATGATAATGCCTGTGCAGCATTAGCTCTTGATACTGCTTGTTCAGTTACAGTTCCTGAAGTGTGATTCTGTTTCAACATGCGTATTACTGACAAAACCAGCATTTGTAATCTATTGTCCTTGAGTTGTGGCTGGCTAGACCAATTGAGAACTTTTCAGAATGAACCATAGCAGGTTGGCAGATATCAACCTCTCAATTGGCAGTGGTCTGTGATACTACATATTACACCAGCCATTGTTAGTCCCTGATGCATACCAGTGTGTTCATTCTCCATTTTTTCATGATATGCAATTATCTAGTTCCTAGTCCATAATGTGTGGCACAACAGAAAAAGTTATCAGCAACTATACAATAATATTGAGTTCATTGATTAGTGATTCTGTATACTCAGCTAATACTCAGCTTTTTCACACAGAGAGTTGTGAGTCTGGAATTCTCTGCCTCAGAGGGCGGTGGAGGCCGGTTCTCTGGATACTTTCTATAGAGAGCTAGATAGGGCTCTTAAATATAGCGGAGTCAGGGGATATGGGGAGAAGGCAGGAACGGGGTACTGATTGTGGATGATTAGCCATGATAACATTGAATGGCGATGCTGGGCTGAATGGCCTACTCCTGCACCTATTGTCTACTATCACATGATTTACATGATTCGGCTTGTACCCCCTAGAATTTAGAAGATTGAGGGGTGATCTTAAAGAAACTTAAAAAATTCTTAAGGGGTTGGACAGAATAGATGCAGGAAGATTGTTCCCGATGTTGGGGAAGTCCAGGACAAGGAGTCACAGTTTAAGGATAAGGGGGAAATCTTTTAGGACCGAGATGAGAAAAACATTTTTCACACAGAGGGTGGTGAGTCTCTGGAATTCTCTGCCACAGAAGGTAGTTGAGGCCAGTTCATTGGCTATATTTAAGAGGGAGTTAGATGTGGCCCTTGTGGCTAAAGGGATCAGGGGGTATGGAGAGAAGGCAGGTTCGGGATACTGAGTTGGATGATCAGCCATGATCGTATTGAGCTCTGTTTCTATTCCCAGACAATCAATAATGCAAGTCCAGCCACTGTTCCAGACATAAGGCAGATATCTAACTTGACAGGTTGGTAGGATTTGTAAAGTGCCACGTAAAAGAGGGGGGATGCTCTTAATTCTTAAGAGAATTGGGAAAATGCTTCTATTTTTAATTGCATGATTTGGGAAGCAGCCAATCACCCACTGTGTAAACAACGCCATCCTCTCACTTATTTCCTTGTAACCTATTCTCCTCCACATGCTGTCACCTCGCTGTTTGTTCTCCTACCACTGAACTGTACCAGGGGCAAATTACAGCACAGATTAACCCACCGACCATGTATTTGGCACATTTAAGCAGTCACAGGGAGAACAGGCAAACTACACAACACTGGAAGTAAAGATTAAATTTAAAAGACAATTGCACCATCCACATTGCTACTTATTTAAGTAATATAGGAAGAGTGAGGATAGGACAGCCTGGATCACTCCCCAAAGGGCTAGCTCAGACTTAATAACAAGCTAAACAGGTGCCTTCTGTGCTGGATTACGCTAATGGTATATTTTATTAATCACCAAAGCATCATTTACATCATCCAGTTCAGGTGAGAGTCAATGATGTGAAGGAAGGAATTGTAGATGCGGGTCTATGATCCTTGATACTGAATGCCTAGACACCAAATCAGGAAGTAAAATACTGCTTGAGACTGCATACTCTGTTGCTAGCTTATGGCATTTTTTAATTCCTTAATGGACATTGGCAGCAAGGCTGCTATTTATTGTCCACTGTGCTCAGTTATGCTGACTGGTTAGCACGCAACAAATGCTTTTCACTGTACCTCCGTACACATGACAATAAACTAAACAAAAACTGAACTTTTCACGCCTGGACAACCCGAGATCTTTGTGACTATAAGTTGCCTACTAATTGTAATTTCCTCCACCTCTCTACTATCATCAAATGCATCACTTTCCAACATCTCTGGTGGTAGTTTCATCCTTAAAACTTTGCAAATCCACAGTGCCAATATCCACCTTCTGGTGTGTGCTTTCAATCACAAGGATGTAGCTGCTCTTTCAATTCCTGTTATCCCATCATCAAGGAAGCACAGGAACTGCTTCCAGATGGATCAGTCGGATTTGATCAAACTTCACCCTATTGGTTGTCTGCATGGTTGTTGCACGTGCCCTTTACATTTCATGGGCCACACGGGTTGGTTGTTTTCTCTACTCAGTTCCCACTCTGTCTGCTAATGTGACTGAGCTTTACTCCCCCACCCATCTCACTTTAGTTCTCCATCTTGTTCCAGTAAATCTTGAGGAACTGAAATCTCACAAGCAATTTATAGCTTTCCTGTTGGAGTACTGCTTTCCTTCCATCTTGCACTGGCAAATGGCGGTGTGGAATAGAGTGATGTAGGCTGGTTCTTGAGGTGAACCAGACGGATCATCCAAACTCCACAGCCTCATCCCTTTTCTTCTGCAACGTTTCTGGATCAGGCCAACTCTCTGCAGCATTTCTGTTTTCCTCTCCCTCTCTAACTGGTCTATATTGTTTCCTATATATTTTTATCGTCTTTTGCCTTGTTTCACCGTTACTTTAAAGTAAAAAAATGATAATTAACCAACTACACCCCCCATTTACATCTCACCTTATTCAATACACCACCATTTCATGATTCTCCAAACTCTGCAATTCTTGTCGGCAAGGTAGGAATGAATGTTTAGCAGTTGCAGCCCAGGCCACTAGTGCTAATCTAGCACGTGTTATAGATCAAAAAGAAAACACATTTTTTTTAGGTTCTATTACAATCTCTTTAATCATCTGACGGCCATATTTTTCTTGATGTGCTTTTACAAAATATCAATTTCTACTTTTCTCCTGCCTTGGAGATGTTGAATACTTTGAGAAGCTGTTTTTTTTGTGGACCGTGAAAGTGCGAGTGAATGCAGTGTGATGACATTATTTGTCTCTGTAAATTGCCCCTAATGAGTAGGGAATGGGATAACATAGAACCAGTGTGAATAGATGATCAAAGGTCTGCATGGACTTGGTGGGCCAAAGGGCCTGTTTCCAGGCAGTGTTTCTGAACTAAACATGAACTGAACCAATTTTCCATCATTGAGCCCAGGTATTGAAAGAAACCATGGACCATCCCTGATTACTTATTTTTAAATAGTCCAGATGCTGCTCCTACTTGCACGTTGGCTCAGCACTGACCTCTAATCAGAGCCCCAGGGCAGTCTTTTTCCCCTCAAAATGCAGTGCAGCCTGCACAGTTGGTTGGGTTTATGTCAGCATTTCTAACATCCGAAATCCTGAGAAATGGTCTAGATTAAAACCTCATGCTGTGATTTCATTGCTCACTGTTTAATTGATTTATTATTTATTCCTTGAGGCTAATTCATTCTCCTCTGAAAAATCCGTCAGACTGGACATCAAAAGTTCACAAAAGTAGATTATTGGATTTTATATAGATGCACACATGGCTTGAGTATGTTTTGTAGATTGGTGTAGGGTTTAGTCATTAACATAGTCTCTCATGCATGAGTTAGGAAGTCAACCTAACTGCAATAAAATGTTAAACTTTTATTCACTAAAGTTACATGCTTAGTAACCCAGTGCAGATTGTATTCAATTTAGACAGATAATCCAGAATCCAGCAATCTAGATGTTATTTACTCACTGTTTATGTACCAAACAACTGTTCAATTTCAGATGCTGCAGTTTATCCCCTCCAATGCAAAGGTAGCTAGAACAATATAATTGCAAGTCAGATAGTTAAATCATGTGCCCTCTGACCAATGGTTGTTATATAATCCCCTCATTCCGTTTGCTTCTCCACACCACCAGTGCTGTCACAAACAGAGTAATCATCACTGGGATGGCAATGAATGGCCCTACAATGTTGTTTGGAGGATCTCCCAATGCTCTCCCAGAGACGGAACAGTTTTCAAAGTATTCCTTGTGAATGGTGAGGAAGAACTGGTCCACTACTCGATTTGGCCAGAAACAGTCCATCTTGTTAGCAATCAAAATTGTGCAGTTTGTGAGATCTCCATAGGAACTACAAAGAAAATGAGAGCATTCATCAGCAAGTGCAGTGCAAAGGTGCCCTGGAAAACATTTGCATATGAATGAAAATAGAGCTGATTAATGATCCACTGTGAAGAAAACAGAAATACAATTAAGACAAATACGTATTTTTGGGTGACTCAGTTTCCTGTTCTCATGGATCACTACAGCCAAAACA
This sequence comes from Raja brachyura, assembly GCA_963514005.1. The sequence goes on along the minus strand of OY740787.1, from coordinate 41,501,054 downwards.
TTAATGAGTCCTGTCAATGTTCAACATTTGGTTATTAATCTTTAAATGTAACAGGAAAATGGAGATGTGCCAAATGAATGCAAATTGGGGTTCTTCATGAGAATTGCAGACAGTACAGGTTGCTAAAAATATGTATGGTATAAAACTAACGTTATTTCAGGGCAAGGAAACTGCAAGAGGTATTTAAAGTACTCAGTCAGGACAGAAGAAATAAGAATGTAACCAGGACTACTAAGAGTAGCCAAGGACACTTCAGGTCTTCTCTACTAGTCAATGAGATCATAATACATGGTGATCACTTTCCCATCTGAAGTATATCTCCATATAAAAGTATATATTTACAATCACCACCATCTGGTACATGGTCCAGTTAATAGTTATTCTTTGAACACCTGTCATAATAATAGTTATCAGTTAACCGGACTGTGAGCTTGCTATTGGCTGCTGTGTTTCCAATCTTAAACAGTACTTCAAGAGTACTTGCATTATCCCATAAAGCATTGGATCAACTTAAGGTTGTAAGTAGTACTGAATAAATGGTCTTTCAATTTTACAATGCACAATGACGTTGATGGTCAGAGGTCCAGATCGATCTGCTTTGCTGTTGTATTTTGCTCGCCTGTGTTCATTCCCATTCCAAAGCTTCAACTCAAGCTGTCCGACTTAATGTACATCACAAAACTCGGCGCTGAGCAGCTCAGAGCATGAATGCCAAAGGTTATGTATTTTACTAATCTCAACCAGGTTTAATGATTAGTTACAAATGCATGCATGCATACGCTCAATCAATCACTCAAAGCTTTCGTACTGATACTCACATATGCACACCCATTATTCAAATCTCTTTTATAATCTGTATGTTTTTAATGCCACACAAGTGCACATAAATACAATGAGGCACATGCATATATACATGTGCGCACACACACATATCCAGTTTGGCAGATTTGATTTTGGCTTACCCTTGCCTACCAATTATCATATGGTCTTGACAGAGCAAGGTTCGGTCTTAAGACAATTGGAGACAGGCTCTGCAAATGCACTAATATAAACGTGCACACATATTCTAATCCATATGTATGAGCATAGACATGTAATTTTGGCCAGAATATCTTCAGTTGACTTCCCTCTCCCAACTTTCTCCAAATCATTTCTCTCCCTTGACTCTGTTCTACTTGCTCCCTCTTTTCCCTCAATCTCTCTCCATCTGCTCCCTGGCCTCTTCAGAGCCACTCCAGTAATCACCAATCATTTTAGTTGAGGAGAGGAGCAAAGGGCTTCTTCTGCAGTTGTACAGGGCCCTAGTGAGACCGCACCTGGAGTATAGTGTGCTGTTTTGGTCTCTAAATTTGAGGAAGGACATTCTTGCTCTTGAGGGAGTGCAGCGTAGGTTCACAAGGTTAATTCCCGGATTGGCGGGATTGTCATATGCCGAGAGAATGGAACGGCTGGGTTTCTATACTATGAAATTTAGAAGGATGAGCGGGGATCTTTTGAAACATATAAGATTATTAAGGGTTTGGACACGCTAGAGGCAGGAAACATGTTCCCGATGTTGGGGAGTTCAGAACCAGGGGCCACAGTTTAAGAATAAGGGGTAGGCCATTTAGAACGGATATGAGGAAACACGTTTTCATACAGAGAGTTGTGAGTCTGTGGAATTCTTTGCCTCAGAGGGCGATGGAGGCTGGTTCTCTAGAAACTTTCAAGAGAGAGCTAGATAAGGCTCTTGCAGATAGCAAAGTCAGGGGATATTGGGAGAAGGTAGGAACGGGGTACTGATTGTGGGTAATCAGCCGTGATCACATTGAACGGCGGTGCTGACTTGAAGGGCTGTATGGCCTACTCCTGCACCTATTGTCTATTGCTCTCTAGTCCCAGTAGCCGTGCTGCCTGAAGCCTGTTAATGAGGCCAGAACCTTCAGCTGCCCCATCTTGAGCTGCCTGATACCAACGGTTTGCAGATATTGGGAGCTTGCATATCCTCAGCTGATGAAAGTGGTTTCACCATGCAGGAGCATCCCAACCTGTCAATGCCATCACCCACTCTGCACCAGATGCAGACACATAGCTGTGTAGGAAAGAACTGCAGATGCTGGTTTAAATCAAAGGTAGACACAAAATGCTGAATGCTGAAGACTGAAGAAGGGTCTCAACCTGAAACGTCACCCATTCCTTCTCTCCAGAGATGCTGCCTGTCCCGCTGAATTACTCCAGCATTTTGTGTCTACATACAAGTATGTGAATGCCCTGATCAGCACGCCAAGTACCATGAAGATTGATTACTTTTCTCCTTATTGCAGAGATCTGAGGTAGGTGAGATGTTGCACTTAACTCAATACAGATGGATAAGTTAAGTCAATGACCTGCTGCGCATTGGAGCTCAACACGGGATGGCATTTTATCCTCCTGCTTCACTGTTCAACCACATAGACATGGCAACATAAAATGAGGACAGTGCAGTTTGGAAGTGGTGAAATAATTGATTCTCTTTTACAATGTTCCCTAGTGAATCCCAAACATACCTTAATGTTTCACCCCAGTCACACCAGAGTTTTTGTCCAACATCTGTCATCTGAAATCTGTAAGCCTCCAAGCAAATATGTTTAATGAGATAGGAGTAATAGGCTTCATTGCAGGCAGTAAGCAGATTAAGTTGATGTGCTGTGAATAAATTATAGATAACTTTAGTAAATCAAATCAAGCTTTGTAAACTTGTAACTTTCACAACAGTCCGCCTAAATCTACCTGATCTCCCGGTTGCTAAACACTTTAAAGGACCTGTCCCACTTTCACGACCTAATTCCCAACCTTTTTTTACTTGTGGACATTTTTCATCAGGCTAGAAAAAACGCGGCGACCTACTTGATGCCACGAGTACCTACGACTAGCATCACGACCTGCTACGACCATGCTGCGAATACGAGTCAAGGACAAACTCGGCAGCGGTTGTGAAAGTGGGATAGGCCCCTCACTCCCCCCTCCTATTCCCACACTGACCTTTCTGTCCTGAGCCTCCTGCATTGTCAGTGAGGCCCTGTGCAAATTGGAGGAACAGCACCCCTTACACCCCAGCGATATGAACATTGACTTTTCTAACTTTTCCTCTCTCTCCATCCCTCCCCCCCACCAGTTTTCTGTTCGCTTTGTTGTGATCTTCCCCCAGCTAACTGATCTATTCTACACGTATTAAAGAAGGAACTGCAGATGCTGGAGAATCGAGGGTTACACAAAAAGCTGGAGAAACTGATCTATTCTACGTTCCTTGATCTCTATTCCCCTTGTCCTATTTTCACACTTCCTTATCTATGTATCTCCCTCTCCCCTGACATCAGTCTGCAGAAGGTTCTCGACCCAAAACATCACCCATTCCTTCTCTAGAGATGCTGCCTGTCCCATGTTACTCCAGCATTTTGTGTCTAACTTTGGGTAAGGATTATGGTTTAACTCAGGATATTTATATAATAACGGATAACAGTAGCACACTTACAAACATACTATCCTTATAAAACAAATAGGCATCTGTCATCAGAAAACCAAAAAGGCAATAGTGATGGTAGAGTCATGGAAGATCTCAGCATTGGAAGACTCAGTTCATTATCTCTGCATTTGATCATTGCTAAAATACTACAAACCAAACACAGGCCCTACTACTTCCCAATTTCCCTGAATTGAATTAGTTCCACCAGAATTTGGAATTCTGTGCCTTAACTTCTCTGCCCCCCCCCCCCCCCCCCCAAATAGGTGCAAAACAAAGTCAATTGAATACTAAATGAGTATATCATATTGGGAGAAGATAAGGAAATTAGAAAGACAAAGGGACTGCAGTAAATAAAGTACAGCAGATAGATATTTTGATGAAGTTGGAGCATTTGGAGAAGCAATTTTAAAACATAATAAAAAGCAGTATTGTGTTAGATCGACTAGAAAGCACCTCCCAAACCCACAGTTTCTCCATCAAACACCACCTTAAGGATTTCCTTCCGTATTGCACTTAAGCCTGATTTGGAAACATATCCCTGTGCTATGATTGCCACAGGGACAGCTGGCAATTAGCAATTAAATACATTACAAATTGGCATCAGTTCAGCAATGATGAAACTTGGATTGTTGAATCTGGGTCAAAGGAAGTACATCTATATGCTGGAACTTGTCTCACATCAACGTGCTCGACTCTTAACATTTATTGGAAGTTTAGGCAAGGCTTTTAACTTGACTCTCATGTATCAGAAATTAACAGATCTAAAATAACAAATGAGGCAACATTGAAGAGTTGATTTAAGTGACCTGATACAGATTGATTGATAAGAGGCACAAAACAAGGATAGGTAGATAATTTGTCAAGTGTTCTCACGTCGCTCTATTTATTCCTATTGTTTTATTACTAATGCCATGTTTTAATCATCTTCAAAAAATTGATCGTCACATCTCAGCTAAATTTCACCTGACACCTGCTCTTCTTAATTTCTGGACTTTATCTTCCACTAAATGTCATTCCCCTTGTCATGTATCTGTACACTGTGGACTGCTCGATTGTAATCACGTCTAGTCTTTCTGCTGACTGGGTAGCACGCAACAAAAAGCTTTTCACTGTACGTGACAATAAACTAAACTAGCCCACATATATACCTGCAGCCTCATCCTTCCTGATTATCAAAACTATCACCCCTATTTATGCCCCAATCATTATCACACAGCACAAAAGCAAAGGGCCTATTACTGGGTCCTGCAGAACCATACTCCGCACAACCCTCCAGTTACTGAAACTCTTAGTTGCCCATTACCTTGTTTTCTTCCAACCAGCTGACTTTTACTCCATGTGTAGGAAAGAACTGCAGATGCTGGTTTAAATCAAAGCAGACAAAATGCTGGAGTAACTCAGCCGGACAGGCAGCATCTCTGGAGAGAAGGAATGGGCGACGTTTTGGGTCAAGACCCTTCAGACTGATGTCGGAAATGGGCGGTACAGAGATAAAACATAATTGGAGACAGTAAGACTGGTAGAACTGGGAAGGGGATAGAGAGAGAGGGAAAGCAAGGGCTACTTGAAGTTGTAGATAAACTCTTATTGGAGAGAGGAGGAGAACTTAAAAGTAGACATCTGGAGGAGATTTAGCAGTGGAGCAGACAAAATGTGTAGGAAAGAAATGAATATGCTGATTAAATCGAAGATACCTTTAAATCCAAATTGGAACATTCTCTTGAATCCTTAAATTTTACTGTTCTGCTCAGTTATTAAGAACTTTGTTAAATGGCTTGTTAATATCCACAAAGACTACATCAAATATAGTCCACTTGTTGGTTAGACACAACCTTTCCTTAACAAACCTAACCATTCTTGACTAAATAATGCATATGAATTGTTCCAATAATTTGCTGACGTGGTGATGCTGGAAGCAGATACAATAGTGGTATTTAAGAGGCTTTTACACAGAAATACAAATATTTAGATAATGGAGGAATATGGATCATGTGCAGGCAGAAGGGATTAGTTTAATTTGGCATAGACATCGTTGTGTTGTTCTATATTTTATGAGCCACCTCAGTCCTCCAAAGATCAGAACATGTTGGTGGGAGCCATGTGCTGTTTCCTCCCTCCCTTCTAGAGCATGTATTAGATATTGTCTTCAAGATACTCGATCGCTTAATATGTTACCCCATTTCTAATATATATATTTTTTATCATGTCTAACACTTCACAATCCTCATCTTTAGTGTTAATATCATTCCACTATTCTGTGACAACAGTCATGAAGCAATTGTGTAGAACTGTGCGTACCCGTCTCTATGGACAAGCTCCTATGTTAGCATTTGATCTAATAGTGTATTATCAGTATTGATTATTTTGCTTACATTATTGTGCATTATCCAGCTGATTTCCACGACAGAACACCAAACAGAAACAACCGGTGTACTGAAAGTGGAAATGGTTGGCAGAGCAAGTCTTAAATATTCAAGAATAGTGTTGATTCAGAGAAGGAATCGGGTCTTTTTAAAAAAAAGTGTTCGTCAATTGCAAGTGATGAGAATAAAAATGGTAGACTTCCAGTTAAAACGCCACGGGTCTGCTGTACTGTGAAGGACAGTCAATCTAAGTCTTATTATTACACCCAGCGGTTAGTCAGAAGTAGAGACACAAAATGTTGGAGTAACGTAGCGCGACAGACAGCATCTCCAGTGAGAAGGAATGGGGTCACAATTAGAATGGGTATGAAATTGACCTGAAGCTATTTGACTTAATTGGTCAGGGCACTGAGTACAAGAGTTCAGCAATCATTTTCAAACTGTACAAGGCGCATTGGTAAGGCCACACATAGAGTATTGTGTGTGATCCTATTTGTAATACTGTAGGAAGAATGAGATTAAGCTAGCGAGGGTGATGAAAATATTCACAAGGATTTTGCTGGGATTGGAGGGACTTGAATTACAAGGAGATACTAGATAGACTGGGACAGTTTTCGCTTGAGCAAAGGAGATTGAGGGATGTCATTGAGAGGTTTATAAAATCATAGAAGAATGGATAAGGTAGATAGTGACAGTGGATATATGTAATGAGCTGCCGAAGGTAAAAGAGACTATGGTAGTTTTAGTTTAGTTTGGAGATGCAGCATGGTATGGGGCCCTTCGGCCCACCAAGTCCATACTGACCATCGATCAACCATTCTTGCTAGTTCTGTCACTTTCTCATCCATTCCCTACACATATGGGGCAATTTACAGAAACCAATTATGTTATCTATAAACCTGCACATCTCTGGGATGTGAGAGGAAACAGGAGCTCTGGAAGTACAACACCGAGATTTAACGACATTTGACAAGTACATGGATAGAAAAGGTTTAAAGGGATATGGCCCAAACTTAGGCATATGGGACTAGCTTAGGTAAGCATGTTGGTTGGGCCAGAGGTCTAGTTTCTGTGCTGTATGACTAACCTTAATGATACTGCAAGATGTTACATAATGATTTACACTAGGTCTATATAAGTGTTTAACTGAAGGTTACAGAAAGTTAACAAATTCATAACGTGTGTTAATCGTCAAGTAAATTGAAGAGCAAATGAAAAGTTATAAAACTCGAATGGTGGAAAATTTGAAATTAAAAAAAATGCTAGAAATAATCACATGGCTGACAGCAGTTGTGGAAAAAGATTGGGTGATGCCGCAAGGGACACCTGTGTTCAGTCTGAAGTGGTGTCCCTGAACGTCCTGTTATCTGTCAATTTAATTCTCTATTCTCCCACTCTGGCCTGCGCAGGAATAATGAAGCTCAATGCAAGGTTAAGGAACATCTCATTTTCCCTTGGACATGTTGCAGCCTTCCCAACTCAATACTGAATTCAACAATTTCAGGAACTTGCTTTCATATACATCTGATATTATTTTATTTTTCTCGCCCCATTAACAAAGTCCAAACTGCTGGACATTTCCTACAGCTCCATAATTCACAGCTTTTACATTTTCATATGTTCGTCTCTTGTCAACTTCCCTCATAAGGCCTGGATGGCTAAATCAAAAAATTATGACATCAACCATGACCCTCCAATTATCAGAAATGTTTCATTTGTCCAAACCGTCCATGTGCAACTTAGTAATTTATTTTATCTCTCCTAATACCGACGGAAGGACTTCAGCCTGAAATATCAACTCTGTTACACTCTCTCCTGAGGCTGCCGGACCTGCTGCGTATTACATATTTGTTTTAAATTTCAACAGTGATCGGTAGCATTTGCAAACTACGAATGCACATTTACCACTAAAAGCGTTTGGGTGGTCACCTCGGGTAGTTTTAGCGACATGATTTTCATGTTTCAAACATTACTCCCAAAACCAACACTGACGAACAGCAACACGGTTACAACACCGAATTTATTTAACAACGCCTGATACACCACCTTGCATTTTCTTTTTCGAAGGGCAACTACTGAGAATGGGACGATAAATATGCATGTCGAAATAAGCCTGTTATCGTTTCCTGTGGCTGTCGGTGCAAGGAATGACACTGATACAAATACATGTGGGAGACCGGCCTCTCTCAAGCCTCCCGTGCGGCGCCATTGCTGGTTGGAGCCTGCAAGGATTCGTCGCCCCAAATAACAGAGTCCGGGGTCCACTCAGCTGAGTTTAGCGAGGAACCGGGCAGCACTGTGCGGACAAATGTCCAGCGACGATAGTCAAATGGTTGGCTTCAGTCTTCGCTGGAATTTGGCTATCAGTGAAGGTTTCCGGAGATATGTCATGAATTAGCAACGTAAAACAGCTTCTCAATCCACCTGCGTTTCAGCGATGAACCTCCTCCTCACTTTTGCAGCCTTGTGCTTCTTTGTCTCTGCTGCTGTAACCATATCCCAGGCGTTTTTCCAGCGCACTCTCTATCCCCGTGCTGCGTCTCCACAGTACTCTCCCTGTTCATTTTTTTAGGGTGTCTATATGTGTGTCAACTTGTGTTTTCATAATTCTCCATGTCCATGTGCCTCATTTAGTTCTCTCTCTGTGCCTCAGGTTGTCTCTCCATACCTCCCAGTCAGTACCTGTCTTAACCTGTGTTGCTGTAACTCTGCCCTGGTTTGCAGGCTGCGCCGTCATTCCTCTCCACTCTACCTCTGAGGTCTCCTGTGCTTCGTCTCTGACTCTCTCTCTCTCTTCCCCTTCGTCCCACACCGTCGCCATCACTCTCGCCATCCCGGCCGGGGTACATGGCAGCGTTCCCCGGCCCCGGCCCCAGCCCCGGCGCCACCACCGAGGCGGGAGGAGAGCGCATGAACCGTGGGGAATGGACAGCGGAGTGGAAGCAGAGAAAAGCGCCAAGACCCCGTGAGCTGGGACCGAAGACAATCCCCGGCCAGCACAGGCGCCGCTGCCGTTGAAAGGGAAAGGGGGAAGCGAAGGCTGGAGAGCCCCGGGGCAACTTACCGAGCAGCAAGGTTGCGAGCAGCCGGCCGGTGCACGAAGCCATCGGGAGCTGTTCCGATAGACGCTGGAGTTGGCAGCCAATCTCAGCTCAGACAAACCTCCAGCCCCCCCGACTCGCTCTCCCCAGCACCAGGACTCCTCCCCCGGATCGGTTCTCCCCCCGAACGCCACTGAGTGAAATCAGAGTGAGCTTGGCTCTCAGACCCCGGAGGCAGGGCGAACACGGGAATAATCAGGCCGATGCAAAATTAGTAATTGAAGAATGACGTTGAAAACATGCAGCACCATGGATCATTATTGGAATTAACCCACGTTCTAATTTAGGCTGGCATGGATACAATGGGCCACATTGCCTCTTGGTGTGAGAAGTTTCCATGATTCTAAGACTGTGATCTAAGGTCTCTAACAGTGACCGCAGATATCGGATTTAAACTCCAGATTGATCCTGCAGTCCACAAACTGGCACCAACAAGAGGGTGATTCAAAATCCATAGAGGAACCCACCAAACCACAAAATATGCTGATCAGTGAATGACATCCATACCACAGTAATCCCAACCCTCTGATCAACATGTAATCCCATGAGATGGGATCTTAAACATGCACAAAGCAAAATCAGAGGGATAGATGCCCAAACTATTACGCCAGCAAACAAAAGGGACGAGTGGCTCTGAAACAAGCAGCACAAACTTGAAACCTACACCGTAATCCTGAAATTCCCAAATGATCTTGAAAATCTTTAAGTGTCCCCAACACTAACAGGATGGCTGTGAAACCAGAAGATCAAGAGAGTGAATGCAGAAACCACACACCAACCACAAACTCTGAGATTATCAAACTCAGACTTAAAATCTTCAGTGTTCATTGTTGCAGACTTTACACTTTTAATCAGCACTATCTTTGTAACTGCAACACTATATTCTGCTCTCTGTTTATTTTCTCTTTTTCACTATCCAAAGTGGTCATGTGAGGTATGATTTACCTGGATGGCACACAAAGGAAAGTTTGTCACTACATCTTGGAACACATAATAATCATCATTGAAACCTCAATGCCACAGAGTGGACTTAAACACATTGATGGTCCACAATTCACTGAGATATCCTGACAATATCAGAGAGTAAAACTGATAGATTAATCCAAACCAAACAGGGAATGTGCATTCTTAAAGCAGATAGGGGGAAACTTGAAAAAGAGAATGTAAAATCCAGTTGTATTTATTATCAGAACAAGTGATGTGTTTAGAAAGAAGAAGTAGATCCTTCTGAGAATCAGGAGTACAAAGCTAAACTAAAAAGATGGATCAAAGGGTCACTTTTCCCATTGCTTTTCTTTTATTAGGAAGTCTCAGGATTGAAGATGCCAATCACAGAATCGGATAGAGAATGAGTTGATGGCTACACACAAGACGCTGGAATCGAGCAAAAGAGGAAGTGCTGAAGTAACTCAATGGGTCAGACAGCATCTGTGGAGGAAAATAGACAGTTGATATTTCAGATTGGGACCCTTCTTCTGACTTGCTATCCTCCTTAGATGCTACCTAACCTGCATAGAAAAATAGGTGCAGGAGTAGGCCATTCGGCCCTTCGAGCAAGCATCACCATTCGATATGATCATGGCTGATCATCTAAAATCAGTACCCCATTCCTGCTTTTTCCCCATATCGCTTGATTCCTTTAGCCCTAAGAGCTCAAACTCTCTCTTGAAAACATCCAGTGAATTGGCCTCCACTTCCTTCTGCGGCAGAGAATTACACATAATTCACAACTCTCTGGGTGAATTTTCTTTCCTCATCTAAGTCCCAAATGGCCTACGCCTTATTCTTAAACTGTGACGCCCTGGTTCTGGACTCCCCCAACATCGGGAACATTTTTCCTGCATCTAGCCTGTCCAATCCTTTAAGAATTTTATATGTTTCTATAAGATCCCCTCTCATCCTAAATTCCAGTGAATACAAGCCCAGTCGATCCATGCTTTCATCATGTGTCAGTCCTGCCATCCTCGGAATTAACCTGGTGAACCTACACTACACTCCCTCAATAGCAATAATGTCCTTCCTCAAATTAGCATACAGAAGCTGGAGCAAGACAGCCAGGAACCGTAAGTGCCAGAGTGCATGGTTTTTGCTTTGTCACATTAAGTCTGTTTATCTTCCTGCAGATGCTGGCTGACCCGCTGAGTGTTTCCAGCATTTCCTGTTTTGGTTTCAGATTTCAAGCATCTGCAGTTCCAGTTGATCTTAATTTTTCTGCAGCAACAACAATATTTGCCTCACAGATGTGTAGCTTCCTTTAGAGCTAGTGACTGCCGTACCAGAAGAGGGATGTGTATCATAGAAATGTGACTAAGAAAGCAAGGGGCTGCAAATGAGTCCGACAGGTTGCAGGGAGGTTGCTGATTGAAGCCAGATGAAATTGTGATCTGAGAGCTCCCTCAGGTGGCAAGCAAAGTGCAGTGCACCAGTTTTCTCCTGGGTTACACAAAAAGCTGGAGAAACTCAGCGGGTGCAGCAGCATCTAAGGAGCGAAGGAGATAGGCGACGTTTCGGGTCGAGACCCTTCTTCAGACTCAGAAGAAGGGTCGGGTCTGAAGAAGGGTCTCGACCCGAAACGTCGCCTATCTCCTTCGCTCCTTAGATGCTGCTGCACCCGCTGAGTTTCTCCAGCTTTTTGTGTAACCCTCGATTCTCCAGCATCTGCAGTTCCTTCTTTACCAGTTTTCTCCTGCCAGTTTCACATCCAACTGAGCAGACCAGTCATGTTGCAATCAACGGCTTGGGAGTTATCAATGGATACTAACGATATAAAACCTCCAGCATAGAAACAGATCATGCTCCACATGAACCATCACCCACCCCTCATCATCTAATTACAATTTTCTAAACCGTGCTTGCTACTTGATCTTTCTATTAACATGCCTCTTGAAATTCAGTAGCTAATCACACATAACTTCCTACTTCATTCAGTAGACAATAGGTGCAGGAGTAGTCCATTCGGCCCTTCAAGCCAGCACCGCCATTCAATGTGATTATGGCAGATCATCCCCAATCAGTACCCCGTTCCTGCCTTCTCCCCATATCCCCTGACTCCGCTATATTTAAGAGCCCTATCTAGCTCTCTATAGAAAGTATCCGGAGAACCGGCCTCCACCGCCCTCTGAGGCAGAGAATTCCAGACTCACAACTCTCTGTGTGAAAAAGCTGAGTATTAGCTGAGTATACAGAGTATACAGTATACTGAGTATACAGTATACTGATGCTTTCTCAAAACAGAATTCAATGAGGTCTCTCAAACATGAACATGCCTGTTGAAAATCATATTAACTATTCACTGTTACATTTTCAGTGCCCAGATGCTTTTCCAAGACATCTGAGTGAAGATTCTACCACCTTTTCCACCATCAATGAAAAGTTAATTTAGCTATAGTTCATTAGACCCATTTTCTTTTTCAAATAAAAGAATGGCATTAGACACCTTTTACTAATTTGGCAATATTCACTTTTCTCAAAAGAATTTTATTAATATACTAGACCAAGGGGGTCTGTTCCACCAACGTGCGGTTGCGGGGGGGAGGTGGTGGTGGAGGGGAGGATGTGGAGGGGGTTTAGGGGAGGGAGGGGCAGGAGAGAGAGAGAGAGAGAGAGAGAGTGAGGGAGGGAGGGGGAGAGGGAGAGAGGGGGAGGGAGAGAGGGGGAGGGGGAGGGGGAGGGGGGGTGGGGGGGAGAGGGCGAGAGGGGGAGGGGGGGAGAGGGAGAGGGGGAGAGGGAGAGTGAGAGAGAGAGTGTGTCATGATCCAATAGCAGAACGGAGCTGTACAACAAAGAAGCTGTAGCACGTTTGGTCTGCAGAACTTTCTCGATCTATCTGCGCCTTTAATCCGCGGCGGGGGGGGGGGGGGGGGGGGCGGGACCTGGAGGCAGGTGGGCGTGGATTGGTGGGCATGTGGGCATTGTGATGTCAGCAGTTGGCAAGCGCCATTTATATTTTAAAAATTTAGTTTTGTGACTTCAAAATCTGGGGGAATAATTGACCAAGGAGTGGATTTCTGAACTCATAAGTTAAATCCCTACGCGTTTTTTGCGTCTGGTTTTCCACCCCCTCTCACTCTGTCTATAACTACCCCCGTTGATATTATATTAATATTATTAATTTGCTCCTTTTACCCCATAACCGCCCTATCCACTGATGCATAGCCCCCAACTCTCAGGAGCGTCGGGGGGGGGGGGGGGTGTAAGTAGGTGAGAGCAGAGAGAGAATGGGGACAGAGAGAAAAGGGCAAGAGACAGAGTCAGAGGGGATGGAGGGGAGGAGGAGAGGGAGGGTGGGTGAGGGGGGGGAGGGTGGGGGAGGATAGGTGAGAGAGATGGGTGGAGAGAGAGAGGGGAGGAGTGAGAGGGGGAGAGAGAGGGCGGCTGAGAGGGGGGAAGGGAGAGGGGGGAAGGGAGAGGGGGGAAGGGAGAGGGGGGAAGGGTGGGGGGAGGGGAGGGGGAAGGAGGATGTGGAGGGGGATTGGATTGACGTAACTCGGCCTCGCAACGCCCGCAGCCGTTGATAACAACCAGCTGACACCAGCCTTTTAAAGTCGCTAAGGCAAGACGCGTTCGCCCAGGAGCGAGCGTTGACAGCAAAGGAGCACCGGCTTCTGACTCTCTGGAAACCCACAGCTGGAATGAGCGCGCAGGGGATGGGATGGGCGCGCAGGCAGGTGGGGCTTCGCGAGCTGCGCCGGCTGTGAGGAGAAAGTTCAGCACGTGAGGAGTTGCTGCCCCGAAATCTGAAGAACAAAGAAGCTATAGTGGATTGCAGCTGTAGAATCTTTGATCTGGAGAACTTTCTCGATCTTTCTGCGCCTTTAATCCACAGCGGCGGGGGAGGCGGGGCCGGGACGCATGCACTCTTTAATATTTATAACGCAAAGTTAAATGAGAAACAATTCAATTAAAAACAAATAAAGAAATTAACAATTAAATTCAATCAAATGTTAATGTAAAAAAAATAATATTTTAAATGAAATTATAAATTAAATGGAGACAGAAAGATAAATTGTCTCAAAATGGAGGGGTAGGGGAGAGAGAGGGAAGAGTGTGCAGGGAGGGGGAGAGTGGTAGGGGGAGGGGGAAGAGTGAGGAAGGAGGGGGAACGGAGAGAGGGGGAAGGGAGGGAGGGAGGAGAGAGGGGTGGGGGAGGGAGATCAGGAAAGGTGGGGGATGGGGGAGAGAGAAGTGGAAATGGGGAGAGAGGGTGAGAGGTGTAGGGGAGAGTGGTGGAAGTGGAGGAGAGAGAGGGGGAAGGGGGAGTAGTGGAAGAGGGATAGAGTAGGGGAAAGGGGTGGGGGAAATAGGGAGGGAGGGGAGAGAGAGGTGTGGGAGAGGGGTGGGGGAAGGGAGAGAGAAGTGGAAGAGTGGGGATGGAGAGGGGTAGGGGGAGTGGTGGAAGTTGGAGAGAGGGAGGGGAGGGGGGTCGGGGAGTGGTGGAAGAGGGAGAGAGGGGTAGGGGAAAAGGGTTGCATGGGAGAGAGGGGAGGGAGGGGGAGAGAAGTGGAAGAGTGGGGGGGGAGAGGGGTAGGGGGAGTGGTGGAAGAGGGACAGAGGGGTAGGGGGAAGGGGGTGGGAGGGAGTGGTGGAAGATGGACAGGGGTAGGGGGGAAGGGGGCGGGGAGAGGGAAGGGGCAGGGGGAGAGACGGAAGGGGGGTGGGGGAGAGTGGGAAGGGGGTGGGAGGAGGAGGGGGTGAGGGCAGGAAGGAGAGGGGAAGGTGAGAGCAGAGGGGTGGTGGAGAAGAGGGGAGGAAAGGGAGAGGTGGCGGGGAGAGGAGAGGGGGAGGGGAGGTGGAGAGAGAGTGGAGGGGGAGAGGGAGAGAGAGGAAGGGAAGGGAGAGTTGACTTTCCTGTAGAATTAAATCAAACACAACAAAAGAATTTAAAAGAAAATGGTGAAAAATGTGGGTAAATTTAGCGGAGCAAATATCAGAGAATTAAAACTGTTAAAAATGCTGTAAATTGAAATAGAGAATTTTTTAAAAACGGATTTTTAATGGGGCTTTTTTAAGCATTTTAAAAAAATTACTTGTCTAATGTAAAGTATAGATACGCAATGAAAACCAGAAAATGAAATAAAATTATCACTTGTCTAAAGATAACATTTGATAAACACGGCTGTGGAAATCGGCAAAGAAAAAAGCAATCTCTTCAAAGTGGAGTAATGGAGTCCTTTGAATAAAGAGAGAATATTAAAAAACCGGGAAAATGGGTGTTAATTTGGCAGAGCAAATAACGGAGAACTTAATAAAAAGAATGATTCAAATATAAATAAACATTGAAAACATCGTCTACGTTTACCTTTTGAAAAAAGTGTAAATCGATAATAAGATTTTCAAAACAAAAGTGTCAAATGAAAAATGAAATAACGGCAGAAATCCAGTGTTTAGATCGATCGCTGTCGAGAAACGAAGTCCGAATGACCGATGGGGAAGAATGTTCTTGAAAAGGTTTCCAAGGCAAAGCCAGCCGGCAATGTCCCCCCAGTCACATGTCCACACATGCTGCGGGGGGAGCGGCTGGGGCCAAGGCAGATGTAAATGAGATCCATTCCGATTGGCCATTTGTGAGGGATGGCATTGTGACATCACACAATGGAACGTGCTGGACCATCAGGCGGGGGGGGGGGGGGGGGGGGGCTGGGGCTGAGGCAGATGTAAATGAGATCCATTCCGATTGGCCATCTGTGAGCCTTGGGCATGGTGACATCGCACGATGGAATGTTTACAAACATAGGATATATATGATAGCTGCCCCTGCTGGCATCTGTGGGGAGGGGCAAGAATAAACAATTCCAGTGTGGCGGCTCCCAAGGGTCGGGCCATCCTAACTGTCAAATCAATCGGCACAGGAATGGTTCAGTCCAGAGGCGGCGCTTAACCAGAGGGATTAAAGGCAAGGGTTTTGGGTGCCATCTTTCTCTCGTGGACTTCCTTACGACCTGGAAGGACATAATAAAAGGTACTTCCCAATATACCTGGCTTCTCGCTTTGATTTCGGGACCGTACCCCACGTTGGTGCCCCTTGACGCTCCATTGTCGTCATGATGGAGAATAACGCCCGTCCTTCCTCCTCAAACGCCGACCCGGCCCTGTCTCTGGACGTGGTCTTGGTGAAATTACCTACCATCTGGACCACCCGGCCGCACATCAGGTTTCAGCAGGCGGAGGCCCAATTCAACCTGCGGGGCATCAGAGTCGATGACACCCGTTTCTATTACCTGGTGGGGGCCCTAGACCAGGACACGGTCGAAGTGGTCACAGACTTCCTCGCAGCCTCCTGAAAGAGATGGTCGCGCTTTTGGATGGGCACACGCCGTGCCTAATGTTTGAATATACATACCTGCATCTGCTGCCGGCCTACATCCGTCTTCAGCTCATGGACGTCTCCTTCGCCGACATCAGTTCCCTCGGAATGCGCGCCGACATGCTGTGGATGGCGCGCCCTGTTGACCGACCAGCCGCGCCCCATCGTGCCTGGCGCCTGACGCCGGAGGGTTTTCGATGTGATCCACGGGCTGGCTCACCCATCAATCCGGGCGACAATGACACTGGTGGCTGCTCGGTTCATTTGGCATGGTCTGCGCAAGGTTGGCCAATGGGCTTGCACCTGCATTTCGTGCCTGATGGCGAAGATCCTGCGCCATGTCCGGGCGCCCCTCCAGGAGTTCGGTCTACCTCGCCGGCGATTCAACCATCTCCACGTGGACATTGTGGGGCCTCTCCCACCGTCCCGGGGCATCACCCATCTCCTCACGGTGGTGGACCGGTTCACGCGGTGGCCGGAGGCCATTCCCTTGGCTGATACGTCAACGGCTACGTGCGCTCATGCGTTGTCCGCGTACTGGATTGCTCACTTTGGGGTGCTGGCGCACATCTCCTCGGACCGGGGGCCACAGTCCACCTCTGAGCTGTGGTCGGCCATGGCTCACTTGCTGGGGGTGGGGCTGCACCACACCACAGCTTATCACCCGCAAGCTAATGGACTGGTGGAGAGGTTCCACCGACAGCTCAAGGCAACATTGAAGGCACGATTCTCCGGCCGGACTGGATGGACGAGTTCCCGTGGGTCTTGCTGGGCATCCGGACTGCTCCTAAAGAAGACTTGGCCTCATCATCAGTGGAACTCATATACGGGTCGCCACTCACGGTGCCCGGGGAGTTTGTGCCATTGGTGCCAGGGCAGCAGGGAACGCCTTCACCTACCCTAAAGCGCCTTCACTACCGATTGACCGGCTGAAGCCGCACATCTGGACATTGACCAGCCGGTGCTGGTTGACCGACCTCGGCCTTGAGGGCGCCCCCCTTCACGGCTCCCTCCGCCTGTCACTCCACCTGTCCTCCCGCCGGTCCCTCCACCTGTACCTCCGCCAGCCCCTCGGTCAGCTGACTTCTGCACGCGGTTCGGCTGGGTTGTGCGCCCGCCGGTGCGTTTTGTGCCTCGGTTTCTGGGGGGAGGGGGGGGTCCTGTGGCGGCTCCCAAGGGTCGGGCCATCCTAATGGTCAAGCCCCTCGGCACGGCAATGGTTCAGTCCAGAGGCAGCCCTCAACCAGAGGGATTAAAGGCAAGGGTTTTGGGTGCCATCTTTCTTTCAGGGACTTCTTTACGGCCTGGAAGGACATAATAAAAGGTACTCCCCAATACACCTGGCTTCTCGCTTTGATTTCGGGACCGTACCCCACACTAGTTTATTTAATTCATTTAGTATTACCTTGCACCTTTCTCTTTTAAATGTCATTACCCGTTCTGTTTTATTTTTTCTAATATTATGAATATCTTTAATGCCTCTTTACTAAACATTGCTGCAATTATGAAATGTTTCTGCCATCTCACTGTCTTTACCATTGAGTTAATCACATTTGTCCTTTAGTTGTCAGTTCCTACATTATTTTCCAACTGCATCTTTGAGTGAAGAATACATCACCTTTACTTCTATTCGTCTAAAGCTAACTGCTACGTATCTCTGGACACTTCAGATGAAGTAATTGACCTGATGCATCAACTGTTTCTCTCTCTCTCTCTCTCTTCATAGAAGCTGCTTGTCCATCTAATTTTAGTATTTTCTTTAGATTCCCAGCATTTGAAGTATACTTTTAATATTTTCTTCTCCAGATTGTGTCTGCAGAATGGTTACAATTAGGTTTTACATTTGATATTTTACAATAAGTTAATTTGATATTTATTTTATGTTCTCGATCATATTGTTAATATTTTTCCAACATACTTCATGTCAACCTTTCTTTGCCTGGAGACCTTTTGCATGTCTTTTTCTACGGTTCAATTTCAATCTTTCTTTTCATTGTGTTTCTTTGACGGTGTGTTTGTTCTTATTTATTAACAATATATATTTCTCCAGGACTCCATTGATCATGATTTCACATCAAATTGCGACTTCTAATTGTGTGCAAAAACTCCATGCCCTAATGCTCAGGAATTAAGTCTTCATCCAATTTAGATTTTAGTTTTGTTATGCTTTTAAAATAATTTAAAATAATTGTTCAGAATGTTGGAGAAATGTTGGTAGCCTTGGTATTTCCCCAAACGTAGCAATCACATCATCTTTCAGTACAAACCTGTGTGAAAGTGGACGTTCTTGGGAGATACTCAGAAGAAATTCTCCAACCCAACGAAGCTGGTTTCATTAGGTCCAACAGTGGTATGGAAATGTCCTCCCATTCCCTAACAGTTAGATCATATGGTCATGTGATAGGAGTAGAATTAGGCCATTCGGCCTTTCAAGTCTACTTCGCCATTCAATCATGACTGATCTATCTCTCCCTTCTAACCCCAAAGTTAGACCTGGAATAGGATTATGAACTCCATTCATTTCAATGAAGACAAATAAATAAAAGGAAAGTTTAAGGTAATTTAAAGTTTAACTATGAGAACTTAGATGTTTGTTTTTATATTATCTAGAATTCAATTATTTTAACAATTCAAGTTGTCTAATTTAATAATGTTTAAATTGTTTTTACATAAATGTTTGAAACATTCATTCTTTTTTGCAGCTTTAATTAGGTATGTTACAAAACTTACCTTCAGCAGCGCTGCAGTTCTGCCACTGGCCGTGCGCTAGACTCTGGTGCCTTTGAGGGGGGAGGGGGTGGGATTAAAATGCCGTTTTCGCCTGCTTATCGGAGGCGGCTTTTCCCAGGCTGCTAAGCCGCTGAAGAACAATCGTTCGGACTTCCTTTCCCGATCTTTTAATTTATTTAATCGCGAAACAATTCAATAATTACATTAAAATAAAAACCGACTACAAATGCCCTCAATGCCTACAACGGGACAGATCGCATGAAGGGGACAAAACATAACGCAAGTCGTTTATTTTACATATAAACATAGAAACATAGAAAAATAGGTGCAGGAATAGGCCATTCGGCCCTTCGAGCCTGCACCGCCATTCAATGTGATCATGGCTGATCATCCAACTCAGTATCCCGTACCTGCCTTCTCTCCATACCCCCTGATCCCTTTAGCCACAAGTGCCACATCTAACGCCCTCTTAAATATAGCCAATGAACTGGCCTCAACTACCTTCTGTGGCAGAGAATTCCAGAGACTCACCACTCTCTGTGTAAAGAATGTTTTCCTCATCTCGGTCCTAAAGGAATTCCCCCTTATCCTTAGACTGTGACCCCTTGTTCTGGACTCCCCCAACATCGGGAACAATCTTCCAGCATCTAGCTTGTCCAACCCCTTAAGAATTTTGTAAGTTTCTATAAGATCCCCCCTCAATCTTCTAAATTCCAGCGAGTACAAGCTGAGTCTATCCAATCTTTCCTCATATGAAAGTCCTGACATCCCAGGAATCAGTCTGGTGAATCTTCTCTGTATCCCCTCTACGGCAAGGATGTCTTTCCTCAGATTTGGAGAGCAAAACTGTACGCAATACTCCAGGTGTGGCCTCACCAAAACCCTGTACAACTGCAGTAGAACCTCCCTGCTCCTATACTCAAATCCTTTCGCTATGAATGCTAACATACCATTTGCTTTCTTCACTGCCTGCTGCACCTGCATGCCTACTTTCAATGACTGGTGTACCATGACACCCAGGTCTCGTTGCATCTCCCCTTTTCCTAATCTGCCACCATTCAGATAATAGTCTACCCTCATGTTTTTGCCACCAAAGTGGATAACCTCACATTTATCCACATTATATTGCATCTGCCATGCATCTGCCCATTCACTCAGCCTATCCAAATCACCCTGCAGCCTCCAAGCATCCTCCTCACACCTAACTATACCCCCCAGCTTGGTGTCATCTGCAAATTTGGAGATGTTGCATTGAATTCCCTTGTCCAAATCATTAATATATATTGTAAATAGCTGGGGTCCCAGCACTGAGCCTTGCGGCACCCCACTAGTCACTGCCTGCCATTCTGAAAAGGACCCATTTACTCCTACCCTTTGCCTCCTGTCTGCTAGCCAGTTCTCTATCCACATCAATACTGAACCCCCAATACCGTGTGCTTTAAGTTTGTATGCTAATCTCTTATGCGGGACCTTGTAGAAAGTCTAGATATAACACATCCACTGGTTCTCCCTTATCCACTCTACTAGTTACATCCTCGAAAAATTCTATCAGATTTGTCAGACATGATTTACCTTTCGTAAATCCATGCTGACTTTGTCCAATGATTTCACCACTTTCCAAATGCACTTCTAACCCATCTTTAATAACTGACTCTAGCAGTTTCCCCACTACCGATGTTAGACTAACTGGTCTGTAATTCCCCGCTTTCTCTCTCCCTCCTTTTTTAAAAAGTGAGGTTACATTAGCTACCCTCCAATCCTCAGGAACTACTCCAGAATCTAAGGAATTTTGAAAAATTATCACTAATGCATCCACTATTTCTGTGGTTACCTCCTTGAGTACTCTGGGATGCAGACTATCTGGCCCTGGGGATTTATCGGCCTTCAATCCGTTAAATTTACCCAACACCACCTCCCGGCTAACCTGGATTTCACTCAGTTCCTCCATCTTATTTGACCCCCGTTCCACTGCTATTTCCGGCAGATTATTTATGTCTTCCTTAGTGAAGACAGAACCAAAGTAGTTATTCAATTGGACTGCCATGTCCTTGTTCCCCATGATCAATTCACCTGTTTCTGACTGCAAGGGACCAACATTTGTTTTAACTAGTCTCTTTCTTTTCACATATCTATAAAAACTTTTGCAGTCAGTTTTTATGTTCCCTGCCAGTTTCCTTTCATAATCTATTTTCCATTTCCTAATTAAGCCCTTTGTCCTCCTCTGCTGGATTCTGAATTTCTCCCAGTCCTCTGGTAGGCTGCTTTTTCTGGCAAATTTGTATGCTTCATCTTTTGTTTTTATACTATCCCTGGTTTCCCTTGTTATCCATGGATGCACCACCTTCCCCGATTTATTCTTTTGCCAAACTGGTATGAACATTTTTTGTACTTCATCCATGCAGTCTTTAAATACCTTCCATTGCACATCCACTGTCAACCCTTTTAGAATCACCTGCCAGTCTATCTTGGCCAATTCACATCTCATTCCGTCAAAGTTACCTTTGTTCAAGTTCAGAACCCTTGTTTCTGACTTAATTTTGTCACTCTCCATCCTAATGAAGAACTCAACCATATTATGGTCACTCTTGCCCAAGGGGCCACGCACAACAAGACTGCTAATTAACCCTTCCTCATTACTCAATACCCATTCTAGAATAGCCTGCTCTCTCGTTGGTTCCTCCACATGTTGGTTGAGAAAACTATCCCGCATACATTCCAAGAAATCCTCTTCCTCAGCACCCCTGCCAATTTGATTCACCCAATCTACATGCAGATTGAAGTCACCCATTATAACCGTGTTACCCTTGTTGCACGCATTTCTAATTTCCTGTTTGATGCCATCCCCAACTCCAATACTACTGTTAGGTGGCCTGTACACAGCTCCCACTAGCGTTTTCTGCCCCTTAGAGTTTCGCAGCTCTACCCATATCGATTCCACATCCTCCACGCTAATGTCCTTCCTTTCTATTGCATTAATCTCCTCTCTCACCAGCAACGCTACCCCACCTCCTTTTCCTTTTCGTCTATCCCTCCTGAATATTGAATATCCCTGGATGTTCAGCTCCCAGCCTTGGTCACCCTGGAGCCATGTCTCCGTGATCCCAACTATAGCATAGTCATTAATCGCTATCTGCACCTTCAACTCATCCACCTTATTACGAATGCTCCTCGCATTGAGACACAAAGCATTCAGGCTTGTTTTTACAGCACTCTTACTCCTTATACAATTATGTTGACAAGTGGCCCCTTTCACATCGATCCCTATTACACTTGGCCATACTCTCCTATCCCTTTGTGAGCTTTCTTTCCCGTTAATTCTGGGGTCATTAAGCATCCCTTTACTCTCTTTCCCTTTAACTCCGTCCTCGACTATCCCATTTGACACCCCACCCCCCTTATTCAGTTTAAAACCATCCGTGTAGCAGTGGCAAACCTGCCGGCCAGAATGCTGGTCCCCCACCTGTTAAGATGCAATCCGTCCCTTTTGTACAGTTCCCCCTTACTCCAAAACAGATCCCAGTGATCTAAGAATCTAAATCCCTGCCCCCTGCACCAGTTCCTCAGCCACACATTCAGGTCCCGTATCTCCCTGTTCCTGCTCTCGCCAGCACGAGGAACTGGAAGCAAACTGGAGATAACAACCCTGGAAGTCCTGCTTTTCAGCATTTTTCCGAGCTCTCTGAAGTCCTGCTGCAAAATATTCACCCCCTTCTTTCCAACATCATTTGTGCCAACATGCACGACCACTTCTGGCTGTTCACCTTCGCCCTTGAGGATTGTCTGTTTCTCGGGATGGCTTTAATCTAATTTTCATTTGCGAAAATGTGATTTTGGCCCCATACGAACCGACAGTGCTTTTCCTGCCGAATGGGGTTCAAATTCACCGCAAATGCGATCGCGTTCCAGAAGCAAGATGATTAAAATGCCCATTTTCTTTGGAGATAAGCCATTTAAATTGTCTATATTTTGTCTTATTCTCTCCCTCCATGGTCATTATTTTTAAACTAAATATTCACAACAGTTTGAGTCACATGTATTGTGCAAAAATCAATAATTTGATTATATTTTGGGTGGATGTTTCTAGATTAATTTATGGGAATTAAACATTAAATTCCTTCCATCTGGGATATAAATTCATGACAGTGAGATTTAAAAATCATGTTATATTGTTAATTCTTGTGTGAATCGGATTAGTTTGTTATTTGGATACTTAGGCTATTTAAAAAAAAAATCATTTTCTTAACATAGAAACATAGAAACATAGAAAATAGGTGCAGGAGTAGGCCATTCGGCCCTTCGAGCCTGCACCGCCATTCAATGTGATCATGGCTGATCATCCAACTCAGTATCCCGTACCTGCCTTCTCTCCATACCCCCTGATCCCTTTAGCCACAAGTGCCACATCTAACGCCCTCTTAAATATAGCCAATGAACTGGCCTTGTAATTAACTACAATTAGGTAATTAACTAATTATATGCTTTAATTTCAGCTCATCCAAGTAAGATGCTTTATATTTGTTTCAGAATGCTTCAATCTATAATAACTGAAAATGTCATTCAGTTCTCTTAATTTTTAAGAAAGTTATGGGCTTTTGACTGTCCTCAATCACAGCTTTTGTGTTCAGTCAATGGAAAAGCAATAGGGAACAAGATGCTAATTTCCGTATATGAAAATGGCCATAACTTTTTTTAATACTGAAGATATGGAAGTGAATTAGGTGTCAAATTAAACTTCTTTTTATGCTTTATCTGATGGGATAAATTGCAGACTTGATTTTTAAAATCTCAAAATTTTGTAACATTGCTACTTTAACCACCAGATTCCTGGAGCATGTCTAAACACCATCTAGACATTTACATGGTTGAGGCTCATTCTACACCCCTACAACAGCCCTGCCAGATTTTCCTGAACATACCTACTCCACCACATGCACACCATGAGATCAAGCCTGACAGAGCTACTCTGCATATATCACCCATCCTTCCGAGTGTGAAATACCATTAACTCTATCAGCACCTCCCTGTACATCCCACCAATGGGGAAAAGGGAATCACGACTAATGTTTTTGTGTGTTTGACAGCACAATTTACAGAAAATCAGTTTTATAGCCCTCATCTATTGAGATTTGCTAATGATCTGGCTTATTTATAAGCATGCTAACATTGTATCATTGGTTTTAAATTTAAGATATTTATTGGTTTACAAATTAAACTGAATTTTAGAGTCAGAGTCATACAGGCTCTACGGCCCAACACCGACCGACGTGTCCCATCTACACAAGTCCCACCTGCCTTTGGCCCATATCCATGTTTCTATGGGTTATTGATAGCGGACGACCAGCCATGATCACAATGAATGGTGGTGCTGGCTCGAAGGGCCGAATGGCCTCCTCCTGCACCTATTTTCTATGTTTCTATCCCTCTAAAGATATCCTATCCACGTACCTGTCTAAATGTTTCTTAAACATTGTGACAGTACCTGCCTCAACTACCTCCTCCAGCAGCTCGTTCTATACACCCACCACCCTTTGTGTAAAAAAGTTACCCCTCAGGTTCTTATTAAATCTTTCCCCCTCATTTTAAGCTTGTGTCATTTGGTTCTCAATTCCCATACTCTGGGCAAGAGACACTGAGCACTTACCTGATCTGTTCCTCATGATTTTGTACAAATCTAAGACCAACACTCATCCTCCTGTGCTCCAAGGAATAGAGTCCTAGCCTGCTCAACCTCTCCCTATAGCTTAGGCCCTCGAGTCCTGGCAACATCCTTGTAAATCTTCTCTGATCCCTTTCCAGCGTGACAACATCTTTTCTGTAACATGGTGATCAACACTGAACACAATACACTAAATGTGGCCTCACCAATATATTGCGTGCAACAGCTGCAACATGACCTCCAAACTTTGATACTTAATACTCTGACTGATGAAGGCCAATGTGCCGAAAGCCTTTTTGGACCACCCTATCTACCTATCTTGCCACCTTCAAGGAGCTATGTACCTGCACTCCAAGATCCCTCTGCTCTACAACACTCCCCAGAGCCCTACCATTCACTGTGTCAGCCCTGCCCATGTTAGATTTTCCAAAATGTCTCTATATTAAATTCCATCAACCATTCCTCAGCCCATCTGGCCAATTGATCAAGATCCTGCTGCAATCTTTGGCAACTACCTTCACTATCTGCGGAATTTGGTCGAATGCCTTGCTGAAAGCCGTATATATGTCTACAGCTCTGCTCTTATCAACCTTTTTCCTCATATCTTCAAAAATCGAATAATAATTAATGATATAAACTTACCAGTGGATGCATTTGCAGGATTAATGTGATATTTTGCACTACTTTTGGAGGACATTTTCTGGGAATATCACGCTTTATTTGCTATGTTGCTGGAGATATGGACATAATTTCTGACGTTGATTCAGCAGAGAAAACGCTTTTCTGTAAATTAATGTACTGCCTAAAAGATAAGGAAATTTCATGGGTGCCAGCTATAATTGGAAACATTTTTGAATTATTGCAACAGAATAGATTTACCTCATGATGTTTGCAGTAAAGGGAGTCACAAGTACTGCAGGTCAAAAAGTTCAAGTTGAATACTAAATTACATAGCTTTGAGTGGGTCAGTCAATAACTTCAGCTTTTTCTGCATTCTATGCGAGTCTGAAAGTCACTGCTCAAACAAATACTGAAGCTTAATAACTTCACATTGGGATCCCAAGTCATAACTCTATTCAGAAAACATCTGCTGGAGGCAACATAAGAAAATCTATTACTGTTTAGAGCAGTTTGTTTACTCGTAGAACAAGCGATTACACATTCCAGATTCAACAGAATGTTTTTTCCCCTGAAGCCACACTGTAATCATTAACGACAGCCACAAGGTCAACAGGAAGATGAGATCACAAAGTCTTCCAGGTGAGTCACCAGCTTTCTTTTCAGAGCACTTTTATCTCCAACGATTCCACAATTTTTAAAATGTTGCTCTGTGTGACAAGTTCCATTACTGTCCTTAGCATGAATTTCATATATGTTTGAAATTGATGCAAGTTTATTTCATTTTATTTTGAGTTTGATTAAAGTCCATTCCTGGTTGCTCATAAATTGATGTTGGTAATTCTTCATGCACCTCAAGCTCAGTCATCACATCATGCTATAATAATGCCATATGAACTGTGTCGGAGCATTCAGTAGCTTCATCTGCTGTCTGGAAGGACATTAAGTTTTCTGCCTCATGTTCCATCAGGCATAAATTCAACAGTATTCAACAGTCATGTATATCAAACTGATCTAACAAAAATAGATTTAGTAGGACACAGTATTTAACAGTATTCAATTAATGTCTGAAGAAGGGTCTTGACCCGAAACTTCACCTATTCCTTCGCTCCAAAGATGCTGCCTCACCCGCTGAGTTTCTCCAGCATTTTTGCCTACCTTGATTTAATGTGATCATTTACAAAATGTTAATGTTAAGATGAGTTTAGTTTATTGTCACATGTACTGACATACAATGAAAAGCTTTTGATGCGTCCTAACCAATCAACTGAAAGACAATACAAGATTACAATTGAGCAATCCAGTGCACAGATAGATGATAAAAGGAATAACATGAATAATGTTTAGTACAGTTAAGTCCGATCAAAGATATTCCGAGGGTGTCCAAATAGGTAGATAGTTCACGATGCACGTCGGCAGACAATGGGGGCAAAAGCATGCCAACGTTGCCCTTATCCTGATGGTCACCTTTGTGTGCAACTGCATCAGGCTGTGTGTAGAGCTAAAGCATGTGGGCACCAACCTGCTGAGGTTCTTCCTGTCCCTGGTGTTGCAAAGGACCAATGTGCCAATTAGCTGGACATTGCCAGCTGTTCTTTGTGGAAACATTCTTCCAGATGAACACCATTGACCAAAATTCCAGCAGGCAGTGGTCAGCCCAGCATTACACGACAAGGACTTTATGGATCCTGTGACGTGGTTCCCTGAGCAGATTGCCCACGTCGTCTGGCAAAATTCCTCATTGGCAGAATTCATCAACAAGCACCAAGACCTCACTTGGCTGGCAGTGAGAAGTGCCTCCCAGTCAGATCCTTCCTGCACTAACTGAATCTTATTACTGATACACGCTGCTCTAGTGACGGCTGCTATGGAGAGAAGGCTACCCACCTCTTCGCAGTGTATGATTGAAGAGGCTGGGATAATTATGCAAGAGTCCTTGTCATGGTTCATCCTGAGCAGCTCGGTAACTTGAGAACTCTCTGATTTATCAGCTGTTTCCAGGGACACATTCAAAACACGGGAGTATGTGCTGAGGGATTCACTGAACTCTGGTTCAGCAAAGCCAAGAGTCTAGGGGTGAACCACAGTCTAGTTTCCTCTGCTACTGGAAATTGAGGGACAGAGTCTGGTGGGGACACCGCCCAAACAAGGGAAGGAATATCACCCTAGTGCGGCCACATGAGTGGCAAGGGTGTTTGTTTTGCTTAACACTATTGTAAACACTATTGAGTATGACACTACTAAATGTATCAATGCTGAGAATGTCTGAAATGTTTTTGAAGTTTATATTTGGAAATATAAATCTGCTGTAAAGTCTGAAATCCTTTGTTATTATAACATTTCCCTTCCTACATTAATATATGTTCAATCTTTTGTCTTCAAACAAAGTATTGCTATCCCATCCTGGTCTCTTAAAATATTTGATGATCGCTTCCTTATCTCCACTGTAACACATTCTCCTGTGTTTCCTTTATCCTCCCAGCTGTCTTCCGAGCTGATATTCTCCAACCTTGATAAATCCTCAGCCACTCACTGCCTATATGCCCTCTTCCTACTTTATGATGATACTCTCGGTATTGCTGCTGTCCCCTCTGTTCCCCGGCACTTTGCAGTCTCTGCTGCCGCTTTGGTTTTCAGGACTCCTGCACCCTTTGCTAAAAAGTTAAATCTCCCTAAGATTTTTTTCTTAGAATCAAGTCAACCTGGTGGTCAGGTTAAAGGGTTTTATTTAGATGGTTTAATTAGCAAATGTCTTCCAGAGCTACTGAGGCATGCCTTTTGGAAACATCCTGTATATTGTTTGCTCTGGTCCTGAACAGTAACATATTTGGTTGCCATACAACTTTTCATCCATGTTCTTCATTACCAGACTTGACTAAATTGTACTGTGGCTTTTAGCCTTATTCCAGAACCAGAATCCATAACTTAGGCTGACACTCTCATGAAATGCCACGGGAAGAGCAGACATAAATACTAGAAAAACTTAACAGGTCAGGCACCATTTGTGGAAGCAGTTAATGTTCCAGGTTAATGTCCTTTCCTCAGAACTAGAAAAGATTAGTGCAGGATCAGTTCAGATTTCCGTGTCTAAAGATTGGTGCCTGACTAAATGAGTATTTCCAGCATTAAACAATCAAATAATCAACCAGGAAACCCAGTGTTTTCTCGCTCCAGATACTGCCGGACCTGTTAAGCATGTTGTTTTATTTCATATTTCTGGCATTTTAGGCGTTTATTTTATTTAAACAATCAAGACCGTCAAAGTGTACAATGCTCACAGATAGGAAATAACTGGTTATTTGTTGCTGCCAGATAGTAGAGGAATACTCCTGGCACACAGCAAAAACAGAATAATATGAATGACATACATGTAACTGATAAGCAAGCCATTGCCTCCTAATGACGCAAGAATCAATTGTTTGCTGGTATCCCAATAGATTTCCTCAAAGTTGATATATTTTCATTTTTGGCTGTATGGTTCAATTCTGGAGTGTGTGTTGGGAGACACCCTTTGCAGCAATTTATTTTGAATGAAGGGGTGGGGTGTGGAGGGAAGTGAGTCAAGATGACCGTTCCTTGAAATCCATTCATCTAATTGGAAACTTTGCACAGGATATTCTAAATGGAATGTTTGAACTTTAGCCTGAATGAGTTTACATTTGAACATAAGATTTACGCATAATTTGAACTCATTTTATTGTCATAAAAACTGTTATAAGCTTGTCATGCATTAATTACACTCTCCATTATTAATACATTTTAGAGTTTACATTTTTTAAAAAGAACTTGCATATGTTCTCTTAAAATGAACATGGGGGAGGGGCAGAAATTATATACAATATTACACTCCGACTTTGACACATGATCGTTTCCTTACCGCAGCTAGCCAGCTGAACACTCCCAGAGCAGTGATGAGAGTGGCGTTTAATAGCAAGCTATGGCAATTGGTTTACGTCAGAGAGCAAGCCAACAGTCCCTGCAATTAACCAGCAGCATTCATAAACAACTTTACAGCTACAAAATCAGCACTGTTTAACAAAACATAATGCAGAAACATGTTTTTAAACTGATCATGATAGGTGACAAATGGCTACACGATTTTTAGCCTGTCCAGATGAGGTGAAGGTTGATACTCGTGTCCAATTTAAGGCAAAACATTCCCCAGTCTCCCAAGAATTACATAGATTCCAGCAAGGAGCTAAGCCGGCGTTAAGTAGTGAATTATTCATGTCCCGATCCTCTTATACCAAACACATATGACCCCCTCAATTAACTCCAACGCCACCTCCAGTGATTCTACAATAGCTGATACAGAAACAGTCAATAATGATTGAATTCAATTCTAATGATGAGAATTATGTATCAATTGCATAATACAAAAGAAGAACACGTTGCAGCTTCCAAGAAACACAGCAGCAATGTTGACACTGGTCTTTGCCAAAGCTGCAGTTAACATCCTGCATTCAGAAGATTAGCCTGTGGGGTTTATGATTATAGCAATAGCGACAGAAGCAGAACAATCATCTGAGTCTGTGCCTCGTTTAAAAATTGAGCTGCTCATCTAACTGGGGGGAGGGGGTTGAGAGACACAGATGAACAGACAGATCAGTAATCAATCATAAACAGTAGAAACCCAATTCCTTTGCATTAACTGAAGTTCTTTCATGATGGATTGTTTCTGCTGACATGCCATATCAACAATGGCAAAATTAGAAGTATGGCAGTACTGAGACACTAGCCATGAGCATCTCCCAGCCAATAATTTCAGCATCAACTACTAATTCTTTGGCTAAAAGTAAATATTTTTTATCTTTGGTACAAACTCTGCCTTTTTCACATTCACCCCTGCCCTTCCCCATTTTGGCTTTTTATCCACATCAGCAGTGAAATTGAATAGATGGATGAGAAGGCTTTGTTCTAAAAATCCACAACATTGCTTCATTTTAAAATGATTAAAAATCAGACAATGATACTCAGAATAGATATACAAATTGCCTATAAATTCCTCTCTCTTCATGGTTTTAAATCTTCACTAATGCATTAATTGATTAAAACTAAAACCAGCAAGCATTCTATGAAGGATTTTATATACTGACTGCAGCAAGCATTTGACAGTAAAAAGTAGATTTCCTATTTGCTCCTTCCCTATCAAAGTTTAGCAATAACATTCAGAGACCTCTGCTTCAGTTCCATCATGGCCAACTCTGCCAGTACAAACCACGTTAACCTGTTCCAATGGGGAAAGGATTTATCAGACAGAAACCATCTACAGTGCGGAGTGGAAAGCCAGCAACAAACAAATGGAAACACTGCCTAAATCACCTAAGCTGCTTGCATCTGACAAGAGAAGGTCTCTGATCATAGTCTGGGTCCTCAATCGTTCCATTTCCAACAAATAATAAACTGAATACTACCCATGACAAAAGAGACCATTTGATCAGTCTACTTTTCTGGGTCAAACTGGCAAACAATTTTTGTAGCAATCCAAACCTGTGAGCAAGGGAAGTGTGGGAGACAGGATCGCTTCCGAGTTTCTCTTTAAGTCACACACACACACCGGGAAATATATCAGCCTTCATTCATTGCATCCCAGTCGGAAAAATGGTGACTGTTACATTCAGCATTTTTAATATCCTCATTACTAATAGAGGCCGTTAATGTCTATACACAGTGTCTTTACACACTTGACTCTACTACACAATTTTAAGCTGGAACAAGTTCTCTGAGACAGTTGGCATTTTTATTGTACCCGGTGGAGTGGGGGTGGAAATTAAGATATAGAATTTATACTGAGGAATTACCATACCATTTTTCAGTTGTTTGATGTTAATTCAGAATTGTGTTCTTAAATATGGAAGAAGTCAAAGAACAAACTCTCTTAGCATTAGCTATAAAGGAAGCCAATACATGAGCAGGATTCATATTTTGGAGACTGTTAGCAACTCAGTCCCTGTTCTTGATTCTCTTACTAAACTAAAGGAAATAAAACCAATTTCCCACTGTTTGCTGGGTATTCACTAACATGCATGAAAATTCATTCTGCAAAAATACAATGCAAATTAAGTTTGTGCAGGTGATTTTTAGTGTTTTCTGTTTGTATTTTAGATTTCCATTTTCTGCATTTAAAAAAGAAATGTTACATGGAAATGAAGGAATCCCATCATTTTGAAATGTACGATCGGTCATATTGTTTAAAGAGCAGCAGATACAGGGCTGGAATGCGACACAAGAGAAGCCACGCTCTCACTTATCCCTCAATGTAGGCCAGTTAATTAGTCCCACATCAGCGATTTGAAAATATGGCTTTTATATTTACTAAAGTGGACAATTTAAAAATAATTAGGCATAAAATGTAGAATGAGGGGATGAAGGGAATGTATAATCTATAAAATTGCTAATTTCTGAAAAACAAAGCCAGGTGCCATGTGGAGATACAAAAGTCATCTGCATGATCAGAAAGATTAATTGCTTTACAAACCTGTTCTGGAATTTCATCCATCAGAATCCAATTAATTATTCTCTAACCCAACATTCAACCAATGTGGAATCCCCGCTTCCTCACTAAATGTCCAAAGCATCCAGACCGAAGTTACAAACTTTGGCCAGATTTATTGGCTGTCTGGAAAAACATATTCAAGATGTTTTCAAGTTCCTTCCCCTTTCTTATGGGGATGGATTACACGATACAATCGTTTTGTAATCTATAGCTAAAAGGGGATAGAGAGGAAACTGCTTTATGGCAATAGCACTCAACATATTCATATGAGATATTATTACAATATTTTACAACAACTTCTTATACCTCAAAAACAAACAATACTTTAACACATTTATCTCTCAATCAAAATCATAACCAAACAGGATGCTGTTTGTCAGTCTTCAAGGAGGAATATGCAGACGTATTCTCCAAGGTCTGTATTAGAACCTCAGCTCTTCAATAAATAATCATTAGGACTTTGCAGATGGCAAGAATCTCAAAAGCAGTAAACTACAAGAAAGTGTGCAGCAAAATCTTCGGAATAGAAACAAATATGGCAAATAAAAATTAAAGCATGGACAGATGGTAGCATATTTTGGAAGAATGCGACAATACAAGCTAAGTGGAATCATTTTAGAGTGGTTCCAGAGCTGTGATTTGGAGATGTATATATATCAAAGTAATTGAAGATGCTAGGACAAGTTTTAGCAGAATATCAGATCCCTGGTTTTATAAACACGAGTAAGTAACAACGGCAAAGACACCATAGTAAATATTATTATTCATCAATTAGTACTTTGCTGAGGGATCACGTTCGATCATATTCACCAGGTAACTACGTCAGGAACAATGTCAAGGTGTTGGAGAGAGTAACGGGGAGATTAATTCGAATTATATCAGGGATGAAGAAATGTATTTATGTGGAGAGAACAGTCACAGGTTTATTTTTAGGCCTTGGCGGATTAAAGGGGGAGCTAATATCAGCAAGGATTACGATAGAGTAAATAAAGAAAACAGAAAGGTTAGAAGTCAGAGGAAAGAATTAAGAGAATTTGCCAAGAACTAGTAGAGAATAAGAATCGTTTTGCATAATTAATTATAATCTGCCATTCACTGCCCGAAAGCAGGTTGGAGGAAGATTCTATGCAATTTTCAAAACCAAAGTAGATATATGAAAAAAACGCAGTACATGGAAAAATGTAGG
The DNA here is from genome assembly GCA_963514005.1 of Raja brachyura. The sequence goes on along the minus strand of OY740787.1, from coordinate 41,468,120 downwards.
AGAATGGGTCTAATCAGATAGCTCTTTTAAGATTGGCCTATTGCCTCTTTCTGAGCAGATTAAAAAAAATAATTTATCTTGCTAGTTTTGAACTGTGTCATGTAAATTGATTGTTGTGTTACAAAACCACATACACAGTCAATTAATTACTACTGTGTGTTTGGAACACATCCTGATTGTGAAAAGTGCTTCATTAAATCCCTTACATTCCTTCTTATCCCAAGAACGCACCAGTTCACAATTTGGCATCTGAAAGTCATTATTTCTTGACCATGGTTGGAAACAATCTTTTGCCTGCCATATGATTTTCTAGGCCTTACAAGTAACTAGTGTGTGTTATATGTATTTCACCCATAAACAATGCATTTAAATTTTAAAAAATTCCAACAAATTTACAAAAATATTGACAATAAATTGTACTAAAACTTGCTCACATACCAGAAAGTTAAGTTTTAGATATTATTCTTTCAATGTTAAGAAAACATGTAATATTTCAAATTTCAAACATAAGTAACATGCAACAGAAATCACAATAGTGTCTGTTAAGAATTCCAATTCAAGGAGATCAACAGACATTGTATCATTGTGTTTTAATCCACTAAATAGAAGATTGGTCATTCAATCTTCGGTGATACATGAACTGAAAAAAAGACGATGGCACCAAGCCAAGTATAAAACCTGATTCAACTCAGATTATATCCATGCAATGTACACACATCAAGCTTGAACAGGGCACCAATATCTATTCTAAGTATTTATCCATGGTGTTTTCAAAGTTGTAGTGAATAAGAACACCAGCAAAATGGGAAGGCGCTGAATGCACTGAGATATGTTGCAGTGAATGATAGCACAATTCGCAGGGTGCTCTTTAGTGAATGGGAGTACTATCTGTATGCAGGGAATGCTACAATGATTGGGAATACTGTAGGTAGCTTGTGCTGCAGTGAATTGGAATATTGTATACAGGCCAAGTGCTGTAGTGAATGTGTTTACGCTGCACAGATTATGTTGCAGTGAATGGAAATACTCCCTCAGAACATGAGTGCTGTGGAAAAAGGAAATACTCTATACCTACAGTTCTGCAGTGTAGAACAGCGTATGACTGGGAATTCTGGACACTGGGTATACTGAAGTAAATGAGATATGTTGTATGCAGGGTACATTGTAGTGTATAAGAACATTATACAGAATGCACTGCAGTGAATAAGAATATATCAACACAAAGAGGTTCTATTGTAGGAACTGGAATCATTAGAAAAAGGCGTCACTGGAATTCAGTAGTGTACCAGCGTGCAAACGGCATGCACCAAGGAGCATTTGAATCAGGCAATCACACAGCAACATACTGCGAGAATAAATCCTTCCTGGTCGTATTTAGGCTTCACTAATTTTGAGCGAGTGTTGCAGACTATATTTTTGTCGCTGTATGACACTAGAATAGGTAGTGATGGATACAGATTTGTTCACTGTACATCAATAAAGTGCTGATTCGTAAATAATTTTAATTGTATCTCATAGTGGGAAGAAGAAACCAGTGAAGAGAGCATTCAGTTATTTAAGGAGACTAAAGCAGCTGTGATTGCTCATGGAGCAAACTGAAGATTTAATAGAAATCTTCAAAATTAAGGCAATTAATTAAGGAAGGTAAAACTCTTCACTGGTAGGATTGGTGTAGCTGGCATACGTAAAATTAACGTAAAAAGTGAATGAAATATTTTATTTTACAGTGAGGTATGATGATCTGTTATTTGTGCTTGAAAGGATGCAGAATTTTGTTTTAACATGGAAGGGGAAATGTACCTGAGATGGAAAGACTGCAAGGCAATGGGGGAAGAACTGGAGACGAAGAGCTGCCCCAGGCACAATGGGCTGAATACACTGGAAGATTCTATGACATTTGAAGGATGAACCATCATGCAAAGTCCTTCAGCAGAATTTTGAATGTACCTGGTGATTAGTTACTCTCTGTGCAATAAATCACAGCGCATTTCTCAAGCTAGTTTTCTGTAGGTTATCAGTTTGATATTGTAACCTGACTGAACATTGAATGCAAACATGCCACCCGGCAGGCACGTGCCGTCAGGGTAGGCAAGGTAGGCACTGCCTACCCTGACTAAAATTATGAAATGGGAATTATTAAATATAAATAGTAAAGGCATGGGAGAATTATGCCTATGTAAGAGACTGATCTCTCAGTTAGGCAAAATTCCCTGTGCCTTTCACCCACAGCGCTTGTGACACGGGAAGCTCTGTGCAGCCCCCGTGCCGTCAGCGCTGCCTGAAGCCGTCAATTTTAATCGGGGCTGAAGGCAGCAGAAATCCTGCCTTTGTAGCACTGCGCATGCGCAGCATCATATTGCGCATGCGCATCAGTCTACTGCAGCGCAAGTTTATTGGCGGGGTTTTCAGCCATGGTTTGTCGTGTCCCAATGATATGGTAAGTGCATTTTGTGATTGTTTTTTTTAATACCGTATTTGCCGGGGTGTGAGGGGGTGTGGGAGTCGGAGTGGGGAGAGAGCTCCTTTCACAGCGTTTGGGGAGTCTGGCCCGGGGTAACCTTGCGGGGAGGGCACAAATGTTATGAATGAGGGGTCGGGGGCGTCCACTTGCGACGTTCATTGCAAGGAGGCATGAAATGACACTGCTCTGAGGCCGGGGGGGCGGGGGAGAGAGAGAGAGAGAAGTAGCCCGAGCGGCCGCCGGGCCGGACAGCGGAACCAGCCGCCACCTTAGCTCCAGAACCACCCGCCCACCTCTGGCAGCTCTCCATCTAAAAAACTCTCTCCTGCCGCTCGCTGGCCTCACTCATGTCCTTAAATTCCGACAGCGCGATTGAGGTTACTCGGCTGTGGGAATTTAAGGATTTGCAGGAAGTCGCTGACATGAGTGAAGTCGGCGAACGTCAGGTGACAGGTGTTCCGACGGAGAGCACTGCCAAAGGTGAGCTGGCCGGCAGAAGGCGCTGAAGTGGTGGCCAGTTCAGCTGTCGGGTCCCCATGGCCGCTCCCCGAGCTGCTTCTATCCCCAGCTACAGTCCGTGGCTTCGCACCCGGAGAGCTGCGGCAGCGGTGAGGGGGTGAAGATTCCAGTACTTTGTGATAAGTACTTTCTTGCAATTTTTACCATTGTTCCTCACATGTCCAGCCTACAACCTCTATATATCACTCAGAACCTCTAGTCCTGGTACCTTCCTCGTAAATGTTCTCTGTGTGCTTTGCAGCGCTGGCAGTATCCCCGACACCCTCCTTCTCAATGCTCGTGCCCTCCCCACAACTTTACCCCTGTCACAGACTCTCCACACGCTGTGAAAGGAACTATCCCCACAATTGGACTAGGACTAGGAAGCCTTGGGCAAATTGAAATGTCACTGTTTTTATTTATTTATTTATTTAACGGGGAGAACAATCTGCACATGCGCGGTTTACTTTTTTTTTAAAGCGGACTGAGTGCCTACCCTGAGTAATTACTCACGGCACGTGCCTGCCACCCGGTGATAGGTGCTTGTTATTTTGCATGTGACCTCCAATCTTACCTTACTATACATTGCAAGGCAACTGGGTACCAGTCCTCTTTGTGAAACCAGCCTGAGAAATTGAAGTTATTCATTGGTCTAAAACACCAAACAACCAAGGAATGTGGTTGAACCTTTTGATTCTTAAAACATTGGATTAACTTGGAAACACAATAGGTTCTTGAAGACAGACCAAGACAGCCACTTTCATCCAGATACTATCATGTGGTTGATCACAAAGCAGTGCACCAGGACATCACAGGTAGGTTTTGATTAAAAAATAGTTTCTTCTAGTTTTTGGTTCTTTTTTAGCTTTTTTTTTAAACCAGGAGGAAAATTCATTATCTAGACTGGAAAAAACCCCATCCAATTTTGTCATCAAATTACATCAGATTCCATTTTCCTCAGCTGTTCAATGCAATTTCTGCTACTCCCAGTTCTATCTCCTATTTCCTCTCAGAAAGAGCTTTCATGCACTTGGATGCTATGTGCAACTCTTTCTAAGTCATTACCTTCTTTACAAAGCCAGGATGAAACTTGACCAGGGGCATCGTAACCCAGCTCAATTTTGACATCTGTTGTACACATTGTCTTGCTATTAGACATTCAGTGAACCCAAGTCATGCACTGACATCCTCAGCAGATGGGTACCAAACCAACTGTACTGGCCGAGAACTGAAAGATTAAAAGCAATAATGAAATATAGGATCCTCTTGCCTACCAGGCTGATTTGCAAACTTACTCTTCAATTAAAGTAAGACGGAAACAAATAAGACAAATAAGGGGATATAAATTGTTTTGCTAGAAAACAGTGCCTCTTCCAATTTAGCATAACACAAAGTTGTGACATCTGACCATGCATCAAGAAAATTGATTTTTAAAAATAAAATTGTGTTTATTTACTTTTTTCTCCCCACATAAATTCCTTGTCAGCACATTTATCCCCATCTCAGATTTTTGGGTACTGATTTGTGAGTTCTTTAAGGGAAAATGTCTGTAACCCAGCTATAACACGGCCATCCCCTGTTTGTCTGTTCCTTCGAGTGCTCAGAAATGTCAACATTTTAGAAACTCATACCTGCTACGTTTCAGTCTTCAGTATGTGAGATTAGAAACTAAGTGTGTTTTACAACCCAATGCTTTGGCCTCGAGAAGGTTCATTCTGGTCTATGTAACTTCATTGTAATTACAGTCTAATCAGTGTTCTCAAACTGCCCTTGCTTCAGACGTAATTTAGCCACTAGCAGGTAACTGATAAATTGATAAATACATTGTAGCATCATTGCCATCTGCTTAGATTCAAGTATTTACCTATTCTGCCCTGTGAGAAAATCTGAGAGATTGAGCTCAGATTATTCTCAGATATATTTTGACAACACGCAAATGTTGAAAAGAAAACAACAGTACTTTCCTAACAATTCAAGGGGATACTTCCTCTTCAAACCTGAGGTTCCTATTACAAAAGTCTGCCAATTATTACATTGGAAAGGTGCCACTTAAGAAGTCTTCCAATGACGATAAAGACAGAACTCTTCAAACTCAAATCACAAACAACATTTAGTGTAACTATATGAAAGGAAAACATTCCTTTCCTTAGGGTCCATCTACCTATTCACCCCCCACCCTTCCTTGTGTTACTAACTGGGAAGCTTTGAACCCCAAGACCCAACATCTACTACCCCAGTACTAGGTCCCTTTATATATCAAAGCGTCTATATTTACACAAGTAGAGCAATTTGACTTTACAAGTGAAACACGACACTCCACTGATCCAAGGACAAGCAATCCTACGAAGAGTAACTGATTTAACTGTTGGAAGATGTACGCAGCCAGAATTTTGAGAAAAGTAGTTAATGTACCGCTCTGAATACTGCAGATTATGAGTGCATAGGGCAACATGTAAACAGCGCACAGGCAGCTGATTCATCAATAGTCTCGACTCAACTTGGTGTTGTCACCCCGTTTGGGTGGAGCTGGAGGTGGTCCACGCCGTAATGTTGCATAGCCTGAGATGTTGCCAGATGCATACGAGTTGGTAGCTTCTTGGTCAAAAAGCAATTCAGGAGGAGGAGGAGGAAGTGCCATATCGTCCATGGTGGTGATGTGTTCCGCCTTCGACAGCCGTGTGGAAGCCAACGAGCCATGTCGGGTGAAGGATTTTCTCTGTAGAGTCCTATTGAGGTCAGCCAGAAAATGAGGCTGCACAGACAAGGCAGGTTTTGGAGATACTGGCATCGAAGTGACGGGAGGAACCTGGTGTTCTGAAGACTCACCCTGTGTTAAGCGAGTGCTGTCGCTCCTTTTTGGAAGTACTGGTGGCGGAGCTTTCTTCATTGAAGATTTGGACCATGTTTGCGGCTGCGGATTCACCACTGCTACCTTGGGTGGGACAGAATTGGAAAAGCCAGAAGATGCCATCTCCAATGGAGGAGGGGGTAGAAGATCTAGATCTGGAGGTGGGGGAGGGAAATCCATATCTGAAGGTGGTGAAGGAAATTCAGACACGGGCTCCTTTGAGAGAGCTGGAACTCCTGGTCCTTTGCTTGGTGGCCCTCCTGGTGGGAACATCAAATTAACTGCAGCCAAATTTAATTTACCAGGTTTTGAAGGAGCAGGTGGAGAAGAAGTCATATCTGGTGTGGGAGGTCCTGAAGGAATTGTTGGTTGTTCAAACTTATTACTGAGAGTTTCCACCGGTTTTCTGGATTCTCTTGCTTCTGCACAACTGGGTCCTTTTATACTGGAGTGCCTCTGGGGTGTGGGAGGTGGCTTCTTTCCACCAGGACTGGATATTTTCTGAGGTTTTTTGATTGAGCTTGATTTGACTGGGGTGGAAGGAGGGGTGGGACTACGTGGAGGAAGTTGGGGTAGACTGCTTTCAGGAGGTGGAGGGGGAAACTCTGGCGATGGAAGGAAACCAGGCTGCCATTTGGGTTTTGCTTTCACAGCTGGAGGAGATGTAGGAGTTTGAGTTGGGGCTGGTGATGACTTAGCAGTTGAGGCTGCAGGGAGAGGCTGGAACTGGTTTAAGGACTGTTTTACTGTGGAAACAGTCGGTGACAGAGTGATTGGCATTTGGTCTGCAGATTCAGCTGTCTGAATTGTTCCCACTGGAAGAGAAGAAGGAACTGCGGGTGGTGGTGGGGGCAGTGAGATTTGTGCAGCTGCAAACCTGGATGTTTTTACTGAAAGTGGTGGAGGGGGTGCTGCAGGAGGGGGATCCATCTGAACAACACCAGCTGCTGCTGATTTCAGAATTTTTTGAGGTTGGTGGCTTAGAGAGGCCTCAAAAGGCATCCCTATCTTTTTGGTGACAGCACCCTGTATGAAAGGTAATGGAGGAGGAGGAGGTGGTGGTGGTGGCGGAGGAGTAAAGGGTTGTTGGGCAGGTAAGGGAACACATTGCTGGTGTAATTTCTGTGGCGGTGGTGGGGGTGTGAAGGCAGGAACCATGGGCGAAGGGCTAGGCGGTCCAGATTTAAAAGGAGATGGAGCAGAAGCTGCCTGAAGTGGAGACGGGGGCGGTGGGATTGAGGTGATGGATGAAGTTCTTTGATCATCACTTTCCAACAGCAGCTGGGGCTTCACAAGTTGCGAGGGTGGAGGTGGGGGGAGCACCTGCTGACCCATGGGAAGAGTTGCAAAGGAAGGTGGAGGTGGTCGTTTGCTTGACATCTCTCTACTGACTGTGCTGTATTTGATGAGCGAGGCAGCAGGTGGGGGAGGTGGAGGTGGTGGTGGAGGTGGTGGTGGTGGTGGAGAGGGTTGTGTTACCACATGAGACACACTGATTCTGGTCTGAGGGGAAGTTGGTGGTACAGGTGAAGGGTAGGATCTGACCAAATCTGTCCTGATCTATAGAAAGAAAATGAATATAAAGTTACCAGAATTTTCCACAGCATCAGATCATAATTAGCATTTTCAATAGTAACGCCCATCCCACAGTCTAGTTTTTAAAGCATCTCTTTAAAAGCTTCTGGAAGTTAATAAATACAGTGCCCTCAATAATGTTTGGGACAGAGACCCATCATTTATTTATTTGCCAATCTGTACTCCAAAATTTGAGATTTATAACAGAAGAAAATCAGATGTGGTTGAAGTGCACATTGTCAGATTTTAGTTAAGGCCAATTTTATACATTTCGGTTTCACCATGTAGAAATTACAGCAGTGTTTATACATAGTTCCCCCATTTCAGGGCACCATAATGTTTGGAACACATGTCTTCACAGGCGTTTGTGAAGTTGTGCCAATGAATGTCAAATAAGCCATTATTAGACTGAGTAACAAGAATAAAACTGTTAGAGACATCAGCCAAACCATAGGCTTACCAAAATCAACTGTTGGAACATCATTAAGAAGAGAGCACTGGTGAGCTCACCAATCGCAAAGGAACTGGCAGGCCAACAAAGACCTCCACAGCTGATGACAGATGAATTCTCTCTTTAATAAAGAAAAATCTCCAACACCTGTCTGATAGATCAGAAACACTCTACAAGTCAGGTGTAGATTTGTCAATGACCACTGTCCACAGAAGCCTTCATCATGAACAGAAATACAGAGGCTACACTGCAAGATGCAAACCACTGGTTAGCCGCACAAATACAACGGCCAGGTTACAGTTTGCCAAGAAGTACTTAAAACAGCAACCACAGTTCTGGAAAAAGGTCTTGTGGACAGAAGATTAACATATCAGAGTGATGGCAAGAGCAAAGTATGGTGGAGAGAAGGAACTGCCCAAGATCCAAAGCATACCACCTCATCTGTGAAACGCGGTGGTGGGGGTGTTATGGCCTGGGTATGTATGGCTGCTGAAGGTACTGGCTCACTTATCTTCATTGATGATACAACTGCTGATGGTAGTGGCATAATGAATTCTGAAGTGTATAGACACATCCTATCTGCTCAAGTTCAAACAAATGCCTCAAAACTCATTGGCCGGAGGTTCATTCTGCAGCAAGACAATTATCCCAAATATACTGCTAAAGCAACAAAGGAGTTTTTCAAAGCAAAAAAATAGTAAATTCTTGAGTGGCCAAGCCGATCACCCAATATGAACCATTTGAGCTTTTATATGCTGAAGAGAAAACTGAAGGGGACTAGCCCCTAAAACAAGCGTAAGCTAAAGATGGCTGCAATACAGGCCTGGCAGAGCATCACCAGAGAAGACACCCAGCGACTGGTGATGTCCATGAATCACAGACTTCAAGCAGTCATTGCATGCAAAGGATATGCACCAAAATACTAAACATGAGTACTTTCATTTACATTGACATTGCTGTGTCCCAAACATTATGGTGCCCTGAAATTGGGGGACTATGTATAAACATTGCAGTCTTCTTCTTGCGTATGGCGTGCACAGCCTAAAGTTGTAAGACAACTTGTTCTATTTGATCTTATTTGAATGTGCAGGCCGGATTGATTGCATTCGTTGAAACAGGGCGGACCAAGTGAAGGTTGCAATCTTCCTCCCCAACATTGCTGTAATTTCTACTTGGTGAAACCAAAATGTATAAAAATGGCCTTTATTAAAATCTGACATTGTGCACTTTAACCACGTGTGATTTTTTTTCCTATTACAAATCTCAAATTGTGGTGTACAGAGACAAATAAATAAATGACGGGTCTTTGTCCCAAACATTATGGAGGGCACTGTACCTTATGAAAGGAAGATCATTCTACTCTTTCTCTCCTCCACTTCTACTGCGCAAGAGCATGGAGTGCAACCATTCTACTTCTGCGAGTCAGTTCGTAGCTTGGCAATGAACACCAAGCATGATTGCCACAATTCCTTCTTTGAACTCAGATAGATTTGGGTTTAGACATTGGATCCTCCAAATGATTTCATGTCGTTGAGAAAAGTTATAATTCCCATTCTTTATTCCAATCATTCATCTGTGGACTTTGTCAGTAGATCTACCGTTTGCTATTCTTTCAAATTTGATTATTTATCTGGTGCAACCCAGGAGGGAAAGTCTCTCCCACAATTATGCCATTTAAAATATAACAAAACAGCAGAAGGTCATTTCAGAGGGTACTGAAGAAGGGTCTCGACGTGAAACGTCGCCTATCTCCTTCGCTCCTTAGATGCTGCTGCACCCGCTGAGTTTCTCCAGCCTTTCGTGTACCCTCAAGCACACTAATGTTGGTATGGAGACCTGGTAGGGACACAGATTATTTTCCGTAGAGAACCAAACAAGGTTTTTTTGAAATGCAAGCTGGGAGCTTTGTGTTAAGCACTACTGATTTTATCAAATAAATGAATATAAATTTTCCAACCAGTCCAGCAACATAAACACTTCAGTTTGGAGAAGGGGCTCAACATCACCTATCCATTTTCTCCAGAAATGCTGCCTGACCCACTGAGTTACTCCAACACTTTGTACCTATCTTTGATATAATAGGCTGTGGGCCGAGCATCGAAAATGTGTCTAGAATTTAACTTTCGTGACCCATGTCTGGGAACTACTTTAAATTTTGCACAAATTTAGATAAAATATAATTGAGAAGTCATCACTCGTCAATGCCAAAAGTTGCACATTAATTAAACTAATTAGAAAATGAGATCGAAAAAGTAAGCGCCATCTAGTGTTCAATGCTCATATTTTCCATTATTCCATGGGGAGCCTATTTCCGTGCTGCTGACTATTAAATATATTACCAGACCATATATATAATATATATTTAAATAGACAGCAGCACGGATATATATATATATATCACATTAGTGAATATGACTGTAATTATATATAATTATAATTATAATTAGATTATATAAAAATAATATAATTAATATAATTGTGAGTGTGTATTTTGAATGAGACTGCCGCAGAGGTCCGGCTCCTGAGCCTGCCTAATTAATGGGTGGGAGCAGTTCCTGTGGGTTCCCCTGTTTACTGAACCCCACTGACCGCCAGTGTGTAGAGTGGGGGTCATGGCAATAGTGGGACTGGGGCAGTGCCAGGCTGGGGGAAGGCTAAGGCATCTTCCACTGACAGGAAAATGCATAACCCTAACCCGCCCCCCTTCCAGAGCTGCCCACGGCTGGAGCTGGAGCCGCTTTGGGACCGGCTGCGGGCTCCGTACGTGTGGCCCCGCAACGCATCCACCTCGGCCAGCATGGCCTTCTGGATCATCATGGTGATGATGGTGGGGAGCAGCACTGCTCTGCACGCCGCCCAGGTCGCCTTCAGCACCCCCATAGTGCCGGCTCCATCAGACCGCTCGCTCGTTCACTGCAACACCGGCCTACCGACAGCCTGACCGACCGCTTGCAGCACCCACCGGCGGCCCGACTGATCCTTCACAGCACTTACCAGCCTACCAATAGCCTGACCGATCCTTCACGGCATCCACCGGCCTACCGACAGCCCGACCGACAGACTGATCGACTAACTGACCAACTGTCTGACTTCTGACTGACCTTCTGACCGATTTCTGATTCACTGACTGACTGCACCTAATCCTAGCTCTACATATGTTATTTATCATTTTTATTTGACAGTTCACATCATAACTTTACAAAGATAAACCAAAAACAAAATTATCAGCAAGGTTAGCATTAGCTCTGAAGAAGGGTCTCGACCCGAAACGTCGCCTATCTCCTTCGCTCCTTAGGTGCTGCTGCACCCGCTGAGTTTCTCCAGCTTTTTGTGTAACCCTTAGCATTAGCTTTATTCCTTCGAAACCTTGCTATTGTTTTGATGTAATTAGGAGGAGGCCATGATCCCAGAATGCTCACTGCCTAGCTACCATAAAACAAAGCGCGTGATTGGTCAATTGGTGTCCGACCTCAATGTCAAACGTGCTTTGATTGGACAATTACTACTTGGAACATTTGAGGTTTTTCTCATATTTTTAAAATATGTGCAGGTTTTGCTCTTGACGAGTTTCAGGTATGATTTCTATAATATTTTTACATATGTTAAAAATTCAGGTAGTTACGTGTTTTGGATCACGAACTTAACAAAAAAGCACCTCGGCCCACAGCCTATAAACACAATACTGCTTGGTGTCAATCCTTTAAAGTGCTAAGGGATCAATGTATAAACAAAGACTATCCAAACCTATCTACTATCTGCAGATCCCACAGTCTGGGCCGAGTTTGAACCGAGATAAGAGACCTTTGGCTCACCAGGTCCCCTCCAGATTTTTGTCTTGTGGACACAATAAATGGTGTGGACTTAATAAATGGTGTACATGGTAAGTACAGAAAGCATTAAACATTATTCACAAGGTTGCAATTAACATTTGCTTGGATTTCATGCTACAAAATGGATTAATTGTTATGTTTTTTTCTAATCCAGTATTGGGGATTTAGACATTATATTGCTCATTCTTAACTGCCCTTGAGGAGGTGGTGGTACTTCCATAAGGTTGTTGGGTATGGAATTGCAAGATTTAGATGGTTAGGATGGTGTGAGACTTGGAAGGCTATCTGCTGGTAGTCTTGCAAGTGCTATACTTGTCCTTGTGAGAGATGTTGCAGGTTTGGAAGGTGCTCTCAGGATCCGCTCAGGCAAGTGACAGCAGTGTATTTTGTAATTGGCAAAACACTGAATCAACAATGGTAGAGGGAATAGGTGTTCATGATAATAGGTAGGAAATCAAACAGGCTTCTATAATTATCCAATGTAGAAGCTCCACATTCTCCAGGACAGATTATTCAATTTATCTCCAATACAACACATTGCGTTTGATCCTCATTTTTGAGATTGTGCCACCCATGACATTAAGGGCTAGTTACTCAGCAACCAAGAACAATGCCTGTGGGACTGATTCTCTGACAAGCAATTTCAAATTAGTTTCCTTGTTAAATGGATTTTAAAAAGTTCAATTATATCTATATCTGGCCTTCATTTAGAAACTAAAACTCATCAGCTAAAATAACTAGTTACCCACCACCCTCAAATTTATTTATCTAATTCAAGAAACTATAACTTCCTAGTCTTCTTTGCTTAGCGACTTTTTTTTTGTATTTCTTTTTCGAGATTGCTTATTAAAATTGACCTCGGGATAAAAAGAATAATTTCCAATATGGCTAAGAAATGGCCAAATGTTAAATGGGAAACAATGCTTTCTCTATTGTTGGAACACAGGCAATATCTTACATTTTCCTAACAGATTATAATCAATTCAATTCAATTCAATCTTTAATTGTCATTGTGCAGTGTACAATACAGAGACAACAAAATGCAGTCGGTATCTCCGAAGATCGAACTTACGAATAAACAAGTATTCACGTTTAACTAATCTACTTACATTTGTGCTTACTTATTGCAAAAATCAAATCTTAAGTCTTTGTTGGTTAGCTTTGAAAATTCTAACAGTCCTAGTGAAGAATAATGATGAGCTGCAATCATACCCTGATCTTATTCTCTTTAAATGAAAGAATATACTGTTTGGATTACTGTGAGATATTGTGAAATGGATAGAGATATGATGAGAAATTTAATGCAGGGGAAACTTTCAAAAGAATGAAAAAAGGAAATACAAATTGAACTGATTTAATGGGGGTGCAGTACACCCGAGAGTTCACAGATACACACCTTTGAAGGCAATAAAATGTAGCTGATTAGGATTTTCCAAAAGAAGAGGATTCTTGTTATTTATGGAAGCAGAGTATAAAAGAAGGGAAGTCAAAGCTTTATGAATCATAGTAAGACCACAGAGGACAGAAAAGATGTCAAGACCTTGTACAGGAAACTTAACCAAAAAGTACCAACGAATGGGGAAATTAGTTATGTGGCTGAAGGAGGTTTTTACTGGTCAGAGCAAAAAGAGGTTAGTGTGTATTTTCTAGTCTGTTTCTGCACAAGCCAATTCCTAAAGGTAACAGAATAATGGGACTATTTTCAGACTATTGGAAGTACACATACCATAGTCATAAGCTTTGTTTTTACACTGACAATTGGACCCAAAACAAAGAATGGTCAAAGAGATGGTTTATGCTGTACAGGCAGCAGAACTAGTTATATGTCAAGGACGTATCAGTTTTTCTCTCTCTCATCTTTTCATCCCTTGAGTGCCACTTTTTAAAATCTTTTTGTATGCTTTTCTTTTGAAACGCGTGATCTACCCAACTATGAGATTTAAAAATAGCTTTTTACCTTTTCTCCTTGTTCTATGGGGTGGGAATTAAAAATAATGAAGGCTGGGTGTACCACAAAAATGGAAACTACGGAAAAAGCAGAATATACTGAAAATGCTGCTCAGATAGCAAACATGGAGGAAGATTTAGAGTTAACATTTCCAGACAAAGATCATTCAGTGAGGACATTTTTTAATTAAAAAATCTAGCTAAGGTGGAGGAGGTGGGGAAGAAAAATGTAGATAAGGTGGAATGTAGGAATGACTTAATTCCAAAATTTATGACAGTGCATGGCCAAATGAGGTGGTGAGGGAATACAAAGTGGAGTTTTAGAGATGAAGCTTCTGTTTGAATTGGTAAAATGATAATGCATCGAGTCAAAAGGTGATGTACTAGTCCTTCACCTTATTCTGCACTTCATTGCAGTAGGCCAAGGAAAATATAATAGACAATAGACAATAAGTGCAGGAGTAGGCCATTCGGCCCTTCGAGCCAGCACTGCCATTCAATGTGATCATGGCTGATCATCCCCAATCAGTACCGCGTTCCTGCCTTCTCCGCATATCCCCTGACTCCGCTATCTTTAAGAGCCCTATCTAGCTCTCTCTTGAAAGTATCCAGAGAACCCGCCTCCACCGTCCTCTGAAGCAGAGAATTCCACACACTCACAACTCTCTGTGAGAAAAAGTGTTTCCTCATTTCCCATCTAAATGGCTTACCCCTTATTCTTAAACTGTGGCCCACTGGTTCTGGACTCCCCTAACATCGGGAACATGTTGCCTGCCTCTAGCGTGTCCAAACCCTTAATAATCTTATATGTTTCAATAAGATCACCTCTCATCCTTCTAAACTCCAGAGTATACAAGCCTAGCCGCTCCATTCTCTCAGTATATGACAGTCCTGCCATCCCGGGAATTAACCTTGTAAACCCACGCTGCACTCCCTCAATAGCAAAAATGTCCTTCCTAAAATTAGGGGACCAAAACTGAACTCAGGTGTGGTCTCACTAGGGCCTTATACCACTGCAGAAGGGCCTATTTGCTCCTATACTCAACCTCTTGTTATAAAGGCCAACATGCCATTCGCTTTCTACACTGCCTGCTATACCTACTTACATTGACTGATGAACAAGGACCCCCAGATCCTGTTGTACTTCCCCTTTTCCCAACTTGACACCATTTAGATAGTAATCTGCCTTCCTGTTTTTGATACCAAAGTGGATAACTTCACATTATCCACATTAAACTGTATCTACCATGCATCTGCCCACTCACCCAACCTGTCCAAGTCACGCTGCATTCTCATGGCATCCTCCTCACATTTCACACTGGCATCCTGCTTTGTGTCATCTGCAAATTTGCTAATGTTACTTTGAATCCCTTCATCTAAATCATTGATCTATATTGTAAATAGCTACGGTCCCAGCACCGAGCCTTGCGGTACCCCACTAGTCACTGCCTGCCATTCTGAAAGGGACCCATTAATCCCTACTCTTTGTTTCCTGTCTGCCAACCAATTTTCTATCCATGTCAGCACTCTACCCCCAATACCATGTGCCCTAATTTTGCCCGCTAATCTCTTATGTGGGATCTTATCAAATGCTTTCTGAAAGTCCAGGTACACTACATCCACTGGCTCCCCCTTGTCCATTTTCCTCGTTACATCCTCAAAAAATTCCAGAATATTAGTCAAGCATGATTTCCCCTTCATAAATCCATGCTGACTCAGACCAATCCTGTTACTGCTATCCAAATGTGCCGCTATTTCATCTTTTATCATTGACTCCAGCACCGTCCCCACCACCGATGTCAGGCTAACTGGTCTATAATTCCCTGTTTTCTCTCTCCCGCCTTTCTTAAAAAGTGGAATAACATTAGCTACCCTCCAATTCACAGGAACTGATCCTGAATCTATAGAACATTGGAAAATTATCACCAATGCATCCACGATTTCTAGAGCCACTTCCTTAAGTACCCTGGGATGCAGACCATCAGGTCCTGAGGATTTATCAGCCTTCAGTCCCATCAGTCTACCCAGCACCATTTCCTGCCGAATGTGGATTTCCTTCAGTTCTTCTGTCACCCCAGATCCTCTGGCCACTACTAGTACATCAGGAAGATTGGTTGTGTCCTTTGTATCTCATCCTTTCTCCCCATATTGCCTTTTTAGTTATCTTCTGTTGCTCTTTAAACATTACGCAATCCTCTTGCTTCCCGCTCAGCTTTGCTACGTTGTACTTCCATTTTATTTTTATACTGTCCCTGACATCCCTTGTCAGCCACAGTCGCCCCTTACTCCCCTTGGAATCTGTCTTCCTCTTTGGAATGAACTGATCCTGCACCTTCTGTATTATTCCCAGAAATACCTGCCATTGTTGTTCCCTGCTAGGGTATCTGTCCAGTCAACTTTGGCAAGCTTCTCCCTCATGGCTCCATAGTTCTCTTTATTCAACTGTAACACCAACACCTCCGATTTACCACTCCCTCCAACTGTAGATTAAACTTGACCATATTACGGTCACTACCACCAAATGGCTCCTTAACCTCAAGTTCCAATAATACCATATATACCAATAATATATTGGAGTAACTGCTAAATGCCAAATTCTCAACATGATCGAAAGCATTGCTTCCTCCAGTTATTCCCCGTTGTTTGGCATAATAGATCAGCTCGTAGTTTTAATTCTTTTTCGTGTCTCTTATGATTCAGTCACCATAAATACTCTTATCATTCAAGTTGAAGAGGAATTAAATTGCACTTTCTTTCTCATTTCAGGAGGGTAAATTACTTTCTCTTACCTTGGAGTGCTGTTGCTGCTCTTCCAATTGTGTGCCCCTTTTCCAAGCTTCTGAGAAGATGGAGCTGACAATACTTTGAGAGCGAACATGACCCGTAGATTGCAAGTCAGAAACACCACTGTCTGACTGATTTGAATGATTTGAATGGGATTCTGCAAAAATAAAAATAAAATTGAATTATATCAACTGAATTCCTGATATGCAAACAGCTTGAGACTTTAAATAAATTAACACATATACTAATAATTTGAGATAGAGACTAAGGTCTTGATTCTAAGTTGGTACATTTTTTGCAGATCAGGCATGGCGAATTTGCTTGGCGAAGGCATTCAAATTCAAGATGGAGGCACCCAATGTAGTAGTAGAACTTTGTGCAGCATAACGCCATCACGGGGCAAGGCCATACTCAACCCGCTCATGAAATAATTGAAAATTATATTTAGACTGCCAGCTAAGCCAAGCCCCCATTTAACCAACTCTAACCATCTATCCGATCGCTTCAACTTGTTCACACACATTCCGATGAAAGGTTAAATCTGTTTAATTTGCTGCAAATGCTGCCGCACCAACATTTTCAGATTTTATTTCAAACTTCTATCAGCTCCAGTTTAAAAAAAAAGCCAAGTAATTAATTCAGCCCATATCTCTCTAAACCACCCTCAGTCATACATACTATCAAATCTTCAAACTTGGTAATTATCTACAAACAAAGCCATTATTTAGACTCATTGACTGGAACGCAGACTTCAACACCATAATACCAAATAAGCTCATCTCTAAACTTCTAGATCTTACCCAGGGGACTCCATCTTGAGTCCCCTGGGTAAGCTCCAGCATGCAACTGGTTTCTGGACTTCCTGATTGGCAGACCTCAGACCATTTGAACAGGTCATAAAATGTCCTTCACCCTGAACCTCAACTCTGGTGCCCACAGGGTTCTGTGCTCAGTCCCTTGCTTTACTCATTGTACATCAATGACTGTGTGGCCAAGTACAACTCCAACTCGATCCTTACGTTTGCCAATGATTCCACAGTAGTGACTGGATCAACAACAATGATGAGACACAAAAGTGGTATTGTACATAGTGAAGATGGTAGTCAAAAATTGCAGCAGAATCTTGATCAGTTGGGAAGGTGGTCTGAGGAATGGTTGATGAAATTTAATACAAAGAAATGGCAGGTGTTGCATTTTGGAAAGTCTAACAAGGGCAGGACCTACACACTGAATGGTAGGGCTCTGGAGAGTGTTGTAGAGCAGGGGGATCTGAGAGTGCAGGTACGTAGATCCTTGAAAGTGGCAACAGAGGCAGATAGGGTGGTCAAAAAGGCCTTGGCGCATTGGCCTTTATCAGATAGAGCATTGAGTATAGAAGTTGGGAGTTCATGTTACAGTATAAGACATTGGTGAGGCCACATTTATAAATTGTGTTCAGTTTTGGTCACCATGTTATGGGAAAGATGTTATAGGAAAGGGTGCAGAGAAGATTTACGAGGACGTTGCTCGGACTCCAGGGCCTGAGCAATTGGGAGAGGTTGAGCAGGCTAGGACTTTATTCCTTGGACCACAGGACGGTGATAGGTGATGTGAAAGAGGTCTGCAAAATCATGAGAGGAATAGATCGGTAAATGTAGTCCTTTGCCAGGGTAGGTGAATTGAGAATCAGAGCACATAGGTTTAAGGTGAAGGGGAAATATTTAATAGGAACCTTAGGAGTAACTTTATTTTATACAAAGGGTGGCGGGTATATGGAACAAACTGCCAGAGGAGGTAGTAGAGGCAGGTACTATCACAACATTTAAGAGACAATTGGTCAGGTTCATAGATAGGATAGATTTAGAGGTTTATGGGCCATGTGCGGACAGGTGGGACGTGTAAATGGAACCTGTTGGTCGGCATGGGAAGATTGAGCCCAAGAGCCGGTTTCCACACTGTATGACTCTAGTAGACAATGTACAGGAAAGAGATTGAGAACATTGTTGTCAGTACAACAACCTTGTCATTTGACATCAGCAAGACAAGATTTAGTTATTGACCTAATAACACGAGGGGGTGAACACAACCATGTCCTCGTCAATGGAGCTGCTGTAGCAATGGTATCCACCCCACCAGCAACCTAACCTGGTCTCTTCATATTAATGTGAAAATCAAAAACAACATCAGCATTTACTTTGTTAGACACCCAAGATGATTTGGCATGTCCTCGAGGTTTCTCTCAAATTCTACAGATGCGCTACAATAAATACATCTTAGCCTGGTGTGACAAGGCCCTTCACTGCCCGAACCAGCAGAGAGTGCTGAATACTACCTAGTCCATCACAGGCTCATCACATCCTTCCATCCAGTCCAATTTCATAGTGCGTTGCATCAGGAAGGTAAGAAATATCGTCAAGAATGCCTGCCACTTTGACATTCACATTTCTTTCTTCAGGGAGAAGATACAGGAGCTTGAAAACCCCAGCTTCTTCCCCACTGCTATGACTCCTGAACCAATCATATCTTTCATACACCCTTCCCAGAGGTGCAGCCACAAACTCACTATTCTTAACTCTACCTCATTCAGTTATTTCATTATTATACTTTTTTCTTGCACTACTTCAGATTGCACTACAATCGTGCAGCATTCCGGTTCTGCACTTGTCCACATTATCCAGTCTATATATTCAGTTCCTGCTTAATCCACTTCTAAATGCATGTATTAGCAATCTTCCACATTTCTAAGGCTCGGCCTTAGAAACGTGGAAGATTGCTAATCAAGGAAATTCAAACATTTTAATCAGATAACTATTTGGAAACTTAACATCCGAGCTTAATAAGTATACACAAAGATGAAACAACTCCCTCCCACCCACCATCTGCTAACAATACTCTGCGATCACCTACAAACCATAAATTAGCTATGCAAAACATAAATAGATAAATGTTATGTAATGAGACAGCACATATATTAAATTTCTGTCCTTGCAGAATCTATTTTCCACGTGGTATGCACATTATAGATTATTTATAGTGTGCCTTTAAAATGTATGCGCAAGGAAAAACTGTTTTTATTTATTTCAATATTAACAGCAACAAAGATAAGTCTTAATCCATCAGTTAAGGAATTTCCCGTTGATATTATCTGCATTGACATAAGCCTCAGAATTTGTTTGGCATCTACATCTTCTGACACCTACAGCCCATTTGCAGCAGAAGCGGAAAAAAACAGTTGTTTGGGTAGAAAAATTAAAGATAAGCACAGAAACCAATTTACCAGGCAAACTGGAAGAACTGGATCCAGATTTCATACTTGTACTGGACAGTGATGACCATTCATATGCAGCTTCAGCCCGTTTCAAAGCATCTTGATAGTTGTCATATAACTGTCTTCCATACTGATGAACAACATTGAAAATAATTATTATTGATCATTAATTGATAAATAAGAATTCATTATTATGAATTGATTATTACCTTGTCAGCATCTGTGCATTTCCAAAGAGGTACACAAACATATGTTATTGGACTAACAATCCCAAAGCTTACTATTGATTCAGGTATATCCAAATCTCATCCTGACAACTAGGATTGTTTAATAAGACCAAAGAAGTACTCTTTCACATTGATAGTGACAGATTGGAAATTTTCAGGTGTGGTGCGCAACCAAGTTTTATTTTCCAGACACAAAGAACTGAAGATGCTAGTTTACAAAATAAAAGCAGACAGAGTGCTGGAGTAACTTAGCAAATTAGACAGCACTTCTGGAGAACATGGAAAAGCAATGTTACCAGTGGGATCCTTCTTCAGACTGATTGTAGTGTGGGAAGGAGGGGGGGAAGATAAAGCTGGAAGAGAGATGGGGCGGGACAAAATCTGACAAGTGACAATTGAATACAGATTAGAGGGTTTTTTTGATAGGCAGATGGTTGGACTAAGGCCAGAGATGAAAAGACAAAATACAATGATAGAAGAGGCAAGAAATGTAAAACCAGACGGGGGGGATATTGATGGAAGGGGCAGGAGAAAGGAGACAATGTGAAATGGGTGTTTGTCCAGATGGGGGACAGAAAAGAGAGGTAGGAAAAAAGGGGGCATGAGGGAGGCAAGGGGAGGCGTCTTTGCAGATTAGTTTCCTAAAATTGGAGAAAATTTCAATGTTTACATCGTTGGGTTGTATGGTGGAATATTTCTGCTGTTCCTCCAGTTTGCGTACGGCATCACTCTGGCAATGGGGGCCCCAAAACAGAAATGGGAATGGAATTGGGTTAAATTGGCTAGCAACCAGGAGATCCAGAGGGTCTTGGCGGACTAAAAATGTATTTGGCGAAACAATCACCTTGTCCTTGCTTTGTCTCACTGATGCTAAAGAGGCCACATCGTAAAATATTCTGCTCCGCTTAAAGATTAAGAAAATCACAGCACCCATCTGATTAACTAGTTACCTTGGCAATATGAATGCCATTCACCCATTGGTGAAGAGTTCTGACATCATCACAGCAGAGGTATTTGATATATTGAGACTTCTTCTGAATCTGAGGATGCTGCAAAACAAAACTTTTATACATTACACAGTGGATACATACAAAACTGCAAAAAAAGTAACCGTCACTTCCCCCATCAAGGTGCTCCAATCATCAGTCTCAAGAACCACCATCCTCCAGTGAGCCAATAGAGGATAATGCTTGTGAGGGCCTGGAGACTGGAAGACAAGTATTAAACATTCCACAAGAATCCACCAAGTTTGCCCCATCCAAATAGAGGATGGTGGTCACCCTGTTCAGAATTGATGCATCTTGAATAAATAAGCACAGAGTGTTCAAAGTTGGGTGAGATGATGACTGACATGATTAACCACATTGGACATGTTAGTTATCGGAGAGGAGTTTGCAAGAAAAAAAAGGATGGAGCCAACAGAGTTGTTGGCAGTCAGAAGGAAAGACAAGTGCCACTGTAAACCTTTTAGTGGGAAACTAAAGGCTTATATAAGGTAATGCTTGGGATGTGAATAGAAAGGTCAAGGAGTACTGGGGGGGATCTGTGAGGGAAGAAATTAGATAAGTGTCAAGAACAGGGGTTTAATAATGGTAGAGAGAAAAAAAAGTTAACAGAAAATATGTGAACATGGATCAACGTAGCCAACATAGGCGGACGGGACGTCAATGGATGAGAAACCCAAGCGAAGAAGTGGAAGCCAAGATACCAAATGGAAACGACGCAGAAAAGTCAAATAACCGAATGGACACGACGCTGAAAAGACAAATAACCGAACGGACACGATGCTGAAAAGCCAAATAATCGAAAGGTGCCCAATGAAACCAATGTTTTAACGAAGTTCAACACAACCTCCTTGCCTTTGTACCCTGCACCTTCAGTTACAAACACATGCAAATGGTTGGCATTGCTGATACTGCATATTTTTTACAATCCCCTATCACCCTGAGTGTATTTCCTATTGGAAAGCAGAATATAGTTGATGCGGTCGGTTGGATCGGATGAAAGCTGGTTCCGAAATGTGTTTAATTTCACCAATGCATTTGATAAAGGTTTTCTTTACAACTGACCCACTTTCCCAACCCGAAGGAAATCGCCGAGCGGAAAACGACCAGAACTGTCATATCACTGAACCGACTCAGGGAGTTAAGATATTCTTTAAAAAATGTTTTCATCTGGTTTCACGATTCACACTCAAAGGACCACTGGCCTTCAAGATGCACGATTGTGTATGTATTGTGGTAGTCAAAGTATAATTGTTACAGCATTATTGTTGAAGTAAATATCTATGAAACCAATTTGGTTGTAATTTTGTTAAATCAACCAAAAGTTCCAATCACACGGGATTTTATTTTATATTGAGGAAAGTCCAAAATTACCTAACTGACTGGACGAATAAACTCAGAGAGCTGACTGGCCTACCCCGCAGAATGAAAATGATTTAAAACTTAGCACAACGTCTCACTTTAAGTGCACAGCAGTAGTCTGTTGGGGCCTTGTACTTGCTTCGATAATCCTGGCCATAGTACACATTCATGTGGTCCAGCTGAATGAAACAGGCCAAGTCCCGAGAGGTCTGCAAAACAGAATTGTACCAATGTCTTCAATATTCTCAAATATATAATGAAACCACTTCTAATGATAAATTGGTACACTTGTCTGGGCAAGGAAAGGGAAGAGGAACAGGAAAACAAACTTTCATATTACTAAGTGAAAGGTCTTTCTCTTAAGTTGTGGTTGAATTGTACACCAGGAGGTCACTGGTGCAGTATCTTATCAACAAACAAACATTAAAAAAACTGCTGATTCTTCACCGGTCATTTCTCAAAAGTACTTTTAACCATAAAAGCATATGAATTAGGAGGGTGGGTAGACCACTTAGCTCTATTCTGCCATTTCATAGGATTAAGGCTAAAGTGATCAGAACCTCAACTCTATGACAATAGACAATAGGTGCAGGAGTAGGCCATTCGGCCTTTCGAGCCAGCACCGCCATTCAATGTGACCATGGCTGATCATCCCCAATCAGTACACCGTTCCTGCCTTTTCCCCATATCCCCTAACTCCACTATCTTTAAGAGCCCTATTCAGCTCTCCATTGAAAACATCCAGAGAACCTGCCTCCACCACCCTCTGAGGCAGAGAATTCCACACACTCCCAACTCTCTGTGAGAAAAAGTGTTTCCTCGTCTCCGTTCTAAATGGCTTACCCCTTATTCTTAAACTGTGGCCCCCGGTTCTGGATTCCCCCAACATCGGGAACATGTTTCCTGCCTCTAGCGTGTCCAAACCCTTAACAATCTTATATGTTTCAATAAGATCCCCTCTCATTCTTCTAAACTCCAGAGTGTACAAGCCCAGCTGCTTCATTCTCTATGTTCCTGTTTACCCACAGTAACTTAACAACCCTGATCAAGAACCTATCTCCCATAAAAATATTCAAATACATAGTTTTAAGAGTTGTGACTGCTTGAGATTTTCTTTTTAAAGTCTCATCTCAGTCATCTCAAAGCAGAGTATTAGATTTCTTTCAGGCAGAGTTGGATCAGGCATATTATGCTTGATCCCTCATGCACATCATTGATACAGATTGTGAATTGCAGGGTCCCCAACAAAGGATAACAGTAGCATCTCATTGGTCACAACCTCCCAGTCCAAAAATGGCCAATTTATTGCTACTCACTGCTCACTGTCCGTTAATGAGTCCTCTATCCACATCAATATATCGGTTCAATATTATTTGCTCCAATTGCATTTAATTATCTCTAGCATTGCATAATGTTGAAAGCTACCGAAAACTCCACATGCACCATCTCAACTCTCTGATCTACACATCCTGGCTACACATCCCATTCTATAACATCAGAGCTGTTGACCTCATTATCCATTTTGCCTGGATCCTCTGGAATTAAGTATCCAGGAATATATAATTCCCAACCTCAGCCACTTTGCAACCACATTTAACACATTTGTATTTGTACCATTAATTTATTTCCTGGCTATGAATGCTGCTGCACATTCAGATAAGCCCATTCAGTGTTGTCATTGTATTCTTATGTTTCTACGCATAATCTCCTTTTGACAGACTCTAATTCCCGTTGTCCATTGTATAAATTGACCATTCTCGTTAAGTTTCAACATATCGCCGATCAGATTCCATCACCGCTATTTAGTTTAACATCTTATCTGCACCCCCAGTTATTTGATTTGCAAGGATATTAGTCTAACCCCAATTCAAGTGACGCCTATCCTAAAGGAGCATGTCCTTATTTCTACAGTACTAATGCCAGTGCCTCGTAAATTGAAATAAATTTCTCCCATGCCAATCTTTGAGAGACATTCAATTCACTAATTTTATTCAATTAAGTTTATTAAGGGTGCAATTAAATTCTTTGTTCATATAAAGTTCAGAGTAAACAGATTAATGATACATACAATAATTTTAACGTGCAAAATAGCAGAACAATGCCATATTGGAGTGCAATCCAAAGTAATGCAAAAATATATTAAAGTACAATAATGGAACAATCAAATGAGGTAGAGTTAAAAGAAAGAGTACGTGGCAGCATGGAAGGGGTTGTGGAAGGGCTATGTGGAAGGGGTTGTGAAAAAGGTGAATGGGTCAGAAGTATGATAACATTGGTAAAGAAACTGTTCTTAAGTCTGGAAATCTGAACCTTCAAGATCTTGTATATTTTCACCGGGTGGCGCCGTCAGCAATGGCAGTTTCGTCAACGGTTTGTCTGTCTTATATATAAAACGTTTAAAATTATAAAAGGACTGGACATGCTAGATGCAGGTAAAATGTTCCCAATGATGGGGGAGCTCAGAACCAGGGGCCACAGTCTAGGAATAAAAGGGAGGCCATTTAAAACGGAGATGAATTTAAAAGAGAGTTAGATAGGGGCTAGGGGCTCGCGAAATCAAGGGATATGGGGAGAAGGCAGGC
The DNA here is from genome assembly GCA_963514005.1 of Raja brachyura. The sequence goes on along the minus strand of OY740787.1, from coordinate 41,443,304 downwards.
ACGGGTTACTGATTGTGGATGATCAGCCATGATCACAATGAATGGTGGTGCAGACTCGAAGGGCCAAATGGCCTCCTTCTGCAACTATTTTCTATGTTTCTATGCCTTTTCGTCTTTCTTGTTATTTTTTAGTGTGTTTCAAAAAGTTTGTGTTAATGTTCCCTGGTTTGTTTTATGTGAGGAGTGGGGAGGGGAAAACTTTTTTTCAATCTCTTATTTTTCCGGTGATGCGATTGTTTTCTGGATCGTATCTCCGTTCGCGCTGCGGCCTAACATCATGGACCTCGAGGCCTTGCTCAAGACTGACTTTGAGCCCCACCACGGGGCCGTGAACTTACCATCAGAGCCTGCGATCCCTTGCCTGGGATCGACGCTCCAACCGCAGCCTGCGGATTTCACCATCGAGGAGCTCACGGTCTCGGGTAGAGACTGATGTCGGGAAGCTCCAAAGCCACAAGAGCTTCGACTAGCCCCGACCCGGGGTCCGATCATCTGGTACGCAGGGCACGACCGCCAACTGTGGGAGCCAAGATTTCCCCGTCAACGGAAGGCTCGAGGCCCCCGACCGCGGGAGAACAAAGAAGGAAAGAGATTGAACTTTTTTTCCGCCTTCAATCAGTAAGGAATGTGGAGGAGTCACTGTGGTGAATGTTAATGTTAAAATGTATTTTGTGTGTCTTGTTGCTTTTTATTGGTATGGCTGCATGGCAAATCAAATTCCTCGTATGTTGCAAAACATTCTTGGCTAATAAAGTATGATCATGATTATGATTTTCCCGTAAGATGGAAGCTAGAAAAAAAGAATGGTCAGGGTGACATGCATCCTCGACAACACATCCAGCCTTCTAGATGCTATGCACGGTGAATATGTACTGGATGGAAGTGACAAGCCTCTGATAGACTGAGCTGTGTTCATCACTTTACGCAGGTTCAGGCAGTCACAAGCAGAGCAGTCATAATACCAGCTTGATACCAGCAAGTAATTAATTTCAGTTCATATCCAGTTCATAGAACAAATTAACACACTTGACTCAGTTGACTCTCATTCCTTGCGTCAACAACCAACTCTTCTGTATCGCTGGCGTTAAGGGTGGTTGTCCTGACACCAATCTCACCAATCTAGCCGACAGCTGTACTATCATCAGCGAATGTAAAGGTTGATTTGGCATTGTATTCAGCAGAGCAGACATGGGTATACAGGGAGTAGAGCAAGAGGATGAGCACACAACCAGGAGAAGCACCAGTGTTGAGGCTCAGTGTGGAGGAAATGTTATGCAATCTTTGAACAACTGAGGTCAGAAAATCAGAAGCCATTTGTAGATGGAGGCCTCAAGGCCGAGGTCCAAAACTTTGAAGATTAACTTATTTGGTCTTATGGTTTTGAAGGTCAAACTGTAGTCAATAAATAACATCCTGATACAGATGTTCTTATTGTCAAGGTGATCCAGAGCTCAATATTGTACAATAGACAACACATTCTCCATAAATCTTATCATTGTGGTTCTGCTTTTTAATTTGCACCCTGGTTACTTATATTATTTCTGCAGAACTGCCTTCCTTGTCCTACCTATGTCACTGGTTCTCAGCTGGACAATTATGATTGCATTTTTCCTTTCTCATTTCTCTTCCTCTCGAGTCCTGGACAGATTCCCTAGCCCTGGCTCCAGGCAAACAACTCAGACTTTAGAACTCATGCTACCAATGCAGAGAATGGTCTCTAACCCACTGGCTCTACTGTTCCCTATTATTAGCACTTCCCTTTTCTGTCTGTCAATGAGTGACCACCAATTCAATGTGTTATTATGCTGGAAGCGACGAAACAATCATAGTGGGGCTTCAGAGCAGTATGATGTTGAAGGCACAAGGAAATGAAAATGCTGGAATTCTGAAGAAAACACAAGGTGCTGGAGGAACTCTTTGGGTAGGCATGTGGAAGGAATGGATAGGGGACATTTTGGGTCAGGACCCTTCTTCAGGATGCCTAACCATTCCCTCCATAGATGCTAACTGATTGAGTACGTCCAAGTCCTTTGTGAATTTGATGTTGACTGCCAGCAGGGAGCTTCACATATTGGGCCATACATTACAAAAAACATTCTAACTTTATGCATGGTTGATTTTTGGAAAACTAAATTGTAAAATTAGTCTGTGAAGTTTCCGTTATTCCTGCATCTCTTTTTTCCCTTATAACTTCCCTTTTTGTAGTCTACAACAAGAACTGCATCAAATCTTCACCTAGTACACAAGGTGCCTTCATTATGAGCAGTTTTGGGCCTCATATCTGAGGAAGGGTGTGCTGGTGTTGGACAGAGGTCCAGAGGTGGTTTAGATGAATGATCCCACATATGTTTGGGTTAACGTATGATGAGTATTTGACAGCTCTGGGCCTATACTCACTGGAGTTCAGTAGGATGAGGGGGGATGTTTCATCCAGTGGGAGATACTAGGACAAGAGAGCAGTCTCAGAATAAAAGGACGTACCTTTCGAAAAGAGTTGAGTAGGAATTTCTTTAGCCAGAGGGTGGCGAGTCTGTGGAATTCATTGCCACAAATGTCTGCGGAGATCATCTTTAGGTATTTTTAAAGCAGAGATTGATAGGTTCTTGATTAGCAAGGGTGTGAGAGGTTACAGGGGGAAGGCAGCAGAATGGGGTCGAGAGGGACAGATAGATCAGCCATGATTGAATGGTGGAGTAGATTCGATGGGCGAATGGCTCAATTCCGTTCTTATGTCTTATGAATTTATAGTGTGTTTCAGAATATCCATAGATGCTAAAATGATAATCTTCCTCAGATTAGATGAGACCCTCTTGTTTCCACGTCATTTTTCCTGAAAAAGCTTATGTAGTTGCTACATGCAGGTCCCTGCTTACAAAATCATTCCAAACAATCACAGAGAGAGGCAACAATGTTGGCAAGAGTGAAGAACATCACAAAAACAGAACCCAAGGTGTGACTGGTTATTGCAGTGTTTTTCCAGAAGCAATTAATTCTTCTGTTGATCTGTTGAAGATGTACTTCAGCTGCGACACCATTAAATAATTTATTAAATAATAAGGTCCTCTGAAAAGACCATACCTTTGTCTTTCCTTTAGGGACATAATAGATTCCAGAAGCTCTGAGCAGGAAATAGCGCTTCTTCCACGATTTCTTGCCATCTTCCTTCAGCCACAGCAAACCCTCAATTTCTGGAACAGTCACAGAACTTCCACAGAAAAATTCCTGTAATAAAACAAAATCAAAGCAACTAATTCATGCACTGCAAATATTATGATGCTAGGACAGTGAGTTAATTGGCCAGAGCTGCTGTAAACATCTAGATTCAGCATGTAGTTATAAACATATTAAATAAGTCACAATTTTTCAAAATGGAGACAAATTAAGAAATTGGGCGAAGAGTATAGAATATTACACCTCTTCAGAGGACACATCTTGCAACCTCTTGCATATAGAGCAAGGCTCATTCAGAATATGTTTGAAGCTATTCAAATGTGTTAAAAAAAATTCAATTTCCTGGCCTGTTAGTTTTGTCCTTGTTCCTTAGAATGTGCTCCCAGTTGGTCAAGTGAGCTGAAAAGCTGCTGGAGCAGTTGACAATTCAACACCTCACATTTTCCTTGAAATAGTTATTTGCTGGTTCATATTATTAGACCCAGTGATCTAACAAAAAGATATTCAATTAATTTACATCCAGGTTTTCTACTCTTGAAATTTTGTGAGCTTGCAAATGTTTCATTGCATTGAACCCCTGCAAAACTCGGAATAATTTTAGTTGCTTGATTTAAAGAGAGACATTCAGTCAAGGAAAGAGCCTTCATGTCGCAGCCCTGTTTTCATCAATCTTTCCACCATCGCACAAGAAGCGCAAGACAGACACCATTGTATGCAGATGCTGAGAAGTGTGTTCAGCTCAGTTCTAATCATGTGTGTGGACCCGATAAGAAGATGATTCAGTAAGGAAGAATACATTCTTGACAATGTAAAAACAAAAATCTAATCTTGTTTTTTTCTGAGAATGTAATTATTTTCTCCAACTGGGAGTTTGAGTTTGAGTTTAGTTTTATTGCCACATGTGTAGAAGGAACAGTGAAAAGCTTTTGTTGCATGTTAACTGTGAGTCTCAAATAATCGGAAAATGCTGGAAACACCCATCAGACCAGGCAGCATCGTGGAATAAGAAACAAAGACCTTGTGACCTGAAACATTAAATCAAGGAACAAAACTCATTCTTTAACTAATGCTGTTGAGTTGAGTGTTGCCAACATTTTTGGAAAATTTTGGAAAAGTTTGGCTCTAGTGGCTATTCACTGTTCAAGAGTCAAGTGTGTTATTGTCATAGACTAAGTGGGACCCGTTTGGTCCCAGTCACACGGGAGGCCTAGTCCCCCAACACAACCCATTACCCAAGCAATATTCCACCACTCACCCATTCCCCCAAAGCAATATTCCACCACCCTTTCCGTTTGGCGACATCTCCGACTCCGGGCTGGGCTGGTTCTCCGACTCTGGGCTGCTGCTTGGGGAGGGGCTGCTGCTTGGGGAGGGGCTGCTGCTTGGGGCTGGGCTGGGCTGCTTCGGGTCCCTCCGAATGTCCGGTTGGCCACCCTCAGCTCCAGTAAAGACACGATGGTGCAGGAAGGGGCGGACCGTCCCGGTGAGTGACAGGGGAAACCACTAAGCCCCGCTGCGCCGACTGGCAGGAGAAGAGATCCATCTGCGCATGCGCAGTTTTTAAGATTTTTAAACCTTGCTAACTTTTACGACATTCAACCGCTCGGAACGGAACTTGGCGCACTCGCAGCACAGCAGAATGGTGAGTGAACTGGTGAAAAATCGTAGCGCTATCGCAAACCGTTTTTGCGCAAATAGAAAGATCGCTAAATTGGAAGATAACAAGATCAGAGTTTTAATTATGTGTAGATATCCCAGTTAGAACAATTAAATTCTTACTTGCTGCAGCACAACAGAATATGTAATCATAAAAAATAATGATAAACGAGAGAGAAAAAAGTTCAGTACTTTTTTCTCTCTCTCGTTTATCATTGTTTTTTACACACACACACACACACACACACACACACACACACACACATATATACGCACACATACTAAAAAAAAAACCAAATGCAATAATAATAATAATAATAAGTCTATTGTAGTTCAGAACTTATGAGGTTGTCGTGTTTAATAGCCTGATGGCTGTAGGGAAGAAGCTGTTCCTGAACCTGGACGTTACAGTTCTCTGGTTCCTGTACCTTCTTCCCGATGGCAGTGGTGAGATGAGTGTGTGGCCAGGATGGTGTGGGTCTCTGATGATGTTGGCTGCCTTTTTGAGGCAACGACTCCGATAAAACCCTTCGATTGTGGGGAGGTCAGAGCCGGTGATGGACTGGGCTGTGGTCACAACATTTTGCAGTCTTTTCCACTCCTGGACATTCCAGAACCAGGCCATGATACAACCCGTCAATATGCTCTCTACTGTGCACCTGTAGAAGTTCAAGAGAAATCTTTTTGACATACCGAATCTCCGTAATCTTCTCAGGAAGTAGAGGCGTTGAAGTGCTTTCTTTATAATTGCATCAGTGTGCTGGGTCAGCAAAGATCGTCGGAAATATGCATGCCCAGGAATTTGAATTTTTTTACTCTCTACACCATCGTCCCATTGATATAAACAGGATTGTGGGCCCTCAACCTTCCTCTTCCAAAGTCCATAACCAGTTCTTTGGTTTTACTGATATTGAGAGCCAGGTTGTTGTGCTGGCACCAGTTGATCAGTCGGTCGATCTCACTTCTATACTCTGATTCATTACCATCTGGAATTCATCCCACAACGGTGGTGTCGTCGGCGAACTTGATGATGGTGTTTGCACTATGTCCGGCTATACAATCATGAGTATAGAGTGAGTAGACAAGGGGGCTGAGCACGCACCCTTGAGGTGCTCCAGTACTGATTGTTACTGAGGATGAAGTATTTCTGCCAATTCGAACAGACCGTGGTCTGTGAATGAGGAAGTCGAGGATCCAATTGCAGAGACATGCACAGAGACCCAGCTTGGAGGGGATGATGGTATTCAACGTCGAGCTGTAGTCTATAAACAACAGCCTGACGTTAATGTTTTTATTGTCCAAGTGGTCCAGTGCGGAGTGGAGTGCCAGTGAGATTGCATCCTCTGTGTACCTAGTGTGCCGGTAGGCGAAATGTAGTGGGTCGAGGTTCTTATTGAGGGAGGAGTTGATATGCCCCAAAACCAACCTCTCAAAGCACCACGAACATTAGTGCCACTGGTCGATAGTCTATGAGGCACATCACCTTACTCTTCTTGGGCACTGGTATTATTGATGCCCTCTTAAAGCAGGTGGGAACCTCAGACCTCAGCAGTGAGAGGTTGAAAATGCCTGCCAGTTGGTCTGCGCAGATTTTGAGAACTCGACTGGGTATACCATCAGGTCCAGGTGCTTTCCGAGGGTTCACCCCCTGAAGGATCTTCTGACGTCGGCCTCTGTGACTGTGATAATAAAACCATCAGGGCGTATGGGGGCTCGGGAAGGCACATCACATACAAGAGAAGAATGTCTCTGTATTAATATTGTAGTTCATTTGAATATAATGCATGCATTGGACACAGGAAAAGGTGCTGTGTAAAGTATGGTAAGGAATGACAAGCAATTCATGTGTCTACACACACTTCAGTTCATTTTTACTAATAACATCTGTTAGTGTCAATTGACAGCAACAACAGTGGATGAACCCAAAATGCTGGGTGGAATTTCAACACCACAGTTAATTTTCACTGGTGAATGTGGTACATGTCAATATTCTTAAAAGGCAGTTGGATTTGGGGAATACTCATTCCCAATTTAGACTCAGACAGAATAAACTGGTGAACTATTGACTACTTAATTATTTTCTTAAATTTGTAGAGAATGAATGCCCTGGCATGGTTGCTGTATTTGAATGAACATCTTTATACGAAACACCAGTAGATGTGATAAAGAGAAGGCAACATTTTGCTGTGGTTGTTTTTCTATCCGAAGCTGGAGAAAATAAAATAAAAGTCCCTTTACAAACCATAGGTGAGTTATCTTAAACAGGTTCCTATTACAAAAATATATTCAATATTCAAATTTATATTTTCACAATTCAGCAAATTTGTTTATCTTAGCATCAAGACATAGTGAATTCATGTCAAATTGCACTTTGAAGCATGCATACCTAGTGTGCTTCCAAATTTCAGAAACCAATCCTTACACTGAACATTTAAGATTCAGAAACCTTCAAGTTCAACTATGACAATCCAAACCATCTGTATGATTAAAAAGTCCAGGAATCACTTCCTGAAACATTATCCTGTAATGGCATATGTTAAAATGTTCTCAACTGAAAGCAGACATTTTTTGGAAATATGGAGAGCATCAGTAATTAAAAAGAAAATGACATACATCATGGATGTACCAACTTCAATTAGCAAAGCTAGCACTCGATTTTCACCATAGCCTTGATTATGGCAATTCTGTGAAACTATGAAAATGGGTCAACTTGGGCTTCGATAGTACAGTGCTTGATAATCGTGCCTAAATGTACTTGTCCAACACTTAAGGGTTATTCACTACCTAGCATGGGAACAGCTGAGCGCGATGTTGAAGAACTATTCCAAAGCTAAAGTATAAAATGCTCAATTTGAATTGGCCTTTCAATGCTGGTATTTGGCTCAATGTGGCCAGTTTCCCAAGCGGAGAGTTTTTCTCTTATGATACTGAATTTTATGTAAATCTGGTGTTAATGGTGAATATTCCACTTTTTCCTACAACTGAATAAAAAAATTATAAAAGGAAAGTCGTGTGCCTTTTGGCGAAAATCGCTCAGCAAATTTAATGTAAAGTTAATGTACCAAATTGACCTTTCATCAGTCTGAGATAAAAATATTTTATGATACTGGTAAAGAGCGAAGAAAAGGAGAAAACAAAAGGGAATATGTGTAATGTGGATAGGAGAGGTTTGAAGGTAAAAGGGATGAATGCACAAGGCAAAAGGCGGAGAAAAAGAAAAAAGTAAATTAACAGATTAGCCCACAAATAAGAGAGAATTATCAAATTAGTGAAATACCGTAATTATTGTCATTACGATTCACCAATCATTTAATTTATGTTGAGTCCGGAAGGTTGGAATGTGCCTTGTTAAAGAACTAGATGTTGTTCCTTAAACTCGTGCCGAGTTTTTCTGGATCAGTGGAGGAGTCCAAAGACAGAGAGCAGAATAGAAGTGTGATTAAAAAATAAGTGACACATGACTGGAAGGCCAGGGTCAGGAGGTACTCCAAAAAGCAGTGAACACAACATTCTAAAGGTAGGACAAAAAACAACTTTTGTTGCAATGGGAAAGTATCCTTGGAGTTCTGGTGATTTTGTTTTGCAGTTTCAGATAATTATCCAGTTATTGCTCCTCTACAATGATTTTTTTTAATCTATTACCCATTCCCATTATCATTTTCTTTCACCATGTACTACCATCCCATCTATAATTTTTGCCTTCGACTGCTGACCGCAAATACCTTATTTTGTTATCATGTCCCCTTTGATAATTAATTTTTCCACTTGTGAAGAAAGACCATTGGCTGGAAAACCCTCATGCTCCATAGAAATTGCCTGACTGTGAGGTTCAATAGCTCAAAATTATTAAACTGTTGTGAAATCCAACTGCTTTCTTTCTGAATGTTCTCCTTTCGGTTCTGATAAATTGTTCATTCCATCACATAAACAAGTCTCTATTCAGCATTAATTTTGTTACAGATTGGCAATACTAGTGTTTTCATTTCAGCTTCTCTTTCATTTATTGTGCCAATCATTAGCCTGAGAATGAAAAGGGTCACCCTAATAGTCAGATACAAAATGAACTTCAATTATTTCAAGAATTCATAACTTATACTGCTGACTCACCTCAAGCAATGCTTCTTTATTTCTGTCTGCCATTTCAGAGTTCTCCCTCTTCCCAAGTAGATAATTCTGTAATAAATAAAACTCATTAAAGCAGTTAAAGACATGCTCGAAATGTTTCTGCAATGCAGTTCATCCCGTTACCTGCTGCTGTACTCAGTGCAGTCCCATGCTCCAAGAACAGTTGACCAAGTTGGTTTGCACCAAGCAATGTTCAGCTAGTTTCCGAGCTTTGTCTGGGAAAGACAGTGATACCACAGCTAGCCTGCATCCACTGCTCTGCATCCTGGAACATCAGGATAGGGAAGCACAGAAGAATACAATTCAGTGATGCACTTAGAGAGGGGATTGTCTGATTACCTTTGTCTGATTGTATTTGTGCTGAGTTAGGGTATCAAACAGTAATTGATGAGACATTTGTGGCCTGAGATTCTGGGCAGTGAAGCCGATGCAAGTTGCCCTATTAGTGTATATATTTATTTCTTGCACATTTTGAGGTCCCAGATTTTGAAAAAAATCCTAATGCTGTTCCCACACTGCTGAATAATCAGAACTTTAACATCCATCACTAAAATATACGCAAATCAAATCAATAATGATGAAATTTAGATTATGTGCAATGCAGGCTCAGTGATAACCAAGACAAATCCCACAAATGCCCGGTATTTGGAAGTTAAGAGGGGAGATATCCCAGAGAGGCAAAGAGCTGAAGATCTGGAAATGCATGTCTGTTTGGGAGGGCTGTTAAATCTTCAAAGATTTAAGCCTCTTGCCATCATAGCAAGTCGATTACAGAGGAAGCAACTGAAGTCTCTGGTTTTAATATTAACTTCGCAACTGAAGCTGTGCACTTCAATCCATTTCACAGCCTTTGCTGTGTGCCTCGTCTGAATACAAGCTGTATGAGGTAAAGACATTTTGCAGGGCTCGTGAAAGCAATTTTGAAGTCATTGGTCCAGATCGTATCAATATATTCAATTTGTTCATTCAACTGAAATGCTCATTTCCATATACACAAGGAAGAATAAAATGCATCCAAAATTTAGATCAGTTGACAATTAGAGGGGGTTCGGAGATGAGGGTGAAAGCATATGAAAGATCTCCATAGGGCAGGAAGTCTTCCTGGACAGGGAGCTCAGGGACAGATGACAGAATATGACACAGCTGGCCTTCGGTACATAGCAGCACTGAAACTGGAGATTTCCCGTGGGCAAGTCTGCACATCAGTGGTGGCATGTGGTCAGAACCTTTGGGCAATAGAACATAAAAAGAAAAAGCAAAACCCTTGTAGTTATATAAATGTAATCTGAACTGATATCTCTACATTCAATTACTTAGTAATAGCATTAAATTAAATCTAATAAAAAGCAGTCTGGAAATAATTTAAATAGTTTGATGGCATTGTAGAATATATGGTTGCGGTTCACAGCAAGAACCTTTCACCCAGTTTCATCCCTTCCCACCCCACTTGCCCGTCACCCACATATTCCCCCTGTTGGCTTCTCTATCCCCTCCCCCCACTGTTCTCATTTGCCAACCTTATTTGGCTCCACTCTGCTTTTCTTATCAGCTTCCATCATGTGTAATCCTTTGTTGTCCTGTCAAGCCTCTTTTGCTTTGTCCACCCTTCCCTCCCCTTCAATCCCCTCCCACCCCTGACTCCGTCTGCCAATCCAGCCCCCCTCACTGGGATTCACTTTTCACTTGCCAGATTTTGCCCCGCCCCACCCCATCATTTCACACTGGGAACTTCCCCTCTACTGCACCAGTTCAGATGAAGGGGCTTTACCCGAAATGTGGACCATCCATTTCCCTCCACAGATACCATCTGGCCTTCTGGATTCCTTCAGCAGTTTGATCTTTGAACAAAGCAAAGAAGCTGATCTGCCATGGAACATTTTCCTTGGAAGCTTTACATACCTGTGGATTTTTAAAAAGAGCGTACTTCTCAATGCGTTCAGTAAACATGAGCTTATTCTGACTGTCCCGAGTCCAGTTCAGCAAGTTCTCCACCAGATTTTCATGATCTTCAAAGATTCTTTCTGTAATGGTAAAATACATAGGTTTTATAAGATATGGAGACCTGGAGAATGCACAACCCACATCTTATTCTCAATTTAATGGGTAATGTTGTGTCACATCACATGAAGGTTTGTCCATACACTGGGACCAATTTTATTTCTGCATCTTTCATAAATTATCTGGAAAAGCTGTAATGGCTTAATATAAATGAACCATTACTGACCCAGCCAAAGTAAACCCTGGCTCAGGTTGAAGTCAATATCTTGCCCTTCGCATTCAGTACGTCAACCCTGTAGACACATGTTTCAGTTTACAACATTTTAACTGCAGCAGATTGATCAAGTATCTCACAATCAGTAGATTGTGTTGTAATTCGCTATTCTTCCCCCCCCCCCCCCCCCCCCCCAAGATATTTATAGTAATCTGACCATAAGACATTGGAGCCGAATCAGGCCATTTGGCATATCTGCTTTTCCCTCTCAACCAATTCTTCCCTCTCCCTGTAACCTTTGATGCCTTTACTAATGAAGAACCTATCAATCTCCATTTTTTAAATACCTAGTGATATCTGTGGCAATGGATTTATTTTACCAGCTTGGTACTGAATATCAGAAATTCATCTAATAGGTCAATTTATAAATAACACTATTTTATCATGGCCATTGGGATTACCATTGAAGTTTTGGGCAAAGATGGTCATTGCCCACAAATGATCTAAGCAACCCTCCATTCAGCAGTGGGCTTATATTGCCCAATATCTACTTGTACAATATTGGATGTAGCCATTGTGGTCGAAATGTTGTAACTACGTTTTCCATTATTTCCCCTCACATGCACTTTCTAGAACTGTCTGAAGATTGAGTGAAGCATCATGGAACATTCAAGCACAAATCTGTTTTATTGTATGCTTTTTCCTTAACGCTGCATTTGTGGTGCACATTGAGACTATTTTGCTTCAATAAATTATTGCATGAGTTCCATTGCCACAAAGATGCCATCCATTTTATACATAGTTTCTAATTGTGATTGCCCTTTATTGCCAGAGCCAGAGTCAATGAATTATTTTTAATTAGCTGTATTATCTCTCTATGGCCTTAGCTTATTGGGAAGTGGAAGTATACAACTGAGGAAACTACTGACCAATTAGAAAATGTCTAACAGGCAAAATTAAGTCAATGTAATTATATAGCCTTTCCATAAAACAATTCCAATGGGTTGTAAACATTAACCTGCTTTATTACAATTCTATTGCAAAATGAATATTGTAATTTGTAATTTCCCTAGTTACTTTATAGTTACAATTTGGAGGTCACACATACTGTGGAAACCCACACATCCAACCTGGGTTTTTTTTTAATGTTGAGAGCAGAGGGGAAACCTACAACTTGTTTAAAAATGTACAAAGGCAGAACTATCTTAATCTATAATGTAACGGTGCATAGCATCTTAACTTTGAGTAAAAACAATTTGTCTCTCCAAGAAACTGATTACAGAACTTTAAATGTGTCCTGAATCCTGAGAACAATTTGTAATCATCCAATAACACTGATCTGCCTTGGAAATTCTCTTAGCCATACTTTTGCTGGGCACATCCAATCAATTATCTGGGTAGCTTGTATTCAGGAATGCACCCATCCAACTCCCTTTATAACCATGCAACATTGCGTAGCAGTGTTGAGAACATGCTTATGATTTGAAGTAGGCAAGTCTTTAACATGTCTTTTTCTATGATAGGTAATTGTCAAAAATAGTTCATTCAACGGCTTAAGAAGAGCCCACTGGTTGAATGCTCATATTGGTTTGATAACAAACAAGCTGTATTGTTCTGACCTTTGGTGATACCAAGAATTCAAAAAAGCACTGATTTAGACTGAGATTTAATTAAATTGTCAATTAGATGTGTTTTCAAAGCCATGCAGTTACAATAATTTAAATGACAATATATTTAAGCAGCCCTTCTGAGATCTGAAAGGTCATTGCAACTCTCTATGTACTAGACTTTTGGTATTAAACAAAACAGCATGCACACACTGTGCTATAACTGAGATTTCAATGAGGTGATATGGAATTCTTACATCCTGTTACTCCAATTTGAGTAAAATCACCTTGCACTATTGCAGATTTCAATTTTCCCCATAATCAAGAAATTTACTGCAGAGTGTTGTGTTTGAAAGGGGCATTTCTAGTTTGGGTATTTGATAGTTTTGGCATTGGTGATAGTAGGAAGAAAGAATTTACTGAATGAATGAAAGGACAGCAAATATATTTGAATAAGAATTATTCTTGCTGCACTGGTAGATAGGTGATAAGGATGAATGGTAACAGTGTAAAAAAGTAACTACAATGCATCTGATATTGTTGTATTTGATAGGTCTGGAGTACAAGGAAAATATTTTCAAATGGCACCTACCCAGAAACAAAAAGTTAATTTCCAGCACCCAAGAATATATGACAAAAGGAGATGTCCTGTGAGACCAGGTTGAGTATAATGAACCTATAATCTCTGAATAGAACTATCATCTTAAGTCAGTATATTGTGAACAGGAGTACATGTACCCCTTGACACTCTTGACACTGTTAAAATGGCTCTTGATCCTCCAGTTCTTTTATTCACAGTAATGAACTGCTTATTGCTCATTGTGAGGAACCTGCTGTGAGTGTCGGCCAGAGTGATGGGCTAGTTGTTCATTGCTGAGATCTGGGCCTCAAGCTCGATATCTCAATGCTGATGTTGCCACTTACCAGCAATAGGCGACTTCTCAACTCATTCTCCCTGCACTAATCCTCACCGGCATTTCCTCCACAATGAGCAATGACAAATTAAGTCACTATAATACTCGCTACTGGATTTGTGGCTGATTCCCCGCACAGCGTCAATGGCGCAGGGAATTGCACCAGGCTCCCAGCATCCATGCTTCCACCTCAGCAGTGGGGTGGGCAGAGGTTTATACTGATACAACGTCAGTACCACATTCCTATATCTAAACTGTTATAAAGATCCCTTTAAGTGCAGATTCCATTAGACGTCTCATTCCTGACAACAGATGCTGAGCACTAAGTGGGGTGCCAATGTAGATTCTTGGAAATGTCATTACATAAATGATTCTGTGAAACACTGGCACAGTTGATGCTGAGGCACTGGTTATTCTGGCTGGGGCATCTAAAACTAGATAAAGTTAAAACTATCGAGGTATGGTTCAGTCATTTAGGATTTGAATGATACTTTAGATAAAAAGAAATAGTGTTAGGTGAATATATGTAGACTTAAGGAAAGTGATCAGCCTTTGCCTTTTGAATCATGGTTCAGAGTTAAGCTATATGCTTGTACTACTGGTTGCTGAACACCATTAACTCACCCATTTGAAGTTCAGGAATTGTTTCCACCAATGACCAATCTGAGCTGAATCCACAGTGAGATTTATCCATCAGGTTGTCTAGCACCTGCCTGACTGACTGTCTTTCATCGACCATCATAGTTTTGGAGCTCTCATCAGACATGTGGACCCGTATCACCAGCTGCAATGACAAAAATCAAACAGTTAACCAGAAAGTTTTAACTTTTACTTCATTACCTCTGATATCAAACCAATTCATGTTCCTACATGCAAAATATCAGCCTAAAATGCAATGTACAATATCTGTCACCGCCTTATTTTAATTTCTGATTAGCTCCATCAACTAAATATAAAAATATATTAATAAGCAAAATGAATGATTAAGAATAACAAACCTTTAAGTAAATTCCTAAGTAAGCGTGGTTACATTTTATGCTTTGTGAAGTATGAACTACCAACTACCCCTTCTAAGGGCTGCGGATTTGTATCAATCATAGTTGTAATTACAATAGCAATGTGAATTAGGAGGCTGGATTTCCTTTATAAACGACAAATGAACAAGAGGGAATTTTATGATATTGATTTTTTTCTTTTCTTTTTTTCCGAATATGTTTTATTTCTATATTTTCCAACTTTAATTCAAATTTACTTTCTGAAAATAAAATCCAGAAACACAATTATAGCGTGGAGCAATTATGAAAATAACTTTGGAAACAATGTCTCTCCAAATTATTTTTACAGAGTCTGTGAGAACAGATGTTCATACATCTAATTCATTCTTAGATATTTCTCTACTTGTGCTGAATGACCCTGTGGTTCTTTTCAAAATGTTGTTTGTTTAATACTTTACAACAATATTGTTTTCATTGCTCTTTACCATCCCATACCTTTTTAACTTGTGCCTCTTTGATTTTCTCTAACGCCACCCTAATTTTTTCTGCTTTCTGTCTGGCAGCCTGTTCCTCCTGTAACACACAGTTAGCAAATGAAGACAAATTAAGTCACTATAATATCCAGCAGAATACACCTTACAAATTGACAACAGAAGGGAAAGCAACTTCCAGCTATTTTAATCAACATCCCCAAATCTTGCAGCATCAGAGAGGAGTTTGAATGGGATGGCACAAAAGAACTGCAGATTCACTTCCAATTAATCATTACATTTACACCAGGCTTTTCTCCTGCCAATGCTGTAAATTATACTGGAAAACAAAGTTCTTATCAAAGATAAATTTTGAAAAAGTATTTTCTATTGTTCCACTACTACCTTAAAGGGAACAAATTGCATGTGGTGTTAACCAAATTGTATACATTCAAAATAACGACTGCTTTATGTATATTGTCTGATTACTTTTTTATAAAGCCTTTCAAATGTGTAATGAAAATGAGACATTAAAAATAAACTCAGTTTCTTTTGCTATCATTCTTATTTCTTGTAAACCATCATTGACATCGTACAGCAAGGGCTTACCTGCATGTTCCAGGATGGCATGAAGAGGTACAATGATAGAGCTTTGGATCAAAGCAGCTTTGCTAACTGACAGCAGCAGCTGGAATAATTTAGGGATATACCAAATGTAATGCATAATCCCAGGCCACAAAAGACTGGTTCCTAATGTGATGACATGATCGCAGCTCTTACCTGAGAACCCAATTAAGAACCCAAGGAACAATAAAAAACAGTAGCAACAGATTGCTTCACCAACACTGTCACTCATGAAATGATCAAATCTCCCCACTCTTTTTAATTTAAAAAACGATTGACTTTCATTCATCACATGCGAGACAATATAAGACACAGCAGGTGCAGACACTTAAGGGTACAATGCAAATTTAATGTTTTGATATTGTACACTATTAACGTTATGCATTTCGCTTAGTTTGGTCTCTAAGGAGTCCAATCACAATTCTCAAAGGGAAATAAATGAGATACGTCAACAAGTTTTAGGCTTTGAACAGAAAAGGTAATAAGGCAGTTTAACCATGACTGGAAGATTGCAATATTTCTATGCATCCATATCCATTTTAAAAAAGTGTTTACAACTCTGGCCTATTGTCCCAGATGGGGGGTGAGATTATAAAGGGGTTTTCTCTGACCACCTGGTGTTGACTAGGTTATGTTGTGTAAGGATTAAAGGTAGTGCTCTCTCTTCCCTTGAGGCAGAAATCCTGAAATGATAGGCAGGCAGCAGGTTCATCCATTGCCCTGAAGAGAAGCAGTAAAAGTGCAAAGTAGACACGAGAGATTAAGTAGCAAGAGAGAATACAATTGCACCATTAAAAAATATTCACAAAATAGAAGTCCATGTCATTTTACATTGCACACTTAAAAGATGTATTTCAGATTTTCCATTCATATATTTCAATATGAGGACTTCAATTTATTTTTTTTTCCTTTCAGTTGAAAGATGTTTACTGTGGTCAGAGACCTCAGTCCACAGGATCTCATCACTGATTTGTTTAGTAATTTTCTTCCCTTTTGCACTGAGCAAACTGTTTCATGCTGGATAGTTTCATGGGCAATCACACTCAATATCTTGCAATACCATGCACTGTTGGTAGACTCTTTGACAATGGGTGCAACACAACTGAGCTTGCCTCCTTCATTGGGCTTCAAAGTCCCTTCTCACCAATGAATCAATAGACAATAGGTACAAGGAAGGCAAGGCCCATATTAGCAGCTCTACAGTCATCTAATCGAGATCTAATAACCAAAAATCAACAATCAGTCTTATTTACTAATCCACAGGGAGATCCACCCTCTTCCTTTCTGAATCAAAGGCAACAAACGGAATGTACTAAATGAAAGAAAATATGTGTGTACAGATCTGCTAGAAGCAAGCTGGAGCTGATGTCTGTAGTGTGTAAATTCAAGGCTCCCAAACCAGTCAACAGGATGCATGATACAATCTAACTGCTTCATAACTGACAGCTTATTCTAAAATCAGCTAGACTGGCGCAAATCTCAAGCTGCACACCCACTTCCAAGTGTAACAACCAGCCATCTGCACGTCTATACAAGTCTAACAGCTGGTTCAATCAAGCAGCTAATTGCATGGTCTATATCTAACCTAATTTACTTTATGTTTAAATATAATTTCAGACAATGGAGGTATAGTTTGGAATTTTTTAATTAATCCCAGCCAGGAGAATATAAATGCCCAAATCCTGCTGTGCTAACAACAGAATCGATGGAAGTGACTGTTCCACTTTTCTCACCAAAACATTAACCTCTGTGTTAAAACCATGCCTTAATCCATTTATGTGTAGGAAGGAACTGCAATTGCTGGTTTACACTGAAGACAGACAGAAACTGCTGGAGTAACATCAGCCGACGCATACAGCATACTCCTCCGACATTTTTGCCACCTCCAAACGGATCCACCACTATTGTCTATTGTCTACCACGAGTGCCATCTTCCCATTTCCACCCCTTTCTCCTTTCCGCAGAGACCGTTCTCTCCGCAACACCCTGGTTCACTCGTCTCTTCCTCAGGTATGTTCCCCTGCAACCGCAGGCGATGCAACACCTGTCCCTATACCTCCTCCACTGACTCCATGCCAGGGCCCTGACAGCACTTTCAGGTGAGGCAGAGGTTGACTTGCACCTCCTGCAACCTCTACTGTATACATTGTTCTCAGTGTCGACTCTTATATATCAGCGAGACCAAGGGCAGATTGGGTGATCATTTAGTTGAACACCTCCCATCAGTCTGCCTTGGCCTACATGATCTTGCAGATGCCAAACATTTTAACTCCCCTTTCCATTCCCATACTGATTTTTCCATCCTGGGTCTCCTCCATTGTCAGCGAGGCCACACTCAAATTGGAGGAACACCACCTCATATTTTGCTTGGGCAGTTTACAACCCAGCAGTATGAATATTGATTTCTGTCATTTGAAGTAACTCTTGCATTCCAGCTCTATCCGTCCCTCCCACCCTAGCCGTCCTGCTAGTTTTACTGTTTGTATTCCTTTGTTATCACCTCTTCCTCAGCCAACAATGTACTGTGATGGGCTCCAAATTTCCTGGGTTATTGGTGCCAGCTCTGATTTGTTCTGTACCTTTTCATACCTATAGTTTCCCTCTCCCTCTGAAGAAGGGTCTCGATCCAAATTGTTACCAATTCCTTTTCTCCAGAGATGCTGCCTGACCCGCTGATTTACTCCAGCATTTTGTGTCTATTGTTAATCCATTTAGCCTAGTCATTTGAGCATGCATGGTGATGCAGCGGTAGAGTTGCAGCCTTACAGTACGGGTGCTATCTGTACAGAGTTTGTACGTTCTCCTCATGATCGCGCGTGTTTTCTCCGAGATCTTCAGTTTCCTCCCACACTCCAAAGACATACAAAGTTTGTACATTAATTGACTTCGTAAAATTGTCCCTTGTGTGTGTGCGTAGGATAGTGTAAGCATGCGGGGATCGCTGGTCGGCGCGGACTTGATGGGCCAAAGGGCTTGTTTCCATGTCGTATTTCTAAACTAAATTTAACAAATGTTTGCTCCTCCACCCTTAAAAATGGGATGAAGGTGGGGAAATTAATACTGGCTCTGGCTACTTCCATTAAGGTGAAGAGGTGGTGGAGGGATAAGTGACAATGCTTGCTCAATCAGAATGCTGAAGTAAAAACTGTAATATATACACAGATATTCTGGTGATCAAACATCGCTGCAGGGAATAAGAACATTAATGCCTCAGCCAACTGGGCTATCATCAAAAACTCTGGGGTTCTTAATCAACTGCCCCAGGGTTAGAGATGGGGAAAACATTCCATTCTGGTGAATTCCTAATCTTATTAAGTCAGCAAAGTAGCACTTCCTCACAATGAGGTGAAAGCAGAATGGTCTAGAGATTTCTTACAAATTTCTATTAGACACTTAAGAGGTGCAAGGATTTTATGGAAGAACAGAAACAAAATGTTAAAATGCAATATCTATAAAATCACTATTCCCACCAGCTATGGTGTATTCTCATGCTCAGTAATAGAAATGATGCAATTATATATGCAGTAAAATTCTTCCAATTCTAACTAAACTGACTATAATAGCTGTCTCAACAGAAGTCAACGGTTGCCAAGGACAACTGATTCTAGCAATCGCATTTACTAATTGCTCTAGCAGCACCATTTTCAAAAGACAAATAAATATACCCTAGTTCATTTCATGTAGAGCTTTCAAATCAATTTTAATTGCTTTGAATATTATTCCGAAGCCAAAACATGGGTTCCAGGTCCACTGATGTTATGAAACATGAAAACGTTTACTACAAGCAGAGTCTACTTACCTAGCAAATTACCTTTGAGCAACAGATTCAAGTGAACACACAGAAGCTTTAGAATAGATTGCTGACTGCCATCGGTTGACTGCTTTTGATACAGACAAGCGACTGGAGCATAGGGAAGTGAGAGAATATTATGCCAAAGCACAGAAGACATCAATATTTACTATTTAAATTGAGTGTAACGTTATTTTAACCTGCTTTGAAGAAATTTCCCTGGGGAAACTTGTCTTCATTTGGTCCGACCAAATTTTTTTTTTTTTTTTAATGGGCAAAATATTACAAGGAAAATGCAAGGAATAAAAAATAAAATAATTCTGATCTGGAATTTTTTTAAATCTATAAGTGGAAGCGGATACATAATCATTGCTTTCAAAAGGTATTGGCTCAGAAATGAAAGAATGAGGAGCAGAGCCATGGGAAACAGTGGGTGGACCAAAAGTAGAGAACTGCATAGGCTCCACATGCTGATTGGCCTCATTCTGTGCCAAATAAATTTCTATACTTCTCTCTCTCAGCCAGCTTGTAGCTAAAAATCCTAACTTTGTTGTGGGTATCCACAGCCACTGATCATCCTCTGGTGCCTCATCCATTTGAGCTAAAATATGTACAATTGATAGCCAAGTCAAGTCTCAGCCTCACACATCTTGACATGTGCAAACTTTTTTTCAAATTTGTGCAATCCAATTTTTTATTTTTTATTGGCCTCAAGCTTCAAGGATCAAGAGTGTTTTATTGTCATATGTACCAAAATGGAACAATTAAACCCTTACTTGCAGGACACAACAGGTTTGTAAACACAATACTCAATAGATAATATAATATACATTTTAAAAAAAATCAATAAATAAAAAGCTCAATATAGTGCAAAAAACAAAACAAAGCCTGAAGTCGTAGGCAGTTCAGAGTTTAGTTGCAGTTTATGATGTTCAATGCCTGATGGTCATTGGGAAGAAGCTGCCCTGAAACAAAATTTTAGTTTTCAGAGATCTATACCTTTTTCCCCAATGGCACGAATGAAATGAGAGCATGGCCAGGATGGTGTGGGCCTTTGATGATGCTGGCTGCCTATTTGAGACACCACCTCCTATAGATCGCTTTGATGGTGGAGAGATCAGTACCCATAAAGGACCGGGCAGTGTTCGCCACATTTTGTAATCTCCTTTGTTCCTGGGCATTCATGTTGTCGAACCAGGCCGTGATGCAATCAGTCAATATGTTCTCTACCTGTAGATGTTCAAGAGAGTAATCGTGAACATACTGAGTTTTCACTATCTTCTAAGGAAGTCGAGGCTTTGATGGGCTTTCTTTATGATTGCATCAATATGCTGGGTCCAGGATGACCTTCAGAGATATGTACGCCTGGGAACTTGAAGTTGTTGACTCTCTCTATCACCCGTTGATGAGTGTGTACTGATTATGTTCTGTTGCTGATAGAAATGATAGAAAATAAGTGCAGGAGGCCATTCGGCCCATTGAGCCAGCACCGCCATTCAATATGATCATGGCTGATAATGCAGAATCAGTGCCCTGTTCCTGCTTTCTCAACATATCCCTTGATTCTGTTAGGCTCAAGAGCTTTATCTAATTCTCTTTTGAATTTGATGAAGTCAAGAATCCAGTTGCAAAGAGATGCAGAGACTCAGTCACTTGAGCGTGATAACAAATTTGGAGGGGATGTCCAAGTGGTCCAGTGCAGGGTGTGAAGAAAAGAAGAAAAGATTCCGCATTGATCTCTTGTGGCAGTAGGCAAACTGTAGCGAATTCAGATTCTTGCTGAGGTAAGAATTGGCATGTACCATAACCAACCTTTCAAAGCACTTCAACACCAGACATTAGTGCTACTAGTTAGTAGTCATTGAGGCACGTTAACTGGGCACCGGTATTACTGATGCCCTTTTAAAGCAGGTGGGAACCTCAGACCTCAGTAATGCGAGGTTGAAGACAAAAACTCCAGCCAGTTGGTCCACAGAGGTCTTGAGAATGCGACCAGGTACATCACGAGGTCTAGACGCTTTCCGAAGGTTTACCTCCCTGAAGGACATTGGCCTTGGTGACTGAGATTGCAATACCATTGGGGGATATCAGTGTTCTCCCAATCAAAGCATGTATAGAACACATTGAACTCATAGAGAGTGATGGCTCGCTAACATTGGAGCTGCTGTTTTCGGCTTGTAGAAAGTGATGGCATGTAAGCCCTGCCACTGCTGCCGAATGTCCATCCCATCCTCTAGTTTAGAGCAATATTCCCTTTTAGTATTTTTGATGGTCTTATCGAGATCGTATCTCGATAAGACCAGGGGCGCCGTATGATTGGCAGTCTCGCCAACAGTATGTCTGTTTTGTTGTATTTTTTTGATTTTTAGTGCGTTTTGAAAGTTTGGTTTAATGTTCTCCGGTTTGTTTTATGTGTGGGAGGGGGAGTGGAGGGGAAGTGGGTAGGGGGAAACATTTTTCTTCCCCAATCTCTTACCCTGCCAGAGATGCGATTGTTTTCCGCGTCACATCTCCGGTCCTTCTGCGGCCTAACATCTTGGAGCTGGAGGCCTCCTCGGAACTGACTTAGAGCCCCACCGCGGTGCGTGTACTTACCCTCGGAGCCGATCCCTTGTCTGGGTCGCTCCAACCTCGGCCTGCGGACTTTACCATTGAGAGCTCGCAGTCTCGGGTTAGACCGTGGGTGTCGGGAACTCTAACGACGCAGAACGTTTGACCAGCCCCGATCCGGGGTCCAATCACTTGGCGCGGGAGAGCTGAGATTCCTCCCCCCATATATGAATCTGTGTCACCCGAATTGAATGTCTGAGATCTGATCCTCAGAAGATTGCGGACCTCCTGGTTCATCCAAGGCTTCTGGTAGTGTATTAGTTCAGGTCCGTTGCCGAGTCCTTGAACTCGAAGCAATCTACTGACTCCAAGCAATCCTGGAGTCATTCCTCCGACTCCTGTGACCAGCTCTGTGCTGTCCTCAGCGCTGGAGCAGTGGTCCTCACTTGCTGCATTTACGCAGAAAGATGGAGCACAACCAGGTGGTATGATTTCCAAAAGTATGGGCATGAGACGGAGTGAAAGGCATCTTTGATGGTGGAATAGCAGTGGTCAAGAGCCTTTGATCCTCTGTTTCTACAGGATACTTGCTGGTGGTAGTCTGGGAGATATTTCTTCAAGCTGGCCTTCTTGAAGCCCCTGGCTACTGTTAATTAATCAGAAATGTTCTCAGATGCATCAGTGAACTCAGTACATATCTGGAAACAAACCAGAGCTCCTGGACCTGTCTGCCATATTATAACATAATGCTTTTACCCAGGATGCAATCAAGAAAGCCACATCAGCCATTTAAAAAGAAAACTATCTGATTCTGGAACATCCAGATCCAAGTTTAAGCTTTTAATCTATGACTATTCATCAGTGCCACTGGAACTATTTCATGATTTTTGATTATCAATTATATCACATGGAATCCTATCAAATAAAAAATGGAATGGCGAGCAAACAATCACATAACCGAGTTTAAATTTAGATCGCTTGTAAATTTAATTGGGGACATCTTGCTGAGTTGTTCCAAAGGCAAAAAGTAAAAGAATAATTTTAGTTATCTGGAAATGTCAAGTCTTTGTTTTACCGCACTACACATGGATTCAGGCACTGGAGCCATTAGCACTGAAGGTTTTGATCCAACTACTTACAAACATTCCATGTTCCAATACTGGTAAAACAAGGAGAACTCAAAGACGTTATATCTTTACCACACTCAAGCATTCAAATTATAAAATCCTCCAGCAGCTATAAGGATTGAGCTTGGCCGACTGTATGTTACATTTGTTATTAAATTCCACAGAATGTCAATGTTTAGTTCAGCTGTTTTTAAATTTAAATGATGCTGCAAAATGTTGGCCAGATATTGATTATTTTCATTGGCATAGTGGGTGTTGTCATTTCCTTGGTATTATCATCCCCACATAATTTAACATAAATTGGCAGAATGACGAAACAAAGACTGAAGAGATTACAAAGGTCAAGAGAAACTTCCTCACAGTGCACTGAAAAGTTACAAAGGGATTGCATGCAGGTACTCATGATGTTCTCATGCAGCTACCCAATTAAGTAGCAAGTTTCTAAAATGCACAAATACAAAAAGGAATTCAAGACAAAACCTGCTTCACATTCATCTTTGGGCAGAAAGGGTGGGTCACAAGCAGGAAGAGTTAACAAGTAAGCCAATTACTGGTGGAGACACAGCAACACAAATTGGGTATAACCAGTCTCAAGAGCTTGATCAATATATTGCAAGGAATTGAGTAAATGGGAAATCAAAATATATTTTGGTAGTTGTATATTAAGGAGGGCATGGGATGGCGACAATTCACAGGGTTATTCATTCTACCTACAGGGTTTCATCACATGCAGGTTGGAAGATACGCTTCACCTTGGTCAGCAAATGAGAAGGTTTCCCAGCTATGTTTCTCAAAATGATTGACGTTTCCCTGTCCAGATAGGAATGCTTGGTGCAGGAAATAAAGAAAGAGAAATAAATCAGTGCAGTGATAAATAAATGAAGTGTGCAAGCACAGAATAAAAAGAAATTTACTCATTACAAAAAAGTAATTCAGCAGCAAACTAATTGACACGCATGTCTTATAACATATTAATATATATTATTTTAACATCATGTGCACTCACCAGTTTACCAGAATAGTATACATAGCACTTTTCAAATAACAATTCAAATTTCACCTTGCAGTAATTCAGGGAAGTAAATCGGGGGCCATAGGCCTACTTTAGCAAAGTTGTGGGGGAAAAAAGCTGTAGTCCAGTGTTTCAATGGCTGCAAATGTTTCAATGGCTTTTTTTTTGTCAATTTCCACTGCCCTTATTTATCAGAGGCACACATTGGAAGCAAAATTTGAGAATAGTGGTGGTTCATTTGGAGAAGGCCATTCTGATGCAGTTTTCAAATATAAAATGTCTACATTAGCTGGGAGGCAAATCTAATTACTGATGTACCAATTTCAAAACAATAATGAAAATCATTCATTAGTCTAGCTCCTTGTTAAATGCCTTGTGAAAAACTCCCAATATTAATTTTGGCTTACCCATAGGCGGAGTGCTACAAGCTGCAGAACACAGATAATCTAACTTGAAATTTAAAGTTCATGTGCAGCAAAATAACTACTTTTAGCCACAGGTATCTTTGTCACAGAGAAGAGATCAGGATCATCATCAAAGGACTTTGGTGAAAACTGTAACAATATACAATACAATCTACAATAACATTGTTGTGATCTTAATAGGATGGATTCTTGAGAACTGTTCCCTGGGCCATTTGTAGCTCTGAATCAGTGTTAGGTTCATGATTGGACCGCACAAGAAGAAGCATGGATGATGGGAGGAGAATTTAATACATTTTCGAATAAACATATTTATTCAAGAAAATTAAGAGTACATTTAATATGTAATAAACTTAGAATCTTGCTCCACATCACACAATTTTCCCCTAAATTCTCAATGCAGAGCGTCCTTTATGGTGTTAAACTCTAATTTAAATTAGTTTGTGTCCCTTCGCGAAAGATAGAAATAGACCATTTACCCTGTTTATGAAATATAAAAGCACAATAAAATAGATTAGTTTATTATTGTCATGTGTACTGAGATACAGTACAGAACTTGTTTTATGTGCTAGCCAGTCAAATCATACTGCACACGAGTAAAATCATACCAGTAAAAGACCAAAACCATTACAAGTAGTTCCTCTTCTGGGACTGTACATTGAGTTGAAACATTCTGGCGTCATCTTGCAACTTACAAGTCTCAAATTAGAATCACTCTGGTTATCCTGCTCATTGGTTTGATTTGCTTTGGGGGGGATAAATTGACTGCATTGCAGTTGAATAATTAACCATATTATTTATTTGAGCAATTCTAAGTAGATCTTCTGATAGGCCAAAGTACAACTGATTAATAAAGCCAAAATCCTACTGTAAAAGGAGAGATTTTTAAAATACATTAGCTGCAGCTGCAGTCAAAGGTTGTAACATATGATTTTTTAAATGCTTTTTGTTTCAAAACATCTTTGAGCAACAGCTAACATGCAACAATAGTCAATTCAGAATTCGGTAACTGTGCATTGGCTCATAATCCAATTGTTAAAAGTGGTGATGAGCACAATATTCCTCACGATTTTGATTAAACAGTGGAGGCAGAGACTGTAAATTAGAATCTGTAAATCATTTCTTCATTTTAGTTTTAGCGTTGAAAAGTAAGTCCAAAATTGGTCCAAGCTACATTTTTCATTCTACCCTTTCAAGAAGTGCAAGGAGGAGAGATTATTGTTAGTGCTTAACACTATAAACCAGTTAGAACTCAACACCTATTCCAAAAGTGACATAGAAAATTGATAAACGCTTAATCCTGTATATTTTAGAGTCTGAGCTGTATAGCACAGAAACAGGTCATTAGCTCACCATGAAGTAAACCTAATGATTATCTCTGATTCCGCCACCTCCTGCAACTAGTTCTAGATATCAACTATTGCAAAAACTTTTCCCCTTGTTTCCTTTAAAAGCCCTTCGTTTCACCTTAAATGTATGTTCACTTGGTTTTGAAACTGTTTCCCTGGAGAATAAAAAACCTATTATATCTATGCCTCTTTTAATTTTATATACCTCTAACACGTCACCCCTCAGCCTCCTTCACTCCACAGAATACAAGCCAAGCCTATATAATCCTTCCTCATAACTGTAATATTCCTGCTGATCCTCCTCTTCCCTCTCTCCAACCATCCACATCTTTCTTACAGTCTGGTGACCAGAAATGTACACAATACTCTGTGTGCTCAAACCTGTGTCTTATACAGGTGTCACAAAAACAACACTTCAACTTCTATATTCTGTGTCCTAAAAAGTGAAGACACACATTCCATATGCCTTTTCATCATCCTATCTCTGTTGCCATTTTCAGGGAACTATGGACTTGAATGCCATGATCCGTCCATTCCTTAGCTTGCCAACATTTCTTAGCATTCTATCATTTAAGGCAAAAGTCCTACCCCTATTTGCAGAACCCTGCATCTATTGTAATTAAATCCTATCTGCCAATGCTCTGTCAAAATTTCCATCTGAACTATACCTTGCTGTAGGCCTTAGGAAATCTTCCTCGTTATCCACAATGCCAACTTCTGTGTCATCAGCAAATTTACCAAACATCATACATCCTGCATTCACATCCTTGTCAGTAGTATATACCACAAACAACAGAAATCTCAATACTGATCCCTAAAGTACATCAGTGATCATAGACTTTCAATCAGAAAAACACCCTACCACCCCGTCATCTACCAACAAGTCAATTTTGGATCCATTTAACCAACGTGCCTTGCATTCCATGTGCATTAAATGTCTGGCTCAACCTGCAATGCAGAACCTCATCAAACACTTTTTTAAAGTCCATATAGACAACATGTACTCCCCTGCCTTCATCCATCTTC
Organism: Raja brachyura; assembly: GCA_963514005.1. The sequence goes on along the minus strand of OY740787.1, from coordinate 41,416,254 downwards.
TTAGTTATCTCATGAAAGAACTCAATCAAATCTGAGGTACAGGACTTGTGCACAAAAATGAACGAGTACATACAAATCAATCTTTTTGGATTTTCCCCAATCATTTCCCTAACACTGACGAAAGCTCACTGGCCTGTAATTACCTTATTTAACCATGCGTCTCTTAAATAAATCAAAAACGATTGGTTTGAACTATAGGACTGTATAGTACAGAAGATTTGACACTTTTCAATTTTAGAATATCAAAATTGTCTTTCAGTGCGCAGAAAGGAAACATGTTCTAGTTCAATCATGTAATGCCAAAAAAAACATTCACGTCAATAAACTGTGGGTTAAACTCAGTAACATTTTCCCTTGTAATAAGAGGCATGACACTGTAGTGTATACCATTGGACCAATCATTCAAACAAGATATGTTTTAATCTCTCAACAAACTTGGGATTGGAATTCATAAGTAAATTCAGTAACATTGGCTACCAAGCTATAAATACACAAGTATCTACTGCATCTGGTGTTACCGAGTGGCAATTTGCCGCATCTGTTACCGATGTGGTCTAATGTACATAGGGGAGACCAAATGTAGACTCGGTGACCATTTTGCCGAACACTTGCACTCGGTCTGCGAAGGGATACTAGATGTACCAGTTGCAAACCATTTTAACTCCTCTTCCCATTCCCTTACAAATTTACTGCCCCGCCTCCACCATTGGCAAAGTGAGGCCACACGCAAACCCGAGGAACAGCAACTTATATTTCTCTTTGGTAGCTTCCAATCCTAAGGTATAAACATTGAAATCTCCAATTTTAGGTAAGACTTCTTCCTCAACTCCCCTCCCTCCATGCCCCACCTGGACTCCTCCTCATATTCCACCTACATTCCTTCCTCTCGTTCCACAATTTGTAAACCTTTTGTCTCACATCTCCTGTATTTTCAGTTCTGGCTTTTGTCCAACCATCTGCCTATCAAAATCTCTCCTCACTGTATCTACCTATAACCTGCCAGGCTTTGTCCAGCCCACTTCCATTTTGTTTTTACCCTCCTACAATCAGTCTGAAGGGTCCCAATCTGAAACTTTACCTTTCCATGTTCTCCAGAGATGCTGCCTGACCCACTGAGTTACTTCAGCACTTTGTCTCCTTTCTTTGCATCTCCAGCATCTGCAGTTCCTCGTTTCAATATTTAAATGATTTCTTTGTAGCAGGAAACTTTGTAGCTGCAATTCTTAACTTATTTGGCCTGTATGGTACCACAACATTTTTTTTTAAATCTGCCCAACAATCATGCAGTTAATAAAATCATAATGAGCAATTTAAAAAGAGAATGTCACTTCACAGTGAAATTATCAAGAGTGACCAACACTGTAAAACAAACTCAACTGAAAAGTAGAAACCAAAGTGCTCAATGAACTATCTAGTGTATGAGGCAGCATCTGTGGAGGCAAAGGGATATTTTAAAAGTTGGGCTTAATCTTTTGGGGTCTTAATGCTGGGTTTTGACCTGATAGTCAGACTATTCCTCCACAGATGCTGTCTGACCCCCTGTGATTCCCTAGCAGTTTGCTTTATGCACCAGATCCCAGCATTTGCAGACTGTTGTGTCTTCAACTGAAAAGTGCATAATGTTGATTTTCCACACCAGCCATCCTGTGACCTGACCCTTCAGTCTGAAGAAGGGAACTGACCCAAAACGTCACCCATCCTTTTTCTCCAGAGATGCTGCCTGACCTGTTGAGTTACTCCAGCACTTTGCGTCTATCCTGTGACCTTTGTTTAATTTACTAGTGCATTGCCTGGTTAGGGACAGTTTGTACTCCATCTTTCACAGCTTGGGTATGTACATCTGTGGCAATTATTGGACAGTACTATACTTTCTATAGTACCTTTTAATTGGATAGGACTGTAAGGCTGTAGTCAGCCTCACTGATGGAAAATATGCAGTGTAGCTCCTCATTAATTCAGAATTTCCACTTTGTATGTGGCAAAGTTCAAACGATTCCCCCAGAATACAATTTAGAAGGTATCACAGTAAAGCTAATCACGGTTACTCTTGTTTTTGTTTTTTTGATTTTATCGTATCTCATTCATCCATCCTTATGCCACATGACAAATTAGCCTCGTCATGAAGAAGTAAACTGATTATATTTGTTTGTACCAAGGCTACAGCCCAGACACAAAGTCCAACTCTCTTAAATGCTCAACTTCATGACATTTCAGTTTTTGCAATAAGTTATGATTTAATTGGAAAGTAAAAAAACTGTCAACTTTCACTTTATTCATGTCAGCTCGTAAAGAATATCATCCAGTCTAGGCACGAAGGAAGTTCCCTAATTCATGCTAAGTTAGTCAAGCTCAACTTCAACAACTTCAGCACCCAAATTCAGAGATCTTAGAAAGTTCTTGAATGAGATACTAGGAACACGAAGGTCCACTGAACCACATCCCTTTAATTTTATATGTGCATTGCCTGGATTATATGGGGATTGCACTGACCACCTCAATTTGCTCTCATCCCATTCTTAAAACCAGTTAGATTGCAGGGTGAAGGTTCTGAGCAAAGGAATGCCTTAAATGCTCAATTGGTAAGGAAGACAAAATAAGTAAAGGAAAGGGGAAACTAAATTCATTGGAGATAGTTATAAAATTAAAATGGGATAGAAAGGTTCCATGGAGCTATATGAGGTTATCTACAGAAGTTAAAAATAGTATCAGACTAGAAGATATTGCTATCATTGCTCAAAGATCAGAAAATTAGACAAAATACAAGTGGCAAAAAGATTAATATGTTAAGAGAAATATTAGAAGATAAAGCTCCAAAGGGATGAAATGTAGTGTGTACTAGTGTGTGATTTTCAAAAGACGTATGCAAGTGTAGAAAATAATTAGAAAAAGCTATCAGAATGTTCTAGAAAGAACTGTAGATGCTGGAAAAATCGAAAGTAGACAAAAAATGCTGGAGAAACTCAGTGGGTGAGGCAGCATCTATGGAGAATGAATAGACTACGTTTCGGGTCGAGACCCTTCTCCAGATTGCTGTTGGGCCAGTGTTTCCACTTTGAAGGAAATTATCCGAAATTCTGGTTGTCTTCGGGTAATTTTATGGAAATTTCCGCATCCGGCCCGCAAAGGGGTGTAAAGGTAATACACACACCACTGCCGGTTTGGCGCTCAAAGGTTAAACAGCGCGCTGTCAGTTTAACGCGTGGGAATTTACACAAATAGCTGTCGGCTGCAGCGCTATGTGTTTCTAAATATAGCACTACCTGCTGCAGTGCTATGGGCTTTATACATAGCGCTATGGGTCACAGACTGTTCGAGAAAATTCTCGTATAACAATGAGTCTTTGGAATTTTCTTTCTAAGTGGAAGTTGAGCCTTTAATTAATTTTCAGGCAGTGGTAGAATTCTGGATAAGCCAGATAGTGGTGAAAAGTTACCAGTGAGCGGTGGGATTACAGTTACATTGGGATTGGTCTTGATCTTACAGAACATTGGGTTGACTCAAGGGGCCGAGAGGGAGCGGGGGAGGGGTGGAGAGAGGGATGGATGGAGAGATGGAGATGAGGGAGAGATGGAGAGGAGGGAGAGATGGAGAGGAGGGAGAGAGGGAGGGAGGCAGGGAGAGAGGAAGGAGGGAAGGAGGGGGGAGAGAGGGAGAGAGAGGGAGGGGGAGCGAGAGGGAGGGAGAAATAAGAGAGGGAAGGAGAGAAAAAAGAAAGGGGGAGAGAGAGAGGGAGGAAGAGAGTTTAGATTAGTATGTTTTTACTATATATAGATATATATAGATATATATACAACCACACAGATTTTGCATGCTACACATTCCTTATGTAGTCCATTCCAGAACTTCATCCCTACCCTGGGCAGACCCTCTCTGTTTAGATTTGATGCAGACCATGGGGATGAAAGCATGTTGTGTTCCCTCCACGTACTGGAAAAGACTGAGTTATAACCTCTATGTGTGGGTCTGATCATTCAACATGGTGTCAGAGATCATAGACCCCTTACTCGCCTAGTTGGTTTCAGTTTATTTATTTATTTGTTCAATTTGTTATTTTACCATGGCTGACACACTTCCTAAGGCAGAACCTTTAGTGTTTGATGGTGACCTCGCCGAGCCTTGGCGCATCTTCGAAGAGGACTTCACCGTGCATATCTGTGAAACACATCATGCCGCAGCGCCAGACATTCGTGCCTCCATTCTCCTCAATCTGGCTGATACAGAAGCCACTCGACGTGCTCTCAAATTCCACTACTCCCCAGCTCAGGTAGACGCTGCGGGTGTTCAAATAGTCCCGGCAGAATCTACAGATGACCCCGTCTGCCTGCTGAACAAGTTCGGACAGCTGTGTGAGTTACGCACTAATCTCGTAATGGAGCACCAGAAATTCCTTTTGCGCAGCCAAAGGCAAGGTGAGCCTGTTGAAGCCTTTATCAGTTCACTAAAGCAGATCGCCAGCCGATGCGAGTTTTAAAATCTATGCGCTAGTCTTATACGTGACAGACTGGTTTATGGTATTCTCAATGACAAGGTGCGTGATGAACTTATACGTGATGCAGGTCTCACTCTGGAAAGGGCTGAGAATTGCTGTTGTGTTGCAGAGATAACAGACTCTCACACTAAATCTCTGGGGCCGGGTCCCCACTCTGCCTATGACGTAAGTGTTGCCGGTACGTTTTGTCAGGCCCAGCGCCAGCCTTCACAAGTGCCCGGTAGATCGGGTGTCGGATTCAGTAGTAATCGTGTCAACTGTGGAGGTTCGCATGCTGGCATTCGTGAACAATGTCTGGCCTATGGAAAAGTTTGCTACCACTGTAAACACAGAAACTATTTTGCCTGCTGCGGCTGCTGCTCGCGTGGGAACAGAGTATAGACAAAGCAATCAGTGCACCTGCTACAGCAAGACAACTTACAGCCAGAACCTTCCCACGTAACTCCATCAACCTCTCTGACTAATGAGGACATGCTGCCTGTTATCGAAAGATGGAGTATAAATGAATGAATATGTTTATTGGCCAAGTATTCACATACAAGGAATCTGCCCTGTGCTCGGCCCACAAGTGACAACATGACATACAGTGACATTTAAGAATGATACATAAAACATTAAACATTAATAATAAAACATTATTGATTAAGCATGTGAATTAAATGAAATGAAATTAAATAAAATAGCAAAAGGGGGCTACAGATTTTTGGTTATTGAGTAAAGCTACTACTCGTGGAAAAATGCTTTTATGTCTGGCTGTGGCAGCTTTGACAGTCCGGAGTCGCCTTCCAGAGGGAAGTGATTCAAAGAGTTTGTGGCCAGGGTGAGAGGGGTCAGAGATGATCTTACCCGATCGCTTCCTGGCCCTTGCAGTGTACAGTTTGTCACTGGAGGGAAGGTTGCAGCCAATAACCTTCTCTGCTGATCGGACGATTTGCTGCAGCCTCCGGGTGTTGTGCTTGGTGGCTGAGCCAAACCAGACCATGATGGAGAAGGTGAGGACAGACTCTATGATGGCAGTATAGAATTGGACCATCATTGACTGTGGTAGTTTGTGCTTCCTCAGCTGCCGCAGGAAATACATCCTCCGTTGTGCCTTTTTGACTGTGGAGTCGAGGGTAGCCCCCCACTTAAGGTCCTTGGAGGTGATGGTTCCCTGGGATTTAAAAGACTCCACAGATGTGACTGTAGTGTTGTTGATGAGTTGGGTGAGGGGAGGGGGAGCTCTCCTAAAATCTACAATCAATTCCACTATCTTAAGAGCATTGAGCTCCAGGTTCTTGCGATGGTAACGGGACGCCAGCCGTGACACTTCCTGTCTGTAGGCAGATTCCTCCCCAATCTGGATCAGTCCAATCAGGGTTGTGTCATCCGCAAACTTGAGAAGCTTGACAGAGGAGTCAGTGGAGGTGCAGTCATTGGTGTAGCGAGTAGAGGAGAGGGGAGAGTATTCAGCCTTGCGGTGCTCCTATGCTGAGGGTTTGCGTGTCCGAGATGTGTTTTCCCAGCCTCACATGCTGCTTCCCGTCTGTCAGGAAGCTGGTGATCCACCGACAGAGGGATTCAGGTGCAGTCAACTCAGAAAGTTTGTAGTTTGGTAGCTCTGGCACAATGGTGTTGAATGCAGAGCTAAAAACAACAAATAAAATCCTCACATAGGTCCACTGGTGGTCTAGGTGCTGGAGGATGAAGTGCCGGCCCATGTTGACTGCGTTATCCACAGATCTATTGGACCGAATATGCAGGGGATTTGTGATATTTTTCAACTTGGCCAGCACAAGTCTTTCAAATGTCTTCATGACTACAGAGGTCAGTGCGACAGGCCCGTAGTCATTAAGACTAGTAATCCTTGCCTTTTTGGGTACAGGGACAATAGTGGAGACTTTGAAGCAGGTAGGGACAGTACAGGTTTGCAGGGACTGGATGAAAATGTCTGTGAGGACCGGTGCCAGTTGTTCGGCACAGAGCTTGTGAGTAGAGGGGGAAATATTGTCCGGTCCTGGAGATTTCCGGCTTTTCTGTCTTCTGAACATACATTCCTTGTCGGACTTGTCTCATAAACACCAAGATCCCATCGTCACTCTCCTCATTAACGGGACGAGTGTTATTGCAACGTTCTGTCCTTATCCAAGCTCAACAGGATTCGGAAAACTGAGGTCATCAATCAGACTGCCGCCACTTTACTTCCATTTGGAGAGGGTGCAGTGCTCCCTGTTGGAAGAGTCAAGTTACAGTGTATCTTGGGTCACGTGTCTACAATCTGAGCTTCTTTATTTTGCAAGAAAAAGTGACTTCTCTGCTAGGCCTGTAACGACCTAGGTTTGATCACCTTCAGTACGGCAGTTCATCAACTGTCTGCTGCAGGTAGCTTTATTCGATGGGTACTGGCACAATACAGAAATCTTTTTGACGACATGCTGGGCAAGCTTCCCATCAAGTACACAATCACGACCGACCCGGAGGTCCTACCAGTAACTCGTCCTGCATACCGGATTCCCCATGCTTTGTGGGATCGCGTACAAAATGAACTCAACAGAATGGAGACTCTTGGTGTGATTGACCCTGACGTTGACCCATTGGATTGGGTCTCAACCATGGAGTAGCAACAAAAAAGAATTAACTCCTAATATTGTGTGTTCAACATGTGTTCACCAGTGACGGCCTCAAACCCGATCCATTAAAGACTATTGCAATTAACGAGTTACCAGTACCCACAGACGTGCTCAGCCTGTAGAGATTCCATGGCATGGTAAACTACTTGGGGAAATTCATTTCAAATTTCAGTGAACTATTGGCACCACTGCACCAGCTAACCTACAAAGACATTGTTTGGTCCTGGCATGAACAGCAGCAGAGGGCATTCGACACTCTTAAACAACAAATGTCTTGTGCCCCCACACTCACCTACTTTGATGTTAGGCTACCTGTCAAACTGACTTGTGACGCCTCGCAATACGGTATAGGAGCCGCTTTCCTCCAAAATAACAGCCTTGTTGCCTATGCTTCTCGCACCATGACCGACACGGAACAACGCTACGCTCAGATTGAAAAGGAGCTGCTAGCGGTCGTTTTCGCTTGCAGGAAGTTTAATGACTTTATCTTCGGACATACAGTCACGATTGAGACTGACCATCAACCGCTAATCAGCATTCTGAACAAACCGATACACGTTTCTCCAGGACGCCTCCAACGTATGTTGCTACAGCTACAGAAGTATGACATTGCTCTAACCTACAAACGTGCTCCACGGAAGACCTGCGAGAAATCATCCATGACTGAAAACAGCTTCATGACGGTTTCCTATGTTCCTTCGTCCTGTTTGGAGGATCTGGAAGCCCAAACTACTGCTGACGATACCTTACGATCGCTCTCCTCCATCATTAAGCACGGGTGGCCAGACAAGCAATACAGATTACCACTCCCAATCCGGCCCTTCTTTGCCATGAGTGATGAACTAGTACAAGAGGACATTATCGTAAAGGGCCACAAAGCTGTAATTCCTGCCTGTAATTACTGTAATTCCTGTAATTACACAGCAAGTACTTTGATGTCATTCATGTGGAACACCTGGGCGCAGAGGCGACTGTCCTGCGAGCGAAAAGCATGTTTTTCTGGTCTGGCATGGCTGATTACATTCGTGGAAAAGTAAAGTCCTATGCAGTGTGCAACAGTTTGACACACCAACAAAAGCAGCCACTTCTCTCACACCCAGTTCCCAACCTCCCATGGTCCACATTGGCAACTGACGTTTTTGAGTGGCATGGCAAACAATACGTGGTTCTAGTCGACTCGTATTCCGGATGGTTTGAAATCGATCTACTCAGAAAGAGGGAGGGAGAGGGTGAGAGAGCAAGGGAGAGAGGGAGGGAGAGAGTGAGAGGGAGGGATGAAGAGTGGGAGGGAGGGAGGGAGAGCAAGGACTAAGACATGAGAGTAGGTTGAAAAAACGAAGACAACAAAAGCTGTTGGAGGCAACGAAAGCTGCCTTGCAAAACACTGTAAAAGTGAGTAACAGAAGCAGGCAGATACAGTGCAGTTACATAGATCTATTTTGCCTTGTTCTTCATTGTGTTGTTAACGTGTGCCCGCGAAAAAAAAACCCAAATAGCACGCAAGAAGCATTTTTGAATATTTCAGGAAATACCAACAAATTCCAGGAAATTTGGGATTCTATTTAGGGGGGGAAAAAAAGTTGAGGTGTGGAAGCACTGATCAGGGGGCGGGCGGGAAAAAGAAAGGAAGCGGCAGAGACAGTAGGCTTTGTGGGAGAGCGAGAAGGGGAAGGAGGGAGAATGCAAGGGCTACCTAAAATTAGAGAAGTCAATGTTCATACCGCTGGGGTGTAAACTACCTAAGCGAAATATGAGGTGCTGTTCCTCCTGACAGAGAGGTCAGATTGGGAGGGGGAGTAAAAGTGCTGAGCAACCGCGAGATACACCTCCGCCCAGTTCGTACTAACCAACATGATCTCCCGGATGCTGCCTCACCCGCTTAGTTTCTCCAGCTTTTTGTGCCTATCTCAGAATGTTCTGGTTTATCGCTAGGAGAATTGAAGTCATGCTTTGCATATGTGGCATTGGTGAGACCAAATATTGAATACTGTGTTCAGTATGCATCTCCTTATTTACGGAACGGTATTTGTCTGTTGCAAACTGTTCAGACATGACTTACCAAGCTAACATCTAAAATGGGCATGGAGTTCATTAGGAAAGGATGGACAGGCTAATAGGAACAACATCTCATATTCCGCTTGGGGAGTCTGCATCCTCTGGGCTTAAACATTGAATTTTCTCAATTCTGTTAACCCAGACTGCTCCTTCCCCCCCCCCCCCCCCCCCCCCCCCACCTCTCCCTCAGCCCTCGGGCCCTGACATTCCTTCTCCATCTCCCCTCCCCCCCCCCCCCCAAGTCGCACTAGCTTCTCATTTTCACACCAGAAACAGCTTACAATGGCCTGCTTTCCTTATCACCAATACTTTTTTGCATATCTTTCACTCATTGTTCTTGCTTTATCTCTCCATATCACTGTTTATATCTCTCGTTTCCCTGATCCCTGACCAGTCTGAAGAAGGGTCTCGACCCGAAACGTCGCCTATCTCCTTCACTCCTTAGATGCCGCTGCACCCGCTGAGTTTCTCCAGCTTTTTGTGTAACCCTGGACAGGCTAATGTTGTCCATGCTGGAGTTTAGAACAAGAGGCAATGCAGAATATTGAGGAATCTTGACAGGGTTGATTTGGAACTCAGGAGTCTTTCGAGTATTCTTCCTCGGCTTTCTCCGTTCTGAATTGGAGGATTATATAGAGATGGGGCATACTATTTTTCCTTTGCTCGAGGAGCCTGCTGTCAGCAGTGCCCCTCTCAAAAGTATACAGGAGGGCAAGGAACACTGCTGCCTGGCAGGCCACTAGCTTTGTGACATCATGATCTACGTATAACCTTTAACTCAATTGTCCAAAGGCTGTACTGGCACATTGCAGGCAGTAGTGAATTTTATCAATGTCTGCCTCTACACCGATAATGACCCAATAAATGGCTGCAACGTAGAAAATTTGCCCAACTACAGACAATTTCCAGAGTGCAATGAAAAACGGTTCAGTTCCCACTTCTCAGCTCCCTTCACCATTTGGATGAGATATTTGAAGTCATCCTTACTTTTAGTCCTATTAATACAACAAATACTGTTTGAGTATTTCAAAGTCAAGTCAAAAGAGTTTATTGACAGGACAATGAAATTCTTTCTTTGCTTAGCACAACAGAACATAGTAGGCATTGACTACAAAACAGATCAGTGTGTCCATATACCATTATATACGTAAATACACACATGAATGAATAAATCGATAAAGTGCAAATAACAGATAAAGGGATATTAATGTTCAGAGTTTTGTCCGAGCCAAGTTTAATAGCCTGATGGCTGTGGGCAAGTAGATATTCCTGAACCTGATCGTTGCAGTCTTCAGGTTCCTGTACCTTCTACCTGAAGGTAGCAGGGAGATGAGTGTGTGGCCAGGATGGTGTGGATCCTTGATGGTGCTGCCAGCCTTTTTGAGGCAGCGACTGTGATAGATCCCCTCGATGGAAGGAAGGTCACAACCGATGATGGACTGGGCAGTGTTACTACTTTTTGTAGTCTTTTCCTCTCCAGGGCGCTCAAGTTGCCGAACTAAGCCACGATGCAACCGGTCAGCATGCTCTCTACTGTGCACCTGTAGAAGTTAGAGAGAGTCCTCCTTGACAGACTGACTCTCCGTAATCTTCTCAGGAAGTAGAGGCGCTGATGAGCTTTCTTAATAATTGCATCTGTGTTCTCGGACCAGGGAAGATCTTCAGAGATGTGCATGTCCAGGAATTTGAAGTTCTTGACCCTTTCAACCATCGACCCGTTGATATAAACAGGACTGTGGGTCCCCATCCTACTCCTTCCAAAGTCCACAATCAGCTCCTTGGTTTTGCTGGTGTTGAGGGCCAGGTTATTGTGCTGGCATCATATGGACAGTCGCTCAATCTCTCTTCTATACTCTGACTCATCCCCATCAGTGATACGTCCCACAACAGTGGTGTCGTCAGCGAACTTGATGATGGAATTCGCACTATGACTGGCTATGCAGTCATGAGTATAGAGTACAGCAGGGGACTGTGCACGCAGCCTTGAGGTGCTCCCGTGCTGATTGTTATCGAGTCTGACAGATTTCCACCAATACAAACAGACTGTGGTCCGTGAATGAGGTTCCAATTGCAGAGGGATGCGCAGATACCCAGTTCTGCGAGTTTGGTAACCAGCTTTAAGGGGATGATTGTGTTAAATGCCGAGCTGTAATCAATGAATAACAGCCTGACAAATGTGTTTTTGTTGTCCAAGTGGTCCAGAGCGGAGTGGAGGGCCAGCGAGATCGCATCCACCGATGATCTGTTGTGGCGGTAAGTGAACTGCAGTGCTTCCAGGTTTTTGTCGAGGTAGGAGTTGATTTGCGCCATGATCAATCTCTCAAAGCACTTCATCACCACAGGCGTTAGTGCCACTGGTCGATAGTCATTGAGGCATGTCACCTTATTCTTCTTGGGCACTGGTATAATTGATGCCCTTTTAAAGCAGGTGGGAACCTCAGACCTCAGAAGTGACAGGTTGAAAATGTCCGTAAAAACTCCAGCCAGGTGGTCCGCACAGATTTTTAGGACACGACCAGGTACACCATCAGGTCCATACGCTTTTCGAGGGTTCACCCCTCTGAAGGATTTCCTGACGTCGGCCTCTGTGACTGAGACTGAAATACCATCACAGCGAATGGGGGCTCGAGAAGGCACATCAGTGTTCTCCCTATCAAAGTGTGTGTAAAACGCATTGAGCTCGTCAGGGAGTGATGTATCGCCGACATTCGAGCTGCCTCCTGGTTTCGCCTTGTAGGAGGTGATTGCATTCAGGCCCCGCCACAGCTGCCAGACATCTGTCTCATCCTCCAACTTGGAGCAGAAGTCCCTTTTGGCCTTTTTGTTGGCCTTACCAAGGTCGTATCTGGACTTCTTGTCATACCATCAGCACTGTATCATCAGAAATGAATGCCCGGTGTCTGGTCTTCAGAAGAGTGCGGATCTCACAGTTCATCCAAGGGAAACACTTGGAAGGTTTTGGTTGGGATGCAGTCCTCCACACATTTCTTAATGAATTCTGCGACGACTGTGGCATAATCGTTCAAGTCTTTTGCCGAGTCCTCGAACATTGTCGTCGACAGACTCCAAACAGTCCTGTAGTTGTTCCTCTGCACCCCCCCCCCCAGCTCTGTACTGTCCTCACCTCTGGGGGTGCGCTCTTTAATTGATGCTTGTAGGCAGGGAGAAGCAGCAACGCGGTATGGTCGGATTAACCGAAGTGAGGGCGAGGGATAGAGCGGTAGGCATTCTTGATGGTGGTGTTGCAGTGGTCGAGGGTGTTCGGTCCTCTGGTGCAGCAGGAGACATGTTGGTGGAAGTTGGGGAGTGATTTCTTTAGGTTTTCCTTATTGAAAACCCCAGCGATGGTGGTAAATGCCTCGTGGTAAGACGTCTGGTGTTTGTTCACCACGGTGTGCAGCTCCTCCAGTGCCAGACGGACGTCTGCCTGGGGTGGGATGTAGACCGCTGTCAGGATGATGGAGGTGAATTCCCTCGGAAGGTAGAAGGGATGGCACTTCACCGCCAGATGTTCGAGGTGTGGAGAACAGGAGTTGGACAGGACTGCCACGTCTGAGCACCATGCAGAGTTGACCACGAGGCAGACGCCCCCTCCTCTCCCTTTCCCAGATGCCAGTGTATGGTCCATACGGTGGATGGAGAACCCTTCAGGCTGGACCGCTGAGTCTGGGGAGCTGGGGGTGAGCCATGTCTCTGTGAAATAGAACAGAGCATTCCCTCAGCTCCCTATGATAAAACAGCCTTGCTCTTAAGTCCTCCACTTTATTTTCAAGGGACTGTACATTTGCCAGTAGGATAGTAGGGAGAGGGGGTCGAAGTCCCCTGTGTTTCAGTCCGACCTGAAGTCCTGGCCGCTGGCCACGTTTCGGGACACAATGGAGGCTTCCCCTTTGTTTCCAGGTACTGTGTTTACTGTACCTGCTGTTTCTGCGGACATGCACTGGAACGGGAATTCCTTCACAGACGGCAGCTCCAGCTCTGTAACGAACGGGGGCTCCCTCAGAGTCAGCAGCTCCAGCTTCATTGTTTCTGGGAGATCCAGCCCGTCAGCTCTGGAGGTCATCCCAGGGTTTGCAGGTACCGTACCTGGGTTCCTCAGTCAGGTCAGGAGTTTCACAGCCAGCGTGGGAAAGTTTAAAGTCCGGGGCTCCCGCAGCTGCAGGAGATCGCAAAATTGCCAGCGGTTTCAGCTGCCCAAGCAGCTTGTCTGAAACGGCACCGGTTACTGCCGTTTTCCTGATCCAGGTAAGTTGTTGGAAGTTGTAGTTGAGCCTTTTATGTTCCGGAGCTCCGCAAAAGTTGCCGCAGGCAGGTGCCATCTTTACTTCATCTACCCCGAATGATGATTCACAGTGCCCTCCATAATGTTTGGGACAAAGACCCATTTATTTATTTGGTTCTGTACGCCACAATTTCAGATTTATAATAGAAAAAAATCACATGTGGTTAAAGCGCACATTGTCAGATTTTAATAAAGGCCATTTTTATATATTTTGGTTTCACCACGTAGAAATTACAGCAGTGTTTATACATAGCCCCCCAATTGCAGGGCACCATAATGCTTGGGACACAGCAATGTCATGTAAATGAAAGTAGTCATGTTTAGTATTTTGTTGCATATGCTTTGCATGCAATGACTGCTTGAAGTCTGCGATTCACCAGTTGCTGGGTGTCTTCTCTGGTGATCCTCTGCCAGGCCTGGATTGCAGCCATCTTCAGCTTATGCTTGTTTTGTGGGCTCAGTTCAGTTTCATCTTCAGCATATAAAAGGCAAGTTTAATTGGGTTCAGATCGGATGACTGACTTGGCCACTCAAGAATTGACCATTGTTTAGCTTGAAAAACTCCTTTGTTGTTTTAGCAGTGTGTTTGGGATCATTGTCTTGCTGTAGAATGAACCGCCAGCCAATGAGTTTTGAGGCATTTGTTTGAGCTTGAGCAGATAGGATGTGTCTATACACTTCAGAATTCATTCTGCTACTACCATCAGCAGTTGTATCATTAATGAAGGTAAGTGAGCCAGTACCTTCAGCAGCCATACATGGCCAGGCCATAACACCCCCGCCACAGTGTTTCACAGATTAGGCGGTATGCTTCGGATCTTGGGCAGTTCCTTCTCTCCTCCATACTTTGCTCTTGCCATCACTCTGATATAAGTTAATCTGCATCTCATCTGTCCACAAGACCTTTTTCCAGAACTGTGGTTGCTCTTTTAAGTACTTCCTGGCAAACTGTAACCTGGTCATCCTATTTTTGCAGCTAACCAGTGATTTGCATCTTGCAGTGTAGCCTCTGTATTTCTGTTCATGAAGTGTTCTGCGGACAGTGGTCATTGACAAATCCACACCTGGCTCCTGAAGGGTGTTTCTGATCTAATGGACAGGTGTTGGGTTTTTTTCTTTATTATAGAGAGAATTCTTGTGTCATCACCTGTGGAAGTCTTCCTTCGCCTGCCAGTCACTTTTCGATAAGTAAGCTCACCAGTGCTCTCTTTTTTCTTGATGATGTTCCAATCAGTTGATTTTGGTAAGCCTAAGGTTTGGCTAACAGTTTTATTCTTGTTTCTCGTTCTCATAATGGCTTCTTTGACTTTCATTGGCACAACTTTGGTCTTCAGCGGTCTCATTTTCCATTGTATGCCTTTTCAATGTGGTGGTATCACACCTTTTTGTTGCAACCCTGCTACAGTACTTGGTGAGACTACACTGGAGTGATGCCCACTTGACCTTTACATCCTTCCATCGCATCCACTATCCTGAGTGTATGATGTTTCTCAAAATCTTCCCTTGTCAATCACAAACAGAGATTCAACTATTAAGGCCTGAAGACTTGGGATTTCCTCCATAAACCCCTTACTTCAAATGCTCCAAAGACCTGCCTTTTCATCACTGCCCTCATAACAGTCAGCTTTTTGCCTGTAATGTTCTTATGTTTTGCAGCACGATTAATGTTTTGTAAATGCAAATTAATGTTGTTTAAGTAAACTGTATATGTGAACATGACAAGGCTGTTTTGCCTTTAATGATATCAATTTCAAAGAACAATCCAGGCCCTCAGGCAGGGTACTTAGTCGGTAGTATCCCAGGTTATCAATATCCATTGGGGTTATCGGAGCAGTAACAAAAATGTATATTTTTAAATAAATGCTAAATCAAAAAACTAATTTAAATGTCTAATAATAATTCAGCCACGGAATTCATTCGAGGGCCTCTTTCATGAGAAAGGAATTATGGCATCTTTTAAAAATTGGCGTCATCATTGCTAACTGTTGCTAAGCAGCAGATGGTAGTTTTCATCACTGAATTGTTACAGGGGCAGGAGAAAACGATCTCTGCTAAACCTAGCTTTCAGAAAAGGCCTTGGGATTTGCTCCAATATGCATCTTTAAATCTCAAAGTGTTTAAATTGAAGGATATGCAGTTCCAGCTGAGACACTGAATGAAATCAATGCTTGCTCTGCAATGTTTATATAAATAGCAATTCAAAATCTAAGGTGGGTTGAATTGGTTTTTCCATTTCTTCAAATTGTAAAGCAACAAGGAGTTCTTTTGGTACAATACCACTGCTTCCTAACACACTAATCAGGAAAGGTTGCGCAGTCAGGAACAGCTGCAACGTCATAAATCTAACTTCAACTGAACTGTACATGCGTCAGAGGACACTGCAAAGGGGTCGTAGCTGAGAAACACAACAAAATGCAGGCAATTAGAGATTAGTGCTGTATCTCTTAAATTGCACCAATAGCAGCAAATAAGGGACAACAACCAATAAATCTGTAAAGATACTTTAAATCTGACCAATATCAATGGGAAACCCAGAGTACGAAGATGTTCACATAACCCTTTATTAGAAACCCTGATGATAAAATCTTAGGTGTGCATGTTATTTCATTAAATTACATAATGTTCAGGGCAGTGGGCAAGGGGCAGCTACTTTTTCACTTCTGCGCCTTGCAAAAGCCATGGGTTTATGCTTGGGGTTTCTGTGGTAAATTTTCATCCATAAACACATAAGGAATGCAGAGCTGAAAAAGGTAACGAGGAGTGTCACTGTCAACAATCTGAAATGGAAAACCAAGCCAATTGTAATATCTCTTCTGGCAATTCTTCTGAAAGATTAAACTCAAAGTTGTATAATAATGCACTTCATAGAATAAACAAAGGGATGTACTTGGCTCCGAGAGTGTAGTTTTGCTGACAGCGCAAAATTCAATTTTTTTCTGTCAATCATATGACTCTATAAACCCTGAAGGCAGGCTTTTCAGCTTAAAGAAAGGCAAGCTTGAGAAAGCATTTATGTTCCAGAACTATGAATATCTCTTTCAGGTGCTCATCACCATTTGCTGATTTATTTAATGTGAATCATAATCAGATAACAAAGGTGCAGTGTGAAACAGCAAATAATGTAAGCTGAGAATAGTGAGGGAATAGCAAATACATGCAAGGAGGCAGAATTGAAAACACCATGCATCAACACACTGCAAATGACTTACAGTCCTCAGCTCCAAGTCTTCCTCCATAAAGTCAAGGTGGCGTCTGACCTGTTTATTGTGGCGACTTGAGGGAACATGCTGTGGAGATGCAAGGGAACAGGAATGGAAAAATAGTAGGGAAGGAAGATTTGTTTAAAATCATGCAGAAAGAAACAGCCAAGACTCTGCACACTCTGGGTGTAAAAGAGAATGAAAAGGGGTGGCTATTGTATCAGTCAGGTGTTCCTTAACTAGCATGCATTTGTATGAAAATGTTACAAACCAAGAGTCAATAACATACATATATATTTACAAAACATACCAATGACACCTTTCTTAGAACCTATAGAGCAACTCTAAAATACCTGATCAACAAAGTGTTAAAAGTGTAATTAACTTGCCTTGCACAAATTCAATTGTGGGCATCACAAGAATATAACAGACACATTAATTCAAGATTCAGGATTTCAGCTCGCAATTAATTTCAAGGCAAAGTGACCAATTTGTGCATCAGAATGGCCCTCTGTAATTTTACATTTGCATATCTCAGATGCCAAAATTATATTTATCTACAGCAACAGTCCTTCACAGAATTAAAACTCTAAATACTTTGCATGGACACATGAACAGCTTTGTCATTTCCAGCTCATATATGCACCATGGGTCCCATGATCTCATTTAATTTATTGCCAACCATCTGTTCGCTTCATACAGAGAATCAAAGTTCACAACTCCCTGGGGGCTGTTCATGAAAGAAAGGAACTGGCATTAATTACCCGTGAATAAAACAAATAGCTATAACATTCTTATCTTTGTAAGTATTTATTTCAGAAGATAAAGCCACTCGTACATTCCAGTCGCATCAAAGCTTGGGATATAGTTTAAAGAAAGGGTTGGCAGTTCTTAAATTCTTATCTGCAACACACTGAAAATGGAATATCAGAATACTTTGCCAAACAAATAAGAAAATCAACAATGCACCATCTGATAGAAACATAGAAAAATAGGTGCAGGAGTAGGCCATTCAGCCCTTCGAGCCTGCACCGCCATTCAATGTGATCATGGCTGATCATCCAACTCAGTATCCCGTACCTGCCTTCTCTCCATACCCCCTGATCCCTTTAGCCACAAGTGCCACATCTAACGCCCTCTTAAATATAGCCAATGAACTGGCCTCAACTACCTTCTGTGGCAGAGAATTCCAGAGACTCACCACTCTCTGTGTAAAGAATGTTTTCCTCATCTCGGTCCTAAAGGAATTCCCCCTTATCCTTAGACTGTGACCCCTTGTTCTGGACTCCCCCAACATCAGGAACAATCTTCCAGCATCTAGCTTGTCCAACCCCTTAAGAATTTTGTAAGTTTCAATAAGATCCCCCCTCAATCTTCTAAATTCCAGCGAGTACAAGCTGAGTCTATCCAATCTTTCCTCATATGAAAGTCCTGACATCCCAGGAATCAGTCTGGTGAATCTTCTCTGTACCCCCTCTATGGCAAGGATGTCTTTCCTCAGATTTGGAGACCAAAACTGTACGCAATACAGGTGCGGCCTCACCAAAACCCTGTACAACTGCAGTAGAACCTCCCTGCTCCTATACTCAAATCCTTTCGCTATGAATGCTAACATACCATTTGCTTTCTTCACTGCCTGCTGCACCTGCATGCCTACTTTCAATGACTGGTGTACCATGACACCCAGGTCTCGTTGCATCTCCCCTTTTCCTAATCTGCCACCATTCAGATAATAGTCTACCCTCATGTTTTTGCCACCAAAGTGGATAACCTCACATTTATCCACATTATATTGCATCTGCCATGCATCTGCCCATTCACTCAGCCTATCCAAATCACCCTGCAGCCTCCAAGCATCCTCCTCACACCTAACTATACCCCCCAGCTTGGTGTCATCTGCAAATTTGGAGATGTTGCATTGAATTCCCTTGTCCAAATCATTAATATATATTGTAAATAGCTGGGTCCCAGCACTGAGCCTTGCGGCACCCCACTAGTCACTGCCTGCCATTCTGAAAAGGACCCGTTTACTCCTACCCTTTGCCTCCTGTCTGCTAGCCAGTTCTCTATCCACATCAATACTGAACCCCCAATAACCCCCGATGAACAAATCGAAGGAGCAAAAACACTTGGATTCCTCAACAAAACTGTCTCTTACTAAACTTGAAGATAACATGCAGCATCCAGCAGGTGAGATCCAGAGAGATCGTGATTAAGTATAAAGGGAAGGCAGGGAAGAATAACTGTTGAAAAATATAGGTCATTCAGCCCTTCAAGCCTGCTTCACCACTGAATACAAACATGGCTGGTGCTCGATCACAGTACCACATTCCCCTTCTCTCCACCTGGCCATTGGTCAAAGTCTAGAAATCTATCCGACGACTCATTTAATGCAGCAACATAGCTTTCACATTGGGTAAACAATTCACAAGTTCAACACTGAGTGACGAAACCACTTTCTTTCAGTCATAAATAGATTACTATGTACCTTCAGACTGTGACCTCCAATTCTCAGCAGATCCAGTCTAGGGAAACATCCTACTTGCCTCCAGACCATCAAGCCCCCCTATAAGAACTTTGTGCATTTCAGTGAGATCGCCTTCCATCCTTCAATACCCCACGGAAAACATGACAAGTCGGCCCAGTTTTTCCTCAAATCGTAGCCCTGCCATCTTGGGGGGGGGGGGGGGGGGGGGTGGGTGGTCAAACGCACAGGGAAAGAAAGTCAAGTGTTTAATTGTAATATGCACAGGGATGGAACAATTAAATGTTTACTTGCTACAGCTTTGCAGACACAGTAACACAACCAATAAATATGCAATCACCAATAATACTATAAATATAATTAGTGCTAGGTAACAAGACATTTATAGTGCAAACTAAAATATGTATGCAACCTATACAAAATCCATAGCAGTCCGTTTCTGAGGTAGGGTTGT
Source organism: Raja brachyura (assembly GCA_963514005.1). Next base: position 41,396,680 of record OY740787.1, on the reverse strand, counting down.
GGTTAGGGTTGAAAAGTGTGGTCAAGAGCCCGGAGGTTGATGGAAAAAGCTGTTCTTGAACCTGGAGGTCACAGTTCTCAGGCTCCTCTATCTTCTTCCTGATGATTGCAGTCTTTGATGATATTAGCATCCTTCTGGAGGCTGTGCTTCCTGTAAATTCCTTCAATGGTGAGGAGGTCAATAACCGTGATGGATAAAGCCAATGGTCACCACCATCTGCAGCCTTCTTCATTCTTGGGTGGTTGAATTACCGAAGCAGGACATGACGCAACCGGTCAATATGCTCTCTACCAAACATCTGCAGAAGTTTGATAGAGTTTTCATCAACATGCCATATCTCGAACTTCAGAGGAAGTAAGAGGCATTGATAAGCTTTTTTTTGTGATGGTATCAATGTGCTAGGCTGGTGTGGTGGCAAATGGAACGAGGGGGGCTGGGTGAAGATGGAAAATGGAGAGGGAAACGATGGTCATGTGTCACATTTACTCCAAGGAAAACACTTTCTCTGCTCTACCATTGAGGCAGCTTTTTTTTTTAAATCCAACATCAGCAGGTTTCACTCCATAATGCCAACATTCTCACCATCTTTGATACACAGCAGTACAATGGTAGAATTCGAATGAAGAGACTTCACTAACTTTTATTAAATTTTATATTCAGGACCTATGCGTTGATAGTCCAGGTCAGTAGTGGTGATTGACTGCCTTCCTTAGAGGTTGATTTAACTGAGCAGCTTGCAATATTATTTCAGTGGGTTTAAAGCTCAGTCAAGTTGTTACGAGCCACACGAAGCTGAAGGAGGCAAACAATCTTCTTCCTAAGGGTGCAGTTTTGTGTCCAGTTAATAACTTGATAGCCACTTTTACAGGTTTATTTATTTTTAATTTTTTTTAATGTATAAACTAATTTCTCAAATTCCCTTGATAGAATTTAATTTTCTATTGTCTGGATTACTCGTCGAGTAGAAAGGGCAAGATAATGAATGAAGTGGTAGGACATTTTAGAATACTGTTCAGCTTGCTAATCAAGGCCCAACAAGATGATAGGATAAACATAATAATGTCTGTTGTTCTGCACAACATGCTTCAAAAATCAACTTTGTATTTTTAAAAAGTCAGTCACATTAAATATGAGTATTCAATTAAATTATCACACATCATATATCACATGTCATTCAAGACTCCCATCAGGTGATGGGTCATAATGACCACACAGACACAAGAAAACAATGCATATGATAATGCACACATCCAGGTTCCACAAACAGTAACAAGAGAAGTCTTGGAATGAAAACAAATTGACAGGTTGGAGAACCTTTGAAAAACAGTAGATTTGCCCAGGTTGTATTTGATACAGCTGTATTCTGCATCTGCAAATTGATTTGGATTTGCACAGATAGTATTTGATACAACTATATTCTGCATCTCAAAATTATGACTAATTAACGGCACTTTCAAGTGTGATGTTTATGGAGTCTACTAGCGATGACAGAACTTCCCAATATCTAATTGCAATTTTGCTGCTCTGCAGAGAATCAAGTTCACAAATCACCACCTAGGTATTAACATAGGATTAACATAGGATTTTTTCAGTCACTTGACTTGCTTTATAGTCTGTATAGAATGCAAGTAAAAACCCTCAAGACTTTCCACATGTACTCCCAGGAGAAAACACAAGAAAATGGGAGCAGTAAGAGGTCAACAGGCCCCTCAACCCTACACCACTATTCAATATTACATGGCCAATCTGTGCTGGCTTAATTTCCTCTTTGGTGCCAGTTCTCCATAGACCTCAATTTCTCAATCCTGCAAATATTTATTTACCTCAAATATATCAAATGACCTGGCCTTCATCACACTCGGAGGAAGATAATTCTTGAGATTTATTACTTTCCGAGAGAAGATATTTTTCTGCATCTCAGGCCCCATATTTTGTATCTATGTCCCCTTGTCATGATTCTCCCACAAGTGAAAACATCTCAACATCTATTCTGTCAAGCACCCTTAGTTTAAGGAGTGTCTTATGTTTAAAATAAGGTCACTCCTGATTCTTCTAAACTCCGTGGAATGCAGGCCTCCAGTACCTAGTAACTCTTGGATCCAGCTCAAAGAAAACAGATCATGAGAGCAGACTCACATGTACCGTTACAACAGAAAGTAATGGTGCAGTGATGCTTGGTCCATGTTTATATATTTTCATACTGACCATCCAGATGTTCAATTTTTACACCCCCAAAGGTGTTGCTTTCTTTAGATATGGAGAAAACCTGAACAATAAGTTGTGGCGCTGATTAGTTTAGTTACTTGATGAGAAGGTTATGTGGGTTACCAGAAACTAGCTTGTATCAAATCTGGAGTCCATGAAATTAAAAGTGTAATGTTGTATGTAGTTCAAACTGGCTACGGGATAGAAAGCAGAAAGTGATGGTGACTGCATATTTTTAAAGTTGAGTGAAGTGAACATTAGGGGCCTCAGGGATATAGGTTTTGTGAATGCAAGATGTTTTTCCAATGTATTCTGATGATATAACACAGAATTTAGAAAACAGTGAGGAAAGTAGTGGCATTTCTTTTTAAACCTCAATGTAGAAAAGTCAAAATGTGCTGGAGTAACTTAGCAAGTCTGGCAGCATCTCTGGAGAACATAGATAGTTGACGTTTCGGGTCGAGACTCTTCTCCTCCTTGTTTCTACCTCAGGTTGTAGACATTGTTGGTAAGATCAAAATGTTTGCCACTCTCTAATTTTCCATGAGGAAAGTGCTTAGCGCACGGTCTTCTTGCACATCTGCATTTTGTGTATTCCTCTGATGGTATTGGTAGGCTTTGATCTATGGGCAATGAAAGAATGACAATCCATTTACATGTGCCCTGATTTCAAAGTACTAGGGAGCAGAAATTAAGGGTTTAAGAAACTATTGAGGAATACTTGGCAAATACATTTTGTGCATAGTCCATGCTAACGGTTGCTCGTGTTGGAGAAAATAACTGTCTGAAGTGGTAGATGGTATGCTAATCCAGTGGGCTGCTTTGACTTGTACGATCTCCAACTTCTTGAGTATTCTTGGAGCTACATTCACCAAGGTGAGTGTGTGCATTCCATCACACTTCTGACTTGTGTCTGATGATCGAAAACATGATTCGTCAGGAGAAAATTATTGCCAAAGAACATCCAGCTACTGACCAAGTCTCGTAACCACAATATTTATTTTATTGGGCCAATGGAGCTCCTGTAATTGATTATCTTTTTAGGATGTTAATGGAGATGGGGGGTGGTGCTTGACAGTAATAATTCCACTGCACATCTAGGGGGTGGGGGAGTAGTGGCTAAACACTTTGCTGTTAGAGATGGCCACTGCCTGACACTGGCTTTTGCTTACATATTGTCCATGTCTTGCTACCTGCAGATATGTTTCTATGTAAATCATTTGCTTGTTTACGGCTGAACTTCATTCTTGTGCCTCATACTTTATGAAGGATAGCAAAGGCTAGTATGCAGAGTATATTTAATACCAGGAATGAAAAGCTAGGAAAGGCCAGCGAAACTGGGTTTATTCTCTTTGGAATAGATAAGTTTAAGGAGACATTTAATAAAAGTTGCTCATATACTGCTTCCAGTGGCAGACAGGTAAATAGTCAGAACACCCAGATTTAAAGTAAATAGTGTGAATTAGAATAGAGAAGATAATGATTTGCTAATCCTTCATGATTTGTAAATGGTCTGTGGTCAATTGTTAAGCAAGTAGTGGTAAATGATTCAGCAATATCTGTCAAGAAGATATTTACTTGAAAAGGTTCTGCAGGGTTTTGAGGAAAGAGCAAGGAAATAATTATTTTAAATATCCAGCTGTGATAATGGGCCAAATGGTCTGCTGTTATGTCAGACTGCTCTACAATTGTGTAATTTTACAATCAACCACAAGTCTGATCCTGATCTGTCTCTGCTGCATCACGATCAGGAGTGGAAGCTGTGGATGATTTCTCCCCATTGATGATGCAGTTATGCATGCATTTATTCAGGCAGAGATCAGTCAGCAAAGACTGGCAAATGAACCAGACATTTTTTGTTTGACATGGACGTGTATCCATGCCAAACAAAGGCATGACAAACCAAACTGATACAAACTTACATTTGTTAAGAGATATGCTATCTCCAGACTCAAAACATTGTATCTTAATGATACGCACTGAGCTTCTGATATATGTCCAAATCCAAGTTTCAAATCTCCTATATCTGTGACTTCATTCCATTTACTATAGACCAGCAGGTTGAGTATTCAAACAGAATATGTCTTGCCTAATCTGCAAGGAAACTAAAATTCTCGTTAACTGCACACGATGTCAAGGGTAGCAGACGGTCTGAATTCTCAACTTGCTCTTCTTTCTAATGTAATTTAGTTCTCCAGTTGTGTTACATTTACAATGTGCACGTAACAGAAAGGCATGAGAAACTATACAGAAGTAATTATCTCATTAATACCTCTGTCGTGGGTTGACCTTGCTGGTTCAAATCGAGATCCTGCGGTCGAGTAACCTTATCAGTGTCCAAGGAATCCTGGCTTGACGTAGCAGAAGTTATACTGGACCGAGATGAAGTACTAGTTGAGCGGATATCTGCATCACTGACAGTTCCAGCTGATCCTGTTCGCCTATGTTGAATGGTCACAGTCGGCTTTATTTCATGTGTCATGGTGCTAGTTTGCCGTGCTGCTTCATCCATACTGAGGGAGGCTTGTTCTAGTTGGGCAGTGATATCATCCAGAGAAAAGTTGGAATGCAAAGATTTTGGGCTTCTGGCTGCAGATCCTTTTAGACTCCCCTGCTTCAAAGTTGTTTGATTGATGGACTGTTTCTGAACTGATTTGGTTTCTTTGCTGTGCATCTTACCAGGTACCACCTCCTTGTGAGACTTTTTTACAACACTGTCTTTTCTGGAAGGTTCCTTACTGATATTGCTGAGGTCCTGTTCCATAGAGCAGAGATCTGCCATGAGTGCATCCAGATCAACTCCATCTCCTTGGCTCAGAGCCTCTGAAAGACACAGCAGACATAAAATTAAACAAAGAAAAAAAGAAGTCTCCATGCATCCCGATGATCAGAAATTATATCGACTCCCTGGCGTTGATCAGCAGGGATGGAAATTTTGTATCTGAATTGGACTTAATTACTATCTGGAGTGAGTATGACCATGTTTCGTTCCAGGAAAGAGATGCTGCTCTTTGATAGATATTCCTCTAACCTTGCAACTTTCAAGGGATCTGCAATAAGTATGGCATTAACCAGTACACAGATTAAAGGCTCTGATAAAGGTTGGATGTAGGGAGAGAAAGAAAAGGGTGGGTATAGAAGGACAACATTCCAGAATTCTAATGTAGCTTTTAATCTCACATGGAATAAGCAGAAAATAAATAACCGGGAGCAAGAAAGATTGTGCCAATACGTAAATGGAGGTAGAACAGCAATGGTTGCTTACCTCACCCAGTAACAAACACCATACGACAGGAGTAGTAGTAATTGAGTGACCACGGGTTTAACAAGCAGGGACAGCTGGAGGTGTGTGAAGCTGTGTAGGGGAGCATCCATCAACCTCAATGCTTTGGCTCAAAAATGACATTAGCAACAAGTTATTCTCATCACTAATTTCTATTTTTTATTTTTGTGTTTTGCCCAGTGGATACATTTTTCAGTCATTTGGCCATCTTTAGCAGATTAGATACGTATCAATTTTCTCAGACTGCAGCTCAAAATGAGAACTGAGACTAAAGTTCAAAAGCAAGAAACCATGACAAACAAACCCTATCGTATATTTGCATTAGATACACATACAAACAGCTTTCAGCAGAGGTCACTAATTAGCTATCTGGAACAATATCGCAAGCAGAAACAAATGCTTTGAGAAAACAAGGGGGTAAACTGGAATGGATGATTGAGTCACCAGATAGGAATGATAATTTAATCTCAGACACCAAAGAAACAGGCTTTACTATTCCTCCTAATATTTAAAAGAACATGTATTTGTATTGTATATTTCGGAGCCCCCCAGCGTGTTTGACTGTCCTTCTTAAATTTACTGGTAAAATATTTTGGATTATTGAAATAAAATCCGAAGCTGCTGAAATATTGAACAGGATCAGGCAGCATCCATTGCGAGAAGAACAGTGGTAATGGTTCAGGCCAATGAATTGTGAAGATACAGAGAAAGAAGTCAGATCATACAACCACCTATCCCCCACAACAATCATTTGTTGCTCTACCTGCACAATCTGTCTCATCTACTAAGTATTTTGCAGCAACTTTTGTCTTTATTTCTGAAACATGATCACTGTTACCCACAACCAGCAAAATAATAATATCAGATTATCTGCTTGATGGATGCTGTTTGTGGAAAAAATATTGGCCAATATCTGGCAAATAAATGCAATGTCCAAAATGTTATATACGGTGTAGCTAAAACTAATAACACCATCTAGTTCCAATCTGAAAACCTTGGATTTATGGACAGTCGATCAAGGCTGGCCAATAAACCACAATGACTTAAAATAAAACATACGGTACAAAGTGTTGCAAAGAAATGTGGGACAACTTGAAAGTGGTGTCAGATGTGACAAGGGTGGTCAAGGTGGCTTTTGGCACATTGGGCTTTTATCAGTCAGAGTATTAAGTAAAGAAATTGGAAGATCATGTTACAGTTATATAAGACATTGGTGAGGCCACATTTAGAGTATTGTGTTCAGTTCTGGGCACTATGTTAAGCATTGCATAAGCATTGCCAAAGCTAACACTTAGAGCACTAGAATACAAAAATAGGGATGTAATGCCGAGGCTCTGTAAGGCGCTGGTCAGACCGCGTTTGGAGCATTGTGAGCAATTTTGGGCCCCACATCTGAGGAAGGATGTGCTGGTGCTGGTGCTGGAGAGGGTCCAGAGGAGGTTTGGTAATGATCCCAGCAATGAATGGGTTAACATATGCTGAGCTGGTAACGGCACTGGGCCTCTACTTGCTGGAGTTTAGAAGGATAAAGGATAACCTCATTGAAACTTACCGACTAGTGAAAGGCCTGGATAGAGTGGATGTAGAGAGGATGTTGTCACCTGTAGGAGAGTCTAGGACCAGAGGTCATAGCCTCAGTATTAAAGGATGTTCCTTTAGGAAGGAGATGAGGAGGAATTTCTTTCAGAGGGTGGTGAATCTGCGGAATTCATTGCCACAGAAGGCTGTGGAGGCCAAATCAATGGATATTTTTAAGACAGAGATAGATAGATTCTTGATTAGTACGGGTGCCAGGCAGCTATGGGGAGAAGGCAGCAAAATGGGGTTAAGAGTGTTGAATGATTGAATGGCGCAGTAGACTTGATGAGCCAAGTGGCCTAATTCTGCTGCAATCACTTATGAAAGGGTTCAGAGAAGATTTACCAGGATGTTGCCAGGACTCGAGGGACTGAGCTATAGAGGGAGGTTGTGCAGGCTAGAATTCCTTGGAGCGCAGGAGAATGAGGGGTGATCTTTTCGAGGTGTACAAAATCATGAGAAGAATAAATTGTGTTTTGCCCAGAACAGGGAAATCAAGAACCAGAGGACATAGGTTTAAGGTGAGGGGGGAAAAGATTTAATGGGAGCCTGAGGGGTAACATTTTTTTACACAAAGGTTGGTGAGTGTATGGAACAAGCTGCTGGAGGAGGTAGAGGCTGGTACTATCGCAAAGTTTTAGGAACATTTAGACAGGTACATGGATAGGGTAGGTTTAGAGGGATTTGGGCCAAAAGCAGGCAGGTCAGACTAGTTTAGATGGGACATGTTGGTCAGCGTGTGCAAGTCAGGCCAAAGGACCTGTTTGCATGCTGTAGGACTCTATGACTAGTTGGATGACATTATTCAAAATGAAGATGTAATCACTCATCAAGCAAGTCTGCAATCATTTTTCGATATTTATGGAAGCAACCAATTCAAACTGTGTTACATGCATATGTCGTCCGACACCATGTGAGGCAGCTTTGAACACGGTCCAATAAAAGCATGGGGCTGGTATTAAAGATGGGTGAGATGAGGGGAAGCATTAAATTGACAAAAGTCCAGGAGACGTAATGAAGAAATTGAAACATGGTAGGACATATATTGGATGCAGAAGTAAAATGGGGTGTGTTCCAGATGTTGCCAGCAAAAGGTATTTCCAAATAGACAAAAAGCATTATGCAGTCTTGGTTGTGTAATAATTATATGTATATTCTGCAAATGAAAATAGAAGATGGAGAAAACTTTAGAAATCATGTTCTACATGTGGAGCAACTATCCATGTTTCCCAAGGATGCTTCCTGACATTCTGAGTTGCTCCAGCACTTTACGTCTTTTTATGTTACTTGATCCATTCCTTGTACTCCATTTGGAATCCAATAATTGATTCAGATTTATCCAATTTTTTTTTCCCTACCCCAGGTCTGTGGAGAACTAACAAAGTTCTCAGTATTATTTGACAGGTCGGCTACAGAGCAGATATCAACTTTCTGTGATTTAGTTATGTGAAGCTTATATCACGAGCAGGTCAATAAGCTACCCGGTGTTATGCTTGTTAACAAAAAATAATGGTTGTATAATACATATGCCCATTCAATGCTAGCAATGGAATGTGAAACAACACAAACAATATTTTCCAGTTGCCCGTTCTTGATGCATGAAAGTGGCAGTAATATCACTGCCATGAGCAAAACTCTAGATGGCCAGAAATCAGGGGAAAAAGTTGAAATGTACATTCAGTCATCATACCATAATATTTATGTACTGTTTGAACTCAGACAGGAAAAGTCAAATAAATCCAATCAATGCATAATATAATCCAGTGAAGCACTCACAAAATATGGATTTTAAGAATACCAAACTAATTCCATTCTGAATTGCTCCCCTCCCCAACCCAAAATCCTCACCATTCAGGTTGTACATCGAGAAACGATAAGAGAAGTTTGCTAGGTTGGTTTCCTGACGAAGTGGGGATCTTTTTAGTTCTTCGGGTTTCCCTGTATCCAGACTCTGATTAGAGAGAGAAAGGAAATGTTATATTCAACTTTAGCAGGTATTGGAAATGATTCGGAAAGGATTTGGCAATATGCTGTGTAAAGCTTAGCCTTTACAAATCATTTCCAAAGAATCACAACATAGCTTGATTCTTTGTTGTTTGCGATATGTTCATCTATATCTACACACACATATATATATATACACGCACACAAATACCTATATATATATATGCCGCACATGTATGTATGTATATATGCAGCATACAGTGCATTTAGAAAGTATTCAGACTCCTTCACTTTTTCCACATTTTGCTACGTTACAGCCTTATTCTAAAATGGATTAAATCCATTTTTTAAAATCATCAATCTATCCACAGTACCCCATAATAAAAAAGCGAAAACAGGTGTTTAGAAATTTTTGCAAAGTAATTAAAACTAAATTACTGAAATATCACATTTACATAAGTATTCCTACCCTTTACTCAGTATTTCGTTGAGGCACCTTTGGCAGTGATTACAGCCTCAAGTCTTCTTGGGTATGACACTACAAGCTTGGCACACCTGTATTTGGGTAATTTCTCCCATTCTTCTCTGCAGATCCTCCCATCCTATCAGGTAAGATGGGGAGCGTCGATGCACAGCTATTTTCAAGTCCCTCCAGAGATGTGCGATCGGGTTCAAGTCCGGGCTCTGGCTGGGCCACTCAAGAACATTCACAGAATTGTCACAAAGCCATTCCTGCGTGTCTTGAATGTGTGCTTAGGGTCATTGTCCTGTTGGAAGGTGAACCTCCGCCGAGTCTGAGGTCCTGAACGCTCTGGAGCAGGTTTTCATCAAGGATCTCTCTGTACTTTGCTCCGTTCATCTTTCCCTCGATCCTAACTAGTCTCCCAGTTCCTGCCACTGAAAAACATCCCCACAGCAGGATGTTGCCACCACCATGCTTCACCGTGATGAGCGGTGCCTGGTTTCCTCCAGACGTGACACTTGGCATTCAGGCCAGAGTTCAATCTTGGTTTCATCAGACCAGAGAATCTTGTTTCCCCATGGTCTGAGAGTCCTTTAGGCAAACTCCAATCGGGCTGTCATGTGCGTTTTACTGAGGAGTGGCTTCTGTCTGGCCACTCTGCCATAAAGGCCTGATTGGTGGAGTGCTGCAGATATAGTTGGCCTTTTGGAAGGTTCTCCCATCTCCACAGAGGAACTCTGGTGCTCTGTCAGAGTGACCATCAGGTTCTTGGTCACCTCCCCTTCTCCCACAATTGCTCAATTTGGCCGGGCTGCCAGCTCTATGAAGCGTCCTGGTGGTTCCAAAGTTCTTCCATTTAAAAATGACAGAGACCACTGTGCTCTTCTGGACCTGCAATGCTGCAGAAATTGTTTTATACCTTTCCCCAGATCTGTGTCTCGTCACAATCCTGCCTCGGAGATCTATGGACAATTCCTTCGTCTTCATGGCTTGGTTTTTGCTCTGAAATGCACTGTTAACTGTGGGACCATATATAGACAGGTATGTGCCTTTCCAAATCATGTTCAATCAATTTAATTTACCATTGGTGGACTCCAAACTCGTTCTAGAAACATTTCAAAGATAACCAATGGAAACAAGATGAACCTAAGCTCAAACATTTCTAAACACCTGTTTTCGCTTCTTCATTGGTAGACAAAAGTGCTGGAGAAACTCAGCGGGTGCAGAGCAACTATGGAGCAAAGGAAATAGGCAACGTTTTGGGCCAAAACCCTTCTTCAGACTGCTTCTTCATTCTTGATTTGATTTAATTTATTGTCATCGTCTTCAATTAAGAGACAGCAAAATTCTCTTTCCCTTACAGGGGTATTGTGTGTAGATTGATGATTTAAAAAAAAAACAATTTAATCCATTTTAACATAAGGCTGTAGCATAACAAAATGTGGAAAAAGTGAAGGGGTCTGAATACTTTCTGAATGCACTGTATATATATTAAGCTGCATCTGCCATTTTTCAATTGATCTATATCATGCTGTATCCTTTGATAACCTTCCTCACGGTTTGCAACTTCATTAATTTTGGATATATATGATAATTTAAACGGGTTGGTAAGTAAGTTTGCAGGGGACACCAAAATTAGTAGAGTTGCAAACTGTGAGGAAGGTTATCAAAGGATACAGCTTGATGATTATAGGTCAATTGAAAAAAGTGTTGCACTTTAGGTCAAATGTAGAGCATTTAACCTGCCAAACCTCCTCTTAAAACACAAGATACATATACATGCTCTTTGAAATTCAAATGGGAAGCATAAAAGTTCAATTATAATGTAGAGTAATTTCTCTGCTGATCATGAAGAAACAATGTTAATGCAAGCATCTTTAGCTAAACATTGAACAGCCCTTTAAAAGGCTTTAAATTTCTGTATTTGGAAATAAAATTGCACTGATTGTAACTGATGAGCATTAACAGCACATTTAATGACCAAATCTTAAATGCTGATTATCAACCAGAACATCTAGTTTGGGATATTTCTGGTTCCACATGCCACAAATTCTCTAGCTGACATTTCTCTCTCCAAATCAGTCTGCAATTAGTACAGACTGAGGAATAATATTTTCAAACTTTTTTACATATTAAAATTAGCATTTTTGATTAAGTTAGGGAAGCCAATAAACAACTGTTTCTAATACTAAAGACGGAACTGCTAGAGTCTTAAATATCTATATCTTGAATTTACCCAAATTTGTGCGACCCCTTAACATAGGGGAAAAGAGCCGATATACGTATTTTCAATAGAGAATGCAAAAAACAAAACCAGGAGTAGGCAACTTGGCTTCTGGTACACATGTTGCCATTCAATAAGATTATGACTAATGTTTGACTTCAGAAGCTTAGTTTAAAAAGGCTGTGCATGGTAAGACTATGTGACTTTTTTCTTCTGGCAGGAACAACATATAAAAAGGAGGCAAGCGATAGCAAGAGTGGCTAAGAAAGGGTTGGGGTGAGTTTCAGATTTCAGATTTCAGAAAATTTTATTGTCTGTCGTAACAGAAAATCTTCTTTGACGTGGCTCAACATACAACAAGACAATATACAACAGTCATCATACAACACAGCCTTCTGCGGGCACACTCAGTGTGTATAGGTCTTAAAAACAAGTATAAAGATTAGAAACTGTAAAAATAGACAAGATAAAAGTTGAAAGTTGTGGATACGTGTAAAGTGACAGTGCGTCAGGGTTAATTTGTCCATTGATCATGTATTATTTAAACTATTTATGGCAATGGGTATGAATGAGTTTTTGTGGATGTTTTTCTTGGATAGGGGGACTTTATATCGGCGGCCTGATGGCAGAAGTTGGAAGGACTTGTGCAGGGGGTGGGTGGGATCCTGTGTAATGAGGTTGGCTTTCCTTTTAACTGCCTGGGTGTGAAGTACTGACAATTGAATTTTAGTTTTGCCAGTTATTTTGCTTGCTTGATTGATGATCCGGGAAAGCTTTGATTTGTCTTTGACAGAGGTAAGGGTGAACCAGGATGTGATGTTAAAGGTGAGTACAGATTCTATAAGTGATTTATATACAGCTGTTAAAATGTCCTGTCTGACATCAAAGCTCCTGAGTTTCCTCAGCAGGAACAGGCGTTGCTGTGCCTTCTTGTACACAGAGTCTGTGTGCTGGGAGAAGGACAGGCGGGTGTCAATCTCTGTGCCCAGGTATCTAAAGGCCTCTACCTGCTCGACTGTCTGCCCATTCAGCCTCAGAGGTTCAAAGAGAGGTTGGGGGGAAGATGTTCGCCTTCCCCCACAACACAGCTCCTTGGTCTTGGAGATGTTAAGCTCCAGAGAGCTCTCTTTGATCCACAGCATCAAGATGTTGACCTGCTGATAGTAGGCAGCCAGAGAAGTGTGATCCTTGATGTGGGCCACCAGGGCCATATCGTCTGCATACTTAAAAAGGGGAATGTCACTGTTATTCTTTGTTACATTGTTCGTGTAGATGGAAAATAAAATCGGTGATAAAACACAATCCTGGGGGACACCAGTGTTTAAAATCATGTTCTTGGATTTAAAACCATTTACCACCACATGCTGTGGCCGGTCCTGCAGGAAGTCTTTTTATCCACAGGATAAGTGATGGGTTGACTTGTAGATCCAGAAGGCGGTTGCAGAGGGTGACTGTGTTGACTGTGTTAAAAGCGGAAGAAAAATCCATAAATAAAATCCGTGTGTGGGGGTGTGGGGAGTCCAGCTGTCTGCTAACTGTGTCCAGGAGAGTCAAACAGGCATCCTCCACGCCACGCCTTGCCTTATAGGCGAACTGGAGTGGGTCAAGCCTGTCCACCACCATAGCAGTGAGGTGATCACTTACCACCCTCTCCTGAAGTTGCTGAAGTCATTCAGTCATAAGGGATAGGAGTAGAATTCCTTATGACCTTATGAGAATTAGGCAATTTGTAATACGTCTGCTCTGCCGTTCAATCATGGATGGTCAACACAAGGGATTCTGATATTGTTGCAATCACAGAAAAGTGGTTGAGAGAAGGACTACTTAATTTTTCAGGGTATGATAGAGGGGTGCAAAAGGGGAACGGGTGTTGCACAGCTGATCAGGGAGAGTTTTATGGCAGTACCTAGGGAGAATATCATAATTGGGTCAGCCATCTAAGAGCAATAAAATTTACACAGACCATATCCTCACCTAGATACTATAGTTACCTGAGTGAGCTTATCAAGTTCACCGAGCCATGCACCAAACATCTTGTCCAAGTCCTGGTCCTCTTTATCACTATCTTCCTCTGCAGCATGGTCCACATCTTCATCAGAGGTTTGTTCCATCTGCAGCGGGGGAAAAACACATCATAAGCACTTGGTCGATGCAATTTAATACACTATTTTAGGAATACATCTTAAATTCCTTGCATTACAAACTGCAAACCTGTATACCAAGGTTACATAAAAAATTCATCCCCCACGAGAGCAAAGTTGCAGAGGGCAGGAATGCTCCTACCTGTGCTGCTTCTCAAATGTTAATCAGTGACAGCATTACATACCAACATTAAATAATTGAAAAACCCTCGTATAAACCAAACGGCTGGTAGAAGTCAACGTGTCAGGCACAATCTGTGAGAAAAATGGACAGACAACCTTTTAGGCTGCGACTCTTCTTTAGACTGATGGAGTGGATAGCTACTACGGTACGATAGAGCTTTATTTATCCCAGGAGAGAAATTGGTCAGCCAACAGTCATAAAACATAACAAGATACATGAAATTAAAGCGACGAGTGGAAAGTCCAGGACTGGGGGTGTGCAAAGATTGGGGAGTGGAGTTAATCTACCCCACAACAGAACGGGAGGACAAAGAGGGAAGGGGAAGGGGTGGTTCAAAATAATTAAAAATCTATGCTCACCAGCACTATTAATAAGAAGGGCATTTCAGGACATGACAAAGTATATTTAAAATGTAGTTGTATAAAATACAGAAATGCAATAGTCAATTTGTGCAAAATAAACTCTCCAAAAGCAGCAATTTGATGATAATCAGATAAATGTAAGTAATGTCAGTGGAGGAATGAATAGATCATTGACCTAAAGGGCCTCACACTGATTTTTTTTCTCAAAAAATATTGCTTTTGCCCAAGTATTTCTAATTTATCTTCTGAAAAATTAGTTTTCCATCCCATGTACTATTTTGCTTTTATATCTCTTTCCTCCCAGTTCAGATAAAAAAATTCAATTCAGGCCAATCACGGAATCCTAACATCCCCTGGTCTTATTGTTGCTGTTGAATGCTATCTTTACCAGCTTTGCAGCAATAACTATCTTCTGCTGCTACTCTTCCCCCCATCCCCCCCCCCCCAACAAAAAAGGTTGTTTCTAATAATAAGCGGCTGACATTTGAGGCTCAATCAATCCAACAGCTGAAGCTCATAAAATCTATCCTTCTATTCCCAAATGTTTAAATTAAGTTGACAACAGGCTCTTTTTTTTCTTGGGGCAGGGGGGGAAGGGATTTCAGATTTGCCTGTTACTACATTACATTCCAAAATTAATCATGATCTATTGTTATGTCTAATTTCTGCAGGCTCTAAAATGTTATCATCGCAGTTAGGATGAACACTTACTAGAACAAATGTGACTGCTTTGTTCGCTGCAGTTGGAGTCTTCCATCAAACATTCCAAATTGTTCACAACTTGAGTAGACAGCTGCCTGGCTTGCCTCAAATATAGTCTGCTTTCACTATTTTTTCTAACCCATTCTAAAATTGTACAAATAAATCAAAAATGTCCTGCGATTACTGAGCAACATTGGACTCGGAGAAAATAATTGACGACTTTAATCCTCAGTTTATTATATTCATAAAGTACAATCTGACAATTGCAAAGGGAGTAAAATAATGAGGTCAAGAGTCATCTGCACAAAAAACATCTGTTGCCCACGTTACAGGTGTAGAAAACATACAAGGCTGGACCTTATAATTACCTCAGCATAGTGTTAAACAAGTTCAGGAGTTGCGAGATCAGTACATTTGCAAAACCCCCAAAGCGTACTGGCGCAGATCAGAATATATTTTAATGGATTTTTCTTTCACAAACCTATTTGTAGGTTTCAACAAAATATTTAACACTTTCAAAAGTGAAATATTGAAGATACCAAAATTCTGAAACAAAGCAGAAAATGTTGGAACTATTTGGCACCAATGTATTGAGAAACAAAGTTAACCAACCAGGTGAACAACAATTCCACTTTGCAAATCAAAGTTGTCAGAAAGGACTCAACAGGAACGGCGAAGAAAGCTTCTGTCATTCGCACATTTACCTCATCCATTACCACTTTTGCCTCAATCCTGACCACAAACCATCTCATAAAGCCATGGACCGATGACTGGTGGAAGCATAACTCTATGGGTTGCAATTACTCCCTGGTATTCAAGTATCAAATCACAAACCTAGAATAATCTTTATTCGTAAAGTATGCCAAATCACATCAGAAGAGGTGTAATTAAACCAAACAAGGACATGGGTCCATAAGAGGAGATATTTGTGTAGATTAAGTGCTTAATCAAAATGATAGATTCAGTCATGCAACATGGAAATATGCCCTTTGTCTCATCCGTTCATACTCACGAAGAAGCCCCATTTAAGCTATTCCAATTTGCCATATTTGGCTATAATATCCCTCGAAACTGTTCTTATTCATGGAGCTGTACAAATGTATTTTATATTTAGTTATTGTACCTGCCTCAACTACTTCCTCTAGCTGCTCATTTCATATGCCCACCACCGAGAGTGGAAAAAATTCCCCTCAGGTTCCTATTAAACTTTTCCTCTCACATTAAACCAATGCCATTTACTTCTTAATTCCTTTGGCCCCGAAAAAAGACTGTACTCACCTCAAATCTAATACCCTTATATCTATACCCCTCATGGATCTATTTCCTTTTGGATTCAGAATTGGCTTCATGGTAGGAGGCAGAGGGTGATGGTGGAAGGTTGGGTTTTTTAAAAAATAGTGGCCTGTGTCTAGTGTGCCTCAGGGATCGGTCATTGTTGTTTATCATCTATATGAATGATTTGGATGAGAATATACAAGGCATGATTAGTAGGTTTGCAAATGACACCAAAATAACTTGTATTGTTGATAATGAAGATATCAAGAATTACAGCAGGATCATAATCAGCTAGCTATTTGGACCAAAGGACAAAGGACATGTGTCGCATACACCAATTGGTGTAGTGAAATTTGAGTTGCCATTGCAGCACACCAATAATATAAACACAACATTATAGAATTTAACATTAAACATAAAAAACATGCCCCCACAGCGGGATCAATGTTTCCTTTGTGAGGAAAGGCAGCAAAGTTCAGTCCACTTCCTCCATGTTCACCCGTGGTCGGGGCCGATTTGAGGCCTCCGCAGTCATGCTACGGCGGCCCGATGTTTCAGGCCCTCTCGCCGGAACGATGGAACTACGGCGTTGCAAGAATACTCTCTGCGGCTTGGAGCTTCGAAACGGCCGCTTCCTACCAGAGACCGCAGCTCCCGAAGTCCTCAGGCCGCGCTGGTCGGAGCTCCAACACTGGCGATCTCGGCGAAAGATCCCAGGCTCCGCGGTGTTTCCCAGTCAGCACCCCCGTGGCAGGACGCATCGCAGACCACAGATCCACAATGTTGAAGTCGACAGTCCCAGCACTCCGGAGCTCCAACATGGCGACCCGAGTAAGGCATCGCCCGCTCCGTGATGTTACCTCAGTGCTGCGCCGATGAAGTTGCAGCTCGCAGCCCTTCCCACACATAAAAAGACTAAAAGGCCTCCAGAACAAAACTTTTTAACAAACTAAACATTTTTTTTTAAACTGTGAAGAACGAGCAGCTGCAGGCGAGGCTGCCACACTCTATGGCGCCACCAACAAATGGTGAATGGAATTTATTCAGAGAAGTGTGATTGTCGCATTTTGGGAAGTAAAACCAGGGGAGGATCTTCACATTGGGGAATGTTGCAGAGCAGAGATCCAGGATTACAAATACGTTTTCCGTTAAAATGGCATCGCAGGTGGTGACGAATCCTTTTGCCACATAGACTTTCATCAGTCAGCGAATTTAGTATAGAAGCTCGGATATTTTGCTACAATTACAAGACTCTGGTGAGGCCACACTTGGATTATTATGTTCAGTTCAGTTGTGGATACACTGTTATAGAAAGATGCCATGAAGCTGAAAAGAGTGCAGAAAAGGTTTGAGGAGTTTGCGTGGATCGAAGGCTTAAGCTATAGGGAGAAGTTGGGCAGGCTAGGACTTTATTCCTTGGAGTGATGGAGACCAAGGATGATCTTATCAAGGTCATTTATACAAAATCATGTGGGGAACTGATAGTACAAATGCATGGGTTACACAAAAAGTTGGAGAAACTCAGCGGGTGCAGCAGCATCTAAGGAGCGAAGGAGATAGGCGACATTTCAGGTCGAGACCCTTCTGAAGAAGGGTCTCGACCCGAAATGCATAATTACAAATGCATAATTGTTTTACCAAGTTAGGGGAATCAAGTAAAGGGCATAAGTTTAAGGAAGGGAAAGAACGTGAGCGGCAACATTTTTCACAGAGGCTGGTGGGTAAGTACATGGATAGAAAAGGTTCAGATTGATATGGGCCAAATGGAACATCTTGGTCACAAGACCATTCCATGCTCTATGACTCTCTCTGTGATTAATACACCACTAAACATTACCCCACAGTCTCTGATGCTCCAAGACAAAGACCAAGCCTGTCCAACCTTGTGCAAAGGCTCATGTTCTTGAGTTCTGGCAGAATCCTCGTGAATTTAATCAAATTATAAATTTAAAGTAACATCTTAAAATGGACACAGAGAAATATGGATAGATGGAGAAGTTTAGACAAAAATGTTTGAGACTAAGATCCAGGTGGCAGAAGACAAAAATACCAATAGTTTGCATGAATCCAATATTAGAACAGTACAGAAGACTGAACAAGGTGTGAATAAGACCTTGAGGGTCTGGAACAATGATGGAAAGTTTAAATTGGAGATATTGAGGCCAAGCATACGTAAAAGATGTATGTGATCCAGACAATGTCAGTTCGGTAACGGGAAACCAGTTTAGAATATTCAGTAAAAGAGCCATTCAAGAAAGAATGATCAAAATGGATTCAGGTGATATTCTAATGGTAGAAGTAGGTAGTTTCTATCTAGCAGTGAAACAATACATTACACTGAACAAGATGGCCCTATAGAAAGCCAAAACTCATGAGTGTCAAAAATAGTTTATATTTGTGAGATTGAGGGCAAACAAACGAGGAATAAAGGCAAGTCAGACAATGTCAATTAGGTTATAGGCAAGCTGAGCTTCAGAGCAGACAACCAACCGATTCTGTCCTTGGTATTGTTACTCATTAACAACCCAGACACGTTGATCGATAATTCAGGGTATACAAATTCAAATGGCAGCACAAATTTTGTTCTACATAATCTGTTGGTATCAGTAAAATCTCCCACATCGCCATTGGACTGTCATGAACGACAGTTAGTTCACCAACATCTCAAAGAAGGAATTGTAAGGGCCATATTTAATCTGGCCTATATGTGGCACCGGTTAAAAATCCGCACTCTTGCTCTTAAGTGGCACCTAAACTTTTCCAGCAGTTAAAAGTTAGCAGTTCAGTTAAAAATGCTTCACTTGGGCAGTTCAACATGATTATTCACTTTCTCAATAAAAGTATTGACAGAACTCCCGGAGCACAGAGGAAAATTGAAAAGAATGAGTTCCAGCATCCAGACTGCTTCACATCTAATGCACTGTTGAAAGAGTTGTAATCTCAAGTTTCATATAAGAAATTGAAAAAAGACAGCCAGAGATTAATGTTGCAAATGGGAGCAAGGACTCGTGTGATGAAGAAGCCACCAAATAAATCAGAAGAAATGGGAGTAAGACATAAGATCAACCATGGGTCTAATGGTAGAGGAAGCTGAATGTCAACTTTTATTTGTTCTTATATATTGTTGAATCTAATTTAAAATGAGAACCTTTCTCCTTTTTTTATTCCCAGCATGTTCTGCATTTCAGTTCTCCGAGACTGGCTTTATTTCTCTTTATCCTTGCTGTAAATGTGATAAGCTTCCTTGAGTGTGAAATTGGGAGCACAATGGTGAGCTAACTTAAACCATTTGAATCAACTCAGCAGGTAAAGTAAATTTAACAATTTAATACGGCTATTCTCTGAGAAGAAGTGATAGTGTTAAGTGAAATCAAGCACAAAAAGAGAGTGAAGGGAAAGTCCAATATTTTGCATTTAATCAAACCCATTATTTGCAACCTTTGAATTCTGCCATCTATTTTAAAGCAAACTGAAGATGCTTTTGACAGTTTTCCTCCTGTGGATATAATCAGAAGCCGCACCTACCTCCCCTGGGCATATGGCATAGTCATTGAAGACAAAAGGCATGATCAAATCCATTTGTTAATAAGTGATATCTGCAGGTGTTAAGAGAAAGCAGTTCTTGAAGAGGAATTGACAGCTTTTAATAACCTGGAGATCTTTGGCCACTTGCTTCCACTAATGAACTTGCTATTACTGAAAAGGCATCAGACTACTGCAAATAACATAACCTAGAGGCAGTTGTGACTGTAGCTTTCTATCATAATTTTGCTTTAAATATGCTAATTTATAGATATCAGATGCAAATATTTAGTATACCTTTAATAAAAGTCAGCAGCAGTTTTAATCTCACAAAGTATTTTCATTACCGGCCACTGAATGCCATTCAGATCAGAAAACATAAATCTCATTTGCAAAATGTTCTTCTTTTTAGATCATGCAGCATCTTATTTCCAAAACACAAGATTGCCCCCTATGGTATTCATCACCCATTGCAGCACAAGCAACAATCTCCAAAATCTTTTAATGGTTTATAATTTCTAAAAATATATTAATGAAAGAATAACTGTGTCACATTAAAAGTGTGGATGAGGACCAAAATCAGAAAAATTCAGAGACCTTGCTCCTCATTGTTAACTCTTACTAATGAAACGTTC
Organism: Raja brachyura; assembly: GCA_963514005.1. The sequence goes on along the minus strand of OY740787.1, from coordinate 41,376,162 downwards.
ATGTGCGAATATTAGTTAACAACACAATTGGACTGATCTGTGGCGCCGAACAGTCACAGAGCAAGTGGACATTTACACACAAGTAACAAGTAACAGAAGGAGCTGTAGACATTCGATATCTAATAAAGTGCAACAAGATAAACAATCCCCTCCATGAAGAAGTAGAAAGGCATGCGGACATAAGATGGAGGACCAGCTGGGAAAATCACAGCCACGAAAGTAGTAACAATGAAATATGTTTTATTGCATAATGACTCCTTCAGCTCTGAAAGAATCTTGCCAAATCAATAGGCTTCAGAGTTTCCTGGAGATTGAGCCATTTATAATAACAGAATTAACTTCTTCACAGAATCACTCGGAGAGCTTTTTATTTCCCATATGGTGTTACACTGGTATTTCCCAGGGATTGGTGTTGGAACCACTTCCTATCCTAACATTCGTTGGCTGCTAGATTTATTTAGGTGTATATTGGACAATTTCAAATTTCACCAAGTACAGTAAACATCAAGGAAATTTGTGGCATATGTTAAGAGGACATCGCTGGTGAAATAGCAGAGAAATGACAGATGAAATGCATTACATAAAAGTGTATTATGGCAGGAACAACATGAAGACGTAGTGAGTTCTGATAGGAAAAATATATGAATCTTTCTAAACCACTCTTTTCATTACAACCAGAATTGCAGTCAATATTAGTCATTGGATTTGGAAGACATGAAAGCTCTGGAAGGGATGGCCCAAAAATGATTTATGAGATCATAAGGAATGAGCGACTTCCGTGACAAGGTTGGGAGGCTAGAACTATTCTTGTTGGAAGAGAGCTCAATGGATATGTTGGAGGTGTTCTAAATACATGAGGTCCTGCAAAAAAACTGTTCCCATTGGTGAACGGGTCAAGAGCCAAAGAAAACAAATTCAAACTGCTAGAGGAAGTCATTGCATCATACAGCATCTGGGGGATGTGGGGGGGGGGGGGGGGGGGAGGGGGGTACGACTAAGAATTGTCAACACTGCTGATTTCCTACAACAGTTGGGGCCCAGATTCCAGTATTTGCCTCCGAAAACAAATTCAGTGTGATTGGTTCAAAGAAAAGACCACGAGTAAAGAAATGATGCAGTGACAAGGCGGTGGAAATTTTGAAAGGGAAAATCAATACTAAAAAGAGGGGAGAAAATGTTGGACTGCATATATGGCAATACTCACAGAGTGCGGGTGTCGAATTAAAGGGCTGAATGCCATCCTTTGCCATTACTATTATGTGTTGTGGCCTGTCCTCCTGCTTAATATATTAAATGCAGCCAAAAGGGTGCAAGGTTGTGCCCGAGAATAAATGTTTTTGTGCAAGGGCACTGTAATAAATTCACCTGAGGCCATATGGTTGAAAGAATACACGAGCCTCCCGTGTGGAAGTGAGAAGGTACATCAGCCAGGAACATTCTACCAAGGTTAATTCTTTATCTCAGAGAGTGAAAAATCACAGTACATTTTCTACTACAACGTGTATTTCAATAACACAAATTAGATATCATGCATTTGATGAATTAGGGAACACTATTTGTATTATCCAGGGTAGAATACTATTCATTTTGGAACAAGAGAATCTCGCAAAGGTTGCTTTGGAAATTGACAGCAGAGGGTGAAAAAAAAAACTATTTCCATGTCACCGGCCTGCAGTGATCAGACACTATTGTCTCTTTAACAATATAGTCAGTTTCACCGCTGGTGTCCATTGAAATTGACAAAATCTCTTCTATTTACAAAAGCTCAATGATACACTCATTAAAAAATTACATACAGCTTTAGTAGTTCTAGCTTGCCGTAACAAAAATAAGCTATTAAATATACATTAATTTTGTAAATGGTGTTGGAGAAAAAGTTTGTTATAGCAAGTTGGAAACTCTCTAGCTCAAGGGTAGGCAATAGACAATAGACAACAGGTGCAGGAATAGGCCATTCGGCCCTTCGAGCCAGCACCGCCATTCAATGTGATCATGGCTGATCATCCCCAATCAGTACCCCGTTCCTGCCTTCTCCCCATATCCCCCGACTCCGCTATTTTTAGGAGCCGTATCTAGCTCTCTCTTGAAAGCATCCAGAGAACCTGCCTCCACCACCCTCTGAGGCAGAGAATTCCACACTCACCACTGAGAAAAAGTGTTTCCTCGTCTCCGTTCTAAATGGCTTACTCCTTATTCTTAAACTGCGGCCCCTGGTTCTGGACTCCCCGAACATCAGGAACATGTTTCCTGCCTCTAGCATCTCCAAACTCTTAACAATCGTTTCTCTCATCCTTCTAAACTCCAGAGTGTACAAGCCCAACTGATCCATTCTCTCAGCATATGATAGTCCCACCATCCCGGGAATTATCCTTGTAAACCTACGATGCAATCACTCAATAGCAAGGATGTCCTTCCTCAAATTAGGGGACCAAAACTGCACACAATACTCCAGGTGTGGTCTCACGAGGGCTCTGTACAACTGCAGAAGGACCTCTTTGCTCCTATATTCGATTCCTCTTGTTATAAAACCCAACATGCCATTCACTTTCTTTACTGCCTGCTGTACCTGCATGCTTACCTTCATAGACTGATGAACAAGGACTCCCAGATCCCGTTGTACTTCCCCTTTTCCCAACTTGACGCCATTTAGATAGTAATCTGCCTTCCTGTTTTTTTGCTACCAAAGTGGATAACCTCACATTTATCTACATTAAACTTCAACTGCCATGCATCTGCCCACTCCCCCAAACTGTCCAAGTCGCCCTCCATTCTCATAGCATCCGCCTCACAGTTCACACTGCCACCCAGCTTTGTGTCATCTGCAAATTTGCTAATGTTACTTTGAATCCCATCATCAGGATACCTTGTTCGGCATAGGGGCCAGGACGCATGCCTGTGAGCGGATGGCGGGCCACATCTACCATATGTTCACATAGACCCCACCCATTCGAGGACGCCACTTGGAGCACTGGCACTTAGTTACAGGCACTCACGAACATGGCGCACCTATGGACCATTGCCTTGGCTCTGTTCTTAAGGCCGTGGCTCAAATACTCATCCTCGCTCGTCCCCGGCCTATTGACAACCCCGATCCCGACAGTGAAGCCCATTTACAGAAGGTGCATGGCCGTGCTGGCAGCTTTGCGCAGGGTGCAGTACAGCCAGAGCTCAACGCTCGGGAGCTCAGCAATTGCGACTGCCAGTGCAGGCCTCCTTGCTTCCTTTCGTCACCACGCCTGGGTGCCTCCGGCCCGGGATGTACCGGAGATGAAGGAAGTCTGCTGGCCGGATGATTAGAAACATAGAAACATAGAAAATAGGTGCAGGAGTAGGCCATTCGGCCCTTCGAGCCTGCACCGCCATTCAATGTGATCATGACTGATCATCCAACTCAGTATCCCGTACCTGCCTTCTCTCCATACCCCCTGATCCCTTTAGCCACAAGTGCCACATCTAACGCCCTCTTAAATATAGCCAATGAACTGGCCTCAACTACCTTCTGTGCCAGAGAATTCCAGAGACTCACCACTCTCTGTGTAAAGAATGTTTTCCTCATTTCGGTCCTAAAGGAATTCCCCCTTATCCTTAGACTGTGACCCCTTGTTCTGGACTCCCCCAACATCGGGAACAATCTTCCAGCATCTAGCTTGTCCAACCCCTTAAGAATTTTGTAGGTTTCTATAAGATCCCCCCTCAATCTTCTAAATTCCATCGAGTACAAACCGAGTCTATCCAATCTTTCCTCATATGAAAGTCCTGACATCCCAGGAATCAGTCTGGTGAATCTTCTCTGTACCCCCTCTATGGCAAGGATGTCTTTCCTCAGATTTGGAGACCAAAACTGTACGCAGTACTCCAGGTGTGGCCTCACCAAAACCCTGTACAACTGCAGTAGAACCTCCCTGCTCCTATACTCAAATCCTTTCGCTATGAATGCTAACATACCATTTGCTTTCTTCACTGGGAAGTAAAATGCCTGCGGGCCGGATGATTTCGGGTTACGGACCGCAGGTTGCCGACCCCTGCTCTAGCCTCTAATCAATTTTTTCAATTGTTTATATCGTGCAATGTTCTACAATACAAGGTTTTAACAATCCCATTAAAACATCATTATTTGTGCTGGAGATGGTGTAACTCAGCGGGTCAGGCAGCATCATCCTAGAAAAGGAATAGGTGACGTTTCCGGTCTAGCTCCTTCTTGCTGGAGTTGCGATATCAAGTTACAGCTGTATAAAACATTGGTGAGACTTTGCAAATATGGTCACCATACCATTTGTTTGAAATGCTGAACATCATATGGTAAAAATGTATGTTTGGTTTAGTAAAAATGTACGTACAGTAAATCCTCGTTTTAACGGACCCCTTTATATAGCAATGTTACAAAACTTACCTTGAGCAGCGCTGCAGTTCTGCCACTCGCCATGTGTGTGACTTTGGCGCCTTTCAGAGGGGGGCGGGCTTAAAGTGCCGTTTTTCCACAGACAGGGAAAATTGATCCATGTCGGGCGATTTGTTGTGGAAGAAAAATCGCTCCGACATTTCATTCATGAAGGTATTTTTAAATTATGCTAGATTATTTATTAACTAGAGTAATTTAAAAATCACCTTCAAAAGCCGCGAGCGCCGACAACGGGAAGGATTTTGCGTAGGGGAGAAAAAAAGGTACACAGTTTATTTTTATAATAAAAGTTTGTTTTTCGGGAGGCTTTAATCACATTCTCATCATGCGAAATTGGGTCCAAAAAAATGTATGAACCAACAGTATTTTTCCTCCCGATTTCACCGCAAACCGCAACGTTCCAATCCACCGCATTCCACTAAAACCCACTCGCTAGTTGATTTAAATGGCCATTAATTTACAGGCATTAAACACTAAATTCCTTCCATTTGGCCTAGAAATTCATGAAAATGAGATTTAAAAATTATGTTATATTGTGGATTATTGTGTGAATGTTATTTGGACACTTAGGCAATTTTAAAAAAGTTTATCTTTTCTTAAGAAATGGATAGATGTTTAGATCTACTCATTGAATTTTGTAATTAGCTACAATTAGATAACTAACTAATTATATGCTTTAATTTCAGGTCATCCAAGTAAGATTGTTTCATATTTGTTTCAGAATGCTTCAATCTATAATAACTGAAAAATTCATTGAGTTCTCTTAATTTTTAAGAAAGTTATAGGCTTTTAACTGTTCTAGATCACAGCTTTTGAGTTAAGTCAATTGAAAGGCAATGGGGAACAAGATGCTAATTTCCGAGTATGAAAATGGTCATAAATTTCTTAATACTGAAGATATGAAAGTGAATTAGGTGTCAAATTAAACTTATTTTTATGCTTTATCTGAAGGGATAAATTGCAGACTTGATTTTTAAAATCTCAAAATTTTGTAACATTGCTACTTTAAAACGGATTTCAGGTAATAGCGGACAGGCCTGTCGAAGCCACCGCCAGCTGGCACCACCTCCCTCCCCTCTGCTTGCACTGCAGGCTCAGGGCTACAAAGTGAGCCACGACAGCAGCTACTTTAACTAGACTGAAGAAGGACTCCCAGTGACTCCATCAGCTAGTTTTAAGGTGAAACTAGACAATGCAATATTCCATTTAACATAGAAAATAGGAGTGCAGGAGTAGGCCATTTGGCCCTTCGAGCCTGCACCGCCATTCAATGTGATCGTGGCTGATCATCCAACTCTGTATCCTGTACCTGCCTTCTCTCCATAACCCCTGATCCCTTTAGCCACAAGGGCCACATCTAACTCCCTCATTAAATATAGCCAATGAACTGGCCTCAATTACTTTTTGTGGCAGAGAATTCCACAGATTCACCACTGTGTGTGAAAAAGAAAATTCTCATCTCGGTCCTAAAAGACTTCCCCCTTATCCTTAAACTGTGACCCCTTGTTCTGGACTTCCCCAACATCGGGAATAATCTTCCTGCATCTAGCCTGTCCAACCCCTAAAGAATTTGGAAGTTTCTATAAGATCCCCCCTCAATCTTCTAAATTCCAGCGAGTACAAGCCGAGTCTATCCAGTCTTTCTTCATATGAAAGTCCTGCCATCCCAGAAATCAGTCTGGTGAACCTTCTCTGTACCCCCTCTATGGCAAGAACGTCTTTCCTCAGAATAGGAGACCAAAACTGTACGCAATACTCAGGGTGTGGTCTCACCAAGACCCTGTACAACTGCAGTAGAACCTCCCTGCTCTGATGCTCAAATCCTTTTGCTATGAATGCTAACATACCATTCGATTTCTTCACTGCCTGCTGCATCTATGCCTACTTTCAATGACTGGTGTACAATGACACCCAGGTCTCGTTGCATCTTCCCTTTTCCTAATTGGCCACCATTCAGATAATAATCTACTTTCCTGTTCTTGCCAGCAAAGTGGATAAGTTCTTGCCAGCAAAGACACAAATCTCGTTGCACTTATGTGTAATGACAATAAGATATTATTATTATTATAACCTCACATTTATCCACATTATACTGCATCTGCCATGTATTCGCCCACTCACCCAACCTATCCAAGTCACCTAGCAGTCTCCTAGCATCCTCCTCACAGCTAATACTGCCTCCCAGCTTCGTGTCATCCGCAAACTTGGAGATGTTGCATTCAATTCCCTCGTCCAAATCATTAATATATATTGTAAATAACTGGGGTCCCAGCACTGAGCTTTGCGGTACCCCACTAGTCACTGCCTGCCATTCTGAAAAGGACCCATTTACTCCTACTCTTTGCTTCCTGTCTGCCAGCCAGTTCTCTATCAACATCAATACTGATCCCCCAATGCCGTGTGCTTTAAGTTTGCATACTAATCTCTTATGTGGAACCTTGCCACACTCACCCTTTCCCCAAACGCAACCCATTTGGCTATTTTTGAGACTTTAATCATGAATAACTCGGGGGTGTGGCACTTGGCGGTTTGAGAGCACATTGTGTTTGGTGCACTGCGGGGGGGGGGGGGGGGGGTGGGACTCGGCAGCTTGAGAACCCATTGTGATTGGTGCACTGGATGGGGGCAGGGAGGGGGTGGGGGGGAAGGGATGGAGGGGTGGTGGGGGAGGGGGCTGGGGGGAGTGGGGCTGGAGCACTGGAGTGCCCTTCCCTCCCGGAGTGGCCCGTCCTGCCTTGCGAGTGCAATGTCAAGTCAAAAAAGTCAAACAAACTTTATTGTCATTTAGAAATACATTGATATATGCAGTTCCAAACGAAATTACGTTGCATTTGGCTCCCTGTGCAACACAACAAATTAACAGAAGGATAGGCATGGATGAAAAGGATAAATAGACAATGGTGGCAGCCCATTACATGGCATTCAGGAGTCTGATGGCTCGTGGGAAGAAGCTGTTGCAGAACCTCGATGTTCTGCTCCTTATGCTGCGATATATTTTTCCCGAGGGCAGCAGAGTGAACAGTCCGTGATGGAGATGTGTCGGGTCTTTTATAATACTGCTGGCCTTAGACACGCAACGTTTGGTCGCAATATCCCCGATTGAGGGGAGAGAGGTCCCGATCATTTTTTCCGCTGTCCTCAGCACTCTCTGCACAGACTTCCAGTCGGAGGCTCTAGTCCCCAAACCAGACAGAGATACAGCTGGTCAGAATACTCTCTATGGTGCCCCTGTAGAAAGTAGTGAGGATGGGATGGGGGAGATGAGCTCTTCTCATCCGGCACAGAAAGTGCAACCGCTGCTGCGCTCTCTTAACTGTTGATGAGATGTTATTCGACCAGGTCAGACTGTTAGTGATCTGCACCCCCAGGAGCTTTGTGCTACTGACCACCTCCACATCACTGTCATTGATGTGAAGTGGTGTGGGACTGTGCCGGGTTTTCCTGAAGTCGACGATAACCTCCTTTGTTTTTTCGACATTCAGGATCAGGTTGTTCGTATTGCACCAGTCCACCAGTTGTTTCACCTCCTCCCTGTAAGCCAGCTCATTGTCGTCCCTGATGAGGCCCACCACTGTTGTGTCATCTGCGTACTTCATGATGTGACGTCACTCTGACTTTTTTTCCAAAATGGGTGAGTTTGAAGAAATCGTTTTAATTTTAATAACTTCGGACACATAGGTGGAAACGCGAAGGGAAGGTGTTTATCGCCACCACGGGAAAAATGTGAGTAGGATGTGTAAAAATAGGAAGGCTGTGGCCTAGCGTTTGGAAGAAGTTAGGAATTAACCAGATTGACACACAGACACACATCATGGGCACAAACAAGACAAAGACTTTACGTTATAGAGAGATGACACAAAGGGCTGGAGTAACTCAGTAGACGGAATCAGTCCAAAGAAGAGTCCCAATGTCACATATCCATGTTCTCCAGAGATGCTGCCTGACTACTGAGTTATTCCAGCACTTTGTGTCCTTTTGTGTATTAACCATTATCTGCAGTTATTTGTTTCAACTACATACGTACTCAGTTATCGCAGACATTCCCCCCGCAGTTTCTATACTTAGAGAAACCTCCTGCGCATTTCCAGACATCAACTCAAGTCAAAACGCTCACGCTTTAAGTGACTCCGCCCCTGCCAAAGGTTGTAAAAAATCCAAAATGCACATCTGAGCTCAAGAGATCAGCCATCATGCCAACTGTACTGATGTCTACTGATGTTGAAGGAGTCTAACAAAACAAAGATCTTTCGTCACTAAAAATTTCTGATCATTACATTTGGGCTAAATTGTTGTTTCACAGGAATGGCTGCAACCCAATGCAAATAATACGTCCTAACGTGATTCTTTTAATGCAGCAAAACATCCGTAGAAGAAAATCAGAAAAAAATTTGACTCGAAGTCACACAATGAGATTTTGGGCAGATGTCCAAACCTTTGGACAAAGGGGGAGGCTTAAGGGATGTTTTAGAAGAACAAAAAGTCCTGGGTGTGGCAGTTGGTTTAGAGGGGGAATTACAAAATGCAGATTCTTGGCATCTAAAAGGAACAGCTGTAAATAATAGAACAATTACATTCAGAGGTGTGGCCAGAAGTAGTGGAGCAGGTATCTCAGAGGGATTTTGGGTCGACGATTATTCAGTCTAGCCAGAGAATGGGACCAGCACTTTCTAATTCCTCCAGTCTTCATCCTGCTCACTTTTTTGTCATCAATTATGCTTCAAAATTATTTGCTTTACGTTGCACAGCTTTGAGATTTATTTGAAAGCAAAACTTACGTGTAATATTAAGCATTTGAACTAGACAAAGTTACAAGCTGCAGGGCAGTCTCTGGGTTTATGTGATTTACATAAATCAGTTTAGGCTTCATACTCATATTATGAACTCATCCACACTTGAAAGCAACTTTGCAATACATTCCAGGATATCTATAAACTGATTTATGTTATATCAGACTTCAATACATTTATTAAATAACAGAACCAGCACTGGAACAGTTATTAAATTAAGAGATTGCCTGCTTTCTCAGTCTATAACCTACTCAAATGGTTTGGTTGTGATATGTACTCCATGTTCTAATCTTAATTCTTCTGCCAAGAATGCAAGAGGAAATTAGAGAGCAGATTTGGTGAAAGGGTCAGTTTACATCTGAAGCTCTTTCTCTGATGTTCAAATTTTCAACATGAAGAAATTTCATACAATGCGAGGACCAGACTCCGCATTGGACAAAACTTTCTTTTGACTCCCTGTAAATAATATTATTCCAGTACTGTCATGTCCCTATTTGCCAAAAATAAACTATTCATAAATGTTTCAAATATCATATATGTTAGCGTTCATAATTCCAATTACTTACAAGATTTACATTATTTCAGCATAACACCAATTTTCTTTCACATACATTCCATGAGTTAAAGATTTAAGGGTTGTTTTTGCATAACATTCAGCCTCTAAATGTAAAATGATGGGAATGGCCTTAAACTGTGACCTTTCCCCACAGCCTTTGTGGTAGTTGTACCAAGCTTCTATTTGTTCCTCAGCATACAGACCTGGACCCTGAAATGTGCAACATTTGGTCATGGGAATTTGCACTGCAGTTAGAGCTGCTACTTACAGTTCCAGGTACCCAAGTTCAATCCTGACAACAGAAAATCGTGGAGTTTGCATATTCAATTTAGTTTAGAGATACAGCACAGAAATAGGCTCTTTGGCCCACCGAGTCCATGCCACTCAACGATCCCTGCACTATCCTACACACAATAGGGACAATTTACAATTACACAATGCCAATTAACATAGAAAATAGGTGTACGAGGAGGCCATTCGGCCCTTCGAGCCAGCACCACCATTGATTGTGATCATGGCTGATCGTCCCCTATCAATAACCTGTGCCTGCCTTCTCCCCATATCCCTTGACTCCACTAGCCCCTAGAGCTCTATCTAACTCTCTCTTAAATCCATCCAGTGACTTGGCCTCCACTGCTCTCTGTGGCAGGGAATTCCATAAATTCACAACTCTCTGGGTGAAAACTTTTTTTCTCACCTCAGTCTTAAATGACCTCCCCTTTATTCTAAGACTGTGGCCCATGGTTCTGGACTCGCTCAACATTGGGAACATTTTTCCTGCATCTAGCTTGTCCAGTCCTTTTATAATTTTATATGTTTCGATAAGCTCCCCCTCATCCTTCTAAACTCCAGTGAATACAAGCCTACTCTTTTCAATCTTTCCTCATATGACAGTCCCGCCATCCCAGGGACCAATCTCATGAACCTACGTTGCACTGTCTCAATCACAAGGATGTCCTTCCTCAAATTAGGAGACCAAAACTATACACAATACTCCAGATGTCGTCTCACCAGAGCCCTATACAACTGCAGAAGAACCTTTTTACTCCTATACTGAAATCCTCTTTTTATGAAGGCCGACATTCCATTTCATTTCGGAGTCACGTGAGTGACTTTGTGAAGACCCCGCCAGCACGCATGCACGACATATCGTCGCTCGCAGTTGCAGTCAACGACTGGGGGGGGGGGGGGGGGGGGGGGGAGTGCGCTCAGGTAAGTGGAACTAACCTTGAGTTGGTTAGTTCCTGTGGATAGTTTTTGTGTTCACAGGGACGATGGATAAAAGGAGTAAGGCGAAAGATGCCTCCAGCCGTGGGACTTCCGACAGGAGTCAGCGGCTACATCCCCGGAGCTGCCCGCTACAACGGCAGCATCCGCTCGTCGGGCCGGGAAAAGAACGCGGAAGTCGGGGAGCCCTCTGCAACCAGGACCCGACTCTCCACCACGGCTGTCTGTGGAGCCACACAGTGGTAGGAGCACCACGTGGGAGCAGGGTAGGCAAGACCCTGACTCCCTACTGACTCACCTAAACATAGGGACAGTGGTATGAAGGTGCGTAAGCATGTTCCCCGTTCTGTGGCACGTTCTGTCTCCCCTCCAATGCAGGTCACCAGAGGGTGGACCAGGGGAAGAACCGCACTGAGGTCGAGGAGCCCCGCTGCAGCGGCAGGCATCGACTTGCCACCAGAGCAATCCGCCAGATCGCGGACCGGTGAGGGATCGAGATCTGAGTCCGGGAGCCCCGCAGGTGCGGCTGGCGCAGATTCACCACCGGCAGAGCCTGCCAGATAGTGGGCCGGTGGCAACACATCTCGGTCACCGCACCCCTCGTTAGCGGCTGGACGTGACCATACGTCGCCTTTGTCCCGGGGAAAGACAGGCGGCAAGTCCGCGCGGATATCGGTGAACCCCGCTTCGGCGGCTGGAACCGACTCCTCACTGCTTATGTCTTTTCAGACAGGCGGGCCACTTCAGTCCGGAAGACCGCTGACTAGCAGCATGTCCGCGCAGGAGTCGCAGAGCCCCGCAGGAGCGAAGGCAGCGACATCCTGCCTAGGCACCCTAGTCATCACCTCGACGAGGTGCGGGCCTATGGCAGAAGCCTCAGTCGTTCAGGGGAACCTGAGGAAGTCGACTTGCTGTCCGCAGATAGCGGCGGCGGTCGCATGGCCCGTATGGAGCACATGACCTCTACCCGTGCATCTACCCGATCTATTCCACTCATGATTTTGTACACCTCTATAAGATCTCCCCTCATCCTCCTGCTTTCCATGGAATAGAGACCCAGCCCACACAACCTCTCCCTATAGCTCACACCCTCTAGTCCTGGCAACATCCTCATAAATCTTTTCTGAACCCTTTCAAGCTTGACAATATCTTTCTTATAACATGGTGCCCAGAACTGAACACAATATTCTAAATGCAGTCTCACCAACGTCTTATACAACTGCAACATGACCTCCCAATTTCTATACTTAATACTCTGACTGATGAATACCAAAGTGCCAAAAGCCTTTTTGACCACCTTATCTACCTGCTACTTGGCCTTCAAGGAACCACATGCACTTGCATTCCTCAATCCCTCTGCTCTACAAAACTCCCCAGAGGCCTACCATTTACTGTGCAGGTCCTGCCCTTGTTCGACGTCCCAAAATGCAACACCTCATACTTTTCTGCAGGGCTCGAAATTAGCGGTTGCCGGGTGCCACTGACCACTCAAAGTGTCGCCAGAAAACCTAAACGGGGAGTCATTTTACCCGGCTTGGCAACTTGGTTTATACCAAAGATATACCGTGGGAAGGATGTTAAGTGTGGCGTGACAGAGGGTGGGAGCGAATGACGGGCCCCACGCAGCAGCGGCTCCATCTCCTCCTCCCGCACCCCGCCCGGCCTGATAATGTTATAGGATCTTTGCTGATAACAGCTGCTGCTGCCACTCTGCCAACGGCGCTTTCAAAACAAACCCTTGGAGGAGGTGTCTGTCAGAGGCGGAAGTGGGGGGGGGGGGGGGACTGAGGATAGAGCGCGGTGATTGGAGGGAGACGTGCCAAAATACTCTCGGCAGCCCTGCACAGCAGCCAAGATCGATCCCGGTCTCCGGCGCTGCCGAACCGCCACTGGCCCATCCCCGTCCCCACCCGAGAGCCCCCCCACGCCCGGGTGTGGCCAGAGGCGTCGGGAGTCAGACGGGCGCAGTGCCCCCAGGCCCACAGCCAGCGCAGAGAAGCAGCGCTAAACCCAGCTCAATTCTGCCTGTCATGCCAGGTTATCGCTGCCTGGATTTAAGGGATATATGTCATCAGTCCAGACATGACCAGGCAGAGTTGAGCTGCATTTAGCGCTCGATTGAGCGTCCGAAGCCTCGTGCGTATGTGAGTGTGCTCACGCGGCCGCCAAGATATTGTGTCCCCCGGTTCCCTCCATATTTTGATAGCGATTTGAGCGATGATGCCGGTGTTGTCCGAGGAGCGCTGACCTTCCTTCCCACCTCCTCTGCCCCTTTCTCTCTCTCTCTCTCTCTCGTACACCCCCCCCCCCACCCCCCCTTATCTTGAGACCCCTCCTCTCCATCCCGCACTGATCCCCATTCCTGCCCCTATTCAGTCCTTACTGACATCTCCTGTGCTCCCCTCCTCATCTACCACCCCCCCCGCACCAATTGCCTTCTCAACCCCCCCCCCTATCCATCCTGCACTGATTCACACCCCCCCCCACCTATCCATCCTGCACTGATTCACACACCCCCCCCCACCTATCCATCCTGCACTGATTCACACCCCCCCCCCCCCCACCTATCCATCCTGCACTGATTCACACCCCCCCCCCCCACCTATCCATCCTGCACTGATTCACACCCCCCCCCCCCCCCCCCACCTATCCATCCTGCACTGATTCTCACACCCCCCCCCCCCCCCCCCCACACCACCCAATTGTGCTGGAAATGTCTTCAGAGCGAACATTGACTATGTTTGATAACGGAATGCAATCATATGTTTTAATTCCCAATGTCATTATTTGTTTTAATCCATAAAGATGGATTAATTAAATTGTGAACAAGTGAAACATTAAAACCGCAGTGTTTGATTATCACTGCTACCGTTGACACGTTATTACAGAATTCATTTTAACGGCAAATCAATGCTCTTAATACTGAGTATCAGTACTGTAGTTATTTAGTAAGCAACATTCACAACCATACATTTGATTTATCCAGGTTTTACTTCTACAGTCATATACATCATAAATTTGGTCAGGAGATATTTCAGTTGAAATTTTAACGTTAATTCTGAAGTGGGAATGATGGAAAAAGCGTTTATCAGCAATTTTTTTTGAATTTGTTGCTTACAAACTGGGTATCTTCATTGCTGTTCACAACACATACAATTAATCTGAATGTCCGGTAATGTGGCGTCTTGACACCTTTAAATGTATTACCAAAAGAACATTTGCTGCATTTATGTCCTTTGGCCATCTCTTGTTCGTTAGTGTGATGTTGGGCATAGTCAGTTTTGACAGCTATTATCATAAAATGCCTTTAGAAAATTCCTTGCAACCTGTATATTTTGTTGTGGATAAATTGTGGGAAGCGAGAGTGTTTCTGTACCAATAGCAATAACAACCCATGCTATGGCCATGTCATGATAATTTTCGGTCCTTCACAGAAAACATGCTGGCATCAATCTGTAGTGTGCATGGTTAAGCATATATGTTTTCATGGTCCAGGATTTATTGACACAAGTTCATCAATAAGATAGCCAATTTGCTATCCATTCAGCTATCTCTCCTTGGATCCCATGCGATCTAACCTTCCAGAGCAGCCTACAATGCAGAAACTTGTTGAATGCCTTACTGAAGTCCATGTACACAGCATCTACAGCTCTGCCCTCATTGACCTTTATGGTCACGTCTTAAAAAAAAAATCAGATTTGTGAGACACGACCTCCCATGTACAAAACCATGCTGACGATCCCTAATCAGCTCCTGCCCATCCAAATGCCTAATCTATCCCTCAGAAAATTCTCCAGTAATTTACCAACTACAGATCTTAAGCTCACTGGCCTATAGTTCCCAGCATTTTCCCTGCAGCCCTTCTTGAAACAAGGCACAACATTTGTCACCCGCAGTCTTCCAGCACCTCTCCTGTATTCAAGAACGACTTGTAAACTACAACCAGGGCTCCCGCAATTTCCTCTCTGGTTTCCCGCAATGATCGGGCCTGGAGATTTGTCCACCTTCAAACACGATAGTACCTTCAGGACTTCTTCGACGGTAACCCTGACTACTCTCAAGCCACTTCCAGTGACTTCTCCAATTTCCTCCGTCCTACTGTGTTTCTCCTCGGTAAATGCAGAGAAATACTCATTTAGGACCTTGCCCATCTCCTGTGGCTCCACACAGAGGTGACCGCTTTGTTTCATGAGAGGTGCCAACGTTATCATATATATATTAAAAAAAACTGTGTGGCCGGCTGCCGACAATCGCCTGCCGCGTCTCCGCCCTTTGATGTCGCGCTCCGCCAAAACCGGACCCTCGGACGCCGCCGTTTTTCCCACCGGCCTGGATGTTACGCTCGCGCTTTCCCGACGGCGCTCCCCGTCACGTTTGGACGTCGTTACGTACTCCGTTTTTAATAAAATCCGTCCCCCCCCCCCTTTTCGAAAATCAAACTGCTCTCACCCATAGAATGTTGGTAAACATTCCATCATGCCATGTCACAATGCCCAAGGCTCACAGATGGCCAATCGGAATGGATCTCATTTACATCTGCCCCAGCCCCGCCTGATGTTCCAGCACATTCCATTGTGTGATGTCACAATGCCATCCCTCACAAATGGCCAATCGGAATGGATCTCATTTACATCTGCCTTTGCCCCAGCCCCAGCCCCTCCCCCCGCAGCCTGTGTGGACATGTAACTGGGGGGACATTGCCGGCTTGCGTTGCCTTGGAAACCTTTTCAAGAACATTCTTCCCCAACGGTCAATCGGACTTCGTTTCTCGACAGCGATCGATCTAAACACTGGATTTCTGCCGTTTTTTCATTTTTCATTTGACATGTTTGTTTTCAAAAGGTAAACGTAGACGATGTTTTCAATATTTATTTACATTTGAATAATTCTTTTTATTAAGTTCTCCGTTATTTGCTCCGCCAAATTAACACACATTTTCCCGTTTTTTAAATGTTTTTCTTTGCCGATATCCACAGCCGTGTTATCAAATGTTATCTTTATTTTCAATTTAATTCATATTGAACAGATAATTGTGTTTAAAAACCTTGCACTTATATCGTCTGCTGTTTTAGACAAGTGATAATTTTATTTCATTTTCTGGTTTTCATTGCAAATCTATAATTTACATTAGACAAGTAATTTTTTTTAAATGCTTAAAAAGACCCCATTAAAAATCCGTTTTTAAAAAGTGTGCAAGCACTTGATCACGTGTGTGGGAATAGAGAAAGAGGATTGGGGGTGATAGGGAGTGGGGAATAGATGGACTGCCCCTACCCCTACCCCTCCCCCTCCCTCACTACCACCCCACTCGTTCCCCTCTCTCCCCCCAACTGTCTCCCCCTCCCTCCACACTCTTCCCCTCCCTCCCCAATCTCACTCCTCCCCATCCCTCCCCCACCCTTCCCCATCCCTCTCTCATCCCCCACCCCTCCGCCTCCCACCCCATCCCTCCCTCTCTTCCCCACCCCCCCTTCCCTCTTTCCCCCTACACCTCTCCCCCTCCCTCCCTACTCTTCCACTTGTCTCCCCCTTCCCCGCTTAGTGTGTGTGACTCTGGGGGCGGGCACACTTAGTGTGTGTGACAACACACGCCCCTCCCCCTGAACTCCAGATGAACTTACAAAGGACCCGCTGTGTGTGACGACACGCACTCCTCCCCCCTCCCCCCTCCCCCCTCCCCCCCCCAACAGCTTTGGTGCGTGAGATGCGCGCAGCATCTGAACGCTCAGCTGTTTTTCAAATTCTTCACCAACCGTCATTTTGACTTGGTTTGTGAAGAGCAAAGTCCGGATTTCCATTTGGCTCCAGATAAGAATCTGCTTCCATAGTTAATTGTCATGGAAAGCTCCTTTTAATTTTTCAGTCGTTTGTTTGGCAGTAAGACATAATTTTGAGACAATTTATCTTTCTGTCTCCATTTAATTTATAATTCTTAAAGAGTGCATTTCATTTAAAATATTATTTTTTTCACATTAACATTTGATTGAATTTCATTGTTAATTTCTATATTTGTTTATAATTGAATTGTTTCTCATTTAACTTTGCGTTATAAATATTAAAGAGTGCATGCGTCCCGGCCCGGCTCCCCCGCCGCTGTGGATTAAAGGCGCAGAAAGATCGAGAAAGTTCTCCAGATCAAAGATTCTACAGCTGCAATCCACTATAGCTTCTTTGTTCTTCAGATCTCGGGGCAGCAACTCCTCACGTGCTGAACTTTCTCCTCACAGCCGGCGCAGCTCGTGAAGCCCCGCCCACCTGCGCGCCCTTCCCATCCCCTGCGTGCTCATTCCAGCTGTGGGTTTCCAGAGAGTCAGAAGCCGGTGCTTCTTTGCTATCAACGCTCGCTCCTGGGCGAACGCGTCTTGCCTTAGCGACTTTAAAAGTCTGTTGTCAGCTGGCTGTTATCAACGGTTGCGGGCGTTGCGAGGCCGAGTTACGTCAACCCAATCCCCCTCACACCCTCCTTCCTCCCTGATTTCCTCCCTGATTCCCTCCCTCCCTTCCCCCCCTCCCTTCCCCCCCTCCCTTCCCCACTCTCAGCCCCCCCTCTCTCTCAGCCCCCCGTCTCTCTCTCACCTATCCTCCCCCACCCCCTCTCACTGTCTCTTGCCTTTCTATCTCTGCCCCTTTCTCTCTGTCCCCATTCTCTCTCTGCTCTCACTCGCTACCCCCCCCTCCCTCTCTGGACGCGCCTGCGAGTTGGTTGCTATGCGTCAGTGGATAGGGCGGTTATGGGGTAAAAGGAGCAAATTAATAATATTAATATAATATCAAGGGGGGTAGTTAGCGTGTGTGCGGGGGGTAGTTAGTGTGTGTGTCGCCGCATGCCACCCCACCCCCCAGAGATTTTTACAATTTCGATTTAACTTTCAGAATTTCAATTTCGAGTTCAGAAATCCACTCCTTGGTCAATTATTTCCCCAGATTTTGAATAAAATTTATCACAAAACTCAATTTTTAACATATAAACGCCGCTCACCAGCTGCTGACGTCACAATGCCCACCTGCCTCCAGGCCCACCTGCCTCAAGGCCCCCCCCCCTGCCGTTGTGGATTAAAATGCACAGAAAGATCGAGAAAGTTCTGCAGAACAAACGTTCTACAGCTCCGTTCTGCTATAGCTTCTTTGTTCTACAGATATCAAGGCAGCGATTGCTCACGCGCTGAATCTACTCATAAGTTCTGCAGAAGAAATAGCTCCGTTCTGCTATTGGATCACGCGCTGAAGCTTCTCATGACCGGTAGCGCAGCTCGTGAACCCCCCCCCCCCCCCCACGCGCTCTCTCTCTCGCTCTCTCTCTCCCCACCACGCTCTCTCTCTCCCCACCACGCTCTCTCCCCACCACGCTCTCCCTCTCTCCCCACCCTCCCTCTCTCCCCACCACTCTCTCTCTCTCTCTCTCTACCACTCTCTCTCTCCCAACCCCCTGCCCTCCCTCCCCTAAGCCCCCTCCACACCCACCCCTCCACCTCCACCCCCCCCCCCCCCTCGCAACCGCACGTTGGGGTAACAGACCCAACGGGTCTGCACTTGGTCTAGTACTTTTATAAAATCTTTTGGGGTTGTCGTTAATGCTACCCGCCAGAGCTATCTCCTGGCCTCTTATTGCCCTTCTGATTTCCTTTTTTAGCTTACTCCTCAGTTCCCAAAACAGGGATGCACTTGATCCCAGCTGCCTATACCTGTCCCATGCATCCTTCTTGTTTTTGACTGCTTTGCCCTTCACTGTAACGGGGACATACACATCCTGAGCTTTCTTCAGTACACTTTTAAAAATATCCCAGGGTTACACAAAAAGCTGGAGAAACTCAGCGGGTGCAGCAGCATCTAAGGAGCGAAGGAGATAGGCGACGTTTCGGGTCGAGACCCTTCTTTAAAAACATCCCACTTGGCCAATGTTCCTTTCCCCACAAATAACCTGCTCCAGTCAACTTGATAATCCCCAGTTGCGGTGGCACTGCGAGTCGGCTGCCTCGCCTGCAGCGGGTTTGTTGTTTCGGGTGGTGGGGGGGAAATAGGGGGAAATCATTTTTCAGGCATCTACCTCGACGGAGATACGACTTTCTTCCTTGACGCTTCTTCGCCCCCCCCCCCCCCCCCCTCCTCGCGGCCTTACAGCTGGTTTAGTGCGGCCTTTCCTGGAGTCGGGCCCAGAGCTTCAGCGGCGGCGCAGCGGGAACTTTAACATCGCGGAGCAGGGTGAGCCCTTGCCGGGGTTCGCCGGAGAAGCGCGTCAACCGCTGGCCTGCGGCCTACAACATCTTGGAGCCTTGGTTTGTCGAACTTCTGGCGGAAGGCGTGGAGAAGACCTTCCATCGTGGAGCGGGCGATCCCTCGCCGGGGGTCGCCGGAGAAGAGCTCCGACTGCCGGCCTTCAGCCTACAACATCTTGAAGCCGCGGTCTCTGGTAAGGAGGTGGCTGATTTGGGAGCTCCGGGCCGCGGGGTGTGCTCGACGTGTCCTGAAGTTAGCGTTCCAACCATCCCGACCAGAGGGCTTGAACATCGGGCTGTCCGTAGCGATGACTTCGGAGGGTCAGGATCCCGACCACGGGTGAACAAGAGAGGAGGAGGACTGTCTGAACTGTATTGCCTCCCACCACAGTGAAGAATGCTGTAGTGGATGTCTGTGTTGAATTATGTTGTGTCCTTATTATGTCTTTTTTTATGCATGGTAAATTAATTTCACTACACCTTATGGTGCGTGTGACAAATAAATTTGAACCTTTGAAGGAGACCTTCTCCCATACCCTCAAAGTTGGCCTTACTGCAGTTGAGCATTTTAACACGTGGACCCTTTCCGTCTCTATTCATAACTATCTTAAACAAAATCATACTGTGGTCACTGGTCCCAGAAGGCTCCTTCACACACACTTCATTAACTTGCCCTTCCCAATTTCCCAATACTAGATCCAGCGTTGTCCTCTCACCAGTGGAGGCCTCCACCTACTGCTTCAGAAAACTCTCCTGAACACTTTTGAGGAATTGCACCCCATCTAAACCCTTCACGCTATGGTTTTCCCAGTCTATATTGGGAAAGTTAAAATCCCCTACTACAACATCCTTATTTCACCTGCAGCTGTCTGCAACCTCCTGGCACATTTGTTCTTCTAATTCCCATTGATTATTCGGTAGTCTGTAGTACATCCCCAACAAGGTGATCATCCCTTACTTGTTCCTCAGCTCCACCCGTATAGCCTCACAAGACGAACCGTCCGTAATGTCACCTCTGAACACAGCCGTGACATGCTCAACCAACAATGCAACCCCCCCCCCCCCCTTTTCATTATTTTCAATAATCATCCTTTAAACAGCAAAGGGACAGCACTGGATTAACTCAGTGGGTCAGGCATTGGAGAACATAGATAGGTAACGTTTTGGGTCGAGACCCCTCTTTAGACATTGTAAAGGGGAGGGTGAGAAGAAAGTTGTAAAAGGGGTGAGACAGGACAAGGCGTGGACGGTATTAGGTTGACTATTGTGAGGGGTTATCCAAAATTGGAGAGTTAAATGTTCATACATTTGGGTTGTAAGCTAACCAAACGGAATATGAGGTGATGTTCTTCCAGTTGCATCTGGCCTCACTCTGACAATGGAAGAGGACCAGGACAGAAATGGAAGGAGGACCAGGACAGAAAGATTAGTGTGGGAATGGGAAGGGAAGTTAAAATGTTTAGCAACCAGGAGATCCAGTAGGCCTTGAATTTACACTCAACCGAGTGCATTTGTTCAGCGAAACAGTCACTTGAACTTACCGATGAACAGGAGGCCATATCGGGAACACCAGATGCATTTGATGAGGTTAGAGGTGCACTTTAAACAGCAATTATTCTCATACTTCAGGATAATAGAAAATTTGATCTCAAAACTATTCAAGCAGACAATAAAAAGATTGATCTGTTAAAACATTTTTAAAACAGTCTACATTTCAAAATATCAGAGGAATTAAATAAAGGAAACGGTTTATTAAAAACAGGGATAATTGGAAGATAGGGAGGTAGATCTCAAATTCTGGAAGCCATTAAAATGAAAAATGTAACGGAAAGAGTTTAGCACTGATGGTGAAATGTTCAATTTTTCAGCTTATCTGCCATTTTATGTTGATCTTTATTCCGGAGGAGTGTACATTTGAGATTAGAATTAAAGAACCATATATTTGTGGTTTATTTTGATCTTTCCTTTAAATTATTAAAATGTTTCAATCCTTTAAACATATTTTAGCTCTGCTCAAAACTAGAAAATTACTCAATATATTGAAGAACAATATATTGGTGGTGTTGGGAAACTGCAGCACAATGCCAACATTTATCATAATATTCAACAGTATTTCATCCAATATTCATTGAACTGCCCTCATCAAGAGATAAATGATAGCACCATTGATGAGGTAATGTGGATGGTTCCTAATACACTTGAAGCTAGTTCAGTAGATTAAGGCCTTAAGGAAAAAGAGAAAATTATGGCGCAACAAGGAAAGGTTAACACAATTTAACCCATCAAATATAAGCCAAGTGATTTACTGCAAATTGTATGCAAGTAATTAGATATCTAAATCAAAATCTTCCTTGAATTCATATCAATGTCACAGCAGAAGCTACTATCATGAGCTGCCAAAGGAAGTGACAGAGGCAGGTACGACATTTAAGATACTTGGACAGTTATGTGAAGAGGAAAGGTTAGGAGGGATATGGACCTGGTGCAACCAAGTGTAATTAGCTTGGTTGGGTGGGCTGAAGGACTTGTTTTCATGCTGTATAGCTCTTTGACTCAGTTTTGGTTCAGTGGCGTGCATCCTTACTTTCAAAGCTGAAGATCTGCTGTTCATGATCTACTGCAGGATTTAAGCACAATCTAAGATGACTTTGTGATGCTGCACCACACCACCAGAGAATGAATGAAACAGAAAACTGTCACATCTGTGAAATCTGTTGTTTCAATTTTGCAAAAAATATTTCACTGTTCAAATGACAAGGGGCCACCCAAATCAATATTTATCCTCCAAACAACAGCAGCAAAACAAGTTAATTGCCCACTGATTGTGGCAAATCCATACGAGAACTAACCAAATTTTCCTATAAAACACGAACAAACATATTTCGAAACTACTGAACTGGTATGAACTATTCTGGTAGTGATGACGATGTGAAAGAAGCCATACAAAAGGCAAATATTTTTTTATATTCGGAAAAGGGTAAATTTTTATTTTCTACTTTATTACCATTGAATAATTTTTTCGTTAAATTTCTCCAGTTTTCTTGAACTGAATAATCAATGCGAGTTTTTAAAAAGTGAAATGGTACTCAGCATATGACACGAACACTACTCAATCTGATCTAAAGCAAGCTCAATGCAGAGCTAACTGCCAGCAGCTTGACCACGAGTCAGCTTTGAGGAATAAATCTTTTTTTTTTTTAAATCATAACCAGCCAAACTAACACACAAGATTCTTGTTCCAGCTCATGATAGCTTATTTCAACCAACATTGATGCCTAGCCAACTAATTCAACTGCCAGTGCAGCAATGACCCTGATTTCAGTATTCTTAAATAGGTTGCAACGGGGTGAGATAGAGATAGGATGTAGAATCATGAGCAAACCCACTGACTAATGTTCAGCATCCTCTAACACAATGCAGCACATTTACAAGTTGGCATGGATTCATATACCCATTAACAAACAGTTTACTGTAGTTTGTGAGAAGAGAGATTTCAGACCACTGTCTTCCACTCAATGAATCAGTCAATTCAGCCAAATAGCTTGAGCCAAAAAACCTCAGATGATATGACATTAGATTTTTTTTCAATGCATTAATTAGGGATTCAATGCTGTCAGCTTTTCAAAATCAATTAAGCAAAGATAAATGTTGGCAACTAATATGGGCTAACATGTAAACAAAATTAATCCTCTATTACTGCAATTTATTTTGGCCTTTACAAACCCTCAGCCAATTTACTTCACACTAATGATATCAGGAAAAAGCTGAGCAAACTGGATATAACAAAACCAATTTGGGCTGAAATTTTAGCCACATTGTACAACAACAATTGCATCTACCCAACAAGGTGAGAAATCACCCCATCAACTTACTTTCAACAGCAATGTAACGGAAGGTGTCTTCGACAAATTGTTTCTAGTGTGTAGGATAGTGTTAGCATATGGGGTGATCACTGGTTGGCGTAGACTTGGTTGGCAAAGGGCCTGCTTCCGCGCTGTATATCTGATGTCTAAAGATTACATGGAGCAAGGCCATGTGTCAGGCAATGACCATCTTCATTCTACAACAATAGATTGTCTACTTGCCTACCCTTGGCAATAAATAACTTTACCATTAGAATCGTCAAGCATTAATATTCTGGGCATCATCATTGATCAGAAACGCAACTAGACCATCTACATATAAAATATGGTCATGAGGATAGGTTGTGTCTTGACTTAAGAACCAAAAACTCCAAAGCAGGCCATACTTTGTTTATCTTTCTTCATGATAAATCATTCAAAATAGATCAAACAGAGTGAAAATAATATTTGAGATTGGATATAGACACAAATTGTTGGAGTAACTCAGCAGGACAGGCAGCATCTCTGGAGAGAAGAAATGGGTGACGTTTCGGGTCGAGACTCTTCTTCAGACTGATGTCAGGGGAGTGGAAGGTACATAGATAAGGAAGTGTATAGATAAGGAAGTATAAGATGTGAAAACAGGACAAAGAGAATGGAGATCAAGGAATGTAGAATAGATCATGGTTAGTGGGAGGTAACAACAAAGCAAACAGAGATAAAATGCAGTTGAGACAGTAAGACTATTCATAAAACTGGAAAGGGGGGGGGGGAGATGGAGAGAGAGGGAAAGCAAGGGTTACTTGAAGTTAGTGAAGTCAATGTTCATATCGCTGGGGTGTAAGCTGCCCAAGCTAAACATGAGGTGCTGTTCCTGCAATTTGCACTGGGCCTCATTCTGATAACAGAGGAGGCTCACAACAGAAAGATCAGTGTGGGAATGGGAGGGAGAGTGTAATTTAGCAATCCAATTTGAGATTGGTTGTCAGCCCAAGCACCATTCCAACAACAAAATTGCTTACTTTAGACAGTGATGATTTGGAAAGTAGGTTTGATTTTTTGAGTGATCTTCTTCTAAAGCAGCACTCGCCCACTACTGCAAGGTCTCAACTACAGAGGTGTTTCTAGAATAAATTAACAGACATAGTAAAATAAAATTGTCTCGAAAAGTCTAAAGAAAGGTCACACACACAAAGGAAAATCATAACTCAGCTCACTTGAATTATTCCATTTCCACTTCAGCGTATTTTAGTTGTTAGACATAAAATGCTTGGAGTAACAAAGCAGGACGGGCAGAGTATCCGTAAAAAATAAATGGGTGATGTTTCTTCAGACGTCGAGACCCTTCTTCAGAATGAGGGTGACTCAGTCTGATCAAGGGTCTCGACCCGAAACGTCATTCCTTCCTTCTCTCCAGTAATGTTGCCCGTCCTAATGAGTTACCCCAGCATTTTCTGTCCATATTCGGTGTGAACCAGCATCTGCAGTTCCTTCCTACTATTTTAGTTGCTTTTTGGAAGAAGCAAAACTAACCATATAGATCTGCACAGTATCATATTATGTACTACCAATGTATGGGCAATTGTAACCACTCTAGATCAACAATAACGTTTATTTTTCAGATTTGCTATGGATTATCTGTAGCTCTCCAAGCTCACATCTGCATATTCCATTCCTTTCAGCAGTGTTGATGAATGCTTCTTTATCCTCTACAATCTGGCTAATGAACCTTCCTTTACCAATTTGGGGTTTTTTTTTGCAGTTCTTTCATTTTCTCTCCTTCCTTATTGTCTGCATTCATCATCATAAGATTTTAAATGTCTCCAGATTGAGAGAACTATGATAGGAATACAAGTTGCTGTAGTGTACACATTTCTCCCAATCAATCAGTATGATATTTAGACAAAGGTTGATAGAAACAAATGGAAACATAGAAACGTAGAAAATAGGTGCAGGAGTAGATCATTTCGCCCTTCGTGCCTACACCGCCATTCAATATGATCATGGCTGATCATACAACTCTGTCTCTTGTACTTGCATTCTCTCCGTACCTCCTGATCCCTTTAGCCACAAGGGCCACATCTAACTCCCTCTTAAATATAGCCAATGAACTGGCCTCAACTACCTTCTGTAGCAGAGAATTCCAGAGATTCACCACTCTGTGTGAAAAATGTTTTTCTCATCTCGGTCCTAAAAGATTTCCCCCTTATCCTTAAACTGTGACCCCTGGTTCTGGAGTTCCCCAACATCGGGAACAATCTCCCTGCATCTAGCCTGTCCAACGCCTTAAGAATTTTGTACGTTTCTATAGGATCCCCCCTCAATCTTCAAGACGAGTCTATCCAGTCTTTCTTCATATGAAAGTCCCGACATCCCAGGAATCAGTCTGGTGAACCTTCTCTGGCAAGAACCCTCTATGGCAAGAATGTCTTTCCTCAGATATGGAGACCAAAACTGTACGCAATACTGCAGGTGTGGTCTCACCAAGACCCTGTAAAACTGCAGTAGAACCTCCCTGCTCCTATACTCATATCCTTTTGCTATGAACGCTAACATACCATTCACTTTCTTCATTGCCTGCTGCACCTGCATGCCTACTTTCAATAACTGGTGTACCATGACACCCAGGTCTCGTTGCATCTCCCCTTTTCCTAATCGGCCACCATTCAGATAATAGTCTACTTTCCTGTTTTTGCCACCAAAGTGGATAACCTCACATTTATCCACATTATACTGCATCCGCCATACGTTTGCCCACTCACCCAGCCTATCCAAGTAACCTTGCAGCCTCCTAGCATCCTCCTCACAGCGAACACTGCCCCTCGGCTTCGTGTCATCTGCAAACTTGGAGATGTTGCATTCAATTCCCTCGTCCAAATCATTAATATATATTGTTAATAGCTGGGGTCCCAGCACTGAGCCTTGCGGTACCCCACTAGTCACTGCCTGCCATTCTGAAAAGGACCCGTTTACTCCTACTCTTTGCTTCCTGTCTGCCAGCCAGTTCTCCATCCACATCATTACTGAACCGCCAATGCCGTGGGCTTTAAGTTTGTATGCTAATCTCTTATGTGGAACCTTGTCGAAAGCCTTCTGAAAGTCCAGATATAACACATCCACTGGTTCTCCCTTATCCACTCCACTAGTTACATCCTCAAAATATTCTAAAAGATTCTTGAGACATGATTTACCTTTCCTAAATCCGTACTGACTTTGTTCAATGATTCACCACTTTCCAAATGTGCTGCTATCCCATCTTTAATAACGGACTCTAGCAGTTTCCCCACTACCGTTGTTAGACTAACTGGTCTGTAATTCCCCGTTTTCTCTCTCCCCCCCTTTTTAAAAAGTGGGGTTACATTTGCTACCCTCCAATCCTCAGGAACTTCTCCAGAATCTAAAGAGCTTTGAAAAATTATCACTAATGCATTCACTATTTCTGGGGCTATTTCCTTAAGTACTCTGGGATGCAGCCTATCTGGCCCTGGGGATTTATCGGCCTTTAATCCATTCAATTTACCTAACACCACTTCCCGGTTAACCTGGATTTCATTCAGTTCCTCCATTTCATTTGACCCCCGGTTCCCTGCTATTTCTGGCAGATTATGTCTTCCTTAGTGAAGACAGAACCAAAGTAGTTATTCAATTGGTCTGCCATGTCCTTGTTCCCCATGATCAATTCACCCGTTTCTGACTGCAATGGACCTACATTTGTTTTAACTAATCTTTTTCTCTTCACATATCTATAAAAACGTTTGCAGTCAGTTTTTATGTTCCCTGCCAATTTCCTTTCATAACCTATTTTCCCTTTCCTAATTAAGCCCTTTGTCTTCCTATGCTGGACTCTGAATTTCTCCCAGTCCTCTGGTAGGCTGCTTTTTCTGGCTAATTCGGATGCTTCATCTTTTGTTTTGATACTATCCCTGATTTTCCTTGTTATCCACAGATGCACTACCTTCCCTGATTTATTATTTTGCCAAACTGGGATGAACAATTGTTGTAGTTCATCCATGCAGTCTTTAAAGGCCTTCCATTGCACATCCACCATCAACCCTTTAAAAATCAATTGCCAGTCTATCTTGGCCAATTCATGTCTCATACCCTCAAAGTTACCTTTCTTTAAGTTCAGAACCCTTGTTTCTGAATTAATGATGTCACTCTCCATCCTAATAATGAACTCAACCATATTATCATCACTCTTGCCCAAGGGGCCACGCATAACAAGACTACTAACTAACCCTTCCTCATTACTCAATACCCAGTCTAACCTGCTCTCTCGTTGGTTCCTCTACATGTTGGTTTAGAAAACTATCCCACATACATTCCAAGAAATCCTCTTCCTCAGCACCCCTACCAATTTGATTCACACAATCTATATGTAGATTGAAGTCACACATAACTGTTTTACCTTTGTTGCACGCGTTTATAATTTCCTGTTTGATGCCATCCCCAACTCCACTACTACTGTTAGGTGGCCTGTACACCACTCCTACTAATGTTTTCTGCCCCTTAGAGTTTCGCAGCTCTACCCATATCGATTCCACATCCTCCAAGCTACCGTCCTTCCTTTCTATTGCGTTAATCTCCTCTCTAACCAGCAACACTACCCCACCTCCTTTTCCTTTCTCTCTATCCCTCCTGAATATTGAATATCCCTGCAAGTTCAGCTCCCAGCCTTGGTCACCCTGGGGCCATGTCTCCGTGATCCCAACTATATCATAGTCATTAATAGCTATCTGCACATTCAACTCATCCACCTTATTACAAATGCTCCTTGCATTGAGACACAAAGCCTTCAGGCTTGTTTTTACAACATTAAGGGCCTGTCCCACCAGCATGCAACTATATGCGATGAACGCGATCAAACCGGCAGCGGGGGCTGCGCGGAGGCCGGGTGATCCCCTGTACAGGGCCGTTCCCACCAGCCTGCGCCTGCATGTAGCAAGCGCAACTAAACCGGCAGCAGGGGCCGCGCGGAGGTTGGGTGAGTGGCGCAAAGTGAGGCGAACTTGAAGCAAGTCCAAGGTAAGTTCGCCAGGACTTAGAGGGGCACACAGAGAGGGGCACCGAGACACACACACATACAGGGCCACGGAGCCACACACAGAGAGGGTCACGGAGGCACTTACAAATAGGTTCATGGAGGCACGATGTCCGGGCGGTGTGTAAATGTCGAGGCGACTGCGAGCCCACAAACCGTTGCCGCGCGGGATTTTTGGACATAGTTGGTTTTTCGGAGCCCCGCGCGGTGTCGGGACGAACTCCGCACAATTCCGCACGGCTCCGGCGATCGAAGTGGGACCGGCCCCGCGACGCCAGACGGCTCAAGCGACCACATTAGGTCGCGCTAATCGCATATAGTTGCATGCTGGTGGGACAGGCCCTTTACCCCTTATACAATTCTTACCCTTTATACAATGTTGAAAAGTGGCCCCATTTGATTTTTGCCCTGGATTTGTCTGCCTGCCACTTTTACTTTTCACCTTGCTACCTATTGCTTCTACCCTCATTTTACACCCCTCTGTCTCTCTGCTCACACATTCAAGAAACCCACCACCTCTTATTCTCTGTTTATTATTTTTTTCTTCTTTCCCCACTACATGTTGGGTCTGAATGCTTCCCGTCTCTGCCTCCTGCCGAACTCACTGCCTACTAGCTTTCTCTATTAGAGTCCCTCCCCCCAACTGTTCTAGTTTAAAGTCTCCCCAGTAGCCTTTGCAAATCTCCCTGCCAGGATATTGGTCCCCCTCGGGTTCAAGTGCAACCTGTCCTTTTTGTACAGGTCATACCTTCCCCAAAAGAGGTCCCAATGAGCCAGAAACTTGAATTCCTGCTATTAAGCGCCATTAAATGGAGTTTAATAATCACTGAAATAAAAATAGAAAATGCTGGAGATACTTAGGAAAATCAGACAGCTTCTGAGACAAACAGATTTAACATTGCAGGTTAACGATCTGATCTGTTCAGCAATTCCAGCATTTTCTGTTCATGTTTTTGCTTTTCAATACTGATGTTGTTTCAATAATTTAAACAAATTGCAAGTTCCATGCAACAAGACTGGCCAAACACAATACAGTACTCAATAACAGCTTCAAACAGGCATCAGTGTCTTTGCCAGCCCTTTGCAACATTTACACAGTGGACATGCCTTGCACAAAACACTACTCAGTAATATTCATTTGCTGAAAATATTGTGTTACTAACACAAGCATAATTGTCGGAGGAAACAAGTTGGATGCTCAATATGTGACGTGCGCCTACTGGAATAACTGGAATACTATTTTCAAATATGCTGCCTAAGGCCCAATTCAAATAAAGCATTCAATATTCCATCTGAACAGCAAGCATACTGCGGAAGAACTAATTTCATTAATATACACTACCCACCTTTGGGAGAGGTTATAAACGAGGTTGGAAGAGGACTTGAGGGGAGAATTTAAGAGGGAGAGAAATAAAGCAGCAGTGTTAACATTCCACGTGAAAAAAGGCACATTGGAAAAGTTAAGGCTCATTTCTGCTTTCAAATCAGCAACTAAATATAAGGACAAGGACATCTCAAACAAGGCTCGTGCATACTGTTCCCAGCCAAAATTAAAGAACATACAAAGATCAAAGACACAAATCTAAATGCCAATCTGAAGGTACTTACAGGAGGCCTTGAGCCCATTTTAACTGAAGACTAACAATATTGGCCTACACCTGCCATTCACTGCAATTCAGACTAGAAACATTCATGAGCAACATCAAACTTGCCATTCAAAAGGCCGAGTAAACAGTCTGACTGCCTTGCAAAATAGCAATCAACGTCTGTCTCGTAGGCATAAACCGTCTGACCAGAGGAAAAGAACAGTGGGCCATTCAATGCAAGGAACAAAAGTCTGATTGCTGATCCTGGAGTTGAAGTGGACAGCCTTCAACAGAATCTACACAGGCGTTGAACTATA
This sequence comes from Raja brachyura, assembly GCA_963514005.1. Next base: position 41,346,194 of record OY740787.1, on the reverse strand, counting down.
TGCTCACCTGCTGTACAAATGGAAGTTGCCAAATAACTCAAAATACAACAATGGCCATGAGTTCCAAGCCATGAAATAGGTCACATCAAGCTGTTCATTGTGATCTGTTTCAAGAACATGCAATTTCTCCACTTAGCATCTCTGTAGGTCACTGACTGGATTTACAGCTGGCCAACCAACCCAAAGGAAAATAAAATATTTTTTTAAATGACCTAAATTTCGTACACTGAACATCCTCAACACATCACAATGGCCCATTCTTTGGAAAGTGAACCAAAATGTCACACACGTGACCAGATGTCATAACAAAGTGATACATTAAAAAATCATTGGAAGAGATTAATCTTATTCATTGCTATTTTCCTACCTACAGAACTATAATGCATGTCTGCTAAAGATATGAACATTCTAGCTTTTTAAAATTCAGAGAATTTGTGCGATGCTTCAGTGCGATGTCACACACGTGACCAGTCATGTTTGGCCTCTGACCCGAAACAAACATTGTCAGCATAACATGTGCGTGTGTGCGTGTGTGTGTGTGTGTGTGTGTGTGTGTGTGTGTGTGTGTGTGTGTGTGTGTGTGTGTGTGTGTGTGTGTGTGTGTGTGTGTGTGTGTGTGTGTGTGTCTCCACCCCTGGGTGAGTGGTGGATTATTGTGTTGGGGGAACTGGGCCCAACGGATCCCACTTGGGCTAGTATATGTGTTTTTTTTACAATACTAGAGAGATTTTGAGGAACAAGATTATTATTCACTTTTTTACACCAATACACTGTTCTTAACAAAAATCTACCCACCATGTGACACCTCATAAATAACTGATATAAATTTAGACCGAAAGTCAAAAGCTTTTTTCATGACATACAAATCTTCATCGTTTTACCACCGATTTGGACACCAAAAATGTGACTTTCAAAACTCTGCCACATTTAGTCATGAATACTTAATTCATAAATAAACTTCATATGGCCGCTCATACATATACGTTTTGATAATGATTTAGGGAAATATTTTCATCAATACCAGGGGAAAAATACAGTAACATAAAGGTAATACAGTACAGTAAAGATCCCGTAACGGTCGTTGTGCTTGGTGTCCATTGTCACAAAGACTGTTATCGGGGTCAGTACCTCCGTTGGTTAAATCACAGAGGCTCCAAACCTCTAATGCTTTTCAAAAATGCAACGAGGTATCTTATGGTAGAAGCAAGCTACTGAAAGGCCTAATGAGCCACCGTAGCCTAAACAAAACTATCAGGCAAGAATGAAATGCTCGGAGAAGGAGAAAGAGGTGCACCTGGTGAGACACAGGAGGAGCCCGGCCAGGGCTCACCCCACAGAGCCCAGTCCCTCCACACACTAGAGTCTCCCAACCCCTGCAGAGTAGTTATTAAGATGGCTGATCCATGGGTGGTTGCTGCTGGGACGCAAGTCGGGACCTGATCAACCCCGGCTGGGTCACCTGGGCGAGGGTGTCTGATGTTGTGTGGCCCCAGGACACATCACTGAGGATGCGTCCCAGCACATCTAGATGATGTATATTTTTCACACTGGGTGAGTTAATTATTTTTTCTTATTTTCCAATTTAATATATCAAAAACATCATGGTCAAAAACGCAACGACCGTTTACGATATATTTTCCGACTTTTAAAAATTAATTAAAAAAAGATTGGACATAAATTGGTCATCAAAACTAAGAAACTGAGCCAATCTTCAATTTGGCAACACACTGTCGCTTGTTTACCTTTCGTACGGACCAAATCGCTAACTTCATTCCATCGTGTCAACTTCGTGAAGCTCCGCAACGACCGTTACTGAGACATTTTACTTACTAAAAATATCAGCCCAAGTCAAACGTTTTGACAAATCATCGGCCATCGATATAGCTCAAATCCATAAATTACTGTACTGTTTTGGTCACATTGATGAAAATGTCTGGTTACCCTCTACCCCCCTCCCTCTCTACCCCCTCCCTTCTCCCTCTCTACCACGTCCCTCTTCCTCCCTCCACCCTCCCTCTACCCCCCCTTCTCTAACACCCCTCCCTCTCTAGGGAGTGGTGAGTTTTGGGACCTATGGGGGAATGGTGAGTTTTGGGACCTATGGGTGAGTGGTGGAGTATTACGTGCGGGGACCAGCCCTCCCCTGTGACCGCGCGCCCCCCCCTCCCTCATTGGGGGCAGGACCCAGTCCCACTTGGTCTGGTAACATATAAAAATTTCACTTGATAAGCTGAAAAAAATGAATCATATATACAGTACAAAACAATATACCTAAAGTTTTCAGAATTAAAAGAGATGTATTCCACAATTTTTCATCTTTTTTGGCACACACGTGACTAAGAATGGGGCCCAATGAATGCAACAAAATAAACAGATACATTATTTAATGAGATTTCAATCAATTTCTTAACTCCATATATAGTACATTCAGTTTCAATTTTCCACCCTTAATGGCCCTCACAGGAAACCCAGCACAAACTCCATCCAGCACGTACACTTTATAATCAACATAGCTAACTAGCAATCTTCTGCCAATTCTCAAAGATTGCCAGAACTCCCTAAAATTATTTTACTCAGAAAAAAACGAGTTCCTCTATCCAACATACTGGCCCATATCCCAGAAGCACAATACATTGCATCAGCTGGAACATTTGAGAAATACTTCAGCCAAGAATATGTTTACTTACATATGGGAATATGTTTTTTTTTTAAATGTAGACTTTGTTAATTTATCCATGTTCTACTTCATCACGTGATTTTGTTCTCTTCAATGTTCTTTCCAATAGTTAGAATTAAGCATTGGCTAACATTTTTAATGTTCAGAAGTGTTGGATGGGTAATAATTTTCTTTATACTGAAATTCTACTGAATATACAGGCACATACTTTTTTAAAAAATCAACAGATCAAAATCCAGGCGTCATTTCAGTATATTCTAATTTGTATTTTAGGAAATTCTGTGCAGAATTATGTCCAGTTTCTAACCTAATGGGAAACAGAAGTACAAATAAATAAATCTTCTATATACACTCTCTGTTCAGCTGAATTCTTAAACCACTTTCTATTTAACAACCAAACTCAACCAATTCATTATGGAATATGGCCCAGGATTTAGAGAATAGTCATAGCTGTATGCCGCTCACACTGCATTCTTCCCTACACTGGAGAAACCAAAGGCAGCTCACTTTGCAGAGTACCCGTGCTCAGTCTGCAGGAGTGCTTCTAAATGCACTTTAACACCATTCACTTCTTTTGAGTATGGCACACTGTGGTCACAAAGGGTATCACCATCAGCTGCATTTCAGGAAATTGCCCAGGCATTTTCACCAGTAACTCCCACTCTTACAATGTGACTGAACACAATATATAGTCAACATCTCATTGCTATTAATTCTGAAGTAAACTACGCATGACTGTTGCAAAAAAAATGTATGTTCATTTAATAACAAAATGCAAATTTCCCTTCTGTGAGGGATTTGATAACTATAACCTATAATAGTAAGATTAAACAAGAACTTATCAGTTTGAAGTTTGATCCTTATTCAAACTGGTAAGTTCTCGTTTAATCTTACTATTTTACTTCGGAGTCACGTGAGTGACGTCGTGAAGATTTCAAAGCTTTGTGATTTCATGCCCTGGACCATGTCCATGCTGTAATAACTGATGGAGGAAGTGTGTTAACGTATTTCAGACTTGTAACAGAGCTGAAAAACAATAATGTATTCATTAAAACAAACAAACAAACAAATCCCTGAGTTCGGGAACCGTTCAGGGAACAGAACTTAAAACAGTATCTGCAAACGTTGCAGGAGCGGCCACAGGTTTGTTATAAAACCGTTGAGACGCGTTTCCGTTGGCCAAGCCCGCTGTTGCGAGGCCATGGTCTATGGGTACCTCCATGGTCCTCGCCGCTGATGAGGATGCAGCGCTGGTAGAATGAGATTTGAATATCAGTGTCTACCCCTACTGCATCCAACACCACCCTGAGCCACCTGGGAATTGTCTGCACAGTTACCCTGTGATGTGGGCTTTAAATACTGATGAACAGACCCGTTTCCATTCTCCTTATATTTTGTGTGACATTAATATAATGTTGGAGATAAGTGGCTATACCGAGGCGTACATCAATGGGATATGCATGGAATTCCAATTTAAGACCGGTAGTACCAGGTCTATGGTGTTTAAGTAATTCATCAATGAAAAAGGTACCTAGGTAGGGGTCGAGACCGTCCTGTCCAGTTTAGTTTGTGGAGGGTCTGGACCCGCTGAGCTGTATAAGTGCCATAGCATCACCACTTTGTAGGTGAGTTTGGCCAGTGGGAGTTCTGAAACTGGTGACCAACTCCTGAGTAGGGACAACACTACCCCAATATCACAGGTCATATTGTATCATGGTCTACGAGGGTAAGAATTGAAATACCCCTCATGAGTTTTAACACCAACTGATGGGATCCTACTCCGATAGTGAGGTGGGATGACAATGCGCTTCTGGCATTATTGATGGCACTATAGCTGAGGCCCTCATCATAGTGAAGGCCCGCAAGGAATTCCAGTACATCTGTGATGGTGGCACAGTAGGTGATATTAGTCCTGGAACAGGCCTCCCATTTCTTTACATGGGTAAGATACTGCTCCCTCGTGGACTCTCTGCACAATGCCGTGACGATATCCATGGTCCTGTTCGACAGCCCGAATTCCAGCAAAGGTCTCTTCAGAACCTGCAAGCCAACAGGTTCAGATGACCACGGCACGGATAATTCTCCCCTGATATGGGATGTATCAGTAGGTTCGGGCATTTAGGACCCTGCACCCATGGTTTCTTTACCATGTCGAGGACCACCGGAAACCATGGCTGTGTGGGGCAGACGGGTATTATCAGAATCCCTGATGCAGAATCTAGCTGGATCTTTGTAAACAAGATCTTTATCTCTTTATTGTTGCATAGCAGAAGCTCTAAAACATCTTCCCTCAGCACTTTCTCAATATTCTGATCTAGAAATTCATAACTTATATATTCTGGGAATTAGTCCTCTACATTTAGAACTGATTTATCTTGCCTGGTATAATGGAAATTTGAAGTTCATAATAATTATTTTATAACTCATGTTACATTGATCTCTACATCGTATTATTCAGAGGTCTTTAAACAATTCTCACCAATTTCTTTCTGCTCATTTACAGTTTTTGAACTGTATATAAAACAATTATTATGCTATGTCATCATCCACTAAACGAAAGTCCTGGGTAAATCTTAATTTATCTTCTTAGGCAGCACTGATGCATCAAAAATGATTTGCTTCCATTCCAGTTTTGCATGTTCTCGGGTCACTGATGAAGTTAACGTGCAAACTGCAGATCATTCCACAGATGGGCAGAAGATGTATGACTAGACATGTGATGTGTAGAATTCCTGCTCTTTTTCGGCTGCTTTTGTGCTCCTAATGATTGGATTCAAAACTATGACTCATGCTGTTTCTCACTCCATTGTTGTCATGGACGAAAGATGTGCAATTTTTCATGAGGGATTTGAGCACATCCTTGCATCTTTTCCTGTCTACCTGGTAATTTCTTCAGAGTTTGGAATAGTGCGTCTGTCACAACAATCTGGTGTCTGTCGTGGAAACAAAATGATGTACCTAAGATAATGTAATTGGAGTCTCAATGCTGGGGACATTGGCCTGGGGCAGACCATTGATGTTGGTTCTATTATTCTTGCAGTGAAGATGCAATAGTTCATTCACCTTGTGGTGAACACAATGTGAATTTAGATACAGTACTCTAAACGTTTAAACATGTTTTTGAATGAACACTATTTGCTGCTTGCCTTCATTTCACCTTTGCTTGCTACATTTGAACTTGTGCTTCGAGCTTTGTTTCTCACCCTCCAGACTATTTCCACAGGCTCCTTCAAAGCTAATTTATAGGCTCTTCAAGGGAGGGAGATTTATATTAATTATATTACTGAGGTGTGATCATTAGGCGAGATGGATATCAATTCTTTCAATGCACAGTGTTCTAAGGGTTGTTCATGAACCAAAATACACCCTTTTTTTACAACAATCGTGGTGTTTGTTCCTTTCAGAATAGTAATACGATAGTAACTGTAACAAGTTTAAATTTGCAAATTGTAGTTTTGACTGTTATCTCTAAATTCTGGGCCATATTCCATTATGGATTGGTTGCTTTTAGTTATTAAACAACGAGGGGTTTGCCCAATACAGCTGAACAGAGAATGTATAATGCATTCATTATAACATGCTATTTCTACATAATGTTGGAAATCTTGCAAAATTAAATACTGAGCATCCTAAAATGCAAATTAGAATAGAAAATGAGATGTGAGTTTGGCAGCTGTCTAAATGAAGCAGAAGTTTCATTGCAAATTTTCATCATGCAAGGCTCACAAGAAATTATCAATAGAGTGTGCCTTGCAGCTTTTAATTTGCTATAAGACACATCCTGGTCCAATGATAGAAAAAAGAAAAACCTTGCAACAAATTGTAGCACAATGTTAGCTCATGATGCTTTCATCATATCAAAGCATATTTCAGCAAAAACCCATCCAATCTAAATACTATCAAAAACAGATTCCAGCTTTTCAAATGCAAAAAGTATATCTACAAGTAATAAATTGTGATCCATTTGCATAGATACCAACCAATTGCAAAAGCAGAGATTTAATTTGTAAAATTTTTTTAAAAAGACAAAATACATGTTCTTTCAAACCATGGAGTGAAATGATCAATCCTCAAAATGTGATAATTGAAAAATGTGTTTAGCACCATCAGAACAAATGATTATTCTTTTTAGTGATAAACTGGCAGTAAGGTGAAGGTAGACACAATATGCTAGAGTAACTCAGCGGAACAGGCAGCAACTCTGGAGAGAACAAATGCATGAGGTTTCGGGTCAAAACCCGAAACGTCACCCATTCCTTCTCTTCAGAGATACTGCCTGTCCCGCTGAGTTACTCCAGCATTTTGTGCCTATCTTCGATTTAACCCAGCATCTGCAGTTCTTTCCCACACAGTAAGGTGAAGGTGGCGTGCCAATAAAAGACCAACAGTTGAAGGGATCTTTCCATTGACCCAGTGTGTCAAGAAATTTAAGACCCATCCTGAATTCATGAAATGTTTAGGCTTAGAGGCTATGGACCAAGAGCTGGACAATGGGGTTAATCCGGAAGGGTGCTCAGTGTCGACGTGACAAGTTATGCTGAATGGCTAACTCGTTTCTCAACAAAATTATTGAAATTTATTTTTTGCCCATATTTGTTTCTTATCTGCCCTAAAGATTTTGATACCTGGAAATTGTAGTACCCTTTCCCAATCCATTCAAGTAGCCATTTATTTTCAACACGTCTAAACAATAGTTAGAGGTGATCAGCATTGAATAGCATAATAGGGTCCTCAGCTATACACTCACATGCACACATTGAAGTCACATTCTCCCATAAGAGGAGAGAACCCGACCACCAATTATCCTCCCCTCACGAGTAAATACAAAACTAACTCTGAAATTAAAGTGGATGGCTTTGTAATATCTCAGAGTTCGTTAACAATTTGGGTGACACCTTTCATGTTAACCAATCGCTTTAAATCATCACACAATATTAGGCAATGCAATCTAATCTATCACAATTTAGAAGTCATTTGAATTACTTTCTCTTAGTCACAGTATGGGGTGGGTATATTACTGAATCCAAGTAACCTACCAGCACATCTTTTGGGTGATTGATGAAAGCAAAGCAATCACTAAAATCTATGCAATCATGGGGAAAACGCACAAACTCCACACAGACAACACCCACAGTCAGGAATCAATCCAACACTAATTGCTACACTAGTGTCAAGCTTTGCATGAAGTTTTATAATATTGTGTTTGTGCGATGCAACTTGTCAAAAAACCCACCCGCAAGGCAAAAAACCCACCATCTGACCTCAAATGCATTTATAGTCCTATGACATCATAATTAGGGATTCATGAAGCTTATGATTAATACATTCTGTAAAATCCTGCTAAATATGATCAGCTTGCGAGGGAAGATTAAAAAAAACTTTGTATGTTAATCAAAGGCGCCAGTGTACACTTCCAGCAATCATGAAGTTTTCAGAGGCATCCCTGAAAGATGCATTCCATTTAACTGCTGTTAGCATTCTCCAGAGAGCCTGAAGTCAGATTGAACATATGGTAACTGCTGTATATCACATGCTTGGCAAACGACATCATTCATGAAGAGTACAGAGAGTTCAAGAGGGAATACACTGGAAATACTTATTTGTAAACACGCATCCTTGCCTAAAAGACTAAAATCACCACTGCATAGCAAGACTGTTTTAATTCTCAGGGTAAATATTATGACAAATACCAAGAATCGAACTGAATGCTGATGGTCAGAAATTAAAGTGGATGGCTTGTTCATATCCCAGAGTTGGTTAACATTTGGGTGGTGCCTTTCATGTTAAAATTCATGTAATTTACATTGGATACAACAAACCGCTGCTCAGAGAAAAGACTAATAAATACATTATCACCTCCCACTGCCTTTTTAATTCAAAGTAAATTAATTTACAGTTTCCAGCTCCCCATTATCATTGAGAGTTTTCTGTGTTCTCATTTGGGTCAACAAAAAAGCAAGGAGTATTCTAAAACCTCACTAAAAATGGCATTGCAAATAATCATACCCACTTTTAAAAAAAGAGCCATTTGATTGGCTCATTGAGAGGCACTGTAGTCAAATACGAAAATAGAACAGTATAGTGGAGTTGCCTATTGCGAACCGCCATGTTATGCGCCTGTCCCACCGGCATTTTTCTAGGCAACTGCTGAAAAAGCAGCGGCTGATATGGCGACTGTCAGAGTGATACACGAATACACACATACCTTCCTTCACCAGCCCGTTATGCAGGCGGGGGACAGGGCAAGCGGGGGGAGTGCTGTCCGAGCTAAATTCACACGGTGCAAAGCCACGGTGATACAGACACACACCGCGATGAACGAGAAGGTTGGCATTGTAATTAAGACAGTTAAAGCACAAGTACGCTAAGGGGGGGGAGAAAGACTGGAGAAAGAGGGAGAACTTTAAGGAGGGAGACAACTTTTAAGAAGCCAGAGATACACAGCTGTGAAGCTCAGCGGACATTAACATGACTGGTCGGTTATCCTTGGTTCCGAAACCTACTGGTTACGTTTTTTTCCCCAATGAGCCAATTCATCAGTCAGCACCGGCTACAACCTACGAGAACCTACGACCACCTGGCAACCCACTAGGACCTCCTGGCGACCAACCTATGGCACGAGAATTCTCGCTACTCTTCATGGCGGTTTCATTCCGGTTGCCGCTAATTTTGCAACATGTTGAAAAATTTGTGGCGACCATAATGAGGCCGCGACTAGTTCCCAGAATGCGGGAACTCCTCACGACCAGTCTCCTGTGGTTGCCTAAAAAGTCGCCTAAGTTGGACAGGCCTATTAGGAGAGGCTGGGTTTTGAGGCCAAGTGATGTGTTTAAGGGAAAATGTTGAGGCAAAAGAGGCAGTGTGTCCAGTTGCAGCTCCTTATGCACATCATTAGGAAACTTTCTTAATTATTGGGGAACTTGGTCAGCATGGGAAAGTTAGGCCGAGGGCTGTATGACTCAGCGTTTATGAATGACAGGCAGGGAGAGGTTAAGGAAAATGGTAGAACTAAAGGGCTGAAGTATGTTTATTTCAACTCAAGGAGTATCGTGGGTCTAAGCAGATCAACGTGGTACCTGGAACCAGTGCTTAGGATTATGAAATTGTGGCCATGACAGAGACTTGATTGCATGGGAGGCAAAACTGGCAGTTCAACGTTCCAGGGTTTTGATGATTCAGACGTGATAGAATCAGAATTAAAAGTTCTGACGGTGTTGCTCTGCTAATCAGGGAGACGCTCAGAGTGGACATACTGGAGGGTTCGATGCTGAGGTTAAATAGGTCAAGTCAGGATGGTGAACGCACAGGCTATGATGTCCCCATATGCCTGATACTCATGCCTTTCTTCAGATTTAATGGGGGGGCAACTTTTATCACAAAGGATAGTACATATATGGAAGTAGCTTGAAGCAGGTACAATAACAACACTTCAAAGACATTTGGACAAGTAGATGGATAGGAAAGGTTTAAAGGTTATATGGATCAAATATGGGCAAATGGGACCAGCACAGATGGGCATCTTGGTTGACATGGACAGGTTGGGCCAAAGGACCTAGTCTCTAAAGGTAAAGTTGGGTGGTTGTGATAGATGTCAAATAGTAAAGGCAAGTAAGTGCAATTCGCAGATGGTGTGCAGTGAAGCCTTTATGCGCTGGTGCCGAAGGAATAAACATTCATGATTGTGGATGGTATACATATTATTGCCTGACACTTCAGTTATGCGTGTATTACTTGCCACTTAGCAGCGCATACTTGAATATTGTATAGATCATGTTGCTTGCACAAGAGAACTGCTTCATTTGCTAAGGGATCAAGAATGGAAATGGAAATTGTGCAGTCATCCAGAAGCATGCCCAATTCAGATCCTATTCAGAAAGAAAAGTGAATTTACAGGATTCATCATTTCCAGTCCATAGTTATGCAATGCAAGACTGGTCAAAACACTCTGTTGACTTTAATCTTTTTGGTTGTGGAAAGACTTGCTCTCAGCACCATGAACACACTATTCCTCCAGGATCCAACACTGCAACGTTCCACTGATGTCAAAAGATGTAGTTAATCAGAATCCAAAAATATAGGTCTATTTTCTCACACCATCTTCTCCTGAAACAATGTACACAATGGTCTTCATTGTGACTTAAGTCCATATGTTTTCTATGGTTAATTTACTTTATTATAATTATGCAGTCCATCCAATCAAAATATCTTCTACTCACAGCATTAAATTCTCCCCTAAACTATTTAATATATTTTGCACAACTCTGAAGTCCTTAAATCTCCTTTAGTTAGTAAGTTGAGTACGGTACTTTAGCTTCCAAATTCACCTTCAAAAGCAAACAGGACAATGATGTGCTACAGGGCCGTAGGGACAGTTCATAAGTTACTGATCATCTAAATATAAACTGAACACAGGGCAATTTAGAAAAGTAAACTCTTTACGCAGAAACATAGAAAATAGGTGCAGGATTAGGCCATTTGGTCCTTCGAGCAAGCACCGCCATTCAATATGACCATGGCTGATCATCCAAAATCAGTACCCCGTTCTGACTTTTCCCCCCATATCCCTTGACTCCCTTAGTTAGAGCTAAATCTAACTCTCTCCTCAAACATCCAGTGAATTGGCCTCCACTGCCTCCAGTGGCAGAGAATTCTACAGATTCACAACTCTCAGGGTGAAAACGTTTTTCCTCATCTCAGTCCTAAATGGATTACCCCTTATTCTTAAACAGCAATCCTTGGTTCTGAACATCGGGAACATATTTCCTGCATCTACCCTGTCCAATCCTCTAAGAATGTCTCATCCTTCTAAATTCTAGCAAATACAAGCCCTGTCAACCCATTCTTTCAGCATACATCAGTCCCACCATACCGGGAAGTAACCTGATGAACTTACTCTGTACTCCCTCAATAGCAATAATCTCAAATGAGACCAAAATTGCACACATTAATCCAGGTGCAGTCTCACCAGGGCCCTGTGCAACTACAGGAGGACCTCCTTGCTCCTAAACTCAAATACTTTTGCTTTCTTCACTGCCTGCTGTACCTGCACACTTACTTCCAGTGACTGATGTACAAGGATACCCAATTCAGATAATAATCTGCCTTCCTGTTCTTGTCACCAAGGTGGATAACCTCGCATTTATCCACATTATTCTGCAACTGCCATGCTTCTGCCCACTCACCCAACCTACCCAAGTCATCCTGGAGCCTCATAGTGAGAAAATATATAATAGAACCGCTCAGATAGTGACTTTTATATAAGATAGGTAATTTGCAAAAGAAAAGCTTAAGGTTTTCAGAAATATGTATCCTAACGAAATAAAGTACAAGGAAACACACACACGGGAAACGATGAATCAAAACATAGAAACCGGAACCTGAACAACTTAGTTTATTGCTTTGAGGCAATTATATTGCTGGAGGAAATTGCATTTGATATGATTATGTTGAAGAATGGATTACTGAATGGGGCCTCTCCTTAGGCCAGAGGTCATCTGCTCTTTCTCTATGGCACATTCTTGAGCTGTGAGGTTTATGCTCAAGACAGAATTCAAGGCTGAGAGATAATACTCTGTAATTTGGCTTTGGCTAAGTTAAATTACAATGAGATTGAGATAGGGGTAGGATATGTGTGAAGGGGAGTGGTTGCTTGGAGAGGAAAATAATTAGATTGATGGATATGTGACCTTCCTATGTTTATAGATAGTCGAAGAAGCAGATGTAATTCTGATGGTATGGTCTGAAGTTGTATCCTGGCACCAAACACTTATTAATTAAATTGACAGATTAAGGCCCATGTATGCCTGGTTGGGAGGTGTGTGTGGGTTTTGAACTTAGCAACTGTAATTTGGCAAACTTACATAATTAATGTTTAAAATACATAGGTAACAGTATTTCAAACTGTAAAATTGTAGTGAAACAATCTATGAAATGTATTGTGTCTAAGTAGGGTTGTAAACATTACACTTTGTTTAGATTTATAGAAATATCTTTCTTCTTGGTATGGAAAATGTGTATGACTTGTGTGATCATTGTATTACACATGTATCTTATATTTTGAGGAGTGTCTTTGATAATTGAGCCAACGGTGGTTTCGCTGTGTTGAAATAAAATAATTCTAAGCAAAGTTATACCACAGGCAAACGAAGGTTGTAAGTTAAGGCCAGGGAAGGGGGATCATGTGGCTGATGATTTAAATCACCAGAAGGACTCAGATGATTTGTTACTAGCTTGTCATACCTTCTGTATCTGAAATGTCTAATGCCTATATAAATGTCATGAGTTTTATCAAAGTTACTCTTCTCTGGACCTGCCCCAGAGCATTAGCTCTGTGTTGGAAGGTTCAGAGACTAGTCTCAGCTGAATAAATTATCGATTTCAACAGCTACATGCGCTGTTTGAGTCAAGTTGACTTTAGATTGACAAAATAACTCAGTTTAACAATAGCGTCCTCCACTCAGCTGACACTGCCACCCAGCTGTGTGTCATCCGCAAACTTGGAGATGTCACATTTAATTCCCGTCTAAATCATTAATATATATTGTAAACAACTGGGGTCCCAGCACTGAGCCTTGCGGCACCCCACCAGTCACCGCCTTCCATTCTGAAAAGGACCCATGAATTCCTACTCTTTGCTTCCTGTCTGCCAACAAGTTCTATATCCATGTCAATACCCTACCCTCAATATTCTAATTTTGCACACTAATCTCTTGTGTGGGACCTTGTCAAAGGCTTTTCGAAAGACCAGATACACCACATCCACTGGCTCTCCCTTATCCATTCTACTTGTTACATCCTCAAAAAAATCCAAAAGATTAGCCAAGCATGATTTCCCCTTCTTAAATCCATGCTGAATTTGACCGATCCCATCACTGCTTTCCAAATGCGCTGCTATAGCATCTTTAATAATCAACTCCAGCACTTTCCCCACTACCAACGCAAGGCTAACTGGTCTATAATTCCCTGTTTTCTCTCTCCCTCCTTTCTGAAAAAATTGAGTTACATTGGATCAGTTCCTGTAAACTGGAGGGTAGCCAGAGTCGAGAGAACATCGGAAAATGATCACCAATGCAGCCACCATTTTCTAGGGCCACCTCCTTGAGTACTCTGGGATGCAGACCATCAGGCCCTGGGGGCTTATCTGCCTTCAGTCCCTACAGTTTACCGAATGCAATTTTCTGACATGTGGATTCCCTTCAGTTCCTCCCATTTTCCGAACTTATTTAGATGTAGGTGATCAATTTTGGTACGGTTTTAGCGAGATTGCTTAATAAATGGTAGAACTTTTGATTAAATCAGTTTAGATTATATATAAAAAGATACAATCGTCACATCACACCTTTACTAATAAAACCCTTTTGAGGATGCACATTTAAATTATTACATCTAATCCTCTACAACAATGAATAATTAGTAATTTTGCACTAATTAGACACAGGTTCAATTCATTGTAAAATGATAGGTACAACAGTGTACCTATAGGTAAAATCATCAAAGTAGTTGAGAGCATAAAAATCCCTCACCCGTGAAAAACTGTGTACTGCAATCTGCTTTTGCTCCCCCATTCTCCAGACGGAACAAAGATGGAGATCTTCTGGATATCACCTTTCAACCCACCAGCCTTTGTACCCGACACATAGGTTTCTGCCATTTCCACCACCTTCAATTTAATCCCACCAGTTCACATCTTCCTGTTCCCACCCATTTTCTTTTCTATAGAGACTTTTTTTTCCTGCAACTCCTTGATTGGCTCAATCCTTCTCACCCAAATCATACATTCCATAGAAACATAGAAAATAGGTGCAGTAGGCAATTCACCCCGTCGAGCCAGCACCGCCATTCAATATGATCATGGCTGATCATCCAAAATTAGTGCCCTGTTCCTGCTTTCTCCCTATATCCCTTGATTATGCTAGCCCTAAGAGCTATATCTAACTCTCCCTTGAAAAAATCCAATGAATTGGCATCCACTGCCTCCTGGGGCAGTGAATTCCACAGATTCACAACTCTGGGTGAAAAAGATTCACAACTCTCTGGGTGAAAACTAAGATCAAATATATTTTTTGTAGAACGTTTTTAGAGCTCAGATCATGCCAGTAGAGATAGAATAAGAACCATATTTTCAAAGGGAAGCAAGTTAATATTTTGTATTGAACGATACATTACAATCGTCTCAAGTCTTTTGGAAGCAATTCTTCCCGAGAGCCAATGGCATTATGTGGACCAAATAGCTACCTACTTTCTTCCAAAGTGTTTCTTCTCATGGAACTGACTCATTTGAAAATTTAATTCCAAAGGCTGTTAATGCACTTCGACACTTTGAAAATATAACAATTCTTCCACATCAAATTATGTCTGTGTTCCAGCAGAAAACAATAGTATAATATTCATCAGGTTCCTATTAAATCTTTCCCTCTCATCTTTAGCCTATGTTCCCTAGTTCTTGACGAAGGTAGGAACTGCAGATGCTGCTTTACATGGGAACTCTACGTGGTGGAGGTGAATGAAATGTTGAAGGATGATATGATGGATGTTTAGACTTGGGAGAGATGGATGTTTAGACTTGAGAGAGATGAGAGGCCACATAACCTGGAAGAACAGCGACTTACATTCCACTTGGGTAGTTCACAACCCAAGCATTCATTGACGCAGAGACAACAACCTGGCTGCTCAACAACCGGCTTGAGATCTAACTATTCCTTTGATTTATGTATCATTCGCAAGAAGAAAAGAAGTTCACAACCCAAATGGTATGAACACCGAACCCCCGTGAGACCACAAGTGGAGTATTGCGTGTAGTTTTGGTCTCCAAATTTGAGGAAGGACATTCTTGGTATTGAGGGAGTGCAGCATAGGTTCAATCACAAGGTTAATTCCCATGATGGCGGGACCGCCATATGTTGAGAGAATGGAGCGGCTGGGCTTGTATACTCTGGAGTTTAGAACTTTGGGAGAGAATCGTATTGAAACATATCATTAAGGGTTTGGACACGCTAGAGGCAGGAAACATGTTCCCGATGTTGGGGGAAGTCCAGAACCAGGGGCCACAGTTTAAGAATAAGGGGAAAGCCATTTAGAATGGAGTTGAGGAAACACTTTTTCACAAAGAGAGTTGTGAGTCTGTGGAATTCTCTGCCTCAGAGGGCAGTGGAGGCCAGTTCTCTGGATACTTTCAAGAGATAGCTAGATAGGGCTCTTAAAGATTGCAGAGTCAGGGGATATGGGGAGACGGCAGGAACGGGATACAGATTGTGGATGATCAGCCATGATTACATTGAATGGCGGTGCTGGCTCGAAGGGCCAAATGGCCTACTCCTACACCTACTGTCTCCAATTACAGGTAACTACAAACCCTCCCTCTTCACTCCCCCTTCTTCCCACAAACTTCGCCCCCCCCCCCCCATGTCCTCCCTATGCCCCACCTGGA
The DNA here is from genome assembly GCA_963514005.1 of Raja brachyura. The sequence goes on along the minus strand of OY740787.1, from coordinate 41,330,091 downwards.
TTAGCATCAATCTCCCCTCCACCTCAATTCCTGAAGGGCCTGTCCCACTTACGTGTCCTTGGCACGCAAATTACGTGACCTCGTGGTCGCAGCGAGCCAAGACAATCGAGCAAGATTACATGTGTACGCACAACCGTCTGGAGCGCGTGATGTCATTTGAAGATGGACACAAAGCTGGAGTAACTCAGCGGGACCGGCAGCATCTCTGGAGAAGGAATGGGTGACGTTTTGTGTCGAGACTCTTCTTCAGTCTGAAAAGAAGGGTCTTGACCTGAAACGTCACCTATTGCTTCTCTCCAGAGATGCTGCCGGTCCCGCTGAGTTACTCCTGCATTTTGTGTCTATCTTAAATTTTCTTGGCCCAGCTCTGGGAGTAGAAGTGGAGGCGGATCCGTACCGCAACGGCCGTGAGCTCCAGGCCAAGTTAGGGGATCATTTGCCTGCTTCTGCTGCTGTTGAAGGCGAGACGTTGCGTCGCGCCAGGGTCTTGGGCCTGTCCCACTTTGGCCGTCAGTTCCGCGACAGGCCGTTGGCGCTCAAAGATTTAATTCACCACAAGAAATTCAGAGCCCCGCGCAATGTCGGGACCAGCCCTGCACAACTACATACAAAGGGCAAAAGGACATTTATTGTCACATACACCAAATGGTATAGTGAAATTTGACTTGCCATGCAGCACACAGATAAAGATAAGACACCACACTAAGAATTTAACAATAAACATAGAAACATCCCCCCGCAATGGTTCCCGTGGGGGAAGGCACAAAGCCCAGTCCCCATCCCCATGTCCACTCATAGTCGGGCCTATTGAGGCCTCCGCAGTCGCCGCTATGAAGTTCCAGATGTTCCAGGCCGTTCTCACCGGATGATGTTGCTCCAGCTTCAGGAGAATCCTCACAGCGGCTTGGGACACCTGGAGCAGCCGCTTCCTTACTCGAGACCGCGGCTACCAAAGCCGACAGGCCGCGCCGGATGGAGCTCCACCACTGGCAATCTCGCCGAGAGATCCCAGGCTCCCGACCCCAGGTTCAGCGCTGCCGCCCGCAGCTGGCCGCCCCACAGTCCCTCAGCTCCGTGATGTTCACCTGCTGTCTTATCTCACCGGAGCTCCAGCGCGGCGACCCAGGCAAGGCATCGCCCACTCCGCTCCGCGCATAGCGCTGCGCCGCCGAAGCCGAGGTTCTGGGCGGTCCCCTCGGGAAACGCCGCTCCAGGCACACTGGTAGGCCACAAGGACGGGTCGAAGGTGCAGCCCAGAGAAAAGCTGCCTCTCCGACCAGGTAGGGACCCTGAAGAGTAGTTTCCGCCTCCCCCTCCTTCCACCCCCCACATAAAAAAGACTAGAGCTCCGAAAAACAAAAACTCAACTAACTGAAAATAAAAAAAAGTGAAAAACGGACAGCTGCAGGCTGGGCAGCCATACCCGTACTGGACGGCGCCCCCTAGAAAACCCCTCCACGCTTCTAAGTGGGACCGGCCCCGCGCGGCCATACGTTGCCCGAACGCCTCAAGCGACCACGAGGTCGCGTAATTTGCGAGCCAAGGACGCGCAAGTGGGACAGGCCCTTTACTCTAGCTTCACAATTCATAACCCTTCAACTGTTTTGTCTCACACCTTCTGACTTTTCATCTCTGTCCTTTGTCCAGCCATCTACCCATCACAAACCTCTATCACCTTTATCACCTATTACCTGCCAGGCTTTGGCCTGCCCCTCCTTCTTCCAACTTTCTTCCACCGCAGCTCACAATCAGTCTGAAAAATTGTTCCAACCCAAGACTTCACCGATCCATGTTCTCCAGAGAAGCCACCTGACCCACTGAGTTACTCTACTTAACTCGAGGGGAAAAATACATAAAATACTAATGTATTTTTCCCCTCTTAATTTCTCAATCCCAAATAAAAGACTGCATTAACCCTATGCCCCTCAATATTTTATACATCTCTGTAAGATCATCCCTCAGTCTCCTGTGCACCAAAAAATAAAGTCACAGCCTGCCTAACATCTTCCTGTAATTCAATCCCTCGAATCCTGGTAATATCCCAGTAAATCTTTTCTGCACCCTTTCCAGCTTAATGATATCTTTCCTAAAACTGGGTGTCCAGAAACTGAACTGAATACAGTTGTAATCCCTCATTGCCTGCATTCAGGAAGCGTATCAATTAATTTAACATGAAAAATAATTTACATCTTTCTACATTTTCTAAAGAACCGTTGTAAGGGAAGGTCAAACAACAGATATGGTGCATGAACACTTCCAAACACAATGTTTAATATGACTGTCAGCAGAGAGACAGACAAGAGATAGAGTTTAACAAATTCTTGGAACATGGTGGACAACAAAATCAACATAGTCAGAAAAATAACAATACAATGAATCCACATTCAGAAGGATTTAGAATTTAACATAATTGGGTAAAGAGATGGCAGATGCACTTGCTGTATATTTATATATATGCCATGCATTCTATCATGCCATTAAACCAGTATTTTGGATTCCTTTGAGGGGCCAGCAATTCACACATTATACATTTCTGATCAATACACCATCACGGTGATGGCCTTCAAAGTCCGCAGAAGCCAATTCTCCAGCTACACTAACATAATAGAACACTTTCCATAGAAGCCAGTTAGCTCAACAACCTTCACAAGATTTGTCCCTACCCACCCGAACCACCCCCTCTCTGGGCACTTTCCTTGAAACCGCAAGAAATGCTACACTTGTCGCTTTACCTCCCCCCTTGATCCATTCAAGGACCCAAGCAGTCTTTCCAGGTGCAGCAGAGGTTCACCTGCACCTCCTCCAACCTCATCTATTGCATCCACTGCTCTAGATGTCAGTTGCTCTACATCAGTGAGTCCAAGCGTAGGCTTGGCGATCGCTTTGCCGAACACCTCCACTCGGTTCGCAATAACCAACCTGATCTCCCGGTGGCTCAGCACTTCAACTCCCCCTCCCATTCCGAATCCGACCTTTCTGTCCTTGGCCTCCTCCATTAACAGAGTGAGGACCATCGTAAATTGGAGGAGGAGCACCTCGTATTTCGCTTGGGCAGTTTGCACCCCAGCGGTATGAACATTGACTTCTCTAATTTCAGGTAGTCCTTACTTTCTCCTCCCTTTCTCAGCTCTCCCTCAGCCCTCTGGCTCCACCTCTACCTTTCTTCCTCCCGCCCCACCCACCCTCACATCAGTCTGAAGAAGGGGTTTGACCCAAAACGTTGCCTATTTCCTTCGCTCCATAGATGCTGCCTCACCCGCTGAGTTTCTCCAGCATTTGTCTACCTTCACAAGATGGTCTGGGTTCAAGTTGCAAAATTTCCTTAGAACCAAGGGCAGGATATGATTGGCCACGACCTTGTTATGCAAAACAGACAAAAAAAAATGAAATGCTAGTTTACTAAAGGAGGGCACTATGTTGTGCTCATAGTCTAGAGGACCAAAGAACACATGTTAAACTACAGTTACACATATTGAATTCAGCACTTAAAAAAAAATTAAAGCAGCTGAGATTTGAAGAGATTTTGAAGCTGCCAGATTTTCATTTCAAAGCTAACCAATATGCCAAGTGCTGAGGAGGAGGCTGGTGAAAGGAGTGGAAGGGTGGGGTGCATTGACGCAGCGTGTCATTAGGGAAGAAAAACTACATCGGTAACTGCTCTGGCCTAAATTAGACGATTTTTCGAATTCAACATGTTTGAGACATGACTCACCACCGAAGTTGCTGTGTGAACTATTTGATTAAAACTACATCACCAGAAAAAGCATTAAATCATCTTGTTAATAAATACTGCTCCTGTCCTTAATACTAACATTCTGAGAATATGAATGACAAAAATTAGAAGGGAAATCAAAAAAGCAGAGACCAACTGGAGAACTATAACAAAGCTATCAGTAGCCAGAATTATAAAATTTGCAAATACCTTTGATCATTTGGAGACGTTGATGGAAATGATGCCTCATAGTCCATTACATTAAACAAGACCGGAATCATATTCATAAAAAATTTATAGAAGGCAATTTCAAAACTTTCAGAAAGCGTACATGTGAGGTTTCCAGACCACAGAGGAAAATGTTACATAACAGCTCCGTGGCAAGATTTGCAAATGCATTTTCGCACAACAGCAAAAGCTATTTGAATCTGAAATGAGCAGAGAGTTCATTTAACAAAAAATGACAAGAAAGTTTTATGTTCACGTTTTAAAAATAAACATCGAACTCCAATGTTGAGTCACAGGAAGGGAAAGAACTGGAAAATTTACAAAAGTACAGCATGTTAACCAAAACATTCCCTGTATAATCCAGCCGCCACTATTTGAAGGTGCATTTGGAGTCAGTGCTGTACTTCATAAAAAACAAAGTTGTCATTCTGGACTAGTTTTATTTGCCTGTATTTCGCCCACAGCCCTCTAAACCCTTCCTATCTATACATCTGTCAAAATATTGTTCTAAAGCCGTAATTGCATCTGCTTCTATTTTTCTCTGGCAGCTCATTCCAAATATAGGCTACACTCGAAGTGAGAAAGATGCCCATGAGATCCCTTAAATCCCATCCCTCCCTCACCTTACACCTGTACTCCCTAGTTTAATTATTATTATTATTATTATTTTAATTTATTAGAGGTAAACACATCAGTGTACATCACATTTATATTGTTACAATCATTATACCCCTTAATTTTGTGGCTTTTAAAGAAAAAGAAAAGAAAGAGAGTGAAGTAGGTGAAAAGAGTTGTGAAAGTGAAAGGGGAGAAAAAAACAAAACCCTTGGTCAAAGAATTAGAGAAAGAGGATTAAGAGATAGACCCTGGAAAAGAAAAGAGAAAGAAAAAAGAGACAAAGAGAGAAAAAAAAGCCAATTACTATATTATATCACGCAAAAGGAATCCACCAACTCAATAGTTTTTCATCCCCCCCACCAAGGCCCGAGGTACTCCTGCACCCTATCTTTGTAGCAATTCTATAAATGCAGACCATGTCTGATAGAAGCGATCTGATTTTCCTGCCAGGCAGAGTCTCATATCTTCCAGATGTAATGTTTCAAACATAGTTGAAATCCACATATTTAACGTTGGTATAGGAGCATTTTTCCAGAATATTTATGTTCCTTGGCCTTAATTATGACCCTCATGATTTTGTATACTTCATTAAGATCAACCTCTCAGCCTGCCAAGTCTCTCTACCGATTCCATCCCACACTTGCACCTGTCTGAAACTGAAAAAGGTTCATTGTAATCAGTAAAGGCCCTGTCCCACTTATGTGTCCTTGGCACGTAAATTACGCAACCTCGTGGTCGCGTTGAGGCGCACGGGCATTGTGTTTCTGCGCGGGGCTGGTCCCACTGAGAAGCGCGGAAGAGTATGGAGTTGTGCACGGTATTGTGCAACGCTCCGAAATTTTGTAGAGAACAAAATCTTTGCACGCCACTGGCCTGTCGCGTAACTGTCGGCCAAAGTGGGACAGGCCCTAAACCCTGGCGCAACGCAACGTCTCAACTCCAACAGCAGCAGAAGCAGGCAAACGATCGGCGAGCTCGGCCTGGAGCTCACATCCGTTGTGGATCCGCCCCCATTTCTACTCCCAGAGCGGGGCCAAGAAAATTGAATATAGACACAAAATGCTGGAGTAACTCAGCGGGACTGACAGCATCTCACCGTTCAGACTGAAGAAGGGTCTCGACCCGAAACATCACCCAATGCTTCTCTCCAGAGATGCTGCGAATTCCGCTGAGTTACTTCTGCATTTTGTGTCCATCTTCAAATGATGTCACGAGCTCCAGACGGCGCATTAGGTTACGCGGGACCCTCGCTCCTCAACGCGACCACGAGGTCGCTTAATTAGCGTGCCACGGAGACATAAGTGGGACAGGGGCTTTAGATATTTATGCTCAAGACATGTCCCATCATCATTAAGCCCATTCATTTCTTCCATGGTCTGGTATCAGCTAATTTTACCCCTGGTGAACTTTTCATTCAAAACATGGAGCCCTTGTGCAACACTAATATATGCTGATTGAAATAAGTGTGAGCTATTGCATTTTTTAGCAATGTTACAAAATTTTGAGATTTAAAAAATCAAGTCTGCAATTTATCCCATCAGATAAAGCATAAAAAGAAGTTTAATTTGACACCTAATTTACTTTCATATCTTCAGTATTAAGAAAGTTATGGCCATTTTCATACTCGGAAATTAGCATCTTGTTCCCCATTGCCTTTCAATTGACTTAACTCAAAAGCTGTGATCTGGAACAGTTAAAAGCCCATAACTTTCTTAAAAATTAAGACAACTCAATGGAATTTTCAGTTATTATAGATTGAAGCATTCTGAAACAAATATGAAACAATCTTACTTGGATGACCTGAAATTAAAGCATATAATTAGTTAGTTATCTAATTGTAGCTCATTACAAAATTCAATGAGTAGATCTAAACATCTATCCATTTCTTAAGAAAAGATGAACTTTTTTTAAATTGCCAAATAACATTCACACAATAATCCACAATATAACATAATTTTTAAATCTAATTTTCATGAATTTCTGGGCCAAACGGAAGGAATTTAATGTTTGATTCCTGTAAATTAATGGCCATTTAAATCAACTAGCGAGTGGGTTTTAGTGGAATGCGGTGGATTGGAACGGTGCAGTTAGCGGTGAAGTCGGGAGGAAAAATATTGTTTGTTCATACATTTTTTGAGACACCATTTCGCAACATGAAAATGTCATTAAAGCCTCCCGAAAAACCAACTTTTAATATAAAAATAAACTATTTACCTTTTCTTTTCCCCTACGCAAAATCCTTCCGGTTGTTGGTGCTCACGGCTTTTGAAGGCAATTTTTAAATTACTCTAGTTAATAAATAATTTAGAGTAATTTAAAAATACCTTAATTCATGAAATGTCGGAGCGATTTTTCTTCCGCAACGAAATCGCCCGACATTCATCGATTTTCCAGGTCTGTTGAAAAACCGCACTTTAAGCCTGCCCCCCTCTGAAAGGCGCCAAAGTCGCGCACACGGGGAGCGGCAGAACTGCAGCGCTGCTCAAGTTAAGTTTTGCAACATACCTACATTTTTGGAAGCCAAACCAGATCTGAACCTTCAGTGAATGGTAGGGTTCCAAGAAAGTACTATGGTGCATAGAAATCCAGGGGTACCAGCACTTTTATCTGAAATGGCATCACGGGTAGAAAGGGTGGAGAAGGCAGCTTTTGGCACACTGGCCTTCATCAAAGAAGTTGTGCCATGCTACAGTTGTACAAGACATTACTGAGGCCACAATTGGAGTACTTTTTTCAGTCATGGTCATTCTGCTGTACGAAAGATGCCATTAAGCCGGAAAGAGTGTAGAGAAGATTTTGTTTAGTTTTAGTTTAGAGACACAGCGCTGTTTGTTTGTTGGTGTTAATAAACACAAAATGCTGGAATAACTCAGCGTGCCAGGCAGCATCTCTGGAGAGAAGGAATAAGTGACGTTTTGAGTCCCTTCTTCAGACTGATGTCAGGGGAGTGGGCGGTACAGACATAAAATGTAGTCGGAGACAGTAAGACTGGTACAAGAACTGGGAAGGAGGAGGGGATGGAGATAGTGGGAAAGCAAGGGCTACTTGAAGTTAGAGAAGTCAATGTTCGTACTGCTAGGGTGTAAGCTACCCAAGCGAAATGTGAGGTGCTGTTCCTCCAATTAGCGCTGGGCCTCACTCTGACAATGGACGCCCAGGACAGAAAAGTCTGTGTGGGAATGGGAAAGGGAGTTAAAGTGTTGAGCAACCGGGAGATTAAGTAGGTTTAGGCGGACTGAGCAAGGTGTTAGCGAAACGATCGTCGAGCCTGCTCTCGATCTCGCCGATACACAGAAGTCCACACCTGGAACAGTGGATACAGTAGATAAGGTTGGAGGAGGTGCAAGTGAACCTCTGCCTAATCTGAAAAGACTGTTGGGGTCCTTGGACATGGTCGAGCGGGGAGGTATAGGGACAGGTGTGGCATCTCCTGCGGTTGCAGGGGAAAGTACCTGGGGAGGAGGTGGTTTGGGTGGGAAGGGACGAGTTGACCAGGGAGTTGTGGAGGGAGCAGTCTCTGCAGAAAGGGGTGGAGATGGGAAGACGTGGCTAGTATTGGGATCCCGTTGGAGGTGGCAAAAATGTCGGAGGATTATGTACTGTATGCGATGGCTGATGGGGTGGAAGGTGAGGACAAGGGGAACTCTGTCCTTGTCATGAATGGGGGGGAAAAGGGGAGCATGGGGAGCTGCGGGATATCGAGATCCTAGTTAGAGCCACATCTATAGTGGAAGAGGGGAACCCCCATTCCCTAAAGAATGAGGACATCTCCGATGACTTGGTTTGGAACACCTCATACTGGTTTGGAACACCTCACACCTCCATCTACGCGCAGATGCGGCGTAGATGGAGGAATTGGGAGTAGGGGATAGAGTCTTTACAGGAAGCATGGTGCGAAGAAATGTAGTCAAGATAGCTGTGGGAGTCAGTGGGTTTGTAATAGATGTCAATCGATAGTCTCCTGTGATGGAGATGGTGAGATCTAGAAACGGTAGGGAGATGTGGGATTTGGTCCTAGTGTATTTGAGTGCAGGATGGAAATTAGTCGTGAAGTTGATAAAGTCAGTGAGTTCTTCACGGGTGCAGGAGGTAGCACCGATGCAGTCGTCAATGTAGCGGAGGTAGTGTTCGGGGACAGGGCCAGTATATGCCTGGAACAGTGATTGTTTGACGTACCCTACAAAGAGGCAGGCATAGCTGGGGCCCATGCGAGTGCCCATAACTACGCCTTTGATTTGGAGGAAGTGGGAGGAGTCAAAGGTGAAGTTGTTACGGGTAAGGACCAACTCTGCTTGGCGAAGGAGAGCGTTTGTAGACACTGCCCGTCTTGCTGAGTTACTCCAGCATTTTGTGTCTTTCTTCGATTTAAACCAGCATCTGCAGTTCTTTCCTACAGCGTTTGTTGCCGTGCTCCATGACTATGATATTGGATGCCAGATAAACGCCTTCAATTACCAATTCTCAATTCTAGTTTCAAAAGCATAATCTGTCTTTCTTTGCATTCAAATAGGTCATATATTGAATGTGTGTTCTCCCATCATTAGCCTAGTTAGAGACAAGATCAGTACATTCAAGCCTATAAGGCAGTATTTATCTTTTTTTTTCCAATTGGAGAACTGAAGGAAGAAACAGAGCCAAACTTGCACTGAAGCTGGAATCCACTATTGGCTTTGGTTGGGGGATGGTGTTGGTGGAAGCGCGCCCAGAAGAAAGAAATCACTCCAAAATGAGGGCAGCTGAAGTCATTTTGCAACTCCTACATACAACACATTCATTGTGGATTCTATGTGCAGCCAAGATGGCTTGTATAACTAAATCACAATCAGTGAGCATTTGGAAATCTCACGTCATGAAGCCTGTTAGGTTTGTGCTGAAAAGATTAATGAGTAGCAGTGATAAAGATAGGTTTGAAAGTGTAGTTACCTGGAAGGAATGGATAGGAAGAAAGTATGTCTCTTTTTAAATCTATTTTTTGGACATGGGCATTGTTGTACGAGCTGTTTATTTCTCATTCCTTTTTGCTCTTGGACAGGAGATTCTGCTTTTGGACAGGACATTCTGTGGCAACAGACGAGACTCGAGGATGGTGTGTTGCCTCCGTGGTGCCAGGGTCCAAGACATCTCGGATCGATTGCTGGGCATCCTCAAGGGAGAAGGGGAGCAGCCAGAAGTGGTTGTGCATGTCGGCACAAATGTCGTCGGGAAGAAGAGGAAGGAAGTTCTGCAATGTGAGTTTAGAGAGTTAGGAAGAAGGTTGAAAAGCAGGACCTCTAGGGTGGTTATCCCTAGCATGCTTCCAGTACCTCGAGCTGGTGAGGGCAGGAACAGGGAGATAGGGGATCTGAATGTGTGGCTGGGAAGCTGGTGCATGGGGCAGGGATTTAGATGTATGGACATTTGGGATCTCTTCTGGGGTAGGAGGTGACCTGTACAAAAGGGACGGCTCAGTTGGAGATTGGTAGACATGATGTTGTGGAAGTTACAGAGACATGGCTACAAGAGGATCGGAGCAGGGAACTGAATATTCAGAGTTATACGTCCTATCGGAAAGATAGACAGATGGGCAGAGGTGGTGGGGCAGCTAAGTTGGCGAGGAATTAAATTCAGTCCTTTGCGAGGGGTGATATAGAATCAGAAGATGTAGAGTCATTATGGATAGAACTGCGAAATTGTAAGGGTCAAAAGACCCTAATGGGAGTTATCTACAGGCCCCAAACAGTAGACTGGATGTAAGGTCCAAGTTGCACCAGGAGTTAAAATTGGCACATAACAAAGGTAATGCTACGGTGGTTATGGGAGATTTCAATACGCAGGTAGACTTGGAAAATCAGGTTGATACTGGACCCCAAGAAAGGGAGTTTGTAGGGTGCCTCTGATATGGATTCTTAGAGCAGTTTGTACTCGAGCTGACAAGATTCTGGATTTAGTGTTGTGTAATGAACCGGATATGATAAGGGAACTCAAAGTAAAGAAACCATTTGGAGGCAGTGACCATATAATGTTTTAATCTGTAGTTTGAGAGGGAGAAGGTAAAATCAGAAGTGTCAGTATTGCAGATGAACAAAGGGGACTATGGAGGTATGAGGAAGGACCTGGCCAAAGTTGACTGGAAAGGGACCCTAGCAGGGATGACAGTGGAACAGCAATTGCAGGAATTTCTGGAAATAATCTAGAAGATGCAGAATCATTTCATTCTAAAGAGGAAGAAAGATTCTAAGGGGAGTAAGACGCGACCATGGCTGACAAGGGAAGTCAAGGATACTATAAAACTAAAAAAGACATTTAACATAGCAAAGATGAACGGGAAGTCAGAGGATTGGGAACATTTTAAAGAACAATTGAAGGTAACTAAAAAGGCAATACAGGGAGAAAAGATGACGTACGATTTTATTTAACGGGGAACAAGGGAATGGCAGACGAGTTGAACAGGTACTTCGGTTCTGTCCTCACTAAGGAAGACACAAACAATCTCCCAGAAGTACTAGGGGACAGAGGATCTAGGGTGAAGGAGGAACTGAAGGAAATTCACGTGTCAGGAAATGGTGTTTGGTGGACTGATGGGACTGAAGGCGGATAAATCCAAGGTACTCAAGTAGGTGGCTCTAGAAATCATGGACACATTGGTGATCATTTTATAATGTTCTCTAGTTTCTGGATCAGTTCTTTAAGAAAGGAGGGAGAGAGAAAACAGGGAATTTTAAACCAGTTAGCTTGACATCGGTGGTGAGGAAGATGCTGGAGTCAATTATTAAAGATGTAATAGCGGCGCATTTGGATAGCAGTAGCAGATCAGTCCAAGTAAGCATAGATTTATGAAGGGGAAATCTTGCTTGACTAATCTACTGGAATTTGTTGAGGATGTAACAAGTAAAATGGATAAGGGAGAGCCAATGGATGTAGTGTATCTGGACCTTCAGAAAACCTTTGAGAAGGTCCCACACAGGAGATTAGTGGGCAAAATTAGAGCACATGGGTATTGGGGGTAGGGTATTGACATGGATAGAAAATTGGTTCGCAGACAGGAAACAAAGAGTAGGGATTAATGGGTCCCTTTCAGAATGGCAGGCAATGACTAGTGGGGTGCCGCAAGGCTCGGTGCTGGGACAGCTATTTACAACAAACATTAATGATTAAGAGTCAAGAGTGTTTTATTGACAAGAGTATTTTAGATGAAGGAATTAAAAGTAACATTAGCAAATTTGCAGATGACACAAAGCTGGGTGGCAGGGTGAATTGGAAAAGGATGCAGGGTGACTTGGACAGGTTGGGTGAGTGGGCAGATGCATGACAGATGCAGTATAATGTGGATAAATGTGAGGTTATCCACTTTGATGGCAAGAACAAGAAGGCAGGTTATTATCTGAATGATGTCAGATTAGGAAAAAGGGAAGTGCAACGAGACCTGGTGTCCTTGTACATCGGTCACTGAAAGTATGCATGCAGGTACAGCAGGCAGTGAAGAAAGCTAATGGCATGTTGGCCTTCTTAACGAGAGGATTTGTACAGGAGCAAACAGGTCCTTCTGCAGTTGTACAGGCCCCTGGTGAGACTACACCTGGAGTATTGAGTGAAGTTTTGGTCCCCTAATTTGAGGAAGGAGATTCTTGCTATTGAGGGAGTGCAGCGTAGGTTCATGAGGTTAATTCCCGGTATGGCGGACTGTCATATAATAAAAGAATGGAACGACTGGGCTTGCATTCACTGGAATTTATGATGAGAGGGGATCATATAGAAACATAACATTATTAAGGAATTGGACAACCTAGATGCAGGAAAAATGTTCCTGATGTTGGGAGAGTCCAGAACCAGGGCTGACAGTTTAAGAATAATGGGTGGGCCATTTAGAACTGAGATGATGAAAAATGTTTTCACCCAGAAAGTTGTGAAATTCTCTGCCTCAGAAGGCAGTGGAGGCCGATTCACTGGATGCATTCAAAAGAGAGTTAGATAGAGCTCTTCCGGCTAGCGGAATCAAGGGATATGGGGAGAAGGCAGGAATGGGGTATTGGATGATCAGCCATGATCACATTGAATGACGGTGCTGGCTCGAAGGGTCGAATGGCCTACTCCTGCACCTATTTTCTATGTTTAATAAAGGTGGTGATCATGGACTATCTCCTTGAACTAGTGATCTGATAACAAAAGTGCGACCATTCACCCTATCCTAATTTTACACAACCCAAAAACAATCATCCATTCCACCTTCTTGACCCCAGGAACAATGGTCCCAGGCTATCCTTATGAATCAAGCCCTCCAGTCCCAGCAGCATCCTTATGATTTGTTGCTGCACCCTCTCTAGCTCAACCATATGAAACCTACACTGCTGTGATGAGATGGACAGTCTCATCAACATCTTGTACAGCCGATGGCCCCACTCTTGTACAGGTAGTTATGCTACAACATGATAGTTCTTAAGAAACCTCACTTTATAAAAAATCGAGTTATGCAAAGAATTGTTCGATGAAGAATGGGGCTAGGGGCTGACGAGTTTCAGACTAGCAATGCACATTATATTTTCCAATATAAAAAGGTGCTGTTACGAAGCAACAAGACTGGCTCAATGACTGGCTTAACGTCATTCAACTCATCTAGTCTAAATAACCCGGTTCCGAACACAGTGAGGATATGAGTTTACTGCTTTTGTGTTTACAGACATTTCCAGAACTTGTAACCTCCCTGAATGATACTTCTTTAATTTTAGGCATTACTCAGAGCATAATCTATTGGATATCCTGTTTATTCAGTCAAGCACAAGACTAAGTTGTACTAATTTTTATCATCTTATTTCCACAGTATCAGAATAATCAGCGGGTTAAGTTTACTATCCATCAAATTTAATATTCAACATGGTTTTTTTTTAAATTTACTAAGAATAGGAAGGGAACACAAAAAAATCCACCCCTACTTTTCAAAGTTGATAATCATCCAAACTGAATCATGAAAAGCAACTTAGTTGATACAGATCATAATTACGTTATGAAATTTTACATTGTTGATTGGGATCTGGATTATTCACAGAACAATAGTCCCACAGAGAGCTAGCTTCACATTTTTCAACCATATGTGCCAGAACATTAAGAAAATGTCACAAGTTCATCAGCCTTTATTCCTTCTAGCAGTGACCATACACTTTGCTACACTGTATTCCATTTGCCACTTCTTTGCCCACTCTCAAAACCTGTCAAGGTCTTTCTCCCTGCTTCCTCAACACTACCTGCCCCTTCACCAATCTTCATATCATCTGTAAACTTGGCCACAAAGCCACCTATCACCCAGATCATTAACATAAAACATGAAATGCAGCAAACCCATCACCAACCTCTGTGGAACATCACTAGTCACCGGCAGCCAACCAGAAAAGACTCCTCACTGATATAATTGAAATGTAAACAAAAAGTCAAGCGGCTTGACAGGATAGATGCAAAGCTGACGTGTCCACTTACTGAGGTGTCCAGAACGATGGATCACATTCTCAGAGAGAAAGTCTTTTAGGATAGAGTTGAAAAGAAATGGTTTCTCCCAGACAGCGGGGAATCTTTGGAATACTCCAACCAAGAGGGTTGTAGAGAATCAGTCACTGAATATATTCAAGACAGAGATTGATAGATTTTTGGAGAAACAAATGACGTTTGGTTTGAACTGGAAAATGGCACAAGCCAGAGATCAAATACGATCTTAATGTATTATGTTAAATACGATGTTAATTTTGTGTTTATTTTATGGTATTGTTATTTTTATATATGTATGACTGCAGGCACGAAATTTCGTTCAGACCGAAAGGTCTGAATGACAATAAAGGCATTCAATTCATTCAATTCAATTACTGAATGACATAGCAGGCACATAGGAACAAATAATCCGTTCCAGGGTCCATATCTCATGTTCTTATGATCAAAACCCGTAACTTCTACAAACTGCTGAAGGAGTTCGGCCCATCGGGCAGCATATGTGGAGGAAAATGGACCAGTGACTTTCCGAGTTGTGAACCTTCAAGACTGGAGTAGAGAGGGGATAGCTGGTAGAAAAAAGGTCAGGGGAAGGGAGAAGGGAGGGAGAGGAGGGGAGGGGGGGGGGCAAGAGCTGGCAAGTGATAGGTGGATCCAGGTAAGGTTACCCAAGCAGAATATGGGATGCTTATTCTTCTGGTTTGCATGTGGCCTCACTCTGGCAATGGAGGCCGAGGACAGACTGGTCTGTACAGGAATGGAAAGGGGAATTGAAGGGCCTTGCCAACAGGAGCTCTGGTTGGCCCTGGTGGGCTAAGAGCAAGTGTTTGGTGACACGATGGCCGAGTCCCTGCTTGATCTCATCGAAGTGGAGGAGGCCACTGCAAAGAGCAATAAACAAGGTTGAAGAGATGCCTGTAAACCTCTGCCCTGGAAAAGCATTTTAGGTCCTAGAATAGAGGTGAGGGAAATGGTGTAGGGACTAGTCAGACCGAGTTTATTGTCATATACACAGGTATTATGAGACTTGGATATAATGAAAATCTTGCTTGCAGCAGCAGCATCACAGGAACATAGATGCAGGAAATGCACACAAGTTTTGTACCTCCCAATTGCAAGGGAATGGGTTCAGGAGTAGAAAAACAGGAAGAATGAGCAAATCAAGGAGTCAGTGGACTCCGTGGAAACCAGAGTAAGGTGTGGACGGGAAGATCTGACTGATTGTGTGATTGCATTAAAGCTAGTAGATGTATTGACGAATGATGTATTGATGCATAGACTAGTGAAATGAAAGAACTACTATAGAACTTTATCCCTGTTCTGTTTGGGGGAGTGGAGATGCAAGCAGAAGTGCAGGTAATGGAGAGAAAACAGGTGGGGGTACCATCCAGAATATCTGGAATCTTTGCTCAAGATTCCAGCATTTGCAGTGTCTTGTGTTGCTCAAGATTTCAGTATTTGCAGTCTCTTGTGTCTCCTTGTAACTTTTGCCCCATTCTTGCCTTTTGGAGAAAATGATTGTTGGAATGAATTATAAGATAATCTATTGGAGTTGACTTAAGATCTAGCAACTTCCAAGCAAAACATTCTCAAAAGCTAAGGTCCTGAACCAATCATAACTCACTCCAGGCATCTGAGAACTAAAGCTCTTTAAATTTAGGTCCCATGTTAATTATAACAGTGCTATCCATTTTAGCCAAATGCTTTGATTTTAGAGCTCCTGTAAGTATTAATGATCAACATATTATTTGACAATAAAATATTCAACAAGCTTTTTATTTGCAACATAAATGTCCCACCGAACACTTTTAACAAAATAATAAGTGTTGCATTTCAATACTACTTTAAGATACAGGAGACAGCCATTGGGGCAGTCACGTCTATACTTAGCAATGTTACAAAATTTTGAGATTTTAAAAATCAAGTCTGCAATTTATCCCATCAGATAAAGCATAAAAAGAAGTTTAATTTGACACCCAATTCACTTTCATATCTTCAGTATTAAGAAAGTTATGACCATTTTCATACTCGGAAATTAGCATCTTGTTCCCCATTGCCTTTCAATTGACTTAACTCAAAAGCTGTGATCTGGAACAGTTAAAAGCCCATAACTTTCTTAAAAATTAAGAGAACTCAATTAAATTTTCACTTATTATAGATTGAAGCATTCTGAAACAAATATGAAACAATCTTACTTGGATGACCTGAAATTAAAGCATATAATTAGTTAGTTATCTAATTGTAGCTCATTACAAAATTCAATGAGTAGATCTAAACATCTATCCATTTCTTAAGAAAATATAAACTTTTTTAAAATTGCCTAAGTGTCCAAATAACATTCACACAATAATCCACAATATAACATAATTTTTAAATCTCATTTTCATTAATTTATAGGCCAAATGGAAGGAATTTAGTGTTTAATGCCTGCAAATTAATGGCCATTTAAATCAACTACCGAGTGGGTTTTAGTGGAATGCGGTGGATTAGAACGTTGCGGTTTGCGGTGAAGTCAGAATGAAAAATACAGCCGGTTCATACATTTTTTTTGTCCCCTTTTCGCAACATGAAAATGTTATTAAAGCCTTCCGAAAAACCAAGTTCTAATGTAAAAATAAACTGTGTAGCTTCTTTTATCGCCTACCTTAGGTCCGTTCTGCTGTCACCATTCAGAGCTTTAGAAGATGATTTTTAAACTACTCCAGTTAATAAATAATCTAGCGTAGTTTAAAAATAGCTTTATGAATGAAATGTCAGAGCGATTTCTCTTTAGCGACGAAGTCGCCCGACATGGATTGATTTGGACTGCCTAGAAGAAAAAAAAATTGGCATTTTAAACACGCCCCCCTCTGTACGGCGCCAAAGTCGCGCACATGGGGAGCGGCAGAACTGCAGCGCTGCTAAAGGTAGGTATTGTAACATACCTACTATACTGGCTCACATAAAAAATCTAATCACCCACTAATATGTTCCCACCAGCTCTCCCCATATTCTGCCACTTATCTGTAAACTGGTGGCAAGTCAGGATATCAAGATAGCCATTAACCTATTAATTAGGTTAATGGCTGCAACCTGTACACTGCAAGGGCCAGGAAGCGAGCAGGCAAGATCATCTCTGACCCCTCTCACCCTGGCCACAAACTCTTTGAATCACTTCCCTCTGGAAGGCAACTCCGGACTGTCAAAGCTGCCAGACATAAAAAGTTTTTATCCACGACTAGTTGCTCTACTCAACAGCCAAAAATCTGTAGCCTCCCTATGATCCGGTATTTTGTTGGTTCACATGCTTAATCAATGGTGTTTTATCATTAATGTCTTATTATTATTAATGTTTAGTATTTTTTGAGTCATTCGTAACTGTCACTGTATGTCATGTTGTTACTTGTGTGTGGAGCACCAGGGCAAATTCCTTGTATGTGAATACTTGGCCAATAAACTTACTTAAACTTCTTTTGGGGGGGGGGGGGGAAAGGGGGAAGAGGTGCTGGAGGGAATCCACACGGTCACAGGGACAATGAGGGAATTCCACACAAACATCACCTGGGTCACTGGAGTAGGGAGGCAGCAACTCTAATGGTTCAAATCACTTTTTAAAACTTCTACATAACTAAACTTACTTATATTATTAGTCAAGGGTGTTTTATTGTCATATGTTCCAGATAGAACAATGATGGTACACTGTAAACAATATAATAAATGAGAAAGAAAAAAATTATAACCTCATGTAGGATTTCTAACCACTACTTGTAATGTTGGAAGCAAGAATGACAAGTCAAGAGTAATCAGACCACAAGAGTGTTTCCGGAATTACTCGAAAAATCTTTTTTGGTGCAGATTACATGTGTTTTGATGCAGCAACTGAGCTAGTTGTTGTGAGTCAGATGCAACTAATTTCTTCATCTTTCTTCTAAGATCTGAACCTTCATGATTTTAAATACTTCTAATAGATCTAATATGTTCCAGAAGAGCAGATCCAGCTTCTCCAGTATATTTACGTAAATAAAGTACCTCCTCATCCCTGAGTTTGTAACTCTAATTGGCACAGAACTCCATCTGTGACTGAACAACGGTTTCATCAAGATCATCATAACTTTTCTGCTCTTGCACTGTTCATCTTTATGTTTAAATGCAGGGTGATGTATACTTCTTTTAAACCACTTAAACAATCTGCCTGGCTACTTTCAACAGACTATTTATATTTCCACACCATTTGATCTATGCTTTAACAATTGCACCTTTGAGCTTATATTGACTGTTCTCATTATCAATACCAACATATAACACTTCATATTTGTCAGAATCAGGTTCCATCTGTAAGCTATCCAACCATGCCATCAGTTTGGCTACATCTCCTTATAGTCTGCTCTTTTCCTCACAGACAACCATACATCCTGGCCTTGCAGCATCAACAAATTTAGAAATTGTGCCTTGAACACCCAAGTGAAACTTAGATTAAAAAGCAGTGGTCCTTGAATGGACCCTTGGGAGTCTCTACTGTACACATTCCACTGGTCTATTAAAGTATCTTGAAGCACTCTAGTCAGCCTTCGCAGTCCTTATCATGCTTTCCTTTATGTTTGGCATCTGCAACAGGGCATTTTTATATATATTTGAGTTTTATTTTGGTCATCCAGCAAATTCGGTCTTTAATTTCCCAATTTTTCTCCCTCACATCAATGCACATTAAGACTGTTTACTGCAAGACCATTTACACTCCCAGTCTCACATCCACCCAGTGAATGACAATACTTACAAAATAATATTTTAAATACCGATAAACGGTAATTAACAAGTACTGATTTGATAATGTTTTGTTCCAATGTTTCATGTTGATCGGTGAATAGAAGCTTCACATATGTCAATTTCATATCAACCAGATTTTGCACACTTAAGGAAAACAAATTGAGTCGAAATAGGACATTTAACAGAAAACACTGAGCTGATTCAGAGGTATAATCACAGGGGAAAAAAAATACCATGCCAAAAGAAATATGAAATGAGGTTTCAAAAGCATGCATAGTGGGTTTAAGGATGGGAATCCATTGAGATGGGAACCAGGTTGCTGGAGATTCAGCTGAAAGTAGTGGAAACAGCCACACCCAGAGTCAAATTTTGCAAGTGTCCAACTGGAAAAGATTGCAGTCGGCAGAAATGCAAATCATTGCACGAAAACATTGAAGGAAATGGTTTCAAATGTTAGATTCAGAAAAACTTAGTGACAAGAAGTTAATACAAGTCAGAAGGACAATTGGAATTTGGTCAATAAACAATTTATTGTAGGAACCCAGTGGTCAGACAGCACCTGTGGACACGATGACTCTTCAGGTCAGGACTCTTCTTCAGAGTGATGAATAGAAGGGAGACAGCTGATAGAACGAAGCGAGAGGAAAGGGAAGGTCGATGTTTTGAATAAACCCAACAAATGTGGTGGGGACTGACTAAAAACACATTGAGAGAGGCAGGAGAGGAGATTGCGGAAGCCTTGGCGAAGATCTTTGCCTCTTCTCTACCCAAAGGGGAGGACCCAGGAAACTGGAGATAGCTAATGTTGCTAATTTAATATACAATAATTCAAATATTTTCACTCAACCTCATTAAACATGGCAATAAACTAAACGTAGCATTTTTGGCACAGTCTGAAGACAATGGCTTCTGTATTCCTCACGGTTACAAAGCTGCAAATTATTTAAGATCCAATGTCAAAAAAGCTGTCTCTAATTTGGTGATAAAGACATGAGAAATAGAGCTAGTTGTTTTCAGCACGTATCAACTATCACTGAAGACCAACATTATCAGTGCAAAAATGAGGAACAGACTGAAGACAGATCCAATTGTGACTCCAGAAATCAGTGGAGTTGAGATGAGAAGTTAACTGAATGTGAAAAGCTGATTGGAGATTTAACATCCGGTAGGCTTTGGGTAGTAGCTCAGAACCAGGTGCTTTGCTTTCATTGTATAGAATTATTGATTGAAATTCTCATGTAAGAGCCACGATTAAGATGTTTGCACATGAAACTAAACTGCCAGTATAGATTATAGTGGGAATTATATTGTTGTTGGATGCCAACCATCAAAAATTGCAGAAAATTGCAGCAGGTGATCCTCAGGAAAGTCCATGGCACAATGAGCTTCAGTGCTTCATCAATAACCTGCCTTCCATCCAAAGCAACTAAGGATCCGTTTTCAGCAACTAACCTGGATCAGTTACGTAAATAATGTAACACCAAGGACAGGGAAAAAGTGTACCATAGGTAGTCGCCAATTTGGTTGCGCCAGCTGAGTAATAAGTCTGGTTTTGAGTGGATCACGTCATACCTACAATTGTTAATGTGGAAATTGCTGAATGACTCATTGTCCAATCAACCTGCCTCACATTTCCACTTGATGAAAGAGTTTCCTAACTCAACAGGATGACTGAAAACTTAAAAAGGCTATACTGTGTTGAGAAGTCAAAAATAGAAATTTAGCAGAAATGAGCTAACAAACCACACCCTTCCTGTGGGTCTCACTACCACATGGCTCTTTTCCTCATATCTTATGGGAAATGACAGAATACTTGGCTTCCTAACAGGATTTTATTCTACTATCCTAAAGGCAGCGCTACTTCTCTAGCTATAAGCATGCTGCTACTTTGTGAATGAAGCCAGTGAAGGATGCAGGGGAAGGGGGTGGGAGACTGACAATTTATGACATTGACGCTATTTTTAGGTACCATCAAGGGTTCAAACAAAGCTGACATAGTGATCTGAATTATAATCAAAACTTAATATTGAGTTTTAGATTCATTAAATGTACATTGTCATCGGCAATATGTGATGCATTTCAAGCACAGGAAATGGCATTTCTTTTAAACAATTGCAATATTTCTTCACCAGATAATAATTCAAAAATGACATTATGTGCAAAAAGAACCAGCTGCTGCGCAGAGGGGAAAAGGATGCAAATTCTTTACTGGTGAACAAGCCGAGTCCCCATATGTGTCGATGGCTTTACATCAAAAGCATGCAAATGTAAAAGCTGCTCAAATTAATTCAGACCTTTTCAATCATATATCCCTATGTTACTAGATACAGATCTGGGATAAACTGCCCATAACAACCAGAGCTCAAGTGGGTCCAAAACACTTCTATCAACCTTGATGAGATGGGTAATATTATCAAGGTGAACATTTTGAACCAATTTTCTGCTTCAGGGCACGTGTCATAATAAAAAGGCAATTGACCCGAAATGGTAATTACGACATATAGTGCTGGAGTATCTCAACGCATCAGGAAGCATATTTGGAGAACTTGAATAGGTGATGTTTTGGTTTGGATGCCTTCTTCAGATTGGTTGTTGTAGGAGGGAGAAAGCTGGGAAGGGATCTGGGGGTGGGACAAAGCCTGGCAAAGGTGGATTCAGATGAAGGGAGGGATTTGATTGGCAGACAGTTAGATGAGACCAGTAGATGAAAAGACAACGTGAGGTATGGATAGAAGAGGCATGTAGAAGCCCATAGGAAGGAAAAAAGTTGGGGGAGGGGTAGGGTAAGTTAGAAATGGATGCATATCCAGATGGGGCACAGGGGAAAGAAGAGGTGAAAAGGGGAAGGGGGGTAGGAGAGTTGTCTTTGGAGGCCAGTTAGCTAAAATTGGAGAATTCTTGTCCACACCATTGGGTTGTAAGCTACCCAAGCGCAATATGAAGGTTGTTCCTCCACTTCGCATGTGGCCTCACTCTGGCAATAGCAACCGGGAGATCCAGTAGACCTTGGAAGACCAAGCGCAAGTGTTCGGTGAAATGGTTGCAGTCTACGCTTGGTTTTGCCGAGGTAAAGGAGGCCACATCAGAAGCATCAAATTAAATAGACGAGATTAGAGGAAATACATGCGAACCTCTGACGCACCTGGAAGGGTTGCTGAGTTCCCTGGATGGATGTAAGGGAGGAGGTCTAGGGATGGGTATTGCAACTTCAACCACTTCATCCTGAAACGTTAATTTTGTATCTGCCTCCAAAGTGCTGACTGACAAGCTTAGGATTTCCAGAATTTTATGTTTTTCAGATCGCCAGTATCAGCAGATTTTTTTGCTATGTCATGTCATTGCTGCTCTTTTAAACAATGGCAGCTTTCAGTTATACATCTCATTTTCTGGGTGGGGAGGGTTGGTTACTGGGAGACAAAGAGCATTAGCTACTAGCTACTTTACGAACTTGAATGTTTGCATGGGTCCATGCTAGTTCGAAACAACCATTACACACAAGAGAATACTTATCTGTTACTATAATCCGTTCATTCCCCAGATATTAAAAAACCTTGGTTAAACCAGATGGCATAAATAGCAAGCAAACATAATTTTTCACAAATTTATATTTGTAATTAAACCATTACTATTAACACCGTTTAGTTTTAATGTACATGCACTCATATTGACTCGTTAGTCTGTATTGGCTGAAAAATTGCAGGCCTTCATTACGTAAAGAGTTCAATCTATAGTGCTAAGATAGTCCCCCATTTCTGCCATGCCATCCCAAAATTTCAGTGCTGAAACCCAAGAGCATTATAGAAACATAGACATAGAAAATAGGTGCAGGAGTAGGCCATTCGGCCCTTCACCGCCATTCAATATGATCATATGGCTGATCATCCAACTCAGTATCCTGTACCTGCCTTCTCTCCATACCCCCTGATCCCTTTAGCCACAGGGGCCACATCTAACTCCCTCTTAAATATAGCCAATGAACTGGCCTCAACTACCTTCTATGGCAGAGAATTCCACAAATTCATCACTGTGTGAGAAAAATGTTTTTCTCATCTCAGTCCTAAAAGACTTCCCCCTTATCCTTAAATAGTGGCCCCCTTGTTCTGGACTTCCCCAACATCGGGAACAATCTTCCTGCATCTAGCTTGTCCAACCCCTTAAGAATGTTGTAAGTTTCTATAAGATCCCCCCTCCCAAAATCTTCTAAATTCTAGCGAGTACAAGCTGAGTCTATCCTGTCTTTCTTCATATGAAAGCCCTGACATACCATGAATCAGTCTGGTGAACCTTCTCTGTACTCCCTCTATGGCAAGAATGTCTTTCCTCAGATTAGGAGACCAAAACTGTACGCAATACTCCAGGTGTGGTCTCACCAAGACCCTGTACAACTGCAGTAGAACCTCCCTGCTCCTATACTCAAATCCTTTTGCTATGAATGCTAACATACCATTCGCTTTCTTCACTGCCTGCTGCACCTGCATGCCTACTTTCAATGACTGGTGTACTATGACACCCAGGTCTCGTTGCATCTCCCCTTTTCCTAATCGGCCACCATTCAGATAATAGTTCACTTTCCTGTTCTTGCCACCAAAGTTGATAACCTCACATTTATCCACATTATACTGCATCTGCCATGCATTTGACCAGTCACCCAACCTATCCAAGTCACCTTGCATCCTCCTAGCATCCCTCTCACAGCTAACACTGTCCCCCAGCTTCGTGTCACCCGCAAACTTGGAGATGTTGCATTCAATTCCCTCATCCAGATCATTAATATATATTGTAAATAGCTGGGATCCCAGCATTGAGCCTTGCAGTACCCCACTAGTCATTGCCTGCCATTCTGAAAATGACCCATTTACTCCTACTCTTTTGCTTCCTGTCTGCCAGCCAGTTCTCTATCCACATCAATACTGAACCCCCAATACCGTGGGCTTTAAGTTTGCATACTAATCTCTTATGTGGGACCTTGTCGAAAGCCTTCTGAAAGTCCAGATATAACACATCCACTGGTTCTCCCTTATCCACTCTGCTAGTTACATCCTCGAAAAATTCTATAAGATTCGTCAGACATGATTTACCTTTCATAAATCCATGCTGACTTTGTCCAATGATTTCACCACTTTCCAAATGTGCTGCTATCCCATCTTTAATAACTAACTCTAGCATTTTCCCCACTACCGATGTTAGACTAACTGGTCTGTAATTCCCCGTTTTTTCTCCCCTCCCTTTTTAAAAAGTTGGGTTACATTAGGACCTTTCAATCCTCAGGAACTACTCCAGAATCTAAAAAGTTTTGAAAAATTATCATTAATGCATCCACTATTTCTGGGTCTACTTCCTTAAGTACTCTGGGATGTAGCCTATCTGGCCCTGGGAATTTATCGGCCTTTATTCAATTTAATTTACCCAACACCACTTCCCGCCTATCCTGGATTTCACACAGTTCCTCCATATCATTTGACCCCTGGTCCCCTGCTATTTCCAGCAGATTATTTATGTCTTCCCCAGTGAAGACAGAACCACAGTAGTTATTCAATTGGTCTGCCATGTCCTTGTTCCCCATGATCAATTCACTGCAAGGGACCTACATTTGTTTTAACTAATCGTTTTTTCTTCACATATCTATAACAACTTTTGCAGTCAGTTTTTATTTCCCTGCCAATTTTCTTTCATAATCTATTTTCCCTTTCCTAATTAAGCCCTTTGTCCTCCTCTGCTGGACTCTGAATTTCTCCCGGTCGTCTGGTAGGCTGCTTTTTCTGGCAGGAAATGTATGCATTTTGAATGGCCAGTTTCTTGTTTAGTTTACTTTCAAATGTACTGAGGTTGTTTTGTTGTTTGCTAACCAGTCAGCAGCAAGACAGTACATGATTGCAATTGATCCATTTACAGTGAAGAGATAAATGGGACCTATAATAACGTTTAGTGCAAGGTAAAGCCAGCAAAGTCCGATCAAGGGTAGTCCGAGGGTCATCAAAGAGGTATATAGTGGTTCAGCACTGCTCTCTGGTCGTGGTAGGTTGTGATGGAGAAAATGATCTGTTCTTCTGTAAACTTCAAGTTGGTATTTGTTCTCGCTTCTTAACGCAAAATCTCTTCTACAAAAAAAATGTTCTCAGGTGAAAAAAAACATCCACGGGAAAGCAGCTAGCAAAATGTTTATTTTTAAATTTGACACTGAATGCAAGCTGTTATGCCTTCTTCTCTCTGAGGCTATTCATTAGCAATGCCATACCTGCAATTAGGAACTTTTGCCAGTTCAATAGCCCATGACTGGAACAAGCGCCAGCAAAAACAGCAGACAACACGTCACTTCCCACAAAGATTATAGACTAAACCTCGTTGAGCAACTTTGATAAATGGGTACATAATACAGAGCAGAGAAAACATCCCAAAACAAAAAAGTGCATAAAAAATGAAAAAAAAAGAATGACAGAAATAATGTGATATCACAGACAGTAGACAAAGTAATATACTTTCAGATAGCCAACTACAGTGGAATTTTGCCTGCGCATAATATGTATTTTCTTTGACATCTATTCTAAAGTTGAGTACAAAAATGTAAATATTACAGTAATATTTTACACGATAGCTAGCATTCTGCAATTTCAATGGCATTAAAATCGCTGGCAGACTGAGACAGTCAGCAACCTCTGGCGTTCACATGCACAGTTGACCACAAAAATTCAGATATTGTTATGCATGATTCCTGATGCTGCAGAGAATACAGTTCTGGATCCTTCTCCTGCATAATCTTCAAATAAATCAACAATCTGACACTTTCTTGTATAAAAAAAACTGTGCTGGAGTAACTCAACGGATCAGGCATCATCTTAGGAGAACATGGATCAGTGGCGTTTTGGGAAGGGACCCTTCTTTAGACTGATGGGGAATGTTGTGGGAAGGACAAAGGTGGATATAGGTGAGGAGGGGTTTTGATTTGGAGATGGTTGGACAAGGCCAGAGATGAAAAAACAAAAAGCGTGAGGAAAGGAGAGAGGTGCAAATTGTAAAGTAGAGGAAGAAATGGGTGCAAATCCAGCTGGAGCACAGGTGGAGGGGTGTGTGAAGTTGTTAGTAGGTCAGTTACTTGAAATTAGAACATTCAATGTTCATTCCATTCAGCTGCAAGCTACCCTAGTTGAATACGATGTGATGTTCCTCCAGTTTGCGTGTAGCCTCACACTGGAAATGGATGCAGCAGAGGATAGAAAGGTCAGTATGGGAATGGAGAGGGGATTTTAAATGGCCAGCAACCGGGAGATCCAGCAGGCCTTGGCACACCTAGCACGTGTTCATAGAAATTGTCATCAAGCCGCCGCTTCCTTTTGCCGATGTAAAGGTGGCCACATTAGAAACAACAAATGCTGTAGATGAGGTGAGAGATGCGTGTGAACCTGTCGCACCTGGAAGGATGACTGGGCTCTCTACATGGATGCGAGGTAGGAGGTATAAGATCAAGTGTTCCATCTTGTGTCGGAAGGAACTGCAGATGCTGGTCTATACTTAAAATAGACACAAAATGCTGGAGTAACGCAGCGGGACAGGCAGCATCTCTGGATAGAAGAACTGGGTGGCGTTTCGGGTCATGACCCTTCTTCAGACCGAGTCAGAGAGACACAGTGATAAGGAAGAGTCTAAATATCTAAAATATATTGGCTTCATTGTTTTCATGTATTTCATTTATACCCATTGTTCTCGATAACTTCTGGCTAATTTCACCACCTCTCTCGATTGGTTTAGAGGGATATAGATCAAATGTGATTAACTCAGTTAGGCACCTTGGACAGTGTGGATGAGTCTGGCCAAATGACCTATTTCCGCGCTGTAGGACTCCATGACTCTCTCACTTTATCTTTAAATACCTACTGATATCAGATAATTCTGATAAACTTCTGACACAAAATACTGGAGTAACTCAGTAGGGCAGGTCGCATCTATTGGAAAGAAGGAATGGGTGACTTGTCAGGTCAAGACCCTTCTTCTACTCTCAATGACTAAGCTGCTTGACTTTTTGCATGCATGACAACAAACTCCAAGGATTTAACCAGTACTTTCTTGATGGAATTAGTGATAGAACCATTCAGATTAAGGGAGGATCCGGACTGGAAACATCATTTGTGTATTTTCCTCCACAGATGCTGCCTACTCCATTGAATTCTGCTAATCTCCCCCCCCCCCGCCCCCACCAGCAAAAAATGATTCCAACACCTGCATAGGAAATTAAAAAATAGTCGTAGACTTTGCTTCCAGCCTAATTATATCAGGGATGTAATTATTATTTATGAATCATCATTCAACAGACACTTACTCATTTTCCTAAACCTTTATTATAAGGTTATAAAAGGTTATATAGGTTATAAAAGCAACCGCAATGTTGATTGGAAACGACACAAACAAAAGCTAGAATGGAATCAATGGCCCAGAATTCTAGAATTCACTATAATTACAAACCAGCAACTTTAACTGAAGTGACACCATCATCGAATGGAATACTGAGGAAATAGTATATAATAGAACCGCTTGGATGGTGACTTTTATATGCTAGGTAATTTGTAAGAGAAGCGCTTAAGGTTTTCAGAAACACATGTCTCCTAAA
The DNA here is from genome assembly GCA_963514005.1 of Raja brachyura. The sequence goes on along the minus strand of OY740787.1, from coordinate 41,302,744 downwards.
GAAATAAAGCACAAATAAACACATACAGCAAACAGATGAATCAAAATATAGAAACGCTAATCTGAACATGCATAGCTTAGTTTATTGCATTGAGGCAATTATAACGCTGGAGGAAATTGTATTTGATATGATTTTGTGTTGAAGAATGGATAGCTGAATAGGGCCTCTTGAATGCGGCATAAAGATGAAGAGTTATGGCTGTTTATGCTGAGTTTGAGATAATTCAAGGCTGAGAGATAATACTCTGTGGTTAGCTTTGGCTATGTTAAATTATAATGAGGTTGAGATAAGGGATCGCGAAGCTGTATTTTTGAGGTAATGGTCTGAAGTAAATTTACCCTGTGTTCTGTAACATTTGTAAAAGGCCTTGCAGAGAGATTGAAAATCCATCTCCCAGAGATAGCAGGAAAAGGGGAGGCTGCAAGTTAGAATGAAGCTGTATCCTGGCACAAAACACTTATCAATTAAGTTGACAGATTTACGACCCATGTATGCTTGGAGTTGGGAGGTGCGTGTGGGTTTTGAATTTAACTTAGACGCTGTGTAATTCGGCGAACTCATATAATTCATGTTTTTAATCCATAGGTAATAGTATTTAAACTATAAAATTGTAGTGAAACCATTTATGAAATGTATTGTGTCCAAGTAGGATTGTAAACATTAGACATTTAGATTTATAGAAATATCTTTCTTCATGGTATGGAAAGTGTGTTTTGTTTGTATGACTTGTGTGATCATTGTATTACATATGTATCTTATATTTTGAGGAGTGGTCTTTGATAATTGAGCCAACTGGGGTTTTGCTTTGCTGAAATAAAATAATTCTAAACAAAGTTAAACCACAAGCAAACGAAGGTTGTAAAATGAGGCCAGAAAAGGGGGGAGGGGGATTATGTGACTGCTGTTGTAAATCACCAGAAGGACTCAGATGATTGGTAACTAGTTTGTCATACCCTCTGCATCAGAAATGTCTAATACCTATATAAAGCCTTGAGTTTATACCAGAGTCACTAATTCTTTGGACCTGCCCCACAGCGTTCAGCTCTGTGTTGGAAGGTTCAGAGACTAGTCTCAGCGCTGAATAAAGGATCGATTTCAACAGCTACAAGCGTTTGAGTCAAGTTTTCTTGACTTTAGATTGACAAAAGAACTCAGTTTAACAATACTTTGCCACATGTGACAAGGCACAGTGAAATTATTTGCTTGTATAGCCAATGTATACAAATAGCAGCCATCTACGGCGCTGACATAATTATAAAACACGCTGGCTCCTCCTTTTGTTCTCTACCCCCCCCCCCCCCAACTCTACGGATTTGGCAAAGGTCATTCGAGAACAAAAAAAGCGAATGGGGTGACTGGTAGCGGGGGAGAGTGGGGTGTAACCACGACAGGGGGTGGATGCGAGTGGGAGACAGGGAGAGACGGTGAGAGGTGGGGGAAGAGAGGTTTCAGTTAGATAGACAACCACTGGTAAAGCCATGGCTCGTTGCTTCTAGGAGAGTCGAGAAAATGTCCTCAATCGAGAGAATGCAACTTCAGAACCCCTTCGTCTCGACCACGCTGGAGATTTCCGCGGATTTCCGCAAGTAACAAATGACCAAAAGTTTGCAGTGAGTGAACTCTGTGTTTTTACCGTCCTCGCCGTACACTGACGTTTTGTGAGAGTGGTTGGATCCCGGGATCGAGGAGTCAGCACCCGACAGGTGACTGGGCCACGGCAGCTGGTGCCTCACCGCTCGCCACTGGAAGAGCTGACACCTCTACTCCCCGGGTCCGGCGCTGCCTCCTCGATCCTGCTGCTCGGTGGTGGCTGACTAGGACATCAAAGGGGATGAGGTTCAAGGAACGTGGAGCTAGTGTGGGTTAAAACGTGGTCGTAGAGCTGAAAAATTGGAGGTGTCCTGGAGTAGATTCATCGGAAGCAATGGCTAAGAAAGCACACCAATGCCTCTACTTCCTTGGAAGGCTTAGGAAGCTTCTTCCACAAACTCACCATCTTCCACAGATTCACCAGAGAAAGCATTTTATTGGGATGCATCACAACATAGTTTGGGAACAGCACCATTGAAGACAACAAAAAATTGCAGAAAATGTTGGACATAAAGACCAACACGCAAACCAACCTCCCTTCCATGGACCACATCTATACTTCACATTGCCTTGTGGAGGAAATGGACACGTGACGTTTTGGGTTGGGACCCTTCTTCAGACTGACTGTAGTGGAGGGGAGTGGGGAAAGAGGGGAAGCTAGGAAAGAGATAATGGGCAGGTCAAAACTTAGCAACTGATAGGTGAAGACACAAGACGTCTGCAGATACTGCAATCTTGAGGTAAAAAAAAAATACAGGAGTAACACATCGGGATAGGCGTCATCCAGAGCCAGATTTAGATGAAGAGAGGCCCCAAGTTGTTCCACTCGTAAGGCCCCTCCCAATCCCCCACCCCCACGGCTAGAGGAAGATGGTCCACCAGATTGACACCGATTTGCAGCCGAGCGTGGCCAAAGAGATAAGGGGCTGGAAACCTGCGCTTATTTATTTATTGCCAGTGCTAGTGTCGAGTTATTGTCTTAAAACTCTATTATTTTGTAGACAAGGATGCCCGTTATCACCCTTATTATTTGCTCTTGCAATCGAACCATTAGCCGAAAGGATTAGATCAGACCCAGAAATATATGGATAGTATACCAATACCACAACAAATAAAATATTTTTATATGTAGATGATGTCTTAATATATATTACAAAACCAGAGATTAGTATTCCTAATCTACTTAACGTTATAACTAAGTTAGGTACATTTTCAGGATATAGAATTAATTTGAATAAAAGTGAAATTATGCCTATAACTGGAATACAATCAAATATATTACACCAATTTCAGTTTAAAATAGTTACGGACAAATTTAAATATCTAGGAATTAATGTATCCAAATCTTATAATTTTTATTCAAATCAAATTACCCTCCGTTATTGAATAAACTAAAAAAGAATATTCTACACTGGAAAACACTACCAATATCAATGATTGGCAGAATAAATGCTATAAAAATGATATTTTTACCACAATTATTATATTTATTTCAAGCTATCCCTTTATACCTCCCTAAAACTTTTTTATTTTTTATTTTTATAAATCGATTCTATTGTTAACAGCTTTATTTGGGATTATAAAAATCACAGAATAAGTAAAAAACACTTATGTAAATCCAAGATAAATGGAGGATAAGCGTTACCTAATTTTTTATATTATTTTTGGGCGGTTCAGATTAAGAATATTAAATTTTGGTTGGTAAAAACAGATCAGGAACCAGTTTGGCTAAAGATGGAAAAGGAAGACCGTTTACCGTTTGATACAAGTTCGATTCTTTTTTGCTCCAAGGGAAGTACAAAAAAAAACTTATGGGGAAAACCCTATAATTCATAGCAATAGACGTATTTGGAAACAAATAGTTAAGACTTTACATTTGGATAATATGTCGCTTTGTTTACCAATTATGAATAATCCCTTATTTAAACCTTCTATATTGGATAAGGGGTTTAGACACTGGAAAAATTTTGGAATTATAAGGATAGCCCACCTTTACAGGAAAGGAAAATGTCTCTCATTTCAAGAGTTAAAACATATCTATGGATTGCACCCAAATAACTTGTTTAGGTATTTACAAATTAGAGACTATATCAAGTCAAACATGCAAGACTATAAGAATAGAGAACCAGGATTACTGGATGAATTGCTTAACAAGCACCCAAATGCAGAAAAACTATTAGCGTACATATATAATACTATTTTGGATAGGGAAGTCCCAACAACGGAAACATACCGACAGATATGGGAAAATGAAATAGGTCTATCTAAAATGAAAGACACTTGGGAAGAAAGTTTACAACGTATACACCGTTGCTCGTTAAATGCCAGACATACCTTGATACAATTTAAAGTATTACATAGATTAAATTAAAAACGAAATTAAATAAACATTTTCCTAACATCTCTTCTATTTGCGATAAATGTCAGAATTTAGAAGCTAACAACGCATAGTTTTGTAACATGCATAAAACTTAATAATTATTGGGCTGATATTTTTAGAATCATTTCTGAAGTTCTTAAAACTAAATTGGACCACGATCCAAAGCTAATAATATTAGGAGTTCCTGATTCAAGCCTAATATTAGCAGTAAGTCAAAGAAATTTTCTTGATTACTGTTTGATAATTGGAAAAAAATATTAAAATTCTGGAAGGGAACATTATCCCCCACAATCAAAATGTGGACAGTGGAAATGTCGGAGACGTTGCATTTGGAGAGAATTAGGTTTGTCCTAATGGGCAAATACGAACTTTTTGAACAAATATGGTCTCCATTCATTGATTATTTAAAGGGGTAGTTGAGCTCAGCATTGTAACTCAATAAGTACCCAGGTGTGGGATTAGATGAAAAGATGTATTCTGGGATTTGTATACACTTCTCCATATATATTGTTATGTGAAATTGCTCCATTCATTGTTAAGATGTATACTTCTTTTTTTTAATTATATAATAACTTTTCTTTTTCTTATTTGTTTATTTCTATAATTTTTTATTTTTATTTTTTGTTTTGTTTTGGTAATTTTTATTTTTTTTAAATTTCACTTATATAATCATAATAATTATTATTTAATCACCACCTCTATTGATTACAGATCTATTCCTTTACTTCTTTACTTTCCAAAAAAAATAGAAGCATACATAAATTATTTCATAATAATTGTATAATTTTTTAAACAAGTTAAATTTGTATTTGAAGAACTGTTATACTGTGGACAATATGCATTGCTTCTAATAAAAATATTTTTAAAAAACCACTATTATTATGAAATGGAGGGCAAGGAAAATTACTGAAGGGTTGTTTAGAGACCACAGTGCGTTGTGACAGCATATGTAAGAAAGGCCTATGACGGTGTCAAAAATATTATACACCTTGCAGGGCTCTCACTTATTTTTTTTTCTCTGTTGTCAGCCGGGCAACCTTGGCAGCTTTTTAAGTTGCCAAATGACAGTTTAGGTGGTCATTTAAGACGGCTTGCATGACGCGTGCGATAATTTGTTCGGGCGAAGTGCAGTTACCAGTCGGAAATTAAGCTTAATGAAGCATTCACATATTATTTCTGCTTCAAATAAAGTCACAAACTAAATATATTCACCAATCAAGACATGATATATCCCACAATGACATGCAGAAAAATTATAATACAGTATCTCAACTCTTTTTACACGTTGCAAAGAATGCAATTTCTATTCTTTCTTTCCATTGCCAAACAAAAATGTGATTGGATTATTCAGCATATGATCAACCCCGGTGAGACCAAGCGCAGGCTTGGCGATCGCGTCACACAACACCTCCACTCAGTAAGCAATAACCAACCTGATCTCCCGGTGGCTCAACACTTGAAATCCCCTTCCCATTCCAAATCCGACCTTTCTGTCCTGGGCCTCCTCCATGGCCAGAGTGAGGCCCACTGCATATTGGAGGAGCAGCACCTCATATAGTTTACACCTCAGTGGTATGAACATTAGCTTCTCTACTTTCAGGTAGTCCTTGATTTCTCCCTCCTTCCCCTCCCATTCCCAGCTCTCCCACAGCCTACCGTCAACACCTCTTTCTTTTTCGTGTCCCCCCCACCGACATCAATCTGAAGAATGGTCTCGATCCTTCGCTCCATAGATGCTGCCTTACCCGCTGATTTTCTTCAGCTTTTGTGTCTACCAATTGGATCCCACCACCGGCCACATCTTCCCATCTCCTCCCCTGTTAGTTTTCCGCATAGACCGCTCCCTCCGTAACTCCCTGGTCAATTCCTCCCTTCCCAGCCAAACCACCCCCTCTCCTTGCAACCGCAGGAAATGCTACACTTGTCGCTTTACCTCCCCCCTTGACAGCATTCAAGGACCTAAGCAGTCTTTCCAGGTGCGGCAGAGGTTCACCTGCACCTCCTCCAACCTCATCTATTGCATCCACTGCTCCAGGTGTCAGCTGCTCTACATCAGTGAGACCAAGCGTAGGATTCGCGATCGCTTCGCCCAACACCTCCGCTCAGTCCGCAATAACCAACCGGACCTCCCGAGGGCTCCGCACTTCAACTCCCCCTCCCATTCCGAGTCCGACATTTCTGTCCTGGGCCTCTTCCATGGCCAGAGTGAGGCCCCCCGTAAATTGGAGGAGCAGCACCTCATATTTTGTTTGGGCAGTTTACACCCCAGCAGCATGAACATTGACTTCTTCAATTTCAGGTAATCCCCATTTTCTCCTCCCCTTCTCAACTCTCCCTCAGCCCACTGGATCCGCCCCTACTTTTTTCTTCCCGTCCCCCCCACCCTCACATCAGTCTGAAGAAGGGTCTCGACCCAAAACGTCACCCATTTCCTTCGCTCCATAGATGCTGCCTCACCTGATGAATTTCTCCAGCATTTCTGTCTACCTATTCACACAAGTTCTGTTATCCCACTTTCCTCACCCACTCCCTACACATTAGGGGCAATTTTACAGAGACAAGTCTACCAGCTGTGCCACTATATTTTGTTTTCCAACATACACAAAAATTATATGTTGATAACTTTGGTTAATAAAAAAATGAAAATATCCAGTTCAGAAAATAATTAAGTTCAAGACTAAGGGGCAGTACATTGCCCATAAAGTTGCTGCCTAAAAGTGCCACAGACCCGGAATTGATCCTGAATATGGGTGTCTGTATGGTTTGCTCCTTTTCCCTTTCATCACATGGGTTTTCTCCGGGTGCACGTTTCCTTCCACATTCCAAAGGAGGCAGAGGCAGAGGCAGAGGCAGAGGCAGAGGCAGAGGCAGAGGCAGAGGCAGAGGCAGAGGCAGAGGCAGAGGCAGAGGCAGAGGCAGAGGCAGAGGCAGAGGCAGAGGCAGAGGCAGACACAGAGGCAGACACAGAGGCAGACACAGAGGCAGACACAGAGGCAGACACAGAGGCAGACACAGAGGCAGACACAGAGGCAGACACAGAGGCAGACACAGAGGCAGACACAGAGGCAGACACAGAGGCAGACACAGAGGCAGACACAGAGGCAGACACTATAAGTGTGTAAAAAGTCTTTGTTGTACTGTAGTTACAAGAACAATTCACCAATGAGCCTAAGCAGTGGAACCTATTGATAAATAATTCAGTCTACCCCACAAATCTTTTTAAATACAGCCAATAAAAATCAGCAGTCGGACGCAATCATTACCATGAGACTTTGCATATCTCTATTGTGAAATTTGATCTCTGAATCTTCAAGCAGGCAGAGCATATAATTACTCAAACATGATAGAGATAATTTAAAGCATTATAAAGATTAAAAAAATCAATGAAGGGAGTTTTAACAAGCCTTCGAAATTAACAAATGGATTCCCAATGTCATACTCATCAATAAATAGTATCATACAAAATAAGAATAGTTCCAATTCCTGCTTCACCATTACAGATCTAAAAATCGGCCTTAGTTAAAGCCGATTCCTTATAGTCCCTCAATCCCCACCATCATGGTCATAACATTTTCATTGGGCAGGAGATACAGAAGCATGAAGTTGCACACGACCAAATTCAGGAACAGCTACTTTCCTAAACTATTACGTTCTTGAACCAAACTACACAATCTTAATCCCACCACAACAATGGAACACCTCTTGTACCATGTGTAAGAAAGAACTGTAGATACTAGTTTAAATCGAAGGTAGACACAAAGTAAGGAGTAAGAAGGATCTCAACCCAAAACATCACCCTTTCCTTCTCTCCAGAGATGCTGCCTGTTCCGCTGAGTTATTCCAGCACTTCGTGTCTACCTTGTGTACTATCATGGACGTATATTTTTCTTTAACTATGTTTTGCACCAGTTTTCTGGCATTTTTTTCCTTTTAAATGACGAGTCTGCAGCATGCAAGACTTTCATTGTGCCTCCCCATACTTGTGCATATGACAATAAACTCAACCTTACTTGATGTATGAAATGAATCAGCTCTTAGACTTTTGGATCAAAACTTTCAAAGAATTACAACTATCAGAATGAACGTAGCATGGAATTAGTTATAATGCAGTATAACTTAAAACATTTCCAGCTTAAGTTTTTGCTGACTCTTGAGCTATGTCAAACAAGCAAACGGACCACACAGAGGTAACAAATGGGTCATGACACGAGTACTCCAGCTTCAGAATGTGAATGCGCATTCTGTATCTAGGGATGATATAGTGTAGGTGAAAGAGACAAATACAGAAACAGACATAAAGGACCCATAAGTGACTAATATCACAATTAATCAATTAGTACTTTACTGTTTAAATCGGAGATCAAATACCAAAGGAACGTGTAATCTGCCGGCAGATGAAAAGTAACCTTGCAACATCAAATTCCACTTATTTGCTTCCATAAAATGCAGTTTTAACCTATGATTACTCAAGTCTAATGGGATTTTACGAAACTTTCTGTGGGGTGTTGCAAAATTTTTAATTACCATCCAAACTAAAAACTAAAAGCATGACACTGCCCTAAAAATTGCTGGTTGCATTAAGACGTGGTTGTGGCTGGTTTTATGATGAAATTATTGAGTTATGTTCTTGCAGTTTAATCTCTAACAATGTTATTAGCTCAATCTGCCTGAAGATTAAATTGAATAGATATTAGTTGTGAAACGCAAAACAGTGAACAACATTATTAAAGAAAAGCCCTGGCACAGAGTTGTACTAAACATAAAGTTACTTACATATTCATGAAGATATCTTTCTATGATGATTGTCACGATCGCCCACTGCTTCCTCCATAAATAGCTATTGTAAATTAGCACTGTTCACTTAAAATTACAATAAAATCAATCCTGTCCTCATTTAACAAATATACATACTCACTGGTATGCCAACTGTCCATTAAGAGGACATTTGGCTGCATTGTTCACTCAGCAGTCCAAATAATATAGCCCGATTCACAACACAAAGTGCTGGAGTAATTAAAGGGTCAGGCAGCATCTGTTGAGGGAATGGATTCGCATTTTTCTCATGTTGGGACTCTTCTTCAGCCGGAAGAAGGGTCCAGACGAAAAATATTGCCTATTCATTCTCTCCACAGAACTGACAAGTTGAGTCACTCCTTCACTGTGTTTTGCTCAAGAGTCCAGCATATGTAATTCCTTGTGTCTCCATAGTCTGGTAGAAAATCCAATGATCTTGCTTGATTTCAGATTTTGGACAAGTCCAGGAACCAGAAGAGGAGCCTTTTAGCTTCACAACCAAAGTCTAATCAGATTGGAGACGGTAGATTATATTAGTTCAAGTTGTCCATTTGACGAGTGGCTCCATAGGATTATATCCCCTGACCAAATCTGAAAGGCTGCCTCAGAAATTCAATGAGATCAGATAATGCTATTCATAAATACAATGTTGAACTAAAGTACAATAGATAGAGCGAAAGGGAAGATACAGATTGCAGAATAGTTCTCAGCATTGTAACACATCAGTTCCATAGACAAGATCCAATGTCGGCAATGGGGTAGAGGTGAATCGGACAGTACCCCACCTTATGGAAGGACCATATTCAGAAGCCGATAACAGATGGCAAGACAAAATGTGTAGGAATCAACTGCGGATGGACCATTCTCGATTCAAAGTGAATCAAAAATGTCACACACGTGACCAGGTGGCATCCATACATTAAAAAATTATTGTAAGTGATTAATCTTATTCATTGTTATTTTCCTACCTACAGAACTATAATCCATGTCTGGTAAAGATATGAACATTCTAGCTTTTTAAAATTCAGTTCGTAAGATAAAGCTGTTATGAAAAAAATGCTTCCGTGCGAGGCTACACAAGTGACCGATTATATTTGACCTCTGACCCTAAACAAACATTGTCAGCATAACATAAAAATTTAACTTGATAAACTTTAAAACAAATATGGATCATATATACAATATACCTGTAATGTTTTCAGAATTAGAAGAGATGTATTCCACAAATTTTCATATTTTTGGTCACGCATGTGACTAAGAATGGGACAGATGCTGGTTTACACTGAAGATAGACGCTTCTTCAGATTGAGAGTCGGGGAGAGGGAGATTAGAGATATGGAAGAGTAAGGTGTGAAAACAACAGATCAAAGCATCAAGGAAATGTAGGATGGTTTATTGTTAGCAGAGGGGAAGGCGACAACGAGGTACATAATCAATAAAATTAATCAGGGCAGTGTAGTCGGAGAACTAAGGTGGGGGAGGAACGGAGAGAGGGAAAGCAAAGGTTACTTGATGTTAGGGAAATGAAAACTGCCCAAGCAAAATATGATATGCAGTTCCTCCAATTTGCATTGGGCCTCATTCTGACAGTGGAAGGGACCCAGGACAGAAAGTATGCAAATAGGAGGGGCAATAAAAGTGTTTGGCAATGAGGAGATCGCATAGGCCGAGGCAGACTGAGCAGAGGTGTTCAGCGATCGCCGAGATGGCGCTTCGTCTCGCCAATGTATAGGAGTCCTGGAACCGCAGATTTAGTAGATGAGGTTGGAGGAGGTGTAAGTAAACCTCTGCCTCACCTGAAAGGATTGTCAGGGTCCTTGAGCAGTCGAGGGAGGAGGTATTATTAAAAGTCTTGCATCTCCAGCAGTTGCAGGGTAAAATACCTGGAGAGGGGGTGGTTTGGGATGAGTTAACCAGGGAATTGAGGAAGGAATGGTCTCTGCAGAAAGGGGTGGAGATGGGAGGATGTGGCGAGTGGCGGGATCCCGTAGGAGGTGACCAAAATGTCGGAGTATTATGTGTTGCATGCGACAGTTGGTATAAGTAGCAGGACCTCATTCATTGAAATGGGGCCGCCAACGTTTATGCTATGTGCAGGCAAATGATTTTCTAAGATGTCCACGTTCTAAATTAAATATTCTAAATAGAGTGAAATATATGTATTTTGTATATTTTAATTACTTAAATCTACTTTAACCTTTTCTGAACATCTTGAAACAGTGATATTTAAAACAGGTGAATAAACCATGGTTATATTGACCACATGATAGTCATGGAACCCAGGCCTCAATATCAATTGATCCTAGGATCTGCAGAAGGCATATTATGCGGCGATCATGGAAAAAAAAACATGAAAAGGTTACACAAACCAGCCAGTTGAAACACAACCGTGTGCATTACATGAGAACAGGTTGTCCATGATGCCCAAAACAGGCACTTAATTCAGGAATTACCGGGCCTTAATATTGCTGAAGGCTTTAGAACCCATTAATCATGTTCAGATACCATAATACAAATATGGAAATATGAAATAAGCCTACCGTATTGAAAAACGATTCTCTTCATGTAAATAACATGTAAACTATACATTTATATCGGAAAAACAGAAAACCTGTTGTCACTTTAAATGGATTTCAAAACTCTTTCTGTATTAACCTCTTGTCGAGTTTCTTTTTAAATGCCACGAATAAAGTAATAAGCTGACTCAGCAAAGAGCATCAAACTGGGATAAAATACAAACTGCTCTGAAACTAAACAGTCATGAATTAATGGGAACCTTTGGCTTTCTAATGTCATCTTTTTCAAGAAAATCCTTTTAATCTCTTCCACATACTCTCTTTGCATAACAGAGTTTGGCAAGGAGTTGAAAAGCAAATAAACTGATGTTGAAAATCTGAATTAAAAATGCTGGAGATACTCAGTTGGTCAGGCAGCAGCTGCAGAGAGAGAAACAGAGTTAAATAATCAGGTCAGTGTTTCATCAGAACTCAGTGCTGGGAATGTTTGCCCAGGTGAGAATGCTGACACTGGTTTCTATATCTTGCCAGTAAATTTGGAGGATTTTGCAGAGACAGCGGTGGTGCCTATCCATTACTTTGAGATGTTTGCTTTGAGATCTGCACAGGTTTAGAAACATAGAAATTAGGTGCAGGAATAGGCCATTCAGCCCTTCGAGCCTGCACCACCATTCAATATGATCATGGCTGATCATCCAACTCAGTATCCCATACCGGCCTTCTCTCCATACCCTCTGATCCCCTTAGCCACAAGGGCCACATCTAACTCCCTCTTAAATATAGCCAATGAACTGGCCTCAACTACCCTCTGTGGCAGAGAGTTCCAGAGACCCACCACTCTCTGTGTGAAAAAAGTCCTTCTCATCTCGGTCCTAAAGGATTTCCCCCTTATCCTTAAGCTGTGACCCCTTGTCCTGGACCTCCCCAACATCGGGAACAATCTTCCTGCATCTAGCCTGTCCAACCCCTTAAGAATTTTGTAAGTATTCTTACATGTTTACGGCTACACTGATGAAAACACTTAAAAATGATCAATATAAATTAGGGATTTTAAAGCAAAACAAAATCAGGCAAAAGAACAACCTTAATTTAGCGGTTCCATATTGCGGCAACTGAGTTTTTCTAAAACTCCTTCAATTGGAAGAGTAAAGCCATGGCACGGTATATTTCATTTAATAATTAATATAAAGAGTCATGATCTCAATTCTATTTCAATTCTATACAAGTTGCTCAACCAAAGCCTGCTCCAGCTTCTTAAATACAGGTAGTAAAACCCCTGTCCCACGGTACGAGTTAATTCCAAGAGTTCTCCCGAGTTTGCCCTGATTCAAACTCGGAGATTTACGGTAATGGCCACTCGTCGTTACTCGGGGCTCTCATGGACATTTTTCCATCAAGCTGAAAAATCTTCACGAGTCTTCCCGTGCTTACCTGCCGTTAGCGAGTCTTCCAGAGTACGAAGGGTGGGACAGGAGTATTAGTTCTGTTGTAATGCAACAATTGCAATCCTAAGAATGCCTCATGTTACAACAAAAGTTAAGTTATAAAATCAATGGAGTCAATTTAGACTCGCATAAAGTTGTTTTTTTCCCCCATGGGATTATCAAAACAATTTTTTTAATAGCAATAAGTTGATTTGTGTTACTATAAACTAAAAATACTAAAAGCTGCATATTACGTTGTCTAATAGAGTAACATTGCACAAGGCTCAATAGAAGCGATTGCTTGTCAATTTTAATTGCCACCCGTGGTTAAAGAAACAGCTGTTTTCTTAAGCGTCACTGGCATCTGATTACTGCAGAGCAGTCACATGGACATTTTTTTTCTATAGACAGCTGTTTTTTCTGCTTGTCAATTTCCAAAGTAACTTTTAAATGATTCTCTAGTTCCCAATCAAAATTGTGCTATAATCAATTTGGCCTGCATAACACAGATAGTGTTCCCCAATTCATCAATCACGTTAAATCCAAATCACATTATGGAAATACACATTAAAGCAGGCTGTCATAGTCAATTGGAAATGTTCAAACAAAATTGTTCTCAAATAGACAATGCATAAATACTGGGAAATTACTGGAGAGTATTCTGAGGAATAGGTTATACAGCCATTTGGATGGGCAAAGGCTGATTAGGGGTAGTCAGCATGGTTTTGTACGTGGGAGGTCGTGTCTCACAAATCCGATTGATTTATTTGAAGACGTGACCAAAAAGGTTGATGAGGACAGAGCTGTAGATGTTGTGTACATGGACTTCAGTAAGGCATTCAACAAGGTTCTGCATGGTAGGCTGTTCTGGAAGGTTAGATTGCATGGGATCCAAGGAGAATGGATAGCTGAATGGATAGCAAATTGGCTCCATGGAAGGAAGCAGAGGGTGATGGCGGAAGGTTGCTTCTCGGACTGGAGCCTGTGACTAGTGGTGTGCCTCAGGGTTCGGTGCTGGACCCATTACTGTTTGTCATCTACATCAATGATTTGGATGAGAACACAGGGCAAGATTAGCAAGTTTGCTGATGATACAAAAGTTAGTGGTTTTGCAGAGAGTGAAGATGGTTGTGAAAGATTGCAGCAGGATCTGGATCAATTGGCCAGATGTGCGTATGAATGGTTGATGGAATTTAATACAGAAAATTGTGAGGTGTTGCATTTTGGGACCTACACAGTAAATGGCAGGGCTCTGGGTAGTGTTGTAGAGCAGAGGGATCTAGGAGTGCAGGTGCATGGTTCCTTGAAGGTCGACTCGCAGGTAGATAAGGCGGTCAAAATACATTTGGCACTGACCTTCATCAGTCAGAGTATTGAGTATGGAAGTTGAGAGGTCATGTTGCATTTGTATAAGTTGGTGAGACCGCACTTAGAATATGGTGTTCCGTTCTGGGCACCATGTTATAGGAAAGATATTGTCAAGCTTGAAAGGGTTCAGAAAAGATTTTCAAGGAAGTTGCCAGTATGAGAGGGTGTGAGCAATAAGGGGAGGTTGAATAGGCTGGATTTATATTCCATGGAGCGCAGGAGGATGAGGGGAGATCTTATAGAGGTATACAATGTCATGAGAAGAATAGATTGGGTAGATGCACAGTCTTTTGCCCAGAGTAGGGGTATTGAGGACCAGAGGACCGGCGACGGGAAAGCGGTCTTCACAGACCGACCGCGGACCCGCTCCGTGGATGCCAGGCTGACCAGTGGCGAGGCTCCGACGCCGCGGAAGGAGGTGATGGACCGGGCGGGCAGACACAAATCATTCCACGGGCCAGATTGGACCCCTTAGCGGGTAGTTTGACATCCCTGAAACAAAACAAGCGTGGACCTGTTAAGTCTGACTCCCCCTCCCCAACGCAATCTTCCACGGTCCCACTCACCCAGACACGAGGTGATACTGATCCCGCCCGGGCCCACTGCGCACGCGCGGGGAGACAGCGTCATTTTGCGTCCCTACTGCATCATCGGCTACATGTTCAATTGTGACGTAGCTGACGGGCCTCCCCCAACTGCACAGGCTTGGATGGTCGTAAATATACTTTTCTTCCCCCAAATCATCCCGTGGGCCGGATGTGGAAATTTCCCCCGAAATTATTTAATTTCCCTAAAATTACCCGAAGACAACCAGAATTTCCCGAATTTTGGGTAATTTCCCTCAAAGGGGAAACACTGCCAAGACCCTTCTTCAGACTAGTCTCTCCAGGGATGCTGCCTGTCTCGCTGATATATTCCAGCTTTTTATATCTATCTTCGATTTAAACCAGCATCTGCAGTTCCTTCCTGCACAGTATAGAAAAATAGTTTTTTGAAACAAGACCAACAAGTAAATATTAATTACAATTAGTGGATAGAATACAATAACAGTCTAATACCAGAATGACCCAGTTGCCGAGGAAAGACTTATCAAGCTTGGCTTATAAATTCTGGGAATTTAGATGTGCATAGGAGACTCGATTTAAACATACAAGATTCTTCTGGGTCTTTTCAGGGAGAATGTGAAGGAGAGGCTTCTTCTTGTGGGATAGTCCAGAACTTGGGATCACTATAAAAAAATAAGGGATGTCCATTAAAAACAGATGGGATTTGATTCTTTGGAACAGATGATTCTTTGGAACTCTGCCCAAAATAATTCTGGAATCAGAGAATCTAAACACCTTTAATGCAGAGATAGATAGATGCTTGACGTTCAGAGATAGAAGGCTAAACGTTTGCCATGGATAGAGGATATAGAGATGGTTACAATCAGATCAGCCATCATCTTATTAAATAGCAGAGCAAGTTTGAGGAGCCAGGTGACCTACTCCCGATTCATATGCTAGTTACAAGTGTTTAGCAAACAAATGGTATGGATGACTCGATTTACAACTTATCCACATGTCAAACATGGCACCTCTTTTTCCGATTCAATTCACTGCCACTTCTCTTCCAGGAATGCCACGCTTGAATCTTCCCTTCCCGAGTTATGTCCAGGGGATAGGCTAGCAACAAACATCCCTTACATGCTTGCAGTGTCTCATAGCAATCTCAAATATCCTACCTCCTGTGAGAATTCCCTTCCACTTTAGTTGAGACAATTCTTGACTGCATCTCATCTTTTCCCATACATCTGTCCTCAGCGCCCCTCCCTTTGTACAAAGCTAGAACTAAACCAGCCCACCAGTAGGTTCCAGCACCTTCAACAGGATTCCACCAGACTCATCTTTCTGTCCCTTTCAGCATTTTGAAGGAACCAAAACTGAAGGAACTATTCCCTTTGTGACTCCCTGGCCCATTCTTTTCTTGCAACCATCTAACCCCCCCCCCCCCCCCCCCCCCCCCCACCTCATGTAGTATTTTCCTATACAACTACAGGAAATACAACATATTTTGGCAGTCGGCAACATACTCTGAAGGACATCTTGCTCTGCTGGGTGGTCAACAACGTTCGGGCAGACCAAAGAGCATCTTTCACCGAGTTGATGACCTTCCAGCAATTCGCCAAAGCGGTGGACATGAGGGGACAAGATGACGGTCAGTGACTCTAAAGGACAATGGAGCTAAAACTGGCATCACTAAACGTGCGCAGCATGAATGTGCGATGTGTAAACGCTGTGCAGTACCTGGCCAAGGCGGACGTGACTTTTCTGCAGGAGTGTGCGCTGCCACACCTCAAATGCTATCGGAGGTGGTCGCGATGGTGGCCCCACGGACTGTCGGTATGGTCGGGTGGCAATGACTGCCGTGCTTCAGGTCTGGGGATTTTACTGCGGGGAGTTTCGCCATCACTGAGGTCAGGGAGGTAGTTGGGGGCGTCTCCGCATGTTGGATGTAATGTACCGGGGATCTCCGCTCCAACTGATTAATGTGTACACCTCACCTGTGCGGAGCGAGCGGCTGGCCATTCTCCAGCAGCTCCCACCGCTGCTGCCGCCCACATCCTTGCCAGACGTTCTGGTCGGTGACTTCAACTGTATCGTTAATGTGGTTGGACAATCCAGAACAGCCGACCACAGACTGGACAGCACCTGATGGAGATGGTAAAAGACACAAGGCTGCTTGATGCTTTCAGGTGGGTCTCAGTCGCAGTTCACCTGGTCAAGATCAGACTGTTCAGTCCGGTCCTGGATAACGTCCTCTTCACGTCGAAGGCCGTCACGGTCAGACACACCAACCTCACGCCGGTGTTCTTCTCTGACCACTGCCTCCTTCAGGCTTCCTGTCACCCATCCTAGAACAGACTTGACCCGGTTGGCGATGGCCTTAGACAGTATCTTGTAATCACCATTCAACAACGTGATGGGTCAGGTCTGGAGTGAGGCAGGATTGCCCTCTCTCCCGTCTTGTTTGTCTGCTGCATTTAACCTTTTGCCGAGTCCATCAGAAAGGACGCAAGCATAAGAGGAGTGACATTACTAAGCAATGGGGGCTAGGTGTGCGACAAGAATTGGCTGGAGGGGATAGCCAAGGTGGGGAAGAAACTGGAGCTGTGGAAACAACGCTCCCTCTCTATAACAGGGAAACATTTGGTCATCAGGTCTGACCTATGTGTCTGTGCTAACAAGGTCCAATGTAAGCTTGAGGAACACCATCTCAATTTCTATGTGGATTTTGAATTCTACTTCTGGCAACTGCCTTTTGTATTCATGTGAGAACTGGTCAGCCATCTGTGAATCTGGCTCAGTTCTTCTCTTTCCATTGACATGTGATTTGTCCTACTTCTCTGCATTTCTCAACTTTTACATTCCTTTGTTTGTGTTTTCTCTTTAACTGCCCCAATTTCGTAACTGCCATGCTTTGTTCAGTTTGCAACTGCCCCAATTAACCCATGGAGAGGATATTTACAAATTATTCTAACACCAACCATGGCCTCACCTAATCATAGATATATCCATTGTCCCATCCACCCCCACTTACTTTGCAATTTAAAAGAAACGTTTTCTCTCTTCCCAAGTACTAACAAAGGGCCTTTAATCTCAAACAGTGTTTTGTTTTCCATTTAAGTTGTCTGACCTACTGAATGTTTCTAGCAATTTTTATTTCAGATTCCCAACATCTACTGTTTATTTGAGTTTCAAGTGGCATTATGACTTTTAGTGCAAGGGATATGCCAAGTGTATTGTGTAATTATATTTTGTCTCCACTCCCAATGGACATTTTCAGTAGCCATTTTCCAGAATGACTCCCGGGTTATTGTGCAGAGCATCTGAATAAGTGGGTCGATATTTATCAAGAATTTGACTCTTCCATCCGAAACCCTATAACATCTGATCATTAAAGTGGCTAACAGCATAATACACTGCACTCCAGCAGCAGCTGTATTAAAAACTCAAGTATGACCCACTCATTCATATATTTTATGCCTCAGCCATTATGGAAAAGAATCCCATGTCTTTCCTTAACTATCTTATTTACCATGTCTCCTGCCTCCTATGATGCAGACAGAGCAGACAAAATCTACAAAGTACTAAAACATGATGTTAAAGTATTTCTAGCACAAATTCAGATTTCATCTCTCCCAAATTGAAGAGGCAATCATGGGATTTCAAAGATGCCATAAATAAGACATTAGAAATAAGAAACACGTTTGACTGGGATCATGAGAAATGAGCCTGCAACTGCCCGTCAGAAGGAAGTTATTGCAAGGATCTTTAATCACATTGCCCCACCCAGACTTGCCACCCAGCAGCAATCTCATGGTCTATCGAGTAACAGTGATCAAAATCCAGACAAACAACCTACAGTAGTCACCTCATAACATTGCAGAAGCACCACTTCACACTCTTTTTGAAGAACGGGCCAGCTCCAAGGCTCTGGTCATGCCAAATCAGCTCCAGTGAGCACATCAAATTGTCCACTTGTCTGACAATACAAATTAATGATTAAGATGACGGGATTAGACATTAGTAACATTAGACAAAAAAGCTGGAGAAGCTCAGCGGCTGATGCAGCATCTATGGAGAGAAGGAATAGGCGACTTTTCGGGTCGAGACCCTTCTTCAGGCTGATGTTGGGGGGGGGGGGGGGGAGGGGGCAGAGTAAGCTGTGGGAGAGCTGGGAAGGGAAGGAGGGAGAAAGCAAGGACTACCTGAAATTGGAGAAGTTAAAGTTCATACCGCTGGGGTGTAAACTACCCAAGCGAAATATGAGTTTACACTCCAGCGGTATGAACATTGATCTCCAGTTTCAGGTAGTCCTTGCTTTCTCCCTCCTTCCCTTCCCAAAGAGTCAATTTAGTCAGTGGAAAGGAAGATGTGAAACTCCTTCAAGGAGGCAATGAGGACCGGAGAGCTTCCATCTTCAAATGTTAAATGTGAAGCTGTTGACACCAGAGAACATTAAGGAGCTAAAGAGGGACTATGCATGTTGGAGAACTGTGAAGCTCCTCTTTGACACACTGTCGGAATGCAACCAAGGAGAACATCAAGAGGTTCGTCATATTTAAAGGGGTTCAGAGAGCAAGACAGTCCGAGGGAATTATGGCAACTCCAGACAGATTTGCAGCAACAGCTCCTTCTGCAGTCAAGAGGGGTGGATGTGAGGGAGGAACTTAGAGAGTTTGGGGGGGGGGGGGTGGAGGAGGGGGAGAACTTGCGTGTGAGCGCTCGGGATGGAGCAGCCAGCCGTCTGCCCAGTAGCTATCCACCAACCACCACCTCCACGGGTTGCACCTGTGCGGAAGGACACGGTGACTGGCTGGCAGGTGGGCTGGCAGAACGCGCTGAGGTGGCGGCCGGTTCCGCTGTCCGGTCCCGGCGGCCGCCCGTAGCCACCCGAGCTACTTCCTTTCCCGGCCACAATGCGGTGGCTCCGCACCATAAGCGCCACGCAGCGGTGAATAAGCAAGTTGCTGCCACGATCCCCGACCCCCTCCTTCTCAACGCTCCTGCCCTCCCCGCAACTTTACCCTTGGCGGCCCAGCCAAGTTTGCAACTTTGTGCAGCCCAGGCCGTGCTGACCCGGGCCAGACTCCCCACGCGCGGTGGAAAGAAACTCCCTTCACTCCCTTCTCCCCCCTCTCCCCCACTTCACACAGTTGACAGTTCCCGGGTGAATTTTCGGGCCTCATTTTAGAGTGAAAAATAGCATCTTGGACGCCGGGAAATACGGTAATCTATTTTGAAACATAACAGTACCCCCTTGTATTGTCTTGCAATTTATTATCTATCCCTCCAGCCCTTGATAATTGATTGTAGAATCATCACATTGCAAGACCACAGCATTTACCAGTCACATTTCATTACTTTGTCGGAGATGGATGAATACATGTCCCAAGCAAACTAAGATAAGCTTTGGGGGTACACAAAATGCTGGAGAAATACAGCGGGTGCAGCAACATCCCGAAGGAAAGCTTTGTGCAAGTTAACATTAACTCAGAGACTAGCATTGGTTTTGGAACCAATTTTAAATCTGGCTGTTCCATGGATGGAGATAATCGAAACAAGGCAGCATGGAATTTTCAGAGATTGGGAAACTGTATTTATAATCAATACAGAGTATTGACTTTGAATGCAGTATCATAGAGAACACAGAGCAGTGATGCTGGGTATAGAAAAGGCCCTTCAGCCCACAAATACCAGTGCGAACATATAGCATTCATTGGATAGATCCGATTTTTCGACCTGCAAAGATATTTTAGGGTCATACAGCAAAGAAACAGGCCAACTACCCCATGATGACCAAGCTTCCTCATCTAAGCCATTTGCCTGGGTTTGGCCCAAATTCTTCTAAAGCTTTCCTAGCCATGTATTTAAATGCTGTTACAGTACTTGCCTCAACTACCTGCTCTGGCAGTTTGTTCCATATACCCACCACCCTCCAAATGAAAAAGTTGCCCTTGAGTTTTGCATTAAATCTTACCCGTCTAACCTTCAACCTATGTCCTCTGGTGTTTAATTCCTCTACTCTGGGTAAAAGACTGCATTAACCCTATCTATTCCCCTCAAGTTCTTCTACACCTCTATAAGTTCACCCTTCATCCTTCTGTGCTCCAAGGAATAAAGTAGCACCTCTTAGCCTGCCCAACATTTCCCTACATCTCAGACTCTCAAATCCTGACAGCATCCCTGTAAATCTTCTCTGCACTTCTTCCAGTCATTCCACTGTGGCGCAGAGGAAGGTGCAGAATTCTGAAATGGGGTTGAGTTACTCAGTACCATCAGTTGCATCATCCATTTTACCAGTCAACCATGCAAATTAGTTTACAAAAGTCCGAGCCTGCGCCTGCAATAAAAATTTAACCCCACATCTGCTCTGCAGATCAGCAATGTCTTAGCCAGTCTTTTATTTTGGTTTCACTTTTCTGCACTAATTCTATATATCCCTTGGTTTCCTTAATATTTAAAAATCTAATGATTTATTTTCTTGAAAATACTCAGTAATTGAGTCTCCAGAACGCTCCTAGATAGAAAGGCTGTTCTCATCTTTGTCTTTTCATCCAGACTGTGAACCCCTGGGTTCTGAACACCCCAGCTACTCTATAATGTCGATGAGAATTCAATCACATTGCTCCTGTACCTGAAGGCTCTGACTCAAGAAAGATCTTAATCAGTTGCTTGATATTTACAGTACTAATTTCCCCACAAAGGTTTAAACTGACACTTCATTGAGGAAAAGCTACAATCTTTAAGGTGCTTCCCTCTGGAATGGGGGGGTTGCACGCAAGGTCACTGGGTCATAGGGCTTGACGCACGGAGCCACGCAATCCATCTGGAGGACACTGCAGCTTCCGGTATATGTTGCTAATACAGGAAACGCGTACTTTCCTACCTGTTAAAAAACGCCAAAATGGTGATTTTTTGCACTGTAAAAAATTATGGAAGTCGGGGTAACCATGAGACATCTATCCTACTTCAGAATTCCAAAAGTGAAGAGAAATGAAGGTAAAGAGAAGCGAGAGCTGAAGGGACAACAGCTAAAGTGCTTGGAGAACATTTCGCATTTTCTCACTGCATTTCATCAACAGTAAGGTATTATTTGTGTTTTTTCTTGATCCCTTTGGTATCTAAAAAGGTTCGGAAGTGATAAATCTGGCTTTAAAAATGTTTAATCGCCCATGGTTCTGAAGTGGGATTTTAAATGCAAAAAGAAAACAATTCTGAAGCTAAATTTATCACGAAAAAAATCTCCAGAGTGACGAGTGGTGTGTGGAAAAGTAAGTTTTCTGTCATTATGCTATTGAGATGTATATTTTGGCAAATAATAACATGTCCTGACAGCTTAAACACCCACCCCCTTTCAATAAGATATTGTCACTTTGCTGAGGATGATTATGTCCAATTAACAGCTAACAATTATGCCATTCCTTGGCTTGCATTCGAGTAAAATGTAATTCAAAACCCACGTATGGTCTGCAAATTTTTTTATGATAAATTTTGCTTCAGAGGCGTTTTCTTTTTGAATGTAAAAACCGACTTGAGAACCATGGGAATTTTTTTAATTTTACAGCCAGATTTATCAATTCTGAAACTTTTTAGATGCCAAAGAAATCAAGAAAAAACACAAATAATGCCTTACTGTTGATGAAATGCAGTGAGAAACACTATAATTCCCCATATTTTCAATTCAATATCTGCACAGCCAATGTTCGCCAAGCACTTCAGCTGTCGCTTCTATGTACCGTAATTTCTCTTCACTTTTGGAATAGGATAAATGTCTCTCACGCTTACCCCGATGTACATAATTATTTACAACGCAAACATTGACCATTTCAACGGGTTTTAACAGGCCCACTATGCTGGAATCAATGGTCAGTGCTTACCTGTAGTTCATCACGTGTACTCCAGTTGGCGTAGCGTAGCTACAATGCGGGTCATGGGTCGTAACCCGACTGCCGTGCAACCTCCCTATATGTAACCAAGTCTTCATCTACCTTCTCAGATCCATGTAAAAGATCCTACGGAACAACTTTAAAATTGCTGATATTTATTCCTCAATCAACATTACAAAATCACATTGTCCAATCATTACCACAATGCTTTATTCAAATGACCAACTGCTTTCTACACTCCAAAACTACTTTACATACTGTAATGCACTTGGAGCAACCAAAGGCAATAAAAAGATGTTGCACAAGTGCGTCTTTTTATTTTGCAAAGATATTCTGCTACAAAAATTATTTCACAAGTATCTCAACAGCACTGATGTTCCAGGAACATCCTGGTTTAGATCGAAGATGCTGGCATTGCTCAGCATCTCTGGAGAGAAGGAATGGATGACGTTTGGGGTCCAGACCCTTCTTAGACCCCTTGCTTTAAGCAGTCATGATGGTGGTGCATGTTCAGAACCTGGTCTTGGTATCCAGGGCTGCACGTGGAGGAAAAAGGTAATGGATCAACTTGATCAAAAATAAGTAGGGCAGATATAAAAAGTTCATCCAGGTTGACACATGAACTGCTGAAGAAAAATTCAAGCACCAGCCCCTGTGGGACTGGTCAACAATGTCAGAGAGAAAAGGGAATTTATGAACATAATTTAAAAGAGGAAATATGCAATTGTTCAGGCTCAATCTAATAAAAATTGGAGTGTTCAAATTTCAAAACAACTCAAAAACAAAAATTGCTGCTTGATGATATTTGAAAAAAATCATTTCTAGTGTAGAACATAATGTAGTTATTAAAGGGAAACTTCTCTGAAGCTTATCAACACTGAAAGCTCAGAGAGAAAACCACAAAGAATGAATTCTAAAATCAGTGGCACATTCGCTTCAACCCAGTGGAATCATTGAAACCAAGTTAAACTTCTATCCTGTCTATAAACAAAAGGCATATATTAAGCAAATATATAGAATTTATTTACATTTTCGTTATAGGTTTAAGAATTACATACATGCTACTCACCCAATTAACAATTGCGATAATATTAGGGAAAGAGTCCTTAATCTTACTCTTGGACCAATATCCAGTGATTCCTGGAAACTTGTTTTATGGTTGTCAGCTGGGGATAGAATGTGATAAGCCCATGCCAGTAATGTGGGGCTATTCCCAGCTCAAAAAAGGCTTCGTTAAGACACCTTGGCAATCAAGGAACTTCACCTCAGTTTAAGACCACGATTTCAAATGAGTGAGGAAAAAACTGTCATGAAAAATATTATGTAAGAGAAAGTGTGCATAGTACTAAACCCATTTCCAAAGTAAACTATACACCACCTATTAAATAATGCAACAGAAGCTCACGACTTGAAGAACAAATGTACAAAAAATAATTCCAATTGCTAACAAAACAGTACAAATATTGGCGAACACACACACCTCTTCCTCCTCCCCACCGATGCTACAGTAACGCCAAAAATCTTGGATCAGAAGATGGCAGAGCTGAGCCTCTACCAAACTACACAGCCAATTAAAGTCTTTCTTGTTCCAAGCAATGACCCCAAGGGCCAGATGTGAATTTGAATCAGTTTTTCTGGATGTGTTGCAGATGTTTGAGACTATTGTAGGCGATAGATTTGTGACGTGTAAATTGTACCAGAACAGCCAAGGATACACACCCAAGCCATTTCCTACCACAGTTATTCCAACAACTTTGATTACATTAGGAGTTGTGCAAGCAGTTATCTGATTTTTGGAGGGGAGGGAAGAACCTGTCCCACAACAGCCCCGGTTTGGGGAGGAGAGTAGTGGGAGAAATCGCTGTCCCTCAATAGCTAGAAAGGAAAGAAGGGTGGTCGGCAGTGGACGGCAAATTTCCACCGTGTAAAAGCTCGGCGCGGAGAACAGTAGAGAACTCTGTCCCACGGTGACCCAGCGAGTGGAGATGGGAATCCCTCGCCTCTCTGAAAGCGGGCGAGGGCGGAGGACGTCTCTCTCCCTCGGCGGCCTGAGAGAGGAGGGGGTGGCCGTGATCCCGGCGCGGCCCGAGAGGAGGAGTGTGTCCCTGGGTGACCCGGGGGAGGAGAGGAGAGGAGAGGAGAGACCGGCAGTCTCCGTCCTCCCGCAGCCGGTGGAGGAGGGTCCCTCCCCGCAACAGAGTTGCCGGCTCTTCGCGGCCGGTGGTGGTGATGATGGTGGTGGTGGTGGTAGTGGGGGGGGGAATCTGTGCCGCCGCCGCCGCCGCCGCGACCCCCGGGTGTAGATTTCTCCGACCCCAGCGGCCGGGGTGTAATATGTGGTGGTCTCGCCGGCGGCGCGACGCGGCGCGGCCCATCCCCGGCCCCTCTCCCCGCCCGCCCGCTCGCCCTTCACTCACGGTTGGTCCGTTACCGCCGCTCCGCTGCCTCGCGCTCCTCGCTCAGCTCAACTCAACGCCGCGCGCTCCGGGCGTTGCGGCTTATTGTGTGGCGGCACTTCCGGTCCGCCAGCCCACCGCCACCAGCGCGCTCCCGACCACGCCCCCCATCTCCCGACCACGCTCCCGACCTCGCCCTGAAAACAGCAACGCCAAGGAGGAGGCTCCCGGGGAGGGCGCTCGGTGGCAGGAGGTCAGCTGCTCAAAGGATCCGGGCAACACATCTGAGATGCAAGTCCAAGGGTGTACACACACACACACACACACACATAAAATGCCATGAGACACTGTGCTTGAATGCAAAGTGATTGCAAAGATAGGGAGGGTTGAGGCTCTGATGTCTACTCGAGGAGGCTTGGAACCAAAGATACTAGAGGAGCTCCTCTAGTATCTTTGCTTGGAACTAGCAGCTGGCGTCAACGTGCAGGTCACACGGCTCAACCTTGGAGCGACGGAGTGGCTGAAGTGCTGCTACCAATTGGATACTAACGGCGAGCAAAATCCAATGGTGGGTAAGGAATAGACCAAAAGGCGAAGGATCAAATACACCTCGGCGTGGGGAAAGTCTGGGCTCGTGAGAGACAATCACAAACGCTCACCTTGTGATAGTTGTATGTAAATAACAGCTGTTAATCGGTGAAGAGAATAGCCAAAGATAGACACAAAAAGCTGGCGTAATTCAGCGGGACAGGTAGCATCTCTGGAAAGAAGGAATGGGTGACGTTTCGGGTTGAGACCCTTCTTCAGACTGGAGAAGGGTCTCGACCATAAACGTCACCCATTCCTTCCATTCAGAGATGGTGCCTGTCCCATTGAATACTCCAGCTTTTTCGTGTCTCTCTTCGGTTAAAACCAGCATCTGCAGTTACCTCCTACACAAGACAATAGCCAATCTGTCTCCTCCGTCTGTTACATCCTACATTGATAAGGAACATAATTCACCCCAGCAATATAAATGACACATCGGGAAGGAGGCCCATGAAGAGTTTTAAAACATTCAAAGTCCAAAAACACGCAAGTCCATAATCAGATACTGATAAGCTTTCTGCAAACATTCTTAGCTGTCCCAAATGGTGTCGGTAACTTCAGAAAGGAGCCGTCAGAAATTGTAACCTTGTGATTTGCCAGTGACATTTGTTTCTGAATGTTAACAATATTTAACAAAGAACTCCTGGAGTGCATAACAGTTGGTCATTCATTAACCCAGAAATGATGAAATTAAGCAAAGGAGTTATTCAAGTTCAAAACAAAATGACTATCACAACCCGTCATTCTCAACAATGTCGCTAGTTTGGTATTCATTTGATATTGCCACATGTCCCAAGATACAATGACAACTGTTGCTGTCAACGATCAGTTTTGGTCTCCTAATCTGAGGAAAGACATTCCTGCCACAGAGGGAGTACAGAGAAGGTTCACCAGACTGATCCCTGGGATGGCAGGACTTCCATATGAAGAAAGACTGGATAGACTCTGCTTGCACTCGCTGGAATTTAGGAGATTGACGGGGGATCTTATAGAGACTTACAACATTCTTAAGGAGTTGGACAGGCTAGATGCAGGAAGATTGTTCCCGATGTTGGGGAACTCCAGAACAAGGGGTCACAGTTTAAGGATAAGGGGGAAGTCTTTTAGGACCGAGATGAGAAGATCATTTTTCACACAGAGTGGTGAGTCTGTGGAATTCTCTGCCACAGAAGGTAGTTGAGGCCAGTTCATTGGCTATATTTAAGAGGGCGTTAGATGTGGCCCTTGTGGCTAAAGGGATCAGGGGGTATGGAGAGAAGGCAGGTACAGGATACTGATTTGGATGATCAGCCATGATCATATTGAATGGCTCGAAGGGCCGAATGGCCTACTCCTGCACCTATTTTTTATGATTCTATGATTCTACATTACAAGGAGGGAAAAAAACAATTCTTCTTTTACTATTCTTATTTTGTTTGTTACCATTTCTGTGTTTAGAATCCAGTTTCTTCAGCAGGGTGCAAACATTCCCATTCCAAAATTGTGCATTAGGAGAACAGGAGTTATGTGGAAATGCTAGCTTACAGTAATATATATCAGTGTAGTATGGATTCCACACAAACGTGCTGATGTTTTTAAGAATGTTCACCAAGATGAGGAAATCAAGGATTTCAGAAAGTTCGATTATTATATGGAGATGGAAATTTCCTTCTTACTCCATTTAAAAACTAAAGGTAGACAAAAATGCTGGAGAAACTCAGTGGGTGAGGCAGCATCTAATATTAAGTATCTCTCCCAAATCTCAAATTGTGAAAATGTTGTCACCCTCCCGACTATTAAACCCTTTAATAATTCCCACTGCTTCATTAGTGACCTTCCATCATAAGTTGAGAAATGGGGACACTCACTGATGTTTGTGCAATATTCAATTCCATTCACAACTCCTCAATAAATGACGCAGTCCATGGGCTGGAAAACATACAGGCATGGACTAATAAATGGTAAGAAACATTTGTGCTATGAAAGTGGTAGTTATTACCATATCCAATGAGAGTGCAACCACCTACCTTTGACACTCTTGCTCACACCATCTTCCTTGGGGGTTTGATCCATTAGCTTCTCTAAACTTCCCTTCCCAAATCCCCATCCCACTTAACACATTCCTCTCTTCACTTTAACTCTTTTAGCCACCCCCCTCTATCTCAGGTACGAACTCCATTCTCCTCACTTCATCTCCACTCTCCCACCAGTAATCCTGCCTTCATTCTATCCCTTCCCACTCCCATTACTCAACATCTCTCCCCTCTACACACTCCCCTAACCCCACATCTACTCCAAATGTGATCTCACCAAAGCAGTAAGCAATCTTAGTAAAACTCCATCATTTTTGTACTCTAGCTGATTTGCAATAAAGACCTACAAGCCATTTGCCTTCCCAGTTACTTGCGGAAACACTGCAAACTGGTTAAGCACAAGGCCATGAAGGTAGCAGAAACAGTGAGAAAAAACACGAAGGTATTCATTCTGGATGGAAGCAGAGTAGAACAATGTGAAATTAGTAAATGTTACTGTCCAGAGGGATCTACCTTTAATTTAGCCTTAATTGAAATAATGGTTGCTGTGGATTAAGTTCAGATAACCTAATCCCCACATGCTTTATAGCAATAAAATAATGATATATTAATCTCAGAGTTAAAATAACAGTCAACCTGACATCAAGTGTTTTTAGTACTGGACAGTTTCAAACTTTACACATGTATTTCCTGAATAGCCTGGCTTTCAAATTACAGATCTTGGTTCAAAATTAAACTATCAGAGAAAATATAGCATTTACCTACCCTCAATATTTTCATCAAATTATCCCAATCTTTTAGATTCCAATGAATATCACATGGTAACATCTACACCATCTTCCAGTGTAATCCTTCGTCAAGATGCTTGGTGAATCAATGTTGCACTCCTTCTTAAGGTGTGATAAGAAGGAATCCATCTTGGTCCAAACACGCCTTTCAATGGAACCTTGACTCCCACTTAAAGCCTCAGATAGAAATGGTGACATTCCATTCAGATTTTTCATGCATTCTCTATAACTGCCCATGACTCTTTAAATGACGTTCATAGATTCCTCCCTCTGTCTGGACCTCCAGTGCTTCTAGCTTCTCACCCAATCTGGATTTCTGGTAGAGCACCAACTTCCCGCTATTTTCAGGAGTTACTTTAGGAATCCTGAATGCCAAAGCTGTGGTTTATTGGACACTGCGGGTTCACTCTCCATTCATTTAATTCCATTTGGCAGGGATACAAAAAATGTACATATTTTTACAAGTACTTAAATATACTTAAATATTTGCAAGCATTCCACCTCCTGAACAGTTTAGACAGACAGTAAGCTCGAGGGCATGGTTCAGCTGGCTGTCAAAGTCTATTCCCTGACTGGAACTGCCTTTTCCTGTGGGAAGGCCCTGAGCTGTGCAGCTTCACCAAGACAGGATGGATTCGGGAACTTGCACCAGCAAGTGCAGACATGATTGTGGGCTGCTTGCCATTCGTTGGGACATTAACAAGTATTAGATGATGCTATCAACAAAGATTTGTTGGTCAATTCCATGAAGTAACAGTTAACTCAACAAAAACACACTCGCTGGTCTTTAGTTTTGGTTTCACTAGAACTGTGTGGCTCCAGAACACACTACAGGCTTGGTTCAAGCAAGGAGAAAAGAAAGGAATTCCATACCTGAGCAAGAGTGACTGCTCTGGATGGCAAAATCATAATTAGCCCAATTGTGACTTCAAGGAACTGCCGTGAAAATTGAAGCCAATGGAAACAAAGGGAAATCTCTCCACTGCCTCATACCTGGGAGTCATACTTTAAAACAAAGAGAGATAGTTGTCATTGTTGGTCAATCATCTCACTCTTGGATATACTGCTGTTTTTTTTACAGCATTCCCAACCCAACCATCTTCAGCTGGTTCACACTGCTTGAAGTGGAGATGTTCTCTGACAACTGGACACAGTAAATTCCACTTGGAGCTCCTGTGATAGTGAAACCATCCATACCAGCAGACAAGGCAACCTGGACAACTTCAGCAGTGAAGCGCAGTGGGCGAGTAGTCAGCTGTGAAGTTGGAGAACGTGATGGCAACTGGTTCACCACAGGATCCTGGCTTATAGACCTGCTCCAACAGCTGCAATTTGTAGTTCTTAATTGTGAGGACTTGGTCAACCTGCAGCCACTACCCAGGACTACTTGATGCTGGCAGTGAGACACCTTCCAATGTGCTGCTGCTATTTGAAGCATCTTAGTGCATCCTTTAACAGTCTGCCTGATAAAGATACCAAATCTCCATCAACTGGTCGGCACAGTGCCAGAGACCTGGGTTTGATCCTGATATGGGTGTTGTCGGTGAGGAGCTTGTACATTCTCCCTATGACGATGTGGGGTTTCTCCGGGTGCTCTGGTTTCCTTCCACATTCCATAGATGTGCAGGTTTGTAAGTTAATTTCCTTCTGTAAATTGACCCGTGTATAGGATGCACAAGTGGGATAACATAGAACTAGTGTATGGGTGATAGATGGCAAGTGTACACTCTGGGCCGAAGGGCCTATTTCCATGCTGGATATCTAAAACTAAATCTCCTAGCCCACAACCATTCAGAATGGAAGAGGAGCAACTATAATGACACCAAGTACCTCCGGTCTCTCAAGCAGCCAGTGGAAATGGCGAAAGGAATGCACCAGCTCACCCAACCACCTGTCCTGTTGATCATCTCCTTTGCCTCCTGCAGTGAGTCTGCAGATTTCACACTGGCCTCACACGCCATCTCCGAACACCATCAGCCACATGTCCTCTTCAATTCAAACGCTCTCCTGTATTCAATATGTTGTCATCCTTGTCATTGGGTTAACACAGCAGAATTTCCTGCCCAGTGCCACTGTCAAACTGCCCTCAGGGGTAGTTTAATAGTTTAAGGCACTATTTTATCATTATCTTCTCAGGGATGAATAGAGATCATCAAGAAAGCTTTCTTTGCATGCATTGCCTATGTCTCATTGATAAAACATAGTGCATCTTCGTCATCCCCCTCCAGATGCAGTATTTTCTGCTGTGCCTTGTTCCAGAGATTGTAGCAAACTATGATTCTGGCACCTTCACATTTTGGCATGAACATAAACCACTTACAGATGGCTCTAGGGTGCTGATATACATGCCAAACATTCTGCCTCCTTCAGGAAAGTAAACAGGTGGCAAAGGAGATGATCTGTCCCTAATTATATGACATTTGGAAAAAGTCACAATGCTCTTCCCAGTAATAGCTGAACTAACTATCTTGCGATACAAACCTGTGACTGTAGTCCCTTGTCTACCTCATTCTTGTACCTGTGCAAGTCCCATCCAAACATACTGTCATAGTGGATCTTCCTCTTTCAGCATACACAATCATAGCCTCTCAAGGGCATAGTTTTAAGGTCAGAAGTAGGAGTTTTAAAAGGATCCGAGGAATAAGATAATTTTTACTAAGAGAGTGGTTTATATCTGGAACGCACTGCAGGTGATGGTGGAAACAGATACAATTATTACCTTTAAGAAATATTTAGAGGGGCACTTAAATAGGCAAGGCATAGAATAACAGGCAAAACATTCAGCACGGACGTGGTGAGACAAAGGTCCTGTTTCCTTGCTGTACAGCTACGATTCCTTAAGTTTTGTCAGTTTACAGTAGCACGAGGCTGAAAGCAACGATATCCACAAAAGCATTCCCATCAGAGGGAAATTAAACAACAGGTACAGGAGGCAAACCTTTATTGCGGTGGGACATTAACAAGTTTAAATATGGTAACTACACATGCTGGAAGTCTGGAAAAATAAACAGGAAATGCTGAGAACTCTCAACAGGTCGGGCAGGATCGAGGGAGAGAGAAACAGTTAACGTGTCAAGTCCATGCCTATTTAAATACAAGCCTCACATATATATTTTTTTCATATAATTCCCAAACTCTGATTTGCTCAAACTAAACAGAGGAAAATGAAATAGAATGTAAAATATAAGTCATTTCTTATTCACACCTTACTAAACCCATGTTATGTTACACACCTTTCCATAGAATTCAATGATTAGGTCATTTGTCAGCACCCAAACTCCCTCATTGGAACCAGGATATGGGTGTTTTGTGCTCCAATAGTAATTCTGCTCAATATATCACCAATTTCCAGCCTCCACTAATTCCTCACCAACCTATCTTCGTGTTTTTGGTTGGGGAGGGAGTTAAGGAAGCAATGGATAAAATTCTCCCCAGTCATTTATTTGTAGCTCTTTCTTGATCTCTTGCCAATCATATGTTGACTTGCTGCTTGGAACAATCTCCATGGAATCCCCATCAATTAGACAGCCTGGGAACAGACACAGAACTATGGAATGAACTCTTGCATAATACCTCCAGGCCCCCGGCATATTGGTTTCATTTGATGTTCAAAGGGCCTTTTTCAACAGTCTGGCAATGGAATGAATCACATCTAAACTCATGAGGTTAGCATGTGAACTACAGTCTTTTGGTTGGAGGTCGAGTCATTTGTTTAACACATCTTTAGTAATTTGTCTAGATTATTTCCATTATCCAATGCTCTCTATTACTTATCCCATCCAATGTATCTCTCATATTGACTCCAAATATTCCATAACATTTCTTTCCCTTCTGCAATGATTTGTAGTTATGTAACTCTATTAAATTGATAAAACACCCCAAGGTGTTTCTCAGGAGCATCCTTGAATAAAGTTTGAAAATTAGCCAGTATCGGTCAGAAAGTTGCTGTAAAGCGTTTCTCAATGAAACATGTGAGGAGATTTAAGGAGGCAACTTGAGTTTAAAGGAACACCTAATAATGGTGGAAAAATTAAATGTAAAGATGATCAAATGGACAAAGTTGGAGGAGCAGAACTTAGAAAGCTTTAAATTAGAACCAGAAACATTGGAAGCATCCAGCAGGTCAGGTAGCATCTGTGCAGAGTGAAACCTAGTTAACATTTGAAGTTAACGTTTAGCACTGGAAAAAGTTTGAGATAAAACAAATTATAGTATGATTTGTTTAAGCGAGGTTGAGACAGAAGAGGAACTATGAAAGGGAGGAAGGCAAGAGACATTAAAAAACAAAAAGGACGTTTGTGCGAAATGACGGAGATATTAACAAATTGAAGATCAATCTTGAGATTATATGCGTTAATAATCCATAATTACAAGGGGAAGATATCTCTATCTCTATATTACGAAAACTCTCACCTTGTTTGTTTACCCGGTTTGGATTTGCGCAAAAACGGTACACGATATCGCTACAATTTTTGGCACACCTTACTCACCATTGTCCTGTGATGTAAATTAAACGTTTAGTTCAGATTGATGGTATATTTTACGTTATTGACGGTTAAAACTTTTTTTAAAAACAGAGCCCTCACTTACCCAGCCCCCACTTGCCGTCTTTACCTGACAGGCGTCACAAAGGACACCCCATCGGTCCTCAACGTGGCCTTTACACAATTTGAGACCGCCATCTTTTTTTCCCCGTCACAACGGCGACCCGGTGGCTCCACGAGTAAGTTTCCTTCTATTTTAATTTCTGACCCCTGGGCCCTGGTTGTAGCTGGTGTGGGGACTGGGGGCGAGGAGAGGACGCGCCGGGTACCCTCGGCCTCTCCATCCCCCTCCTCCCCCTGCTCCAGTACGCTCGTACTGCTCACCCCCCCCCCCCTCCCGACAACCCACGCCAGCCTCCACCTCAAGATCTCCCTCGGTTCCAGGACGCACGCCCCCGCCTCAAGTACAACTTAATCGCCCTGCTGGAGAAAATGGGGCCGGCGGTGGTTTACATCGAGATCCTGGGGAGGTGAGGAGAGAGGCTGGGGGGATTGAGGGAGAGGAGGGGGTACGGAGGGGAAAGTGGGGGGGGGGGGGGTGAGAAGGGAGAGTGGGGAGGAAGAGGAAGGGGGAGAGGGTGACTGAGGGTAGGGGAAAGGAGAGGAAGGGAGAGGTGAGGGAGGGAGTGTGGGAGGGTAGGAGGACAGGGGAAAGAAGAGGGAGGGTGAAGAGGAGGTGGAGAGAGTGCTGGGGGATGAGGGGGAATGGAGGAGGATAGGGGTAGGAAGAGCGATGGCGAGGCGCAGTTGGGGGAGGGTTGGGGGCTATGGGTGAATGGTGGAATGGGACCCAACAGGTCCCACTCAGTCTAGTTGCTACTAAAAAGCTGAAATAAAAATGTTGGAATTACAAATCATCTTCAATTACAGCCAATGGGCTTAGTTGGAACATGAGAAACTTTTTGCTTACACCAACATTTTGTGTCTTTGATTTAAACCAGCATCTGCAGTTCTTTCCTACAAACTTTTTTTTATTGTGTCGGTGGTCAAGCACAGAATGATAGTGAGATGGTCAAAGGTCAAAGTTACATTTACAGATTTAAGGTTCCACAAAGCTAGCAAGTAAACAAGATTGGGTCTTTGCTCTGTGAAGTGAATCAGGCAAGAATTTCAAATGCAATGCATGAAATTCAAGCAGTAAACTGATGCATCATGAAGTATGTTTCAAGGCCTGAATGTTGGGGAGAGAAAATTAAAAGGCAGGTGCTGCAATTGCTTTGGTAGGGGGGGGGAATATTGGTGGAGATGAAAGAATAGTTTTGGTACGCTAAAAGACGAAGAGAAGGGAAGATGAGGTCATTAGATGGGTTGGAAATTACTGAAACTCCATTGAATATATAGAATGGCGAGTGCAAGGCAACAATAAAAGGAATCCCTCTGATGGGAGAGGGGGGAAGAGGGAGTGACTGCAGTGAGATTGGTCCTTGATTACACTGACAACCTTCCTGAGGCAGCATGAAGTGTAGATGGAGTCAATGGCAGGGAGGCTAGTTTGTGCAGTGGACTGGGCTATGTTCCGAACTATCTGCAATTTTTTCAGTCTTGGATGGAGCAGTTCCCAAACCAGCTATAATGCACCCCAATAAGATACTTTCTATGGCACATCTGTAAATGTTGGTGAGGTTTGTTGGCGCCATGCCAAAATTCTACGATACGATAGAATCGTGTGTAATGGTGTGTGTAATGCTTCACATCATGAAGTCAATCACTATATCCTTTGTCTTTCTGACATTCAGGAAGAGGATATTGTCTTGGCACCAAGTTTCAAAGTTCTCAATCTCCTTTCTGTTCTCTGTCTTACCATTATTTGACATGCGGCCCACTACGGTGGTGTCATCTGCAAACTTGTAGCTTGAATTGGATTGCTATTTGGCTGCACGGTACCCGGACTGGACAGCGAAGGATGAGAAGCTGAAGCCAAGATGCTGAGCGGACATCATTTCAAAAAGCATGATGCCGAACGGACATGAAGCCGAAAGGACATAACACCAAAAGGAAATTAAGTTGAATGGAAATGTAGTCAAAAATCTATGACCCCGAACGACATCATAACGAACGCTCAAGCTCCCCCCCCACCCTCCCGTCTCCCCCGGCCAGTGATGTGATGGACGCGGGGGTCTGGACCAATCCATAATTACAAGGGGAAGATATCTCTATCTCTATATTACAAAAACTCCCATCTTGTTTGTTTGTCCGTTTGTTTACCCGGTTTGTATTTGCGCAAAAACGGTACACGATACCGCTACAATTTTCGGCACACCTTACTCACCATTGTCCTGTGATGTAAATTAAACAAGTTTAGTTCAGATTGATGGTATATTTTACGTTATTGACGGTTAAAACTTTTTAAAAAAACAGAGCCCTCACTTACCCAGCCCCCACTTGCCGTCTTTACTTGACAGGCGTCACAAAGGACACCCCATCGGTCCTCAGCGTGGCCTTTACACAATTTGAGACCGCCATCTTTTTTTCCCGTCACAACAGCGACCCGGTGGCTCCACGAGTAAGTTTCCTTCTATTTTAATTTCTGACCCCTGGGCCCTGGTTGTAGCTGGTGTGAAGACCGGGGGCGAGGAGAGGACGCGCCGGGTACCCTCGGCCTCTCCATCCCCCTGACCAATCGCTGACCTTTTCGATGACTGACAAGGTGTCGGACGAATCCCGTCCCCGGAGATGTCATGTCCATTTGCCGTCTTGGCTTTTCGATGTGATGTCCTTTCGACATCTTGGCATCGGCTTATCGTCTTTCGATGACCTGCCCGCACACGGGCTGCACAGTCGTGGGTGTATAAGGAGTATAGTAAGGGACTGAGAATGCATCCTCATGGGGCAGCAGTGTTGAGGATTATTGTGGGGGATTTGTCACCTCTCCTTGCTGATTGTGGTCTGTGGGTTAGGAATCTGAGGATCCAGTTGCGGAGAGGAGTGCTGACTCCAATTTCCACGAGTTTGGGGATGAGCTTGGTTGGGATAATGGTATTGAAAGCAATCTATAGTCAATTAATAGGGAGTCTGATGTAAGTGTCCTTCGTATACCAGGGATGAGTGTAGGTCCAGGGAGATGGCATCAGCCATGGACCTGTTGTGGCAGTTGGCGAACTGCAATGAATCAAGGCTACTTGGTAGGCTGGAGTTAATGCGTGCCATAACCAGCCTCTGGAAGCACTTCAATGGTGGATGTCAAGGCTAGTGGAATGTAATCATGGTATGAGATCTTGCTTTTCTTTGGCACCAGGATGATAATGGTCTTCTTGAAGCAGGTGGGTACCTCAGATCAAAGTAGGGAGAGGTTAAAGGTGTCCAAGAATACTCCCGCTAGTTGATTTGCACAGATCCCAAGGATGCGGCCAGGGATTGGCCGGGCCAGTTGCTTTTCATGGATTCACCCTCAGGAAGGGTGATCTCGCCTTTGTAACCATGACTGTGGGAATAGGTACACTCAAGTCCATCAGGACGGATGTTTTAGTCTTGTTGATCTTCTGCTCAAGGTGAGCATAGAATGTATTAAGTTCATCAGGGAGGTATGGACTATTGGGAGCGCTGCTGCCCGACTTCAACGTGTAGGCAGTTACATTATTCAAGCCATGCCACAGTTGACGGGTGTCTGAGTGGTTCTGCTGTCAAGTTTGTCCCGGTATTGCCTCTTAGCATTCCTGATGGCTTAGCAAAGATTGTAGAAAGCCGATCTTTTCACCGCTTGAGATCATTTGACGTACAGTTCTTTTGTGTCCATCATCTATCTTTCAAAAGTTCGGCCAGGCTCTTGCACAATGGACAGCCTTCTCATTTGGCATTGCTAGATCTTCCAGGCAGCATTGTTTACCAAGAAGTGGGCATCTTAGTAGGTGTGGCATGGATTGTACAGATGTTCCACATTCACATTTTGTTTCTGCCGCATCTGCATAGCCCCATTTGCTCATGTTGGTCTCGCATCAGCCCATTCCTGTACGAAGCCGATTGAGGCCCTTCCAGGTCTTCCAGTCTGCAGCAGAGTAGCACGGCACAAGAATAGTTGACCCCACGATGCATTTGGCAGCTTGCATAGGAGGCTGTTGTTTGTCCTCACTTTGCCCTTCACACTTTTGATGTGTTGCTTGAAGGTAGTCTTGGCCTTCTGGGAATGGATTTCACAGTTCATACATGGTTTCCGGTGTGGGAAACACTCGGATTGTCTTCTTTGGCATGCATTCCTCTGAGCACTTACTGAAGAAATCTATCATGGCAGTGGCATGCTCATTCAGGTTGGCGGCAGATTCACTGAACATTTATCAGTTCACTGACTCAAAGCAGTCATGTAGGATGTCATCCATTTCTGCAGACCAGCACTGAACAACTTTCTGTACCAGATCTTCCCGCTTTAGTTTCTATATGTAGGCAGGGATTAGAAGCACGGGTTGACAATTTGATTTCCTGAAATGTGGGCGGGGAATGCAGAGTAGGCATTTTTCTATGGAAACGTTGCAGTGGATGAGGGTGTTCTGGCTCCAGGGGGGACAAGAGACATGCTGATAGTATGTTAGGGGTACCCTCTTGAGGTTGGCCTTATTGAAGTTCCCAGCTACAATGACCAGGGCTTCAGGGTGTTTTGTCTCAAAGCTATTGGTAGCGGAGTACAGTTGATTCAGAGCAAGCTTAACATCATCATGAGGAGGGATGTGGACTGCCGTCAGGATAGCTGAGGTGAATTCCCGCAGAAGGTAGCAGGGATGGCACTTCAGTTAGATATTCCAGGTCCAGGGTGCAGGGCTCGTCAGGACTGCCACGCCGGAGCACCACAAGGTGTTGATTAGAAAGCAGATCCCTCCACCTCTCATCTTACCTGAAGATGCCGTGTGGTCTATCCGGTGAAGGGAGAAGCCCTCGGGTTGAACGGCACAGTCAATTGTATCGGGTGAGCCACGTCTCTGTGAAACAGAGCATGCAGCAGTCTCTCAGTGGAGATTGGTAAGTCACAAATGGACCATGTGAAGGTGAGAATAGGATGGAATGTTGCAGCAAAGGCAATTAAATTCTTAAGCTGATGGTGAGAGTTTGCTGGCACGAATACTAGCAAAGTGAGGGAAGGACATCAGGAAGAACTGGAATAGAGAATGTTTAATGAAAATTTGAAAATGTGGGTAAGAAATTGAAAATATCCCCAATATCTTTTGTCATGATGCTTCAACAATAGTTTCTGCTGGAAACCTCTATCCCTGACTCACTTTCAGAATTTCCCTATTTCTATTAGGTCCTTCTTTGCTCTAATCAAGTTCATAAGAGTCACACAGCATCGAAACACGCTCTTCGGCGCAACTTGCCCTTGCTGACCAACATGCCCTATTTACATTAGTCCCATCTGCCTGCGCTCGTACCTATCTTGTCCGAATGTCTCTTAAATGTACCTCAACTACCTCCTCCGGCTGCTTGTTCCATATGCACAACACCCTTTGTGTATCATCTTAGGTATAAAAACTGAAATTGCTGTACTCAGCAGGTGAGGCATCTATGGAGAGAAAAATAGAACTAACTCTTCAGGTCAATGACCCTTCCTTGGAACTGATCAATGTTTTTTCAGTTTTCCAACATCTTAAATGAAGATGATATTATTGCATGAACTGAAGTTATGTTGCTATTCTAGTGCTTGTTTCTCGATGCTCGATTGTTGCCTTTCAACTTCTCAAAGTCTTCCTTCGATAAATTGGATGCGCCTTGTTTCCCCTTCCATACTTGGAAACCCATCAGTGTACATAGGACACAAGACCACACCAATTCTTGTAGTGTAGATTTTATTATTAATTCAAAGTATGTAGCAACAGTTTGAATTCCAGTATTTATTCCCAATTAGCATAAACTGTTTAAAAACATGGTGTAAAGGTTAAATACACAGTGTCAGGTAAAATAAAGTTGTCAACTAACATCCACATGCATGGTTTACAGCTAAACTAACAGCACCACACATCAAGCAAGCAGGCTAGCCGAGAAAAATAATAACTTGATGTTTGGGGAAAACTCATGGTCTAACTTAGAAGAACCAGCAAATCATGAGGCCACCTACAAGGTCACTGAGATAACCTTTTACCTTTTCAGAGACATCCGAGACTAGCTCGGCACCTATTGCGACAAATAACTTGTTTTCTACACGAAGGAGGATAGCTAGTTTTAAAACATAGTTTCAGCTGTTGTTCTTAGTTTAGGATCTAATTTAGGTACAAACTGCAAGTTACGCGAGCTTACAGGACTTCATCTGTGGCCGAGCCTCCGGAGCGGTGCCAGAGCACACAGGTTTTTCAAAAGATCTCTAGTCCATGTTTTTAAACAGAGTTCCCAATAAGGTTAGGAAGTTACAGCCTGAAGATGTGCGAGATTTGGTGTTTATTTGCTATTTTCTGTTTCTATTTATATCGTAATTTTTGTGTTTTAATTTTGCATGAACTGAAGTTATATTGCTATTGAAGTGCTTGTTTCTCGTTGCTTTAATGTTACTGTAATAAATGTTTGCGCTTTAAATTTTATATTGTCTGAGTGTTCATCATTGATCTGAATCCTCAAAACCTGCAAGTACTCCATTACAACAGGCATTAAAGGGTTAAATAAGAATGTCCTTTTTCTTGAACCAGATTGAATTTTAGCAACTATCTGGCAGTTTCAAGTTCACTTTGATGTTTAAAAAACCCCCAAAGCAAAACAGGTTGTTATTTAGTTACTCAAATTTAAATGCCCCAGCTACCAAAGTGAGATTTGAACTCATGCCTTGGGATCAATAATGCAGTACTAAAGACAATAGACAGTAGGTGTAGGAGTAGGCCATTCGGCCGTTCGAGCCAGCACCGCCATTCAATGTGATCATGGCTGATCATCCCCAATCAGTACCCCGTTCCTGCCTTCTCCCCATATCCCCTGACTCCGCTATGTTTTAGAGCTCTATCTTGCTCTCTCTTGAAAGTATCCAGAGAACCGGCCTCCACTGCCCTCTGAGGCAGAGAATTCCACAGACTCACAACTCTGTGTGAAAAAGTGTTTCCACATTTCCGTTCTAAATGGCTTACCCCTTAGTCTTAAACTGTGGCCCCTGGTTCTGGACTCCCCCAACATTGGGAACATGTTTCCTGCCTCCAGCGTGTCCAAACCCTTAATAATCTGATATGTTTCAATAAGATCCCCTCTCATCCTTCCAAATTCCAGAGTATACAAGCCCAGTTGCTCCATTCTCTCAGCATATGACAGTCCCGCCATCCCGGGTTGGGTACTCTGACTGCCAGCCCAGAGAACCCAACCAGCAGATTCTACTGCACCCCCATTGTGTCTAACTCCTCCAACCAAGGATATCCTTTCTTGTTTTCTCACCAGATTGGCTTCAGCTGTCACAAGCTCTCCACCCTCCATATAAACACTTTGCAACAGAAAGAACAAAAATAACAAAGGAATACCAATGGGGGGTACACAAAAGGCTGGAGAAACTCAGCGGGTGCAGCAGCATCTAAGGAGCGAAGGAGATGGGCGACGTTTCGGGTCGAGACCCTTCTTCCTGACGTTTCGGGTCAGGAAAACCAATGCTTGAATGATCAACTGCCAACTCTGCAGGCAAGGGCACCCTCTGGTGGTTTTAATGCTTTTCTACATTACCTTAGAAGTAACTTCTGCAAGTGTCTGCAATAACAATCCACCCCATCCACATATCCAGGAACACAATTGCAAAGAAAATACGCACAAGCCATTCAGTCTCACCAATAAAGAGCAAGGCTACCTTGACAAAAGCTCTGGAGCTTGTACACAATAGCCTGAAGACATTTGGGCATGAGGTGTGATTCTCCCAACATTTAATGACTAATAGAAAATGACTAACATGAAAGAGCAAGAAACAAACTGAATGAATGAATGTTTATTGGCCCACTATGTACACATACAAGGAATTTGCCTTGGTGTCCTGCTCGCAAGTAACATCACGACATACAGTAAACCATTAAGAATAAAAGATAAAATATTAAAACATTAATAATAAAACATTATAGTTTAAACATGTGAATGAAATAAAATACCAGAGCAAAAGGAGGCTACAGACTTTTGGTTATTGACTAGAGGTACTGCTCGTGGAAAAAAAGCTGGTTTTATGTCTGGCTGTGGTGACTTTGACAGTCCAGAGTTGCCTTCCAGAGGGAAGTGCTTCAAATAATTTGTGGCCAGGGTGAGAAGGGTCAGAGATAATCTTACCCACTCGCTTTCTGGCCCTTGCAATGTACAGTTCGTCAATGGAGGGAAGGTTGCAGCCAACAACCTTCTCAGCTGATCGAACGATTCGCTGCAGCCTCTGGATGTCGTGTTTGGTGGCTGAGCCAAACCAGCCATGATGGGGAAGGTGAGGACAGACTCTACGATGGCAGTATAGGATTGGACCATCATTGCCTGTGGCAGATTGTGTTTGCTCAGCTGCCGCAGGAAGTACATCCTCTGTTGGGCCTTTTTGACTGTGGAGTCGATAGTGGCCCCCCATTTAAGGTCCTTGGAGATGATGGTTCCAAGGATCCATCCACAGCTGTGACTGTGGTGTTGTTGATGGTTCGTGGGGGGGGGGGGGGGGGGGGAGGGGAGGGGGAGCTCACCTAAAGTCTACTCTCAATTCCACCGTCTTAAGAGCATTGAGCTCCAGATTGTTACGAAGGCACCAGCTGTGTCACTTCCTGTCTGTTGGCAGATTCTCCCCATCCTGGATCAGTCAAATCAGGTTTGTGCCATCCACAAACTTAAGTAGATTGACAGAGGAGACTGTGGAGGTGCAGTCATTGGTGTAGAGTAAAGGAGAGGGGAGAGTACACAGCCGTGCGTTGCTTCTATGCTGAGGGTCTGCGGATCTGAGATGTGCTTTCCCAGCCTCACAGGCTGCTTCCTGTCTGTCAGGAAGTTGGTGATCCACTGACAGATGGGTTCAGGCACAGTCAACTGGGAGAGTTTGGAGTGTAGTAGCTCTGGCACAATGGTGTTGAATGCAGAGCTAAAATCCACAAACAATATCCTAGCATAGGTCCCCTGGCGGTCCAGGTGCTGAAAAAACTTAAGACACCAAATGCTGGAATAATGTTGCAGGACAGGGAGAATCTCTGGAGAGAAGGAATGGGTCCCATTCCTGTTGTGCTGAGTTACTCCAGCATTTTGTGTCTATCTTTGGTGTAAACCAGCAATGTGTCCTTCCTACACATTTTGTCTGCTGGAATAACTTAGTGGGCCAATCAATACTTGTGGAGGGAAAAGGACAGATGATATTTTGGGTCAGGACCTTCTTTAGAACGATGGAGTACAAGGGGATATCTGTAAAGAGAAATACAGGAAAGGGGTGGGATGAGAGCAAGCAACTGACAAGTGAACTGAGGTGCACAGGGGTTGGTTTACAGATGTGTCCGGTGGGGAAGGGGGGGGCGGAGAAGGATAGATAGCACTGAGGTGATAAGTGGAGAAGACAAAAGGGCGCAGATGATCCCTTGAGGCCCACAGGAGCCGTTGGAAGAGGAGGGGGAGGAGCAACACCCGACCGGTAAGCTTAAAAATCCAGCGAGGGTCTTGTTTACCAAAATCCATAACGTTCCATTCGGAGAAGTGTTTTTTTTTTGAGGAAGCCGCTGATTGGTGGGAAGTGGACTAGGGTAAGCAGCTGATTGGCAGTCAGATTCCAGCAGTTTGTAGTGTACTTTGTATTGTGTTGATATTGTATGCAGTGTAAGGGGCGAGTATGAAGGCCAGGGCAGTGTACTGTTGGGAATGTCAGATGTGGGAGGTCAGGGAAGCTGATAGCCCTCCAGAAGTCCACATCTGCGCCAGGTGTGTCGAGATGGGGCTCCTAAAGGACTGTGTTAGAAACCTGGAGCAACAGCTCGAGGACCTCCGTCTGGTAAGGGAGAATGAGGAGGTCATAAACAGGAGTTACAGGGAGGTGGTCACTCCCAGACCACGGGAGGCAGACAAGTGGGTCACTGTTAGGAAGGGCAAGGGGCAGAGGCAGGGACTAGAGAGTACCCTGG
Source organism: Raja brachyura (assembly GCA_963514005.1). The sequence continues at coordinate 41,259,927 of OY740787.1, read as the reverse complement.
TGGCTGTACACCTGGAAAATAGGTACTCATGTTTGAGTTCAATTGGAGCGGACAGCCCACCTGGGGGCAGCAACAGCAGCTGGGCCTCCGGCACAGAGAACGACCCTGATGCTCAGAAGGGTAGCAAAAAGAGGAGGGCAATTGTAATAGGGGACTCCATAGTTAGGGGGTCAGATTGGCGATTCTGTGGACGCAGTCGGGACACCCGGATGGTAGTTTGCCTCCCTGGTGCCAGGGTCTCGGATGTGTCGGAACGTGTCGAAAAGATTCTGAAAAGGGAGGGAGAGGAGCCTGATGTTGTGGTACACATTGGTACCAATGACATAGGCAGAAAAAGAGAAGAGGTCCTGAAAGGAGAATTTAGGGAGTTGGGGGGAAGGTTAAGGAGAAGGACCAAAAGAGTAACAATTTCAGGATTACTGCCTGTGCCACGTGACAGTGAGAGTAGAAATGGAATGAGGTGGAGGATAAATGTGTGGTTGAGGGACTGGTGCAGTGGGCAGGGATTCAAGTTTCTTGATCACTGGGACCTCTTTTGGGGAAGGCATGATCTGTATAAAAAGGACGGGTTGCACTTGAACCCGAGGGGAACCAATATCCTGGCGGGGAGATTTGCAAAGGAGACTTTAAACTAGAAAGGCTGAGGGAAGGGACTCGGGTAGTGGGGGCTAGTGGACAGGGTGAGGGGCAAGAGGCAGAGAATGTAAGCACTCGGACCCAAAATGTAGGCGAGAAAGAGGAAAAAGATAATAAACAGAGAATAAGGGATGGTGGGTTTCTAAAATGTGTATATTTTAATGCTAGGAGCATTGTAAGAAAGGTGGATGAACTTAGAGCCTGGATTCACACCTGGAAATATGATGTTGTGGCAATCAGGGAAACATGGTTGCGGGAGGGTTGTGATTGGAAACTAAATATTCCAGGATTTCGTTGCTTCAGGTGTGATAGAATTGGAGGGACCAGAGGTGGAGGGGTTGCATTGCTTGTCAGAGAAGATATTACAGCAGTGCTTTGGCAGGATAGATTAGAGGGCTCATCTAGGGAGGCTATTTGGGTGGAACTGAGAAGTGGGAACGGTGTAGCAACACTTTTAGGTGTGTATTATAGACCGCCAAATGGGGAGTGAGAATTGGAAGAGCTCATTTGTAAGGAGATAGCAGATATTAGTAGTAAGCACAAGGTAGTGATTATGGGAGATTTCAATTTTCCGAAAATAGACTGGGAAACACATTCTGTAAATGGCCTGGATGGTTTGGAGTTTGTTAAATGTGTGCAGGATCGTTTTTTGCAGCAATACAGAGGTATCGACCAGAGAAGGGGCAGTGCTGGACCTCCTGTTAGGAAATGAGACAGGTCAGGTGACGGAGGTATGCGTTGGTGAGCACTTCAGGACCAGTGATCACAATACCATTAGTTTCAATATAATTATGGAGAGAGTCAGAACTGGACCTAAGGTTGAGATTTTTGATTGGAGAAAGGCTAACTTTGAGGGAATGCGTAATGATTTAAAAGGAGTGAATTGGGACATTTTGTTTTATGGGAAGGATGTAGAAGAGAAATGGAGGACATTTAAAGGGGAAATTGTAAGAGTACAGAATCTTTATGTCCCTGTTCGGTTGAAAGGAAATAGTAAAAATCGGAAAGAGCCATGGTTTTCAAGGGAAATTGGACACTTGGTTCGAAAAAAGAGAGATAGCTACAATAATTATAGGAGGCGTGGAGTAAATGAGGTGCTAGATGAGTATAAAGAATTTAAAAAGAATCTTAAGAAAGAAATAAGAAAAGCTAAAAGGTATGAGGTTGCTTTGGCAAGAAAGGTGAAAGTAAATCCAAAGGGTTTCTACAGCTATATTAATAGCAAAAGGATAACAAGGGATAACATTGGACCATTGGAGAGCCAGAATGGACAGCTATCTGCAGAGCCAAAAGAGATGGGGGAGATATTGAACAATTTATTTTCTTCGGTATTCACCAAGGAGAAGGATATTGAACTCTGTGAGGTAAGGGAAACTAGTAGAGTAGCTATGGAAACTATGAGATTCAAAGAGGAGGAAGTACTGACACTTTTGAAAAATATAAGAGTGGATAAGTCTCCAGGTCCTGACAGGATATTCCATAGGACATTGAGGGAAGTTAGTGTAGAAATAGCAGGGGCTATGACAGAAATATTTCAAACATCATTAGAAACTGGAATAGTGCCGGAGGATTGGCGTACTGCGCATGTTGTTCCATTGTTTAAAAAGGGTTCAAAGAATAAACCTAGCAATTATAGACCTGTTAGTTTGACGTCAGTTGTGGGCAAATTAATGGAAAGGATACTTAGAGATAATATATATAAACATCTGGATAAACAGAGTCTGATCAAAAACAGTCAACATGGATTTGTGCCTGGAAGGTCATTTTTGACAAAACTTCTTGAATATTTTGAAGAGGTTACTAGGGAAATTGATGAACGTAAAGCAGTGGATGTTGTCTATATGGATTTCAGTAAGGCCTTTGACAAGCTTCCCCATGGAAGGTTGGTTAAGAAGGTTCAATCTTTGGGTGTTAATGACGGAGTAGCAAGATGGATTCAACAGTGGCTGAATGGGAGATGCCAGAGAGTAATGGTGGATGGCTGTTTGTCAGGGTGGAAGCCGGTGACCAGTGGGGTGCCTCAGGGATCTGTGTTGGGTCCACTGTTGTTTGTCATGTACATCAATGATCTAGATGATGGGGTGGAAAATTGGATAAGTAAGTATGCAGATGATACTAAGATAGGGGGTGCTGTGGATAATGAAGTAGATTTTCAAAGTCTACAGAGAGATTTGGGACATTTGGAAGAGTGGGCTGAAAGATGGCAGATGGAGTTTAATGCTGATAAGCGTGAGGTGCTACATCTTGGCAGGACAAATCAAAATAGGACATACATGGTAAATGGTAGGGAATTGAAAAATGCTGTGGAATAGATGGTTCTAGGAATAACTGTGCATAGTTCCCTGAAGGTGGAATCGCATGTAGATAGGGTGGTAAAGAAAGCTTTTGGTGTGCTGGCCTTTATAAATCAGAGCATTGAATATACGAGTAGGGAAGTCATGTTAAAATTGTACAAGGCATTAGTGAGACCAATTCTGGAGTATGGTGTACAATTTTGGTCGCCTAATTATGGGCAGGATGTCAACAAAATAGAGAGAGTACAGAGGAGATTTACTAGAATGTTGCCTGGGTTCCAGCAACTAAGTTACAGAGAAAGGTTGAACAAGTTAGGTCTTTATTCTTTGGAGCGCAGAAGGTTAAGGGGGGACTTGATTGAGGTCTTTAAAATGATGAAAGGGTTAGACAGAGTTGACGTGGATAAGCTTTTCCCATTGAGGGTAGGGAAGATTCAAACAAGAGGGCATGACATGAGAATTAAGGGACAGAAGTTTAGGGGTAACATGAGGGGGAACTTCTTTACTCAGAGAGTGGTGGCTGTGTGGAATGATCTTCCTGCATAAGTGGTGGAGGCAGGATCGATTTTAACATTTAATAGTAAAGTGGATAGGTATATGGACGGGAAGGGAATGGAGGGGTATGGTCTGAGTTCAGGTAGATGGGACTAGGGGAAAATAAATGGTCGGCACGGACTGGAAGGGCCGAAAAGGCCTGTTTCCGTGCTGTAATTGTTATATGGTTATGATGGAATCTGATAAGAAAGGAAGGTTGGGAGTGAAATATTGAACCAGAAAGAGGGATAGTCAGTAGAAGGAAGTGTTCTTTGCTTCCCGTCATGAAATAATTTTGGATCCAATATTGTCACTCCCTTCAGAGGCGGCATAGCCTTCTAGTTGGGAACATGTGAAAAGCCTTGTTAAAATCTAGTTTGAATCAAATCCCCAACTCTCTTTAACCCATTTTGTCATCTTTTCAAAGAAAAAAAGTCAAGTATTTCTGATGTAACCATTTTAACATTTTGCAACTGTTCTTTTGGCCTTTTTTGCAAGAGGACGGGAATGCAAGGGATGTCTTGCTCTAATTATTTGAACCATGAAAGAGTCTGATTCTGGAATATTGTGTACTGATTGCGTCTCCATAAGGAAGTATAATCCAGAAATTGACAAAAGGTGCAGCAAAGTTTAAGAGATTGAATCCAGGGAAACACTTATACTCTCTTGTTGATAAACAAGAGGTGGTACTAAATTCATCCAGACCTGCAGAATAGATCCAGGATGCACAATGAACCACAGTTGTTGGAATCTTGAGCAAAAGACAAAGTCCTGGAGATATTCAGTGGTCAAGCAGCATCTGCGGAGGGAAATTGAAATTTCGGGTTGGAACCTTTCTTCAGATTGATGGGGTTCGTGTTGAGAAAACTGGAAAAGAGAAATGGGGGTGAGGCAAAGGCTGGCAAGGGATAGGTGGATAGTAAAGGGGGGAGGGGGTTGATGGGCAGATGGCTGAGTAAGTGACAAAGACCCAAGGTGAAAAGGAAACGATACGATAGAACATTATTCATCCCTGGAGTCAGAACAGGAAGTCAGGAAAGGAGTGAAATGATGAGGGGAAAAGAGCTGGATGATGTGTATGCAAGAGATGGAGGAGGAACAGCGTGCACAACTGTGTAGTTTGGTGCTATGGAAAAGAGATGGGGAGGGGAAGGGTGTGTTACTTGAAATTGGAATTCAATGTTCATACTGTTAGGTTGTAAGCTAATCAAGTGTAATATGGAGTGCTATTCCTCAAGCTTGTACCTGGCCTCACTCTGGCAATGAAGGTGGCCAAGGACAGAAAGGTTGGTATGAGAACTGGAAGGGGAGTTAAAATGGTTAGCAACCGGGAGATCCAGCAGGCCTTGATGGACCAAACTGATTAGCATAAGTGTTCGGTGAAACAGTTGCCTAATCTACACAATCTTGCGGTGTAAAGACCACTTTGGGACTTCTGAATGCAGTAGACAAGGCTTGAAGAGGTGCTTGTCAACCTGTCTCATCTGGAAGGGCTGCTGGAGTCCCAGTAGAGGGACGGAATGTGGGGACAGATGTTACATTTCCTGCGGTTACATGGGAAAGGTTGTGCAGAGGGGTCGGGTTAAGTGGGAAGGAATGAGTGAACCGAGGAATTGTGGGAGAAGTCTCTGCAGAATGCAGAAAGGTCTGGGGACAGGAAGACCATAAAACAAGGAGCAGAATTAGGCCATTAAGCCATCGAGTCTACTCAAGTGTCTACTAATGGAAGATGTGACTGGTGGTGGGATCATGTTGAAGATCTTCAATTCTAATTAATACTTCAATATTGATTGTCCTTCAATCATCTGCCCGACTCATGTAGCCAGGAAAGACGAAAAAATAATGGCCTTAGGAAATAATAATTTCCTAACTTGTTTCTTTTAACAGCCTGGAATATATTTCATTTGGGCCTGACAACATATCCAATTTGAAATATATTAACCACTTATGACTTCCTTTTTTTACTATGCTTAAACCATCCAATATTTCACACTTGTCTGTCATTTGTGATGGATGTGGACAGTCTTTCAAACAGCAGAAATAACTGTCAGTTCACCAAATGCCCCATACTGGTGCAAAACCTTTGCAGTGTGAAGTTTGTGGTTTCCAGTGTAGGCAAAGAGCATCCTTGAAATACCATATGACCAAGCACAAGACAGAAGCTGAACTTGAATTTGCTTGTGACCATGTGAGAAGCGGTTTGAGAAGGCTCACAATTTGAATATTCAGATGTTCATGGTTCACCCAGAATACAGATAAAAACAAACCTATTGAAATTGAATCGAGTCAGCTAAGTTTGGAAACATTAATTAAGCGGGAACCCAGTTAGTTATTCAACAGCTAAGAATCTTGCACCCTTTTTCAATGTCACCAAGACACAAAGAATTAACATAAATGCAATCAAGCCAGGCTCACTTAAAATAGGTAGAGCAAAGGGAAGGCTTGTGCAGAGAATATAGTTCTGAGCATTACAGCACACCAGTTCCAGAGACAAAGTCGAATGTCTGCAATGGGGTAGAGGTGCATCAGGCAGAATACTAGCAATTGGAAGGACTGTTCAGAACCCTGATAACAGAGGGCCACAGTTACATCCTGGACAAGCATTCAAGTCACAGCGGTGTTTTGAATGAGGGACAGTGCCCATCCAGTAGAAATAAGGACTCAACTGAGGAAGTTCTGGATGGTTCAATAACCCTTTCACCTCAGAATGGAACAGTGACTGAAAATGGTGAGGGTGATAATGTTGCGAAGCATCAACCTGTTCCAGTGTTAGCAGACTTTCAGTCTTGTACATAGAGTGGAACCACTTCGCGGTCAGTGGATGTGCTGGCTTGAATGGCCTACTCCTGCACCTATGTCTATTGTGCTATGTAGAGTCTGTATGTCTTCTATGAGTACTTGCGTCACCCCCCACCCCCGTACCCTGGTTTCCGCCCACATCCTTTCCAAAGGCATCTGTTGGTAGATTGTTTCTTGGAAACTATTGGATGCCGATGTTCAGAGAATTAGGAGTTAGTCTGAGAGAGAATGGGTTGCTGGGAAATAATTGGGATTCATCTTGAGAGCCATCATGGAGGTCATTCTGACCATTGTGTCTATAATGATAGAAAATGAGTCTCTCCAACTGCACTATCTTGAGCTGCAGTGTGATCATCTCTTGAAAAATACCATATCAAGCACAGCCTCCAGGATGGACAGCTGTGACAAGATCTGCTCCTCCAGCTCCAAACGCTGGAATTCCCAACACAACACAATGTGTCATGCCTCTATTAATTACTTGCTCGTTAAGCAAGTGGCAGAACGGACAATTTAGCTTTCCAAAATCCTCCACATTAATATTCCTGGGCTGATATTCTGTCAAAGCTGTATTCCATGGATCTCAACTCCAGTCCACTTCCTGCTGCAGGAACTTGCTAAATTGGTTGCTGCATTTCTACATCACAGCAATGATCAAACCTCAAAACGGCTTCTGTTGAAGTTATTTGGAATGTCCTGAAGGCCACATATAAATGCCCATACATCTTTTTTACTGCCTGGGGCAGGTTACCATGTTTTGAGGTGCGATCTCAAGGAAATAGAGGAAACTAGTGGCTGAAGGCAAAAGCAGGGATGTTTAATTGGTCAGAACAGGAAGGAGACAGATCTCGTGGGGCTATAGGAGGCTACAGTGAGGGAGGGGATAAGTCACAGAGAGACCTGACAAGATTGAGAATCTTAAAAGTCATGGTTTCCCAGACTGGGGAGTCAACCTAAGTCCGTAAGCACATGGGTTTTGGGTGAAGAGGACTGGGGGGAGGGGGGGGTTTACAACAAAGCTAAAAACACTTAGAAGTGCTTGAGCGTATACAGGATGGAGTAGAGAAGTGTACAGATAACAAAGGCAAGGCCAAGACAAGAGAAATACATCTGGACCAAAGTGGTCTTCATGATAAAAACATGAAATCAAAAATCAGCTTTCAGCTTCAATGATTTCAATTATATTTTTCTATTCATTTCCTAAATCCCAATCATACAAGTGTGATTCTCCCAGGAGCTGGGTAAAGTCACAGCTTGGTATGTTATGGACTGACAATCCATGTTTTACAATCTTAATCCTGCATCAATTACCTGAAGTGGAACCAAGACATCATTGGATCGAAGAAATCCGACTGCATTCAAATCCCACTGTGGTAAAGTGCCAATGTGAATTTGAAGTACTGTACTGAATTCGGGGAGGACAAATAGGAACATTTTTAGGTAGGAGTTAGGGAGATTAAATTGGGAGCCATTGTTAATGGGTATATCCACATATGACACATGGGAGTTGTTTAAAGACCAGCATGCTCCAGTTATGAGGCGTAAGGATGGCAAGGAACTGAACCTTGGATAAGAGGTTGCATAATTGGTCAAAAAGAGCACATAAAGATTATGACAATGAAATCAGACAGGACTATTGTGGAATATAAAGAAAGCAGACATGTACTCAATCGGGAAATTAGGAGCACCAGAAGGGCCTTGAAATGTGATTAGAAAGTCAGATTAAAGAGAATCCCAAGACATTCCATACATACATTAAAAACAAGAGGGAGTCAGAAAACGTCAGCACGATACTAAACGAGTACTTTGCATCTGTTTTCACCAAGGACATGGAGGATCATGAGATCACTGTGGAATATACTAATATGCTGAGGGATATTGAGATCAATGAGGTAGCGTTGGATCTCTTGAAAAGCATTAAGTAAATAAGTCTCCAAGGCCTAATGGGATCTAAAGTTATTGAGAAAGTCAAGAGAGAATATTGTTGGAGCCTTGATGAAAATCTTTTGTGGCCTCGAGCTGCAGCCGATGTGTCGGAAATTTGGAGAGTAACCAATGTTGTTCCTTTGTTTAAAATGAGAAGCAAGGATAATCGAGGAATATATATGCCGGTAAGTCTCACATCAGTAGTGAGGAAGCAGGATTTTTAGGCATAGGATTTACTCTCATTTGGAATAGAATGGGCTAATTAGGGATGGTCAGCAGGTTCTGCTATGTCTGGGGCTGGTCCTGTTTTACAAACTTGATTTAGATTTTTAGGAAGTAATGAAGGTGATTGATGAGAGTAGAGCAGTGGATGATGGCTACATGGACTTTAGTAACGCATTTGACAAGGTCTTTCATAGTGAGCTGATCCAGAAGATGGTAGTTTGGATCCTGAATTGGCTTAAACATAGAAGTCTGAGGGTAGTGGTGGAAAGGTGTTATTCTGATTGGAGATCTGTAACAATAGTGTTCAGCAAGGATCAGTATCAGGATCTCTGTTGTTCGTGACATATGTAAATGACTTGGACGAAAATGTAGATGGGCTGGTTACTGAGTTTACAAATTGGTGATGTTGCAGACAATGAAGAAGGCTGTCGAATGACACAGGAGCATATAGATCAGTTCCTGAAATGGACAGAGAAATGACAGATAGAATTTAGTCCAAACAAGTGTGAGGTGTTGCACTTTGGGAGATCAAGTGTAAGAAGGAAGTGTAGTTAATGGCAGCACCCCTAAACAGCATTGATGTAGAGGGATCTTAGGATCCAAATCGCCATGAACATAACAACACCAGTAGATAGAATGGTAAAGAAAATATACAGTATGCTTTCCTTTATCAGTCAGGGCATTGAGTACAAGAGCCAGGAAGATAAGTTGTAACTTTATAAAACTTTGGTTAAGCTGCATTTGGAGTATTGTGTGCTGATCTAGACATCCCATAACAGGAAGGGTGTGGAGGCTTTGGTGAAGGTGCAGAAAAGATTTAATATGATGCTCTTTGGATAATGACTGGAGGGTAGTGACCATAGAGAGGACAAACTTGGCTTGTTTTCTTTGGAGCGTTTGGAAGCTATGGGTAGACCTGATCAAAGTTTGTATAATTATGAGGGGCATCAATACAGAATGTTTTATCAAAATTTTCAAATTGTAGAAGAGATAGCTTTAAGGTGAAAAAGATGCGTAGGGCAAGTTTTTTGTTTTATACAGTGGTGGGGGCCTGGAATACACTGCCAGGGTGGTTGTAGAAGCAGATACGACAGTTGATTTTGAGACACATTTGTTTTACAGGTACATGAATATGCAGGGGAATGGATCTTGTGCAGGCAGAAGAGATCAGTTTAATTTGACATCATGTTTGGCATAGGCACAATGGGCTTAGGGGCCTGTTTTTTGCTGTACTATATTCGGATTCAGAAGGAAAGTGCAAGGTGAAACATTAAGGCTACCTGCGCTATCACAAGCAATACCCAAATGAGGTTTTTGCACGATTTCTTGTATTTTATTTCAGCTACCTAGCACATTAAATAATTTCATTAGTAATTTTGTTAATTTTTCCTTTGATGCCATAATTCTCTTGATAGATGATTTCCCCCCAAAATTAAGGTGCGTCAGGCGTGGTTAGGTCAGCTCCATACTCCACGTCTGAATTTGAATGGTTTCCAAAGAAGAAAATCCCAATTCTAAAAAAGGTGCAATTCTCAAGAGCATATTTCTTCACTGTGGGGATAAAGGCAACTTTGATGCAGAACAATATAAACATCATTCCTTCTCTCTGGAGAGGCTGCCTGTCCTGCTGAGTTACTCCAGCATTTTGTGTCCACCTTTGATTTAAACCAGCATCTGCAGCTCCTTCCTACACAAATATAATCAGGATGTTTACATCTAAAGAGGCATTAAATAGGAAACCAGTTCCAGCAAATTTGTTATTTCTTTGCAGTTAGAATGGTCACCTATTGAGCTCGGAATAAAGCACATTTCACAAAAATATCACAATTTTTTTGAAACCGTACATGTTTGAACTAAAATTCAGTCATAGAATAAATTATAAGAACGATGACAATATTTGTGAAGATTGCTGTAGATGTGCTTTAAACATTCCAATCACTTATCTTTTTATTAAGACTCAAAGCCTTTAAACTTTTTTATACACAGGATACAGTTAATTCACAAAACTTTATTCTTGCACGCACAGAAAATGTACAGCCGTCCCACCCAGTAGAAAGGGGAAAAAAGATAATTTGAGTTTAGTATCAGCAAGCAAACCAACCAACCAATTACCTCTCTGCTGCAGAGCCCAGAAAAAGCCTCTGAACGAGCAGCAGATAACAAGCCTCCAATCTCACCGCCATCAGACCAAATTATGCTTTTGATGTTCAGCAGGAATTTAGTTACCAAAATGAGCAGTACATTCAAAGTACACCCACCTAGCCTGGTGTAAAGGGAAGGGGAGAGGTCAGGGATTTTCATGTAGTTCAATGTGACACTCACACCACCACTTTCAAAACATCCTGGTAGCCTTTACTGGAGGATCAGATTCTATTATTATACTTTTCACTAAAAACACACTGCTTCTCTGGAGCCTTTTAGAGGAATTAATTAACAAAAAAAAGACAATTCTGCTGCAATCATCCTGGTAGTCAAATAATACAACGATGAAAGGAGCTGCGAATCAACTTCCATCAGTTAATCCACAGCAATCCCACAATTCCTCCACTCAGAATATTCAAACACTTATCCAAACCCCTGGCTCTCATGAGGGCCTAATTCTTTTCTCTGTGTCCATTGCATTCTCAAGGCAAATGACAAGATATAGTTTCAAGAGACAACAGTGTGATGGAGTAAAACTCAGTGGGTCACACATCTCTGAACATGGACAGCAGACATTTTGGGTCAGGGCCCTTGGTGAGACAGATTGTGTGGAAGTGAGGAGGGACAGGACAAAGCTTGACAGGTATTAAGTTGATGCACATGAGGTTTGTTTTGACAGGCAGATGGTTGGTCAAAGACCAGAGATGAAACACCAGGTGAGTAACAAAACAATTGAAGAGTTGCAAATTATGAAGCGAGAGGAAGTCTCGAGTGCATGTCTAGGTGTGTCATGGGGAGTTTATAGGAGAAGACGTGAGGGTTATGTAGTTACCTAAAATTGGAGAATTTAATGTTCATACCTAGAACCTAACCCATACCTAGCTTGGGTTAGACACGAAGTATCACCTATTCATATTCTCGAGAGAGGCTGCCTGAACTGCACAGTTTACTCCAGTATTTTGTGTTTTCTTTTGTAAACCAGCATCTGCAGTTCCTTGTTTCTATAGCTTCAGGGGATGTGTTATGTTCATTCCAGGTAAATGGTGATTGCTAAAGTAGCTCCTTGCATGGAGACCCGACCCTCTGCAATGCGTGAGGTCACTGGTCCATCTGTGTACCAGTTAGGCCAGTCAATTGCAAAGAGCCTCATGGCAGAGACTAATTACTAACATATGCACATGTGCTTACCAGCATGACGTTAAAGATAAGCTGAAAGGATGCCTGGGAGAGAACAGTAAAGTTCTGTATCCTCACAGTCATGCTCTCCAATGTGACCAAGTGGGAGTGACTATCAAAGACTCATCTGTAGGATGTCAATGGCATATTTACTTATGGCATATTTATTTTTGAAATGAGAAAATCTTCAAGTAAATGACAGTTTGAGCTAGACTGTTGCTTTGCATATAACTAATTACAGATCCACGAGCTCTTCCCCATCCCCAGCACCTGCAGACGTTAGAGAAATTAGAAAGTCAGGTTCATGTTTCCCAATAAAAACATTCAGATCTAGAATTGCCCATTTTTGCTACTCATTAATGTTCACGTTACCTTGTGACGTACACTATACTAAACAGTGGGGAAATAAAGTAACCCAGGAACAAACCTCCAATCAAACAGAAATTAAACTCTACCTGCTGCTAAAAATACATGTTTCAAGTTTACTCTTCTCCATGAGATGCTGGATCTGATTGGGACAGAAGAGCATTCCCAAAAATTGATAAGACATCATACTCCATTGAATCTTTCATTGTGTGAACAGAGGCATAGTGGCCAGTTACGTGCTTCCCTTTCACCACTTACTGGGAGAGGGACACTGGATGGTGATTCCTTCCACATTTCAGTGGATCAGAAGCAATTCTGATCCATTGAGTCTCAGTCAGCACAGAGGAACTGCATTCTAGGCTTATTTATTCCTCCTAACCTATTTTCCCCACAATGTCATCAAGTCCGCATAAATTCTGCCATTCAGCTGCAGAGGGGAGGAGAGAGGGAGAGAGAGACAGAGGCAGAGAGAGAGAGGAGACAGACGGAAAGAGACAGAGGGAAACAGAGGGGCAGAGACGCAGAAGGAAACAGAGGGGCAGAGACGCAGAGGGAAACAGAGGGGCAGAGACGCAGAGGGGCAGAGACGCAGAGGGGCAGAGACGCAGAGGGGCAGAGACGCAGAGGGGCAGAGACGCAGAGGGGCAGAGGGGCAGAGGGGCAGAGGGGCAGAGGGGCAGAGGGGCAGAGGGGCAGAGGGGCAGAGGGGCAGAGGGGCAGAGGGGCAGAGGGGCAGAGGGGCAGAGGCGCAGAGGGGCAGAGGCGCAGAGACGCAGAGGGGCAGAGACGCAGAGGGGCAGAGACGCAGAGGGTCAGAGACGCAGAGGGTCAGAGACGCAGAGGGTCAGAGACGCAGAGGGTCAGAGACGCAGAGGGTCAGAGACGCAGAGGGTCAGAGACGCAGAGGGTCAGAGACGCAGAGGGTCAGAGACGCAGACGCAGCGAGGGAGACGGAGCGAGGGAGACGGAGCGAGGGAGACGGAGCGAGGGAGACGGAGCGAGGGAGACGGAGCGAGGGAGACGGAGCGAGGGAGACGGAGCGAGGGAGACGGAGCGAGGGAGACGGAGCGAGGGAGACGGAGCGAGGGAGACGGAGCGAGGGAGACGGAGCGAGGGAGACGGAGCGAGGGAGACGGAGCGAGGGAGACGGAGCGAGGGAGACGGAGCGAGGGAGACGGAGCGAGGGAGACGGAGCGAGGGAGACGGAGCGAGGGAGACGGAGCGGGAGCCGGAGGAGCCGGGGGGAGAGGGGGGAGTGAGGGGGAGAGAAAAAAGAGAGAGAGAAAGAGAGAATGGGTGGAAAGAATGAGAAAGAGAAATACCAGAGGTCTGGATAAATTAGGCAAGCTAGAGCCATCAAGCTCTAGTTCTCCTAACCGCACCATAACTGAGACCAAAACAGACCTCAATCCTCTGGTGAAGATCTGCTTCTGCATTCTTGCAAACTTCATCGGTGCAGAAAGTGGTGTCAAATGAGCACCACTTGACTATCACACTGCAGTCCCTGTGTACTGGTGCGTCATGCACGTAGAAGATCAAGCAACAATTATGATCAGTAGTCATCTTCCCAAATCGGACTAGACTTCCAAGGTCAGAAGTTTGGACATCTCTGATGCAACATTATGAGTTTACTGCATTCACTAACGTGGCTCACCAGACAAACATTTAGGTCAACTCTCCTCTTAATTTCAGAATACAGGCACAGTCACAATATTTCCTCCCAAGCCAACCTGCCATCCTGGGAAATCTATCTGGCAAATCTTCATTGTGCTCTTTCGCAAATATATCTTTTGCAGATCAGGCCTGCACACAATGTAACCAGCGGCTCTAAATTATTGGAGAAAGAAGTAACGACACATTCACATCATCTTGCAATAAACACTAACATACATTTTTGCCTTCCTATTTGCTTGCTGAACCTGCACAACGACACCCAAGTTCCTCTGAACACTGACATTTTTCAATCCCTTACCATTTAAAACTATGGACCCGTTTTCATATTCTCTACAAAAGGAGGACTTTTCAAAGCAGCCAAGTCACGCAATACAGAAAGGTTAGAAGCAAACACCAGCTGTTCAATTTGGAGAGAGGGGGAGGAGGGGAGAAATTAGGAAAAATAATAAAAAATAAGGAATGAGACCAAATGCTCACTCAAATATGAAATCAGTGCTGCGTGGAAAACATAAAAAAATCAGTTAATAATTGCAGCTTCCGGTTAGATTATTGCCTTGGAATGTGTGTGCATTTCAATGAAAGGGGAATTTGATGATGTTTTAAAGGGAGCACTTGGCAGTGTAGTAAGATGCATTTGGCAGTACATTGAAGGGCCATTTTGGTGGTTTGGTGAAGGGGACATCTTGTAATGTCCCTTGTTGGTGGTGCTCTGTCATTTCATTGCCAGAGTGGACAGATAAACATTCCTATCCCACCCCCAGAAAGAAATGACAAAATTTAGCTTTAAAGGGACGATGATGGGAGGAATTAAAGCAAGATCCAGGGCAGGGAATATAGCATGCAGTCTATTCAAACATTACAGACACAGATTCTTGTATATCAAGCTCTAGTCAGTATTCTTTACACATCTTCACCAACCCAAGAGAGGGCTTAAATCTTACAAAATGATTCATAAAACCAGTGAGGACACGCATTAGTACTGCATAATAAGCAATGAAACTCAAGGGTCGACCGATACAGCGGGAAGACAGTACTACAAGGGCAGTGACCCACATTCACTCTAAAATATTGGACTTTTCAGAAAAAGCACATCTTCAGGCAGTTTTATTTCTTTAAAGGTTTTTATATCCAGGACAAAGAGGCCATGTATAAAGTATAAATAAAGTACCCTGCCCAAAATTATAACTGCAGCTAGTAGTGTGTGCCATCGCCATCTGAAAGTTGTACCCTTTCTATTTTAAAGATTGATTGATTTATGGACCTCATAGCCCAAAAAAAGTTTAAAATGTTCATCAATTTTGGAAATTAAGATCATGTTGCAGTCTGTTTAGATTAACAAACTTAAGTTCATTATATTTTTACTGCCAGAATATTAACTATTGCCTTGTGGTTAAGGTGTTTCTTGTAATATTTCCACCCAAAAAGTTTATCCAAAATTTGACCAGTTTTTCCAAAATTTGACAAACCATTCCCTCAGTTAAGTCATCAATGCTCGAGATTTGGATTTGAACTCAAATTTGTGATTCAAGATGTCAAAAAGGCAAGACAATTAGCAAAAGCCAGAAGATGTTTGTGCCAATTTCAGAGAAACTGAACTGTTTGGACTGTGAGATCACAATTTGAACTCTTGATAACTGTGTTTTATTATTAATTACATATATTCTGTATTGTCATCAGTACCATACATTGCTAGAATTAGAAGAACCTCCATCTTTGGCTTTATACAATCCTGGACTTTCATCGCCCATTCCCAACTGCCCTGCACCATCATTATCACCATTGTCCCATCTTCTGGAAATGTTGCCTAACCTATGCCAACTGGAAAAAGAAATAACTGGCTTTGTGATATTAAACTGGATGAGTTTGAAGGTAGCGAAATGGAGTCTGATGATCTTTAATATTTCATGCAGATGGAATAAAAGTTCATTTGGTTAAATATTCGTTATTTCCCTTGGGCCACTCACAGCAACTGGTGGGTTTCCTGAAGACTTCACGGCCATGATGACAACTCTGGACAACCAGCACTGCCATAAGGAATAGTGTTACCACAAATTACGAATTAATTACAAATTAAATCACTACAAATTTAATGCTAGCAGTAAACAACTAACTGTACTGGCCACCCAACAGTGGTACAAATCGATGTTTTGCTTCCAACAATCTGCTCACCAATCCCATCCAAAAGCAGGAAAAACTCAATAAAAAAGTTTAAAAACCCATTTCCAATCTTTAATTAGTTGCTGTCACATGAAATTTTGAAACTAATATGTATAATAACTCCTCTGTGGACCTTGATATATATCCTTTCTTGAACAAGGACTTTTGCTTATAGCTATTTGCTTTTACCAGCTATACCTATTTTCTATTTCCAACAATCTTTGTCATCTTGTGACAATACTTCCCACTAGGTTCAGATGTCTTTGGTTTCACTTGTCATGCACGAGTCCAGATCGTCAAGACAAGTGCACACTTTCCACCAGGGTTTACTCAATACTGTTCAACAGTAGCAACTCTTTAGTTGAATATAGCTGATAATTGAGAAAATGCAGCACAGTCTGAATTTAACACTTTCTTTACCATTTTCCAATCCATTTGCTGCTCCATCACTCATTAGGTACCTAATTTTTGTTCACTCTCAAATCCAAGTATTTAATCAAGAGAAAGGTTCAATATAATGTCTCAGGGAGTTCAATGGGACTGGACCTTTTCCAACTTCAGCAGTGTAGATGTGAGAAGAATACGGATCAACCCTCAATTCAATAACAAAACGTATCTTGAATTAACACAGAACAGTATCTTGAATAACCACATCCAAGTAGCCTGGGTATAAGCTTGGCATCTTTCTCAACTCCCTTCCCACTTCCACCCGCCATTCCCCTGGTCCAGATTTGTAATGTCTAAAAATCATACCAGAACTTAAAATCTAAGCATTCATTGATAAGTCTTCATCAAATGTATTTAATCTGTGATCAATTAGGATCAAGAATATTGTTCAACAAATTATAGGAAGAGGTGAGGAAACAACCAAAATATTTTGAACCTGCTGCTTCCAACATTCTTAAAAATACTTGACCACTATACAATTGGAGAAATGATTAAACTTAAATACTATAATACTGTGTAATATGCTTGCCATTCGCCATACTCCTGAAATTTCTATATTGCTTAACACCATTAGTACTGTATTCTATCATGAAACTCTTGTTGGACAACATTCAGTTATGTACCATAGTGTTATACAGCAATAGCTCTGTTCCCATCAATAATATGAGTGCTTTCTAGTGATCTACCAGTCTTATCTACACTGTATATGACTGTTATGCAGTGACTGTTATGCAGTCTACTCAGATTACCCCACCCAAGAGGCGAAATTTCACCAGGTAAAAGCTTAACCGTTACAATTTGCAAGGGCATAAATCAGAATTGTCCTTGCATCTGCTTCTTAGTTACGGGCCTTAATGAAATGTCATTCCCACACTGCCAGGTGAACCAAGGACCAAGGCATGAGCAACACATTCTGTAAGGCTGCTCCATAAATTAGTACTATCATAGATATAACTGCTTCCAATTCTTGCTTTTATTGAGCCTTGCTGAATTGCTATTTTGAGGATGTCCTTACAAAATGGGAAGGAAAATAGCTAAATTGATAATCCTGCAGTACCACAGATTCAGCTTGTTTGGGCCATTATCTGGCAAGGTACTTGCCCTGTAGTAATGGTGGTATCGGTCAACCCTTAACACCAGTTATGACTGTATTGCATTATTAAGTGGGTGATATTATGAGTGTGTGGACAGAGGACGAGCGCTAGGGGGTGGGAGTGAGCATGAGCGCTAGGGAATGGGAGCGAGCGTGAGAGATGGAGCGAGCAGGTGAAAATGAGAGGGGACTGAAAGTGAGCGCAGGAGAGAGCGAGTGTGAGGGGTCGAGAAAGAGCGTGTGCAGAAGGGGGCGAGAGAATGGAAGGGGACAAGGGAGCAAGGGCAAAGTGTGGAGAGAGTCGTGCGGGAGTGGAGGAGGGAGAGCACATGTGAAAGCAGAGAGAAAGAACGAGAATAGGAGAAAGTGCCTGAGAAGGGAAGAGAGAGCACAAAAGCAAGGGAGAGTGGGAAAGAGCGCATGATCAGGGGAGAGCACACAAAAGTGTGTGTTTAGGAGTACACGTGAATGTGGAATAACACGAGTGTGGAATAACACGTGAGAGCATGAAATGTACGTGTGTGCGCGTGCTTGGTTGTGTGCAGGTGTGTGCAGAAAGCTTGTTTCACAACAGTCACCAGTGCTTATATGGGAATAAGCACTTCTCAAGAGACTTTGCCACTATGCTCCATCCTCGTTCAATAATGTATATATTGTGTATGTCGTATACTTGAATCCTTCATTTTCAGCTTGTGCATGTCCGAGCATTATAGAAAGTCAGAGTGCGAGGGTACACCAGCAAGAAGGTGGTAGCTGCAGGAGGCAGCCTTTAGCACCTCACTCTGCATAGTGCATGATGGATTCCACATAATTGCCTGGGAACAGACCAGTCACTCCATTCATCACTCCTTCGTACCAGCCATCATCATTTTTCTTCAGCACATAGATGATGGCACCCTCTTGGAAAGACAATTCATCCTCTTTGTCTTTTGAATAGTCGTAGATAGCAACCACTGTGAACAAAGAAGACAAAATATCAACAACGTCCCAGGCACGCTGATCCACACCACGTAAAATTATTTTTTTGGAAACCACTATTTATGAATATTCTACATAAACTGCTACGAGACGATGACAACAAGGCTTCACTTGACACAAGGATGTCAGGTGCCATTCCCACTATTGAATTAGTTGTTGTCAGCAGGAGAATCAAATCAGTTGGCATTGTAGTCTGGTCTTTTGGACCAAGAACCTGGATTCAGCAATGATTAGAAACATGAACAATGTCTCTACTTGTTGACTGCAAACCTTGATGTGGAACCAGTAGTATGGGATCAGAAAAGTTTATCATAGAAACATTTGGGAGAGATGTGTGTACAAGGACACCCAGGTCTCGCTGCACCTCCCCCTTGCATAACCTAACCCCATTGAGATAATAATCTGCCCCCTTGTTTTTGCCGCCAAAGTGGATAACCTCACATTTATCTATATTTTACTGCATCTGCCACACATCTGCCCACTCACTCAACCTGTCCAGGTCACCCTACTGCAACCTCCTAACAACCTCTTCACAGTTCACACTGCCACCCAGCTTTGTGTCATCCGCAAACTTGCTAGTGTTGCTCCTAATTCCCTCTTCCAAATCATTAATACATATGGTAAACAGTTGCGGCCCCAACACCGAGCCTTGCAGCACTCCACTCGCCACTGCCTGCCATTCTGAAAAGGACTCGTTCACTCCTACTCTCCTTTTAATCGTTTAAAGTTTTAAAAACAGCCCGAAAACTCACCCATTTCGGAAAAAAAACCAGAGTAACGTAACAATGTACTCACAAGCCAGGAGGGGACATTCCGGGAGGGAGGGGACATTCCGGGAGGGAGGGGACATTCCGGGAGGGAAGGGACATTCCGGGAGGGAGGGGACATTCCGGGAGGGAGGGGACATTCCGGGAGGGAGGGGACATTCCGGGAGGGAGGGGACATTCCGGGAGGGAGGGGACATTCCGGGAGGGAGGGGACATTCCGGGAGGGAGGGGCACTCCGGCGCTCATGTGGCGGCAGCTGCCGGTGCCGGACGCCTGGTGCGATGGGTGATGCTGGAGACGGAGCGAGGGCCGAGCCCGGGGCTGGAAAAAACGCCATCGCTGGAACCAAGGACAAGCCTGGGTCCAGTGTCAAGGACGAGCCCGGAGATGAATTTGGGGTCTGCACTGGAACCCAGACAGCGGCCGAGTTGATGGCTGCAGTCTACAGCCAGGGCTGGGCTGAGTACAAGAACCAGGCCCTGGCGCTGCTCTACGATCTGGGTAGGTCCTGGGGCAGGGAATGGGTGTGAGGGGAGGAGGGCGAGGGAAATGAGGAAGAAGGAGATTGGGGGGGGGGGGGGGGAGGGAGATGGGGAGGAGATGTCCCCCCTCCCTCCCTACCCCACCCCCTCCCCACTGTACCCCCCCCCCCCACTGTACCCCCCCCCCCCCCCCCCTCTCTCTAGGGATTGAAGAGGGTGGGTGGAGAGGAGGGAGTGCTGGGGGATGAGGAGAAATGAGTCGCGCCTGCACAGTTGGGGACTCTGCGTGAGTGGTGCAATATTGCATTGGGGGAACGGCTTGTGTTGGGGGAACGGGTGAGTGGTGGAATCTTGCGTTGGAGGAGCAGGCCCAACAGGTCTGCACTTGTTCTAGTATGACAATAAAACTCTCTTGACTCTTTACTGTGCCTGAACCCTTCTGTCAGTGGATCACCAACTTCCTGCACGACAGGAAGCAGCTTGTGAGGCTGTACATCTCGGACCCGCTGACCCTCAGCATAGGAGCACCACAAGGCTGCGTACTCTCCACTCTCCTCTACACCAACAACTGCATCACCACAGACACCTCTGTCAAGTTTCTCAAGTTTGCGGACATCACAACCCTGATTGGACTGATCCTGGATGAGGAGGAATCTGCCTACAGACAGGAAGTGACACAGCGGGCGTCCTGGTGCCATTGCAACAGGCTGGAGCTCAAAGCACAAAAAGACAATGGAATTGATTGTAGACTTTAGGAGAGCTCCCGCTCCCCTCACTCACCATCAACAACACCAGTCACATCTGTGGAGTGATTTTAAAGTTCCTTGGAACCATCATCTCCAGGGACCTTAAATGGAAGGCCACCATCCAGTCAAAAAGGCCCAACAGAGGATGCACTTCCTGCGGCAACTGAGATAACACAATCTGTCACAGGCAATGATGGTCCAGTTTTACACTGCCATCATAGAGTCTGTCCTCACCTTCTCCATCACGGTCTGGTTTGGCTCAGCCACCAAACATGATCCGGAGGCTGCAGCGCATTGTTCGATCAGCTGAGAAAGTTGTTGGCTGCAACCTTCCCCCCATTGACGAACTGTACACTGCGAGGGCCAGGAAGCGACCGGCTAAGATCATCTCTGACCCCTCTCACCCTGGCCACAAACTCTTTGAAGTAATACCCTCTGTGAGGCGACTCCGGACTGTAAAAGCTGCCACAGCCAGACATAAAAACAGCTTTTTTCCACAAGCAATAGCTCTACTCAACAGCCAAAAGTCTGTAGCCTCCTTTTACTCTGGTATTTTATTTTATTCTTCACATGTTTAAATTATGTTTTATTTTTAATTGTCTACTGCATATCGTGTTGTTATCCTTGCGTGCAAAACATCCATGTATGTATACATTAGATATGTTACAAAACGTTCCTTGAGCAGCGCTGCAGTTCTGCCACTCCCCGTGTGCGCGACTTTGACGCTTCAGAGGGGGGTATGTTTAAAGGGTCATTTTTCTACAGACAGGGCAAATCGATCCATGTCAGGGGATTTTGTTGCTGAAGAAAAATCGCTCCGACATTTGATTTATGATGGTATTTTTAAATTACGCTAGATTATTTATTAGCTAGAGTAATTTAAAAATCATCTTGTAAAGCCGTGAGCACCGAAAACGGGAAGGATTTTACGTAGGGGAGAAAATAAAGTACACAGTTTATTTTTACATAAAAACATGCTTCTTAGGAAGCATTTAATCACATTTTCATGTTGCGAAATGGGGACAAAAAAAATACGAACTGGCAGTGTTCCACCGCAAACCCCAACGTTCTAATCCACCGCATTCCACTAAAACCTACTCGCAGGTTGATTTAAATGGCCATTAAATTACAGGAATTAAACACTAAATTCCTTCCATTTGGCCTATAAATTCATGAAAGTGAGATTTAAAAATCATGTTATATTGTGAATTATTGTGTGAATGTTATTTGGACACTTAGGCAATTTAAAAATGTTTATCTTTTCTTAAGAAATGGATAGATGTTTAGATCTAGTAATTGAATTTTGTAAATAGCTACAATTAGGTAACTAATTATATGCTTTAATTTCAGGTCATCCAAGTACGATTGTTTCATATTTGTTTCAGAATGCTTCAATCTATAATAACTGAAAATTTCATTGTTCTCTTAATTTTGAAGAAAGTTATGGGCTTTTGACCATCCTAGATCACAGCTTTTGTGTTAAGTCAATGGAAAGGCAATGGGGAACAAGATGCTAATTTTCGAGTATGAAAATGGCCATAACTTTTTTTAATACTGAAGATATGAAAGTAAATTAGGTGTCAAATTAAACTTCTTTTTATGCACTATCTGACGGGATAAATTGCAGACTTGATTTTTAAAATCTCAAAATTTTGTAACATTGCTATATTCATACTTGGCTAATAAAAATGTATTCAAACTCAAATTTTAAATTCAAAATTCAAACACCCATCTGTGACGTGTTTCTACTCTTTGCAATGTTTAACAGGCATTTAGACAGAAACATGTCCAGGAAGGGATTAGAGGGATACAGACCCTGTGCCTTTAGCATAATGATCAGTGCACATTGCGGTGAAGGGCCTGTTCTTGTAGTTGGTGCTGTAACTTTGACTGTAACTATGTTCTATGACTGTTCCATGTATGGCTGAGCTCCACCTTAAAACTCGGTATTGAGTCTACTGTTGGGAGTGGGAGGTTTCAAGCACTGGCATCTGTCCTCTGGCAGCTCTTGACTCACACTGCAACGCACAAGCCAGGAAATGAGTAATGCTCTGACCTCCAAAATACAATTATCTGGCAGATCTCCACAGAACAGTCGAATGGCTAGCAGTACACTCAGGAACATGTGAGTGAATTCATATTCACCTTGACGCTTTGCAGCATTGTTACTGTGCTCCAGATTCTTACTGTAATGGAATCAACTCCTATCAATACTCCCATCAGACGCTGGAGGTCCAAGAAAATGTAGGAGTGTGCTAAGAGCTCAACCAAATGTATTTCCCTCACAAGAAACATGAGCATCAACATTAGCATGCTATTTAATGGTGGAAGTAACATGTACGATCTTCAGCAGCGGCACACAAGCATGCAGTCATTTTCGAGCAGGGGTTGTTAAGTTATCATCATATGTAAAGTCCCCTGAATTTCCAACAGACACAAAGGTTAAATGTTGTTAGCAGTGATGATGACAAATTTTAAACATTTAATGTATTTCGATACATTAAAAGGACACCTGGCATAGGAATACAAAACTCCTTTTACCTTTCTCTAAATAGTTCTTGGGTGCCCAGGGCGGATCTTCCTCTGCATATGGGTCACTGTACTCCACAACAGCCGTCTCTTCTTCCTCATAATCCTCTGGTGGTGGGGGTGGTGGAGGTGACTCATCGAATACTACATTATCAGCTGGCGGAGGTGGAGGAGGGGTGGAGCCATCTGAAACTACAATGTTGATATTAA
Organism: Raja brachyura; assembly: GCA_963514005.1. The sequence goes on along the minus strand of OY740787.1, from coordinate 41,236,749 downwards.
GTTTAGAGATAAAGCTTAGAGTTAGTTATTTGGTCCTTCCACGACCTTGTATGTCTCGCATCACTTCACAGCTAAATTAGTACTTCTGAATTATAATATTAAGGAAGCATGCCAACCAATTTGTGCACAGCAAGCTCAAACAGACAGCAGTAAGATAAGTGACAAGATAATGTGTTCCAACTATTTATTACAAATAAGATTGATCCACGGCACTGAGTAGAACTCCGCTGATCTGCAAATAAGCCCCAGGACATTTGGAGGGCATGGGAGGACAGGTATAAATTCAACAGTGTAATTTATTCAATCTGTAGAAATTAATTACTTCAAAACTGAGCCATAGGGGTTCATATTCATAGACAATACATTCAGAAAGAGTGTTAAAAGGCTTCTTAAAAATAATCCAGTTCTTGTCCAAAGCATATTGTCAAAGTAGTTGTAAAACCACTGCAGGCGCAGAACGTAGTGGCAGTATCCTTCCAGTCTTTTTTCAGAACCAGAATTAACTTCAGTTTCAGTACGTTAACTAACTGGACAAAAATGAATGAATGGATCAAACACTACTTTTAATCTAAATTCTAGGGCACGCATTTCCTGCTGAAATCAACGTGGCAATGACAGTGAATAATGACCTCAGCTAGATTAATGCTGGTATTTTATGGCCAGAACTTGATTCAACTCCAAGTCAGACTGATGGCTGCAAAGGAGCTATGTAAACACCATCAATCATCCTGTTCGAAGGATAGGAAATAACAATCCTCACCCACTGTCTACAATAGGTTTCAGTTAAGATAGGGCATTTGATTCTTCTCACTTTCTCTAAGTTAAAGATGTAGCCCTGAGCACCCGCATGCACCTCAGCTATGCCTGTCTTTTTGTTGGTTATGTCGAACAGTCCTTGTTTCAGGCAATAGATTTCAGCTTATTAAAAAAACTTGTGAATAAAATAATCACCTCCTTCGCCTAGCAGTCAACATTCCTCCTTTCCTCCCTTCAGTTTTGTTCAAACCATCCAATTATGGATTTAACCAGAAACTAGTTCAATAGAATATGAGCAACTATAAAGCCAATAGATGGTTATTTCACTTGGCTATGCTAATGTATATGTGTAACCAGAGCACTTCAGTTCCTTTTATTTACCACCATGTGTGTACTTAATAGATAACCCTATTCGGAGCAGTGTGCGGGACAGTGAACTATGCTCAGTAATTAATGCGGCCGTGGCTTGCCGAAAACAAAAAACAGACTACAGGAAGAACTCAGTGGATCAAATAGATTTTGTAGAAGCAAAACGTGTAAACCAATGTTTAGGGCCGAGACCCTGCCTCAATTCTGACACTGTTTCGAATTGAAACAACCACCTGCAGTCATACCCAATGAAAACAAGCCCTTGAGCCCAACATGTCCACAACAACCAAGATGTTCCACCTAAAAATTGCACAAATTGTTGGAGTAACTCAGCGGGTCAGGCAGCATCCCTGGAAAACATGGGTAGGTGCTGTTTCAAGTCAGGGCTGATTGTTGGGGGGAAAGAAAGCTGGAAGAGATGAGGGCAGGACAAAACCTGGCAGATAATAGGTGAATACAGGTGAAGGGGTGGGGGACCCATCAATGACAGCAGGGTGGAAACCACGTTTACTACATAAAGAGGAAACCTTGGATATCCTCGAATGGAAAGCCTCCATCTTGGGAGCAATTGCAGCAGAGACGAAGGAATGGAGAGGAGAAGACAGCGTCTTTGCAAGAGGCAGAGTGGGAGCAAGTATGGTCCAGATAACTGTGGGAGTTGTTAGATTTGTAGTAGATGCCAATCAATAGAAAGGGAAGAGAGATAGAGATAGCCCAGAATTTGAGGGTAGGGTGGAAGTTTGTGGTGAAGTTAATGAAATCAACGATGTTGCAGAGAAAGAGTTGGGAGATGGTGCCAGTGTACGCTCGAAACAAGGACAGTTCGACATAACCAACAAATAGGCAGGCATAGCTGAAGCCCATGTGAGTGCTCAAGGCTATGCCTTTAACTTGGAGAAAGTGAGAGGAGTCAAATGCCCTATCTTAGCTAATCCTATTTGCCCACATTTGGCCACATTCTTCTAAAACTTTCCTATCCATTACCTGCCAAGTGTCTTTTGAATGCTGTTATTGAACCTGCCTCAGCTAACCTGTCTAACTCATTCCATATACGGTGCCCTCCATAATGTTTGGGACAAAGACCTATCATTTATTTATTTGCCTCTGTACTCCACAATTTGAGATTTGTAATAGAAAAAACACATGTGGTTAAAGTGCATTGTCAGATTTTAATAAAGGCCATTTCTATTCATTTCAATTTCGCCAAGTAGAACTTACAGCAGTGTTTGTATACATATATATATATAGCCCCCCCCCCCCCCCCCCCCCATTTCAAGGCACCATAATGTTTGGGACACATAGCTTCATAGGTGTTTGTAATTGCTCAGTTGTGTTTAAATGCCTCCCTTAATGCAGATATAAGTGAGCTCTCCACACCTAGTATTTCCCAAAGATCCTATAGCAAGCAAGATAGTCCACTCCTGCTAAATGCAATGGGCTGACGTGTAGTACGCAAAGGAGCGGAACGTAGGCCATTTCTTCGTCCATTTCAGTAACCCAACCCAACTTTCTATATCCCTCTTGCAGTGTAACCAGCGTTGAGGGGGAACAGTTTGCATGTGTGATATAGGGTTATATTCATAATTCAGTTAAATTTTGTTAAAGATTAATATGTTAACAAATTATGATTCTGTTAATTGTCTTTTTAAAAAGTTTTTGTTAAAAAGCTTTTCTTTTTAAATGGCTCGTGTGCTGTGTTTCAGTTTGAGTTGATTTTCGTATTACTCTTGCACTCTGTAATTCATCTAATCACACTGTTCACAACTGCGGTATTTGGAAAATAATAGCAATATGAAGATTCCAGTTGCTCTACTCTTGGAATCTTGCAATGTTCCAATCTTGCTATAGCCAGAGAGTGGAATGAGATCTGTCTGTAATGGTGGGGTTATCTAAATGAAGTAGTTAACAAATTTAAATTTGTTTTGAGCTAGATTCAAAAACGATATATAACTTAAGGATGGTTTTATTCAGCTGATTAGATTGTGTAGGAAAGAACACACATACACACATATATGAATGTGATATAGATGTATATAATCATATAACACACACATATATATTTCTCCAGAATTTTATATATGATGATAAACTTTATTTCAGACACAATGCCCAGACATGGGACAACATTACAAAAAAATACAATGCAAATCTCCCCGCCGCATTACCCTGGCGTCCCAGCCGTGCTGATCTGGGCCAGGCTTCCCACACGCTGTATAGGCATCTTTTTGCTTTTTATTGTGAGGCAGAGAGGCAGAAAGAAGATGAGGACAAGATTTTTGCCAAAGATGGTTGATTTTTACGAGGATGTTTCCGTAACCGGCTTCTGTCTCCGCACTAGTATCTTTGCTCCGCTATGGCGGACAAAGATGGCGGAGACGGAAGCCGGAAATGGGGCCGAAATTTACCCATGAATCTGCCGATGACCGTACTATGTCTTTTTCATCGAGTGGACTATCCTGCTCACTATAGGATCTTTCCTCCAGTCTTTACCTTTGGAAACTTTTATTGCTGTTTATCAACATGAGGACCTAAGTTGTGCCAATGAAAGTCAAAGAAGCCATTATGAGACTGAGAAACAAGAATAAAACTGTTAGAGACATCAGCCAAACATTAGGCTTACCAAAATTAACTGTTTGGAACATCATTAAGACTAATCACAGAGGGACTGGCAGGCCAAAGAAGACCTCTACAGCTGCTGACGGAAGAATTCTCTCTATAATAAAGAAAAATCCCCAAACACCTGTCGACAGATCAGAAACCCTCTTCAGGAATCAGGTGTGGATTTGTCAATGACCACTGTCTGCAGAAGACTTCATGAACAGAAATACAAAGGCTACAATGCAAACCACTGGTTAGCTACAAAAATAGGATGGCCGGGTTACAGTTTGCCAAGAAGAGCTTAAAAGATCAACCACAGTTCTGGAAAAAGGTCTTGAGGACAGATGAGACAAAGATTAATTGGTATCAGTGATGGCAAGATCAAAGTATGGAGGAGAGAAGGAACTCCCCAAGATCCAAAGCATACCACCTAATATGTGAAACACTGTGGTGGGGGTGTTATGGCATGGGCATGTATTGCTGCTGAAGGTACTGGCTCACTTATCTTCATAGATGATACAACTGCTGATGGTAGAAGCATAATGAATTGTGAAGTGTATAGACATATCCTATCTGCTCAAGTTCAAACAAATGCCTCAAAACTCATTGGCCGGCAGTTCATTCTACAGCAAAACAATGATCCCAAACATACTGCTAAAGCAACAAAGGAGTTTTTCAAAGCTAAAAAATGGTCCATTCTTGAGTGGCCAATTCAGTCACCTGATCTGAACCCAAATGATCATGCCTTTTATATGCTGAAGAGAAAACTGAAGGGGATTAACCCCAAAAACAAACATAAGTTGAAGGTGGCTGCAATACAGGCCTGGCAGAGCAACCCCAGAGAAGACACCCAGCAACATTATCTCCATGAATCACAGACTTCAAGCAGTCATTGCATACAAAGGAAATACAACAAAATACTAAACATGACTACTTTCATTTACATTACTGTGTCCCAAACACTATGGTGCCCTGAAATGGGGGGACTATGTATAAACACTGCTTTAATTTCTACATGGTGAAACCAAAATATATTAAAATCGGACAAAGTACACTTTAACCACATGTGATTTTTTCTATTAAATCACAATTGTAGAGTACAGAGGCAAATAAATAAATGACAGGTCTTTGTCCCAAACATTATGGAGGGTGCTGTATCTACCATCCTCCAAGTGAAAATGTTGCCCCTCAGGTTCCTATCAATTCTTGCCTCCCTCACCTTTAATCTAGGTACTCTGGTTATTGATTCTTTTACTCTGGGTAAATAACTTCGGTGCATTCAGCCTATCAAATCCCCTCATGATTTTATACTCCTTAATAAGATCACCATTTACCATCCTGCACACCAAGGAATAAAGTCCCAGCTTGCCCAATCTCTCCCTTTAGCTCAGGCCCACGCTTCGTGGTAACATCCTCATAAATCTCTACACTCTCTGCCATTTTCAGGGAACTCCATGTATTCCATGATTTCTCTGCTCAATGACACTCCCCATGAAAGTTCTGCCCTGGTTTGACCTCCCCAAATGCAACACCTCACTGCATTAAACTCCATAAGCCATTCCTGAGCCCACTTGCCCAGCTGATCAAGATCCAGTTGTTACTTTTAATAACCATCTTCCCACTTATTTTAGTAATAAATATAAACTACAAACAGAAGTGGGCCCAGCACCTATCCCAGAGGCACACCAAGAGTCACAGGTCTCCAGTCCAAAAAGCAACCTTCCACGACCACCACCACACTTTGCTTCCTTCCATGAAGCCAATTATTCATCCAGGCAGCTAGTTATCCCTGGATGCCATGTGATCTAACCTTACAGAGCAGCCTACCTTCTTAAATACTTACAATGTCTATGACCTTGCCCTTGTCAAACATCTTGGTCACTTCTTCAAAAAACTCAATCAAATTTGTGAGGCATGATCCCCACATACAAAACCATGCAGAGTATCCCTAATCAACCCCTGCCTATCCAAATACATCTTATCCCTCAGAATCCTCTCCGGTGACTTAGTGACCACAGATGTTAAACTCACTGGTCTATAGCTTCTAGGATTTTTTGTGCAGCCCTTCTTAAATAAAGGCACAACATTATCCACCGTCCATCCTTTGCATCCACACACACCGCTTAACTTGCTGAGTTCATCCAACATTTGTTCTTTGTTCCAAGTTCTAACACCTGCAGTACCTCTGTACCTTGCCTGGGTGCATAATTACAAATACTGTGGCAAACAGCTGATTATTTTTCTTGTGACGGTTGGCTGCTGTTGATGCAACGCTGTGCAGAACCTCCACTTTCAGAAAATGGAAAGAGTGGACTTACTATTGTCCTGAACTCTGGCCACGAAGCCCATCAGTGGTAGCTGCGGTGTAACCTGCAGGATAGAAGGTGGCGGCGGAGCGAGGGGCGCTGCATACAAGAGCAGACATGGGAAGGTTGTAAAGAAAAGGAACAAAGTTGTCAGAAGCAGCAGCAGAAACACTTACATGTAAACAAATAACGTCGCTTGCAAGACAAGGCTGACCCTACGTATAAAAGCACACCAGGCACAAAGCCAGCAGGAAATGCCAAGCCTTCTCAACCAGGTTAGCAGAGAAGAACAACTGCATGCAGATAAATTTCAATAAAAACAGTATACATGTTGCTTTTTTCCCCCTCAAACAAATTTGCATTTAAGATTGAGAGAGATTACATGAATCTGACTTCCCCCTCATTTCAGTGTTATTTCTGTTACAAATGATTTCCCATGGTGTTCATATGTACTCGAGAATCTGAAGCACAGGTGCAAAGTTGAGCTGCTGGTCTGGCCTTTTAAAGGCACCGCTCAAGCATTCTGTTAGACCGTGAAACACAACAGCTTGGAGATAATGGAAGTTAATTCCTATTGCAGTTACACCGCATTCCTAAACTCTAAAATGTTCTCAGTCCTAACATTAACAATGAGTTGAAATGGCAGACAACTGATGTGTTATTGAAATGCTAAGACCCAAGAATACCCTGCAGAGTGGGGATATCAGGGGTAATGCTGAAGTCAGTGTTTACCTCCAGGTTCAGTTGCCTGGTTCTGACAGTAGTATGGACCTCCGTTGACTTGATTCTGGAGACTCGCCTGTGAGGCCAAAGAGGGAGGGCGCCTGTAGCCAGGTAGAGAACCCCCAATAGTGGTAGGGTTCTGCCGTTGCGCTGGTCGATTCATGCTGTAGAACTGGGTGGTATGCCCTGAAACAGTGAGGAAGAAAAGGTTACTTTGGTAATTAAAGCAGTAACCAATTTTTGAAAATCAATTAAGAAGAATATATATTTTTATGCAGAATATTTCAGGTTCTCAGAACATCCCAAGAACTTTAAAGCTTACAAAATACTCTTGAATGGTCTTCACCATTGTAATGTAGGAAGCCACAAAGTCGATTCACACACAAGCAGATCAATGGTCATATACCTAACAGGTAATTTCAACACAAAGTAATTAGGCCAACTCGCCTGTGCAGCCAATTATATGTAATTCAATGCTATCTGCGATTGTAATTGAAGAAAAGTTTCTGCAAGGCCACAGAAAATGCCACTGCTTCTGAGAAAAGCTCCAAAGATATTTTATATTGTGGGGCCAGCTGAGGCCTTCACTGAACACCTCATCTGGGAGACAAATGAATTTTCAACAGAAGACCAATTGCTGCATTTACAGACAAGGAAACTGCAAATAGACAGAAAAAGCTGGAGTAACTCAGCAGGACAGGCAACATCTCTGGAGAGAAGAAATGGGTGACGTTTTGGGTCGAGACCCTTCTTCAGACTGGTTAGGGATAAGGGAAACGAGAGATATAGACGGTGATGTGGAGAGATAAAGAACAATGAATGAAAGATATACAAAAAAGCACCATTCATAAAAGAAACAGGCCATTGTAAGCTGTTTGTAGGATAAAAATGAGAAGCTAGTGCGACTTGGGTGGGGGAGGGATAGCGAGAGAGGGAATGCCGGGGCTACCTGAAGTGAGAGAAATCAATATTCATACCACTGAGCTGTAAGCTGCCCAAGCAAAATATGAGATCCTGTTCCACCAATTTGCATTTAGCCTCACTCTGACAATGAAGGAGACCGAGGACAGAACGATCTGTGTGGGAATGGGAAGGAGAATTAGTGTCCAGCAACCAGGAGATCAAGTTGATTCACACAGGCTGAGCGAAGGTGTTCCACGAAACGATCGCCCAGTCTGCGTTTGGTCACACCGATGTATAAGAGTCCACATCTTGAACAACAGATACAGTAGATGAGGTTGGAGCAGGTGCAAGTGAACCTCTGCCAAACCTGAAAGGATTGTCAGGGTCCCTGGACAGAGTCGAGGGAGGAGGTATAGCGACAGGTGTTGCATCTTCTGCGGTTGCAGGGGAAGGTACCAATGCAGAACTCATGGACTTCCCCACCAATTTTCATCCTGCACTCAAATTTACTTGGACCATCTCCGACACTTCCCTTCCCTTTCTTGATCTCAGTCTCCATCACAGATAATAGACTATTGACTGGCGTCTATTACAAACCCACTGATTCCCACAACTATCTCAACTACACTTCTTCCCACCCTGCTTCCTGCAAAGACTCTATCCCCATCTCCCTATTCATCCATCTACACCCAAGATAAGGTGTTCCATACCAGAACATCCAAGATGTCCTCATTCTTTAGGGAACGGGGGGTCCCCCTCTCCCATCATAGATGTGGCCCTCATTCATGTCCCCTCGGTATCCCACAGCCCCGTCCTTGCTCCCCCTCCCCCTAGTCGCACAGAGACAGAGTCCCCCCCCCCAGTCCTTACCTTCCACCCCATCAGCCGTCACATACAACACTTAATCCTCTGAATTTTCTGTCACCTCCAACGGGATCACACCACTAGCCACATTTTCCCATCTCCACCCCTTTCTGCTTTCCGCAAAGACCGTTCACTTTGCAACTCCCTGGTTAACTCATCCGTTCCCACCCAAACCACCCCCTCCCCAGGTACCTTCCCCTGCAACCGCAGAAGATGCAACACCTGTCGCTATACCTCCTCCCTCGACTCTGTCCAGGGACCCCGACAGTCCTTTCAGGTTTGGCAGAGGTTCACTTGCACCTTCTCCAACCTCATCTACTGTATCCGTTGTTCAAGATGTGGACTCTTATACATCGGCGAGACCAAATGCAAACTGGGCGATCATTTCGCTGAACACCTTCGCCCTGCCCATGTGAACCAAGTTGATCTCCAAGTTGCTGGACACTTTCATTCTCCTTCCCATTCCTACACAGATTTTTCTGTCCTCGGTCTCCTCCATTGTCAGAGTGAGGCTAAATGCAAATTGGAGGAACAGCATCTCATATTTCGCTTGGGCAGTTTACAGCCCAGTGGTATGAATATTGATTTATTTAACTTCAGGTAGCCCCGGCATTCATCTCTCTATCCCTCTTCCACCTAATTCGAACTAGCTTCTCATTTTCACCCTACAAACAGATAACAATGGCATGCTTCTTTTATCATTGTTACTTTTTTGCATATCTTTCATTAATTTTTCTTTATCTCTCCACATCACCGTCTATATCTCTCGGTTCCCTTTTCCGTAACCAGTCTGAAGGGTCTCGACCCGAAATGTCACTGATTCCTTCTCTGCAGAGATGCTGCCTGTCCCGCTGACTTACTCCAGCTTTTTCTGTCTATCTTTTGCAGTTCCTTCCTACACAAGGAAACTGCAAGACTAGTTCAGAAGGAATACCTTACTTTGAGAATTTAATTGGGTTCAGTTGATACAAATTTCAAAACAGAGACTTGAGATCTAACAACTGAAATGAAAAGAATTGGATACCAAGAGTCAGAAGCCAACCTGATCAACATCAATCATTCCTTAGGAAAAAAAATCAACAGATCTGCTGTGGCCCTGAATTTAAATTGCAACACACTGGATTACAAGTTGGATGAAGTCTAGCTGAAAGATATTGGGTATTCTGGATTTGGATGTTTCATGCGTCCCTCAACATGTAAATCATCCGAGTCCCTCTTCAATTCGGCCAGAGATAAAACATCCAATATGAGGCAGAGGTCATCCAGTAAGTCAGTGTAGATGAGTCAAGCAGATCTACAAACTAGCTAGAAGGACTCACCTCATTCATACACACTGCGATGCAGCCAAATAAAAGTAATGGAAAAGTTGCTTCTCAGGCAGTTTAAGTGAATAAATTATAAATAAATAAATCTAAAGTTCTTGAAAATTGAAGAGCAGCACTCCGATGTTTAGTGTGTACAAGGAGAGCAGGCAGACCAAACAGCTTGCATCCATTCCAGGTCGTGTCATTCCAACAGTTATGGGGAAGAGGTGGGAGGTCCAAGACAAAAAGACTGGTGTGGAACTCAAGCTGTGAGGAAGGAGAACCCCCTCCCCCCCATAGTGAGAGGGTTGAGGACATAGTCGGTTTGCTGCCCAGATTTGTTGCCTTTTTGCATGATGGAGCACGTTGAAGTTGGCCAAGACAGCAACTGAGATGTGGGTAGGTTTTGAAGTCCTACTGTTTAATTCCTTTCTTTAGAATGACGGAGGGAACACTGCAGGATCAGGGGAGTGAGGGGATCTGAATTAAAGGGATATGTGAAGATGGACAGGAGGTAATAGGAGAGGTGCCCGGCTGGAGTGGCAGGAGGCATGGTAAAGGTTAGCTGGCCAGAGGGGTAAGATTGGAGGAAGGTCCAGCCATGAGGTGGTGGGTGCGGCTGAGCTATGTGCTTGGTTTTATTTGCTGTTGGTTCTCTATATCCATGGACTCATAGCCCTTTAAGGCACCTTTTATCGTCAGCAGAGATTTACTCAGCAAAGATCCTGGATTTCTACTTTATGACTCTGGTAACATCACTGTACAAATGATATTACCAACAAACTTTGCAAATTCCTCGTCAATAAATGGAGTCTTATTCTCAAATGAGAGGCAATAATTGAAGATGGAGGAAGTTTTGCTGCAGTTTTTCTTTTTGTGACAATATACAGCATACTTCAGTCAGAGGCACTTCCATATTTCATATGCCCCACTTCTCAATGACCAAATCTACTGCTTGGGGAGGTTTAGGCAGAGTGCACAAAGTTTACCAATGCTCCAATCAATGACTGGGAAAGCTGGTTCTGATCACTATCCAGTCACACTTCAAAGTGCTGAGGCTGGCATTGATGATACCTTCAAATATGGAGATACCTCCTTTGGATCAAAGGGAGAAGATCATTCAGCCCGTGAAGATTTTCTCATTTACAACGTACCTCAAATCCATTTGCCATTGTTAATTATTATCACTTAATATGCTGACCTAACTAAAAAGTAAACTCCTATGCCCAGAAGGTATGAGAATTCCATACTCTCACCAGTTTTGGGAAGATAATTCTATTTTCCTCCAACCTTTGGTGGAAAAAGTGCTTCCTGATATCAGAATACCCTAGCTTTAATATTATGGTTATAACTCATGTTCTGGAGGCAACACAGAGGAATAAGCTTCTCCATATCCACGTTATCTCCAAAACAAATGTGCGTAGTGAGCTGGACGATCAAACATCAGAGAATAAGGCGAGATTATGCAGGGTCAAGGATTGAGTTATAGAATGGATGACAAAGAAGTTTCAAAACAGAGAGCAGAGAGGATGGGTAATGATTAGGTCATCAAAGAAGCAACAGGTAGAAAGTTTTCAAGTAAAAAATTCTCTAATACAATCAGTTCCTGACCTGGAACTGAAAATCACCCAAGAGTGAAACTGAATTTAAATTGTGAGGCTTGGGAATGAGTCACATGTGAGAAGCATTGGTGAACTTCATGTTTACGGACGCAGGCATATGCCCGTATAGATTTCACCAGGCATAAATGAGGTATTACTTGTTGATAATAAAAATATAAAAGTCATGTTTTACCAAAACAAGAATTTAAATGGGAATAAAGAAAGAATGGATCTGGAAATATTAATGCTTAAATAATTAAAATCAGGTTAAAAAGGCCAAATTAACAAATAATAAAATAACTCCAAGAATTAGGGGTTAAGAACTAGGGACAGAACTGAGACTAGTCAATCATTGTTTAAAATCACATTTGGAAAGTGTTGTATACTGTTGGCTCTCCTAATTCATAAAGGTTTGAGACATACTGGACAAAGTGGTAAAAGAGATTCACAGATCCAGGAATACATTAAGAGAGGCTTATGCAATGTATGTTTTTATTAACAAAAAGTCTAAATAGTGACCCAAATAGAGCATGTAAACCATCTAAAATGTAAACAAAGTAAAAATAATTTCCACATGTGAAGTACAAAATAGGAGGCCGTCCATCCAAGATAGACCCTATGAAATCAAGCGGGAAATGAGAACATTCAAAATAACTCTGTGCCCAGATACAGGTGCTCATATGGGATATGATCTGCACAGGGCTAATGAAGCAAATAGTAAAAAATCACATCAGGAACAGTGAACAGCAGGGGTATGTTGATGAGATTTTATTAAATATTGATTTTTCATGCTTCTTGGAATCATTGACCGTCAAGGCAGTCCTTCACTGCCTTTTAGATGGTGCTGAGCCGTCTAATTGAACTGATTTGTCCTTCTATGGAAAGTATTCCTGCAATTCTGTTGCTTAGGAATTTCTGAGATTCAGACACAGGCATATATTCCTAAGGATGGTGTGCAACATGTGGGGAACCTGCAGTGATGATATTCCCATGTGTTTATGACTGTAGTCCTTCTAAGTGCTAAAGGATATGGGCTTGGGATTGCTGTCAGACTAGCTTTGCTGAGTAACCGCAGTGCAGTCGACATGTGTTGGTGGTGGAGGGAATGAATTGTTTAGGTGTTGGATCATTGCGAATAAAGCTGGATGTTTTGTCTTGGATGGAGTCAACCTTTGAGTATTGTTGTTGCACCCATCCAGTTAAGATGAGACTACTACATCATGCTTCCAACATGCCTTGTTGATGATGGAAATTATCACCACAGGAGTGACTCACCACAAGATACCCAGCTTCTAATCTTTTTTTGTATTTTACAATAGGTTCTTTTGAGTTTCATGAAAATATGCTGACTTCTCAGATGTTGATGGTGGAAGACATGGGCTGAATGGCCTGACATTGTGTTATGAATCCAATCATATTCTTGCATAATTTTTCACTTTCAGTAACATCAACCCTCAACCTTCTGATGCAGAAAGAATATAAACCAAATTGATGCAACCTGATATAATTCGTTCTTTAAACCCTGATATTATTTAAATGAATTAATAATTAAGTTAATTGATTTTACAAGAGGGTGATAGGCTAAAACTGAATACCACATTCTGGATCTGGTCTGACAAAGGCTCTGTACAACTGGGATCAAAGCCCAAAACAAGACATTTTGAATGGAACTGAAAATGTGGAAGATACAAGATTTGGAAAATGCACCAAATAACAAACTGCTGGAAGAACTCAGCAGGTCAGACAGCATCTGTGGAAGACTGACGCAGGTTGTCAAACTAAAATACAACCATCTCTGTGCCTCCACAGATGTTACTGGACATGGAAACCTTCTCCAGCAGTTTGCTTCTTGTTGCTTCGTGGAAGGTTTGGGCAGTACAGTCTGCTTCCCTTGTGTTTTATTCCCATCATAATCCACATCTGCTGCAAAGTACAAACACATTCTGAACTGGAGGATTCCACAGGGATTATGCTTCTCAGAAACTGGGACTGGGACAGTTTCAATAATGTCCACTTATTCTTTCTGACCACTATCATAATCCTTGTCTTTTAACAAGCATGAAATGTATGTTTTTATTTCTCCCAATCCTGCTTGCAATGGATGCACTGCATTAACTTTTCAAGCCAATTCAGGTTGGTTACATTTCAATTTTATTCCAAGACTGCCTGAGAAACAACTGTGTTGACAGAGCGAGAGAGTGAGAAAGACAGACTCACCTGCAGTAGGAGTGGAAGAGACAGCAGGGAGACATGGTGTTATGAAGCCATCAGCAAAGGGCTGAGCTCCTGCTATGGAGTCTGGGGTCAGTATTGGAACATGGGCAGGGGTTGCAGAGGGAACAGGACCTTGAGTTGAAGCAGGCACTGGAGCAGAGGCAGGAGCAACAGGAACAGGGGTTGGAGTGGGATTAGGGGTAGTGGGTAGTGGAGGGGTACCAGCCGAGCCTTAAGGGAGGGTGTAAAAGAAGGATTAACACAAAGGAGAATATTAGCTGGGACAAGAAAGCTTATTGAGCAGTTAAAGTTCCAATCATGCAAGCATCATAATTATATCATTACAAAACAATATTCTGGAAAGGAATACGCACAAACCAAGTGAAAACTCAATACTCAGATACTGTGAAGTCATACCACCCAACTCAGACAGTCTGATACAAGGAGGTTGCCCGTTTCAAACAGTAAACAGATATCAACAAGCAATTATTAATCTGCTTGCCATACCTTGAATTGCTGTTCTGATACTACAAAATACTTCCTCAAAGGTTACTGCATGTATTTCACCCAGGTGGCTTTGCTTGGAGGCAAAAAATGGCAACGTGTACTTTAGCACCAGGTTTAGCCACTGAATCTTCACAACAAATTCTGACCCTTTCAGCCAAACTCCACACTCAGTTTCAAGTGGAGGATGATGTCACTAGATTATGCTCAGAAGTGACAACCTCATCTACCTGGTTCAGGGGAAGGGAGGCTGATGGTGGGTACCCTTGAAAAGATGACAGGGTTCAGAAATGACAGCACAGCACGGAGTTACCTCCAATAAGGATGGCAATGAGGGTACTGATTGGGAATGATCAGCCATGATCATATCGATTGGCTTGAAGGGCCTACTCCAGCACTTAATGTCTATTGTCTAATCATGGAGGTAGTTGCATAGAAGAGTTAAATGCATTCCATCACAATCCACTTTGAAATGTTGCGTTCTACCCTCCCCAATGAAATTCTTCAAGTTGAGTACAGGGCCAACAGAACAAGTGCTACCATATTATTTTGGTAATGGCATCAAGATTTCTCAATGGCTTCAGAAATACACCAAGATGGTCAACACACGAGAATCAAGGGGTAGCAGGGTGAGGGCAGGAAGGACATTCCATCCCTTCAGCAGTTTATAAATCTGGACCAAATTAGAAATTTAGAGATATTGGTCAGTTTATTGCAGCTTGACAACATATTTTCATCTAATATCAAGTTCACAGGCATGAAATAGTGGTTGGCCTGTGGTAATCTAGTCTTACAATCACATAACGTAAATTGTCCTAAAGGTGTTGCTGTTGGGAACATGGGAAAATTAAATGGGTAGTTAGGATTGATGCAAATAGGTGCCTCATGGTGCAGGTTTGTGCTCTAAAGGACCTGTTTGGATGCTAAATCCCTCTATGTGATAAGTAAACTGCTGCATTCATTCTGTATACATTATCACTGTTCCAAAGTTCTGATAGAGCTGCACTCATACAAGCGAATCCTTCTTATGAGCACTATTAACATCACCTTCCATCTTGAGAAAAGATAAGAGAGTAATCAGTAGATCGTTGGATACGTGCTGCTTTTGTGGATGGGGGCTTTCCTGCACTGTTGGGAAGATATCTGTGACACAATTGCTTTGAGAAAGATTAGCTAAAAGCTCGCTTGCTTCTGAAGCACAAGATTTCAACACACCCAGGAAGTCGTCTACATCATCATCAGCAGGTGAATGCTCTCAGCCACTTTTTCTTTTAACACTAAAAGAACTGTATTGGCCGATGACTAACTTTGTAATTGGGATTACTGAATGAACCTAACATGGATCATGTACTTATAACTGAAGTTGGGCTCAAATGCATCATCCTCAACTTTGGTCGTTACTTGGTGGGGTTCGCTCTCTTCCTCACTAGCTACTTCATTATCGGCCGCTATTCACAGGTGGATGTCATCATACTACAGAGCTTTGATCTGATCCATTAGTGTGGATTGCTTAGCTCATGCTGCTTTTGCTTATCAGCCTGTGTTGCAGTTTTGCCAAGTTGGTACCTTTTTCGATTCCAGGCATATCATTCCACACAATTGTGGAACACTGCAAATACTTAAGATCTGAAATAACAACAGAAAATGTTTCAAATGCTCAGACAAGACTAGTAGAGTTAATAAGAGAGATCAGTGACCTCCAACCTTTCCAACAAAAGGTAATTAATCTGAGATGTTCACTTAGCCACGCTCTCCACGTATGTTGCCTGACAAGGCTGATATTTCCACTTTATTTTTAAATCTTTCCACCCACTTCATCCAAACAGGAATGGACCCCAAGCTTGTTAGTATTGGGAGGCCAAGCTGAACGAATAGGAAAAGTAAAACAAAGCTGAACCAAAATGTTGACGGAGGTTGCAGTGCCAGTTCCTGTGAGGTAAAGCAAGGATTGTGAGCCCACAAGGGAGCACAGGAAGGAAAGGGCGAGCAAGGGGAAGAGGACGGATTAGAAAGAGCACGAGAGCGAATGCAAGAAAAAAGATCATAACATGTTAAAGACCATGGATCGCGACAAAATAAATGTGAGGCACATTGCCTGGACTATCCCTTACCTGGATACACACTAGGTGGAGAAGGGGTCGGCACTGCAATGGGGACCCCAACACTCCCGCTGCCACTGTTCTCTCTGCTGCTACTGCGGCTGCTCGGGTGGCTTCCCCCACTGCTTCCACTGCTACTGTAATACACACATCACAGCACAAGTCAGTGCTCACAGAGGGCCACAGGGACCTTTCGCCTTCCTCAAATAAAATCACAATCCTGTTCTCTACAGGTCACAAGGATCTGTGAAGATAGAGACAACATCAACACTTCATGCTAATGATTTTTTCCCAGAACGCATATTTTCACTGGTTCCCTCATGTTCCTCATCTACCCGAGACCAGAACCTCTGGAAAGTGCAGAAGCAATGTGCGGTTGGCTGCATCACTTGGAGATATATGCTTACTGCTGCTCTCACCCCACATTGTTCCCCATGCACTCAGCCCAAATACCATGTTCACAATGGACATGTGAAATTTCGAATCTCAAAATTAATGCAGTACAGAGGGTGACCATTTGACCAATCAAGCCCAAGCTTAATCTTTGTAAGAACAATCATGTCAGTCCATTTCCCGGCGCCTTCTCCATTTATCTGTAATTTTTTATTACTCAAGTATTTACAAGGTCCTCTTTGGAAGCAATCTGTATGCATTTCTCTGCAATCTGCATTCCTGCAAGTTAATGCCCAAACACAGGAATAGTTATATTTCTTCTATAAGTCCTATATTGAACAAAAGATGTTTGAAAAGACAGGTTGATTGTGAAGCACTTTTGGCTTTCTGTGGTTGTGAAGACATCTGTAACAATCCAAACTTTGAGAAAATGAAACATTAAGAAATGGGAATATTAGAAAAAACTCGGAAATGAACCATCCTTCATTCATTTTCTCAACTCTCATCAATCAATATATAAGCCCGCTGACTCCCAAAGGTACCTCAATTGAATTTTTTCTGACCCCATTTCCTATCAGAATGTCTCCATTCTCCATGTTTCTCCTCTATTGCATTTAATCAAATTTGTATTTCCTTTCCTGGCCCATTCCTAATTCACTCCATTCATTTCCTCTGTACTTTCTTTGCAAGGCACAAGATGGAACACTTGCTCTTTTACCTCCAGTTTCAACATTCAGCCCTGAATACATTTTTCAGGTAACTCCTCCATTCAACACACCTTTGAACCCTGATCACTTGTAATTTAATTCCCTGCCTGATGACATCTTGACAACTCATCTTCCCTGTTGCAATTAGGTTCAATTTAAACTTGTTGAATGTTCTTTTAGGAAGGAGATGAGGAGAAATTTCTTTAATCAAAAGGTGGTGAATCTGTGGAATTCTTTGCCACAGATGGCTGTGGAGGCCAAGAGTTGTTTTTTTTAAAGCAGAGATAGATAGATTCTTGATTAGTACAGGTGTCAGAAGTTATGGGGAGAAGGCAGGAGAATGGGATTAGGGGGGGAGCGATAGATTAGCCATCATTGAATGGTGGAGTAGACGATGGGCAAATTGCCTAATTTTACTCCTATTCCTTATGACCTTAAGTAATAACATCTCAATCTTCAATTAAGCATCTTACAGGCATCCAGAATCAGTATCAAGTTCAGGAATGTTAAATTAGAACTGCAGTCCCGAAGAACAGCTGTTGGGATTGTGCTATTTTCACTTCCACCTGCTTACTGATTACATCCACCCTCTCTGGCTTTGCACTACCAACCCCATACTTACTTAATTTCTCCTGCCCTCAACCTCATGACAAAGGTTCCATTGATTTTGCTTTTCCTCCTTTATACTTCCTTAAAATCTGCCAAACCTCTAAACTTCTTCTTATTCCGAGGAAAGGTAAATCATTCAAAATGTTAACCATTTATTTTGTTCAGATGCTGACTGACATGCTGACATTACAAGAATTTAGCCTTTAAGAAAATAAAACCGATCCTTCTGCCAACCTCTCCCAATAGTTCAGAGTTATGCTGGACTGCATTTTCAACAGTACTAGCTATCTACTATCCATGACTATGACGACCGCATACATTTCAAAGTTCTGCACCACCAAGATATTTGATGAGAAGGACATCACAGCTCAATCCAATTCCTGACTTCACAACCGACTCTGTATAAAATAAACCACCATTGCTCTGTGTAGAACTGCAGTGTATACAACGGAGTCCCTGGCTAATGCTCCAGTTCCTACTAATTCCATAATAACGTATACATTTCAAATGAAAATCTAAAACAAAAACTCCCATCAGACATGTGGCTTCTTAAATCTAACTTCAGCACAGCAGTGTGGGTCAGGTTGCCAGAACCCTGCGCTCTCTATACCTGTATGTCCTTGTTCTCTGATTTACAGAAGCTGTCCGCACTGGACTTTGTTGCTGTGAGGAGCTCATGTTGCGAGTTGGACTCGGTACATAGTCATTTGGCACCACCGGAGGGCGCACAGGCTCCAGTGTCCGATAAGGAGAATGTCGACTACATACAGAGAAGAGAAATTAGTTCAGCCCAATTGTCACCTTACATATTATTCACTCCCATCATTTACAGCTCATGTTGTACCCTTCATACTATTAACTAACAAGCTCATGTGGTCAATGAAAAAATATTTATTAACACATTGTCGATGAGAACATGGGGAGAATAAACAAATGTGATTAATATAAGATTAGTGTAAATGGGCAGCTGGTTTATGGTCGACAAGCACTTGGAGGGTCGAATGGTCTGTTTCCATGCTGTATCTCTTAACGTACTATCAATAGCACGTATTTCAAATTTTAAACCATTTATTGGCACAATGATAGTAGAGACTTCCCTTTAAGAGAGAGGTCAATAACAAAAGGAACACAGATTGAAGGGAAAATTGAGGAAAGTGGGGTTCTGAAATTTGTGGCCTAAATGGAGCCAGAATCCCTCGTCACACTTAGGCTTGATGAGCAGCTAAGTGCTGTAAATTATAAGAGCACAAAGAGCTGGATGTTCGGTTCTGAACTGCCTGGGCATCCTCGGTCAAACGGCCTCCATCTGTGCCATAGAATTCTATTATTAATTCTACTTATACTATTTTTATACTTTTTAATGGTGGTTGTTACGGTAACATCTTTTGCAGTATTTAATGACGCACTTCTGCTGCCAAATATCCCATTTCTTTTCCTTCATTCACTGACACAGTGGTCTGTTCAGACAACACCCTTCATTGCTATAGAACAAACAAATGGGGCCTTGGGTAATACTGCATCTGTAAAGCCCCACCATTAGGACGTCAGTTTAGATCACATACTCAATTCAGAGAAGGATAAAGAAACAAATAAATCAGGACCAGGAAAAGGCTATTCAATCTTTTGAAACTGTTCTGCCGTTTAATACAATCTTAGAAGCAGGCATGCTACTCACAGGTCATAAGGGACTTTGCCATTTTTAACTCCTTTGAATATTCAAAACAGTTATCAGATGGAAAACATCAATGGAAAACCCAACGGTGTGGTCATTGTAGTTGTACTGGTGATAACACTGCATCTAGCATTGATGGTGAGGAAAGAAGTCCACAAAGGTGATGTTCCAGAAGACTGACGGGTGTCTAATGTTGTGCTGTTATTTAATAAGGGAAGCAAGGACAAGCCGGGAATCTACAGGCCTGTGAGCCTGATGTCATTGTTTGGAATATTGTTGGAGGGGAATCTTAGGGACAGGATCTAACAGCATTCGGATAGGCACGGATTAATTAGGAATAGTTGGTATGGCTTTGTGTGTGGGATCTCATGTCTCACAATTTTTTTATAAAAGAGATCACCAAGAGGACTGATGAGGGCATGGCGGTGGACATTGTCCACATGGACTTCAGCAAGTTCCTCAAGGTAGGCTAACCAAGAAGATAAGTGCATCTGGAATACAAGGTGAGCAAGCAAATTGGGTTCAAATGACTTGGAGGAAAGAGTCACAGGGTAGCAATGGAGGACTGCTTTGCCGAATAAAGGGCTGTGATCAATGAAGTGATGCAAGGGTTGGTGCAGGATCCACTGTTGTTTGATATCTACATTAATGATTTGGATAGCAATGTAGTTAACATTGTTAGTAAATTTACAGAAAACACAAAAATTAGTGGGGTAGTGGACAGTGAAGGATGATATCCAAGTTTACAACAGGATCTAGATCAGTTGGGAAGGTGGGTCAAGGAATTGCACATGGAATTTAACATTGGTCAGTATGAGATGTTGCGCTTTGGTATGTCACACTGGGGCAGGACTTGCATAGAAAATGCAAGAGCCCTGGAGAGAATAGACGAAAAGAAAGATCTGGAAATACAGGTGCTTGGTTGCAGGAAATGGTGACTTAAGTGGACTGTGATGAAGACGGCCTTTGGCACGCTTGCTGTTTATGAATGATCCACAGCAACATACACACATTGTGAAAATCAATCTTTATTCCATAGGCAAAGGGGAACATTCAAACAGCCAGCTATTCTCATCGAGCTCAGCTGGCGAGAGGGAGAGGGAGGGAGCGAGAGATTGATCGAGCGAGCGAGAGAGAGAGAGTTAGGTGACCATGCTAGTGTAAAGCTGTGTAGTACCGTAATACCATGTAAAGGGTGGCATGCACATGTGTAGTGGAGATTATAAATGGCATGAATTAATAAGGGTTAATCCACATCCTTTCTCTTAAAGAAGCAAAGCATATAAAGAGTGGTTAGTGGAGCAAATTGTCAATCACCACTATAAGGTGTGGCATTTATTATTTTACTGCATATGTGAGCAAGTTCAAGTGTAGCCAGTAAATTTTCCAATCAGCGGGTTTGGCTTGCAGACACAACCAGCACATGTACAGTAATACCCTTCATACACCTCATCCTTATCTGAGGGAGCAAGTCCCTTATTGGGCGAACGCGGAGAAGAAGACACTGGTGGAGCTGGTGGCACCGGGGAAGGCAGGGATGGCACTGGCACCGGAATCGCTGGAGTAGCATTCGCAAAGCGCGAGGGAAGACTGGCGGGCTGGTCCTGGTAAGGACGTGGAGGTGCCAGTTCTTTAACCGGGAGGAGGTGTTGCCGGGTTCGCCGATAGATGCCGTTGTCAATACTGACCAAGTATGAGAGTAGTTCTGGACCCCAGAACGACTCCGAGGCAGGTCGTAACCTCGGAGTGACCGCAAGCAGACAACCTGTCCCTTGTTGAGTGGTTGAAGCGGAGAGCTGGTTTTATCGTAGTATTTCCTTTGTATGTCGTGGCGGCGTTGGAGCTGGGATTGGATAACTGATGGTGCACGAACTTGTGGTTCTAGTAGTTGCTTGGCCATAGGCAGAATGGAGCGGGTTCGCCGTGACATGAGCCTTTGTCTGCAGATCCCGGGAGAGGGTCATGTAGGTTGAGTAAGTCGCGATAAACATCAGAGCCAGCCCTGTGTAAGCGTTCCATTAGTTCTTTTGCACTTCTTACCATGCTGTTGGACTGCGGGTACTCGGGGCTGCTGGTGATGTGGTGAAAGTCCAGTTTCGCAAAATTGCTGAAGAGCTGACTGGAGAAATGAGTTCCATTGTCTGAGAGTAGCTTTCGGGGGGGCTCCGTGTACAGAGAAGTGACGAGTTAGTTTCTGAATGACCATGGCTGAGGTCGGGCTACTGAGCAGGTCGATTTAAAACCATCCCGAGTAGGAATCGTCTATTGTTTGCCGTGCCACTCAAAGATGTCGGCTGCTACTGTGGACCAGGGTAAGTCCGGTGTGGGGTGCGGGAGGCAGTTGTTTCTGTTGGTACGGGGTCAGGCTATTTCAGATCGGCCAGGCAGCAACTTTCTCGAGAATGTAGTCAGCCATGTCAGGCCAGAAAAGCATACCTTTTGCATGTTGGAAGGTTATTTCTGCAGCGGGATGGCCCCCATGGACAATGTCGAAGTACTTGCTGTGAAGAGTCGTTGGGATGACTGCCTTATGTCCTTTCATTATGACGCCGTGTTGAATGACCAGTTCGTCGCAGACAGGGTAAAATGGGCGGACAGCTTGTGGCAGGTGATGCTGTTTGCCTGGCCAGCCGTGGCAGATGATAGTGGCCAGCGATTGTAGTGTTTCGTCTGCAGCTGTTTGTGCCACTAGGATGTCTAAGCCGGCAGATGGAAGGCAGGAGGCAGGAGACCATCATAACCGTGTACCCCTCATGCTCATCACCAGACAGGTGTTTTTCGCAGGTGGGGCGAGATGCCCATGAGAGGGTGTCAGCTAAGTGCATGTCCTTACCGCGTTTGTAAGTTAGTCTGTCATATTTCTGTGGTTTTGAGGGTTTCAAGTACCTTCTGCTGGTGTTGGTGCCTGAACCAGTGGGTATCCTTGTGGGTCAGTTGTCGCAGCGGGGCTGACAGCTCGCTGAAGTTTGGGATGAATTTTCCCAGGTAGTTTACCATACCTAGAAATCGTTGTAGAGCTGTCACGTCTGTAGATGCTGGCATTTCGTTGATGGCAATGGTTTCAGACGGGTCTGACCGGAGTCCGTTGTTGGCGAACACGTAGCCCACATAAGTCACTTCATCGACCCGTTGAGTTTGAGATTTACCTCCCTGGCACGATCCAGGACCTGCTTCAGGTTTGAGTCATGTTATTGTGCATTGCGCCCGGCGATCATGATGTCGTCCACGATTACGTCACATGGGTAGCCAGCAAAGAGTTGTCCATAGAACGTTGGAAAACCTCACTGGCTGAATTGATGCCAAATGGCATTCGCAAAAATCGGTAGCATCCGAAGGGCATTGCGAATGTGGTTAACATGGAGGATGCATGGTCTAGTGGTCTATCTGTCTCCTCAGATTCTGGTGAACTTCTACCGCTGCACCATTGAGAGCATCCTTACCAACTGTATCACAATATGGTATGCTCAACGCATCACCGGTTCCTCACTCCCCTCCATTGAGTCTGTCCAGAGCAAGCGACGTCTGCGAAGGGCGCGCAGCATCGTCAAGGACTGCTCTCACCCCAGCCACAGACTGTTTACCTTCCTCCCATCCGGGAAACGCTAAAGTCTCTCCGTTGCCGGACCAACAGGTTCGGGAACAGCTTCTTCCCTGCGGCTGTTACACAACTTAACTCTGCACCTTGGTGAGTCACCCCCCCCCCCCCCAAAACGCTCCTTCCCCCAGAAAAATTGCACTACCGCTACTGTATGTACATATATATATATATATTTTGCTGTTCCATTATTCTATGTTCACTCTTCTGGGTGAGATGCTAACTGCATTTTGTTGTATCTGTACTGTACACTGCACAATGACAATAAAGATTGAATCCGAATCGGATTTGCCAAAATGACTTCTTTGCATCTAGGACAGAAAAGACTGTGGCTTTACGCAGGTTGGCTGTGACCTCTACCACCGTCCGCATCGGGTGGTGTGGTCATTTGATGGTAGTGTTTAAATCTTTAGGGTTGATGCAGCTCCTTATTTCGTCTTTGTTCTTCTTGACTGCTGCAACCATGGTGGAGATCCATGAGGAGGGGTCGTAGACAGGGGCTATTACGCCCAGTGTTTCCATTCTGTATAATTTGGCTTTGACACGGTCCTTCATTGCGTGCGAGATTCGTTGAGGAGAACAACATTGTCGGTTACAATGCTGTATAGTGTGGGAAGCTTGCCCAGCTGGTTATCAAAAAGGTCTTTGTATTGTTCGAGCAGTTGTTGGGTGGGACTTTGAGAGGTCGACAGCTGGTACACAGTTTTGCCGAAGAAGACTAGGTTCATATCGCGGCATGCATTAATGCCCAGAAGGAGGGGCACTTCCCCTCTAATGATGAAAAACTCTAGGTTGTAAACTTGAGACGCTAGTGGTATTGTAATGTGACCATACCAACTGGTTGCAACTCCCCCCCACCAAATGGATGCAACTTTGAGTTTGTTTTCATGACAGTTTCGTTGTTGTGAATTCTTTGGAAGTCTGATAGAGAGACCACGTTACATCTCGCTCCGGTATCTATCTTAGCAGCAACTCTGGTGGTGTTGATACCGAGCGTTGTCATGGGATCACTGTCCGTACATGGTGAATCAGGTATACAAGAATGTATGTTTTGGCTGACTTCTTGCAGGTGCTGCGGTCGTGGTTCTGCTGGAACCATTGATTCTGTGAGTGCCTCGTGGGAAAGTGAGGGCTCAATCGCATAGAGATTGTTGTGGCTGGGCCCTGTTGGCACGAGTGCGGCAGCACCGGATAAAGTGACGGGAGGGGGAGGGGGAGGGGGAGGGGGAGAGGGCGTGTGTGTTATGTAATGGAGATTATAAATGGCATGAATTAATAAGGGTTGATCTAAACTTGCCTTCTTCAGAAGAGTATCAAATACAAATGTTGTCATATGAATGGTGAGACCACAGTTGCAGTACTGGCTGCAGTTCTGATTCCCCATCTCCAGGAAGAATGTCATTAAGTTGCAATGGATACAGAAGAGATTCATTAGGAAGTTACATGGACTTATAAGAAGAGGCTTGTTAGGGCTGGCACTCAATGAGCATAGGAGGCTGAGGGGTAACCATTATTTAATTGTACAATATTCTGAGGGGCATGGATAAAGTGAATGCTCAGGTTTTTTTTTAGGGTGGATGATTCTAAACATTGAAGACATAGGCTTAAGGTGAGAGGGGAGAGATTTAAGAGGGACCTCAGAGGATAGTCTGTATCCGGAATGAGCTATGGAAGCAAATATGATTATGACATGTAAAATACTATTGGACAGATATATGGATAGGAAGGGCTATGGGCTAAATGCAAGAACATGCCCAGAATGCCAAATTGGTCAGAATGGACAATGTTGGCCAAAGGTCCTGTTTCCATGGTGTATTGCTCTAAGACTCTTTGACACTGTACTATGGTTGATCAAGGCCAGTGACTAATGTAAACTGTACACCTTAGCAGGACAAGCAAAGCCATGCTGATCTGCAAAACCCTCTTCATGTTTCAACAATGTTACTGACACCATCTGGATTCCAACATGACCATTCAATAACTGTAGGTGCAATGAGAGGTGCTGCCTGCATCACCAGCCAATGTGTTCAGAGGTGGGAAAAGTTAATCAAATATAAGAATTTGAATTTATAATTTAATTAACAATGTTCAAGTCAAGATGCTCTTTTGAAAGAGGGCGTGGTAAACTTAGAATTCTATAAAAATTCCTGCAGACCGACTGGAATCACTCCCCACTTACCCGAGGGTGCCCTTCCCCGACACTGGGGGGCTGGGCGGTTTCTGTGTGGGTGGGGTGCTACGTGGAAGTCCACCCATCTTCATATTTTGTGTGCTAACCTGGAACGAATAAATCAAGACAAAGAGAGAGAGAGAGAGAGAGAGAAGGGTTGGTGAATGCAAATTTGGCAGTTTCAATGACACCAAGGAGACTGATGCAGAAGTTTATTCAGAACAGAAGGCAACAACAGAAAGAAGATGTAAAGGGTAACAAGGCCATGCAAAGTGCTTTTCTACAGGTTTCTAGGTGACTAAGTAATCTATCTCCTTACAGAACAGGTACAGGGCTTGTAATTTAAAATTATACGAAAGCAAGAGATTAGAAACATGACACGCATAAGTGACAAATACACTACTGTCCTGTCAGTGTGACAGGGAAAAATGGGTTTATGTTTTGGGTGAAATCTGCCCACAGGAACTGGGCAAATATTTAATGCACGGCATCAGACCATGTCTCCGACATGCTGACCAACTTGCTGTGCATTGCTTATATTTTATATTTAATTTCAAATTTCTAAAATTCATGGCAATTTTTAAGTAACTCATTGTGTTGGAAACAGAGTGAACAAACAGCCACAACAATAAACGGCATAGTTTCACTCGGGCAAACTTCAGTGGATTGGGTCAGGTAAGGGTAGGTGAATGGCACATGTGTGGAAAGAGGGTATGAGCTGAAAAAACTGTGTACTTTGGTGCAGGGGAGCTACACGCACACTCAAGAAGCATCGGTAAGACCAGGCCCACATGGCACGGGGAGTCCATAATTAGCCTCAGGTGGGAAGGGACTGCGTAAATGTGACAGGCAAGAGGGTTTATACATGGAGCTCTATTATGGTGAGAATTCTAAAGGATTCTCAACAAGATTTTTCATTTCCC
This sequence comes from Raja brachyura, assembly GCA_963514005.1. The sequence continues at coordinate 41,210,439 of OY740787.1, read as the reverse complement.
TTTCACCATTATGTTCTTGCAGTTTTTGTGCAACAAAACTAAGGCCATCTGTTTCTCACTCAGTCATGGGCACTGTGTCATTATATGATTCACAAGTTCTAAACTTGGGAGAGAAAAAAACCCAGAACCTACATGGTTCATTTAATCCCCATGGTAACTAGTCCAAGAACGCCTTTGCTGTGATAACAGTATGCCTGGTTTATTCTGCATGTGTCTGCCGATTCAGGAGTTTTCAATGAGCAGACAACAGGTGGTCCAGAGTCCACACTGACAAAATATAACCACACTCATGCTGTACTGACGACCATTCGAGCAACACAAGCAGAGTGCACGGTGATGAGAGCCCTGTACACATGGAGCAAGGCTAGGGTTGCTGTAATAAAAGCAAAAATACGGGAAGAGCTCAGCCAATCAAGCAACATCTGTGGAGAGAGAAACCAATAATTTGGGTTAGTCCTGCCCTCAGCTTTGCTTGGAAACAGGAAACCCTCCTCTCACACGTGATCTAAGGAAGGGTAACTGACTCAGAACATTGACTGGTTTCTCTTTTCACAGATGCTGCCTGATTAGTTGAGTTCTTCAGTATTTCTGTTTTTGTTTCTGCAGCTTGCTTTCCATTAAGGTTGCCATAAATGTGGTCAGGGAACCTTGCAAACAACAGCATAAATGGGAAATTCACATACCAGGATACAGACAATCCTTTACAACAGACTAACAATGGGGAATTGTGCAGCAGGGAATATGAACAGGGAATTCCATACATCACAGAGTATTGCCAGGAAAATCCACACACACAGGACAAAATACTAGCAGGAAAGTACATTCATGAAATTGTGCGAAGGAGAATTTTCACAATTAATGCTCTTGCCTCTTAAAACGGGAAATAATACCTAGCTAGTTTCTTGGGTTAGGAAGCTTTCCACTTATAGAACAGAAAAGCCAGATATACAAATGTTGATAGCAACCTGCAGAATCACTTGCTGCAATCATTTTCAGCAGCTCTGACCCACCAATCTAGCTAAAATATAGTTAGGCCAGTCGCAGGAACCATATGTGCACCACACACTGGGTGTGTCAGTGCATCGTCCACTAGGGGCGCTGCACCAGCAGCGTCTGCCTGCAGCCCGTTTGTTTTTCCTCTTTTTTTTATTCCGTTAAAAGTGGGTTCTTTGGGGAATCATTAACTTTTCTATGTGGGGAAGGGGGGCAGGGTAAGGGAGAAACTAACTCCCAGATGGCTTCCTGGCGGGGACGCGACTATTTCTCCGAGTCACGTCCTCGCCTCCCACCTCGCGGCCTACCTCCTGGATCGGAGCGGCCTTTCCTGCCGGGGACCAGGAACCGGGAACCGGACCAGAGCTGCAACAGCGGCGGCAGCGCTGGAGTCACCGCGGAGCGGGCGATACCTACCTGGGTCGCCGTTGGAGCTCCGGAGCGTTGGGCTGCTGCTCCAACATCGTGGAGCTCTGGTTTGGGAGAGCTCCCAACGCGGGCGGCGCTGACCGTCATCGTGGAGTCCTGGGGCCCTCTGTCGAGGGCCTCCAGCGTTGAATCTCCACCTGGCGCGCCCTGCGGACTTTGGGAGCCGCAGACTCCGGTAGGAGGGGGCCGACTCAGGGTCCAGGCCGCTGAGGACGTCCCCCAGCCCCGACATCAGACTTACATCACCCCGGGGAGCGGGCCTGAACATCGGGCCGCCCGGAGCGGCGACAGCGCAGGGCTCGGCGAGGCCCAGACCATGGGTGAACATTGGGGAACATCAGGAAGAGACTGACTTTGGTGTCTTCCCTCATGGTGGGAAATTTTGATCCTGCTATGAGGGGAATTATGTTGAATTTCTGTCTACTCTGTGTTGTGTTCTTTATTTTTGGCTGTAAGGTGACTTCATTTCACAGTGCCAATCGACACATGTGACAAATAAAATGTATCTGTATCTGCACAGTCATACAAGTACTGAATGCTGACCAGAAGCAAACACCATATACAGTTCTTGGTACAGGACTGAGACGCAACAAGCAAGATCAACAAACTGAAAACAGACTGACAAAAAGTTTGCATGACACCATAAAACAACGGCAACACAGGGCTTTATGTGGAGCTACAGAATATATTTGTGCAAACAATGGGGGTGGGTTGTCATTGTGTCTCAAAATAGGTGATTGCTTTTCACATGGTACAATTGAAGATTTTTATTCATTTTAAATTTATACAAACCCTGCACCTTGTCCTTTAATGACTAACAGAAATTCTATAAATCATAGAGACCACAAGCTACATTTGTGGGAAAAAGGAAGAAATGATTTATTCTATATACGTAAATGCATCTTATAGATAAAAGGTCACATAATACAATCTCCAATCATCAGTATCAAACATCTATCTCCTGTAAAAAAAATGATTTGGCTGGGCTGGACCAACCAACATTCTAATGGTTTCTTCCATTATTCATGACTCAACTCACTTTGCTCTCAAAACAATCTTATAGTTTAAGTTTATACGTTTTCTAATGAAAATTGAAATACGGTGTAATTGCTTCAATCTCCCAGACTCGATGCACAGATGCGCTAAATCCATGATCCCCAACAGCAAGGAAATTGTCATCTTGTCTTAGGATGGGATGCACCCACATCATTCCAGCTGGATTAGGTTGGAGACCTGGCAATGCAGCTGGACTAAAGGTTTTTATGTATTGACACTGTTTGGATTGAGGGAGAATGATGGAGGGGAATGGTACACATTGCATTTCAACCATCCAAAACCAGCATCAATCACCCTCAGGGCAGCAATGCACAGATTCCATACAGAGTAATGGTCACTTGACACTGTGCCCATCAAACCCTCCTAGGACAAATACAGAACAAGCTAGATATAGAGTAAAGCTTTTTCTACATTGTCCCATGAAACATAGAGATATACGTCACATGCGTGAAGTTAAACCAATTTATTCATTCATTTTGACTGGGGTGATGCTGTGCCATGTTACAGGTTGGACAGAGTATAGTTCCCATCAAATATTCCCATTATTTTACAATGTATAAACACGGAAGAATGTGCTCTGTTACATATACGTAACATTTGGATATTTCAAACGGCAGCCACTCTATAGATTTTAAACTGTAAAACCAATTCAATTTCAAATTTGCAGAGACGAGTTGTGGGAACCTCTGCTCACTAGTTCCTGGATTAATGCTATCAGAAACTCATTTGATATTTGTTTTTAGATTGAACTGGGTGAGATGAGTCAAGAAATGATGTAGAAATGGTCCAACCTTCAACGGTAATTTTGGAATAGTAAGATACATATATAGAATATGCAGGATATCACACACTGGGGAGATAAATTCCTGCTAATTCCTGCCAGAATAAGGGCAAATAATTCATGTTAAAACATTTAATGATCAAGGAGTTCTTTCCATTGCCATGGCTATCCCCTGCCTATCCAAATCTTAAAGTAAGCTTACCCACAGAATTTTAGCATTGATCAGAGATAAAGAATGATTTTAATATTTCACAAAGCATGGAGTTTACAAGTAGTGACAGAAACCCTGGAAATAATTGGTTAATCATTGGAGTGGGGAGGGGAGGAAGGAGAGGATATTTTTCATGCCAGAATAATTGGATATGCTTTCTTAATGCTACAAGATGATTGATAAAGTCATGTCTAACTCTTAAATATACTCTGATAATGCTTCATTATACTTGCCCTTCACAAGTGTTCTTGCCATGGGTTCCAACCACTATTCAGCCTTTGTTCCAGACACAGTGCTCATTTGTGAATACTGAGATAGAGTGGTGCCTGATTTCGACCACAAAGGGGGAGTCCAGAGACCCAACACATACGTACATTTCAGCCATACGTTTGGGATTTAGAACAGAATAGTGTTTTCCTCCTAGACTTTCATTGTCGACAAAGGATAACGTGGCCTTTAACGAACGCACAACTTAAAAGACTGCAATGGCTTTACATTTGCCTCAGGTTTGCAGAAAGCTGTTTATCTATTTAATATGAATATTAAGGCTAGATTCCAATGATGTGGGTACAGGCAAAGCTAAGAGTCGATTGTTCTCATCAACTGTTATCTTCATGGCGACCACTGAAGGTTGTCCCGGAAACAGTAATATGTCCTTTTTCTTTCTAACTCAAAGATCAGAACTGAATAGAGATGGAGAGGAGTAATGGAGAAATTGGTGTGCACCTGACTATGAATAGGCCTGTGCCATCAATCCAAGCACGTTGGAGCTTTTCCTGTGCAATAATGCTAGATTCAACTGGAAATTTAAATTTTAAAATTGAGGCAAGTAAACAGTAGAGAATCAAATGAGTATTAGGAGTCTTAACATAAAGTTTGGACGAGAGATGGGTTTTAACAAGAAATGAGAGGTGGAGGTTTACAAGCACCATTCTCAAGTGAAGATAATACAGTCACCAATCGGGAAGGGGGTACAGAGGCACACTAAGTTCACAAGTCGAAGTTAATTTCACGGGCTGAGTGAAAGGTCACACGAGTGGAGGACAAAGAGATAGGATGTGTAAGACCACATGAAGAACATAAATAATTAAAATGTTAACTTTTATATACTGAAAAGCCATAGCCAACATTCACCAGTGAACATGGTAATGGTAAATGGGATTTGCTGTGCAATGGGAGAAGAGCAATAGATTTTGGACAATCTTTTACTTATGAGGTAAAGGGATGAATAGATTGTCAGAAGGGAATTGGAAATGTGAAGCTGGCATGAGGATTTGGGGGGCAGATGTGAATTGAGAGCTTCAGATAAGCAATATTACAGAAATGGAAGCATGCGATCTTTAGAAATTTTGGTATCTGATCAATGAATGGGCAGCTCCTTTGTGTATGTACATCAATGTGCTTTTTAAGGGTACTGCTCTCAATCCAAGACTGATCTACAGTAATATCCATGAAAAGGGTGCACCTTATTTAGGAATCTAGAATTTAGGCACTAGGCTACTGCAACGGGTCACCATGACCACGTGACCAACTACTGAAATTGTCTAGGCTTCCCACGGCCGAGACCTATTACATATATATGCCCTGTGACCTTGGTATTAAAGTCCACCCTTAATAGGAATCAAACACTTTGGAAAAATAACTTTAACGTTAAAAGAACTGTCTACAAATTTTAAGAATAGTACAAATCAGAATTGGTGAATCTACAGCCTTAAGCACAGTTGTAAATATTCCCATCTAAGGTTTCAAACTCTGCAGCATTTAACTATCCAGTCTGCAATATCCTCAGCACAGAATAGGATGGCGGAGAAGCACTGAGATCTCTTACCTTAAATCTAAGCAACCACTTAATGCATAAATGAAGCAAATGAAAGAAGTAAGAAAAAAAAACAGCATTGACAGGTTAGTCAAAACCACAGGAAAGGAGTACAAAAGGAATCAATGTTAAAGCATCTGATATTGAGTAATGTTACAAATTGGTTAGAGTGAAACACAGTGCAAGTCATGGCCACAACCTGAATTAATGAGTGCCTGCCCTTTTGGAAGACATCAGATATCAACAGATTGCCATTCAAAGAAGAAACCTTTGATCACCTCCAGCCCACGCTGCTAATGAAACCACTCAGAACTGATTCAATAACCAATAACATTTTTTTGTGTTGAGATTTCAGCTTTCCATTTTCTACCTTCCTACCCAGACACTGTGCAAATGTCTACTTTGTTCCACAAGATTGTGGGAGTGGGAGTCTGGAAAAGCTCTGACCAGGCATTTAAATATGCAATTCTCAAGGTACTATCTGTTCCACAGTTAACACATAAAGGTTTGGTTCATCCAAACATTATACCTCTAAACTTCCCAAATATTAGGAGGAACCACTAGCTGAATATGAGGGCTCTTTCCAAAGGCCAGATGGTAAAAGGACGTGGGTCCATCTGTGCCCAGATGTCGAGAGGTTATTTGGTCACAAACCAGCAGGTTAATGCAATTGTAACTGAGCTCAGCCTCCTGGGAGAAAGGTCAGTTCTTAGCGATCCAACCTCGAAAGTCCATGTGCATTCAACTGGTAAAATCCAACCAAGTTTTTCTGGTGTTGTGGATGAGTCAAAGAGCTTCACATTCCCTCCATAAACAGGCACATTAAAAGTGACAAATTGCCTGTAGACTGTACCCATAAATAGCACGTTTAAGCCAGAAGAGAAAATATTAAAAAATAGTTCTAACAGCTGCTACACTTTCAATTCAACCCCCTTTAAAAAATCATTATTAATCTCACATTGAATACGTGATTTAGATGAACCTTCGACACAACACATTCTATGCATCAAGACACAAAACTACAGAACCTGGAAACAAAGCAAAGAAATGAAATTCTTAAGGAACTTAGTGGGTCAGGCAGTCTATGGCGGAAAATAGACAGACGATGTTTCAGGTTGCGACCTTCCTTCACACTGAGGGAATAGAGGGTAGAAAGCCAGTTAAGACAGATAGGGATGGGGCAAAACCTGACAATTGATTAAAAAAGCCACAAAATGCTGGAGTATATCAGCAGATCAGGCAGCATGTGGTGAACATGGATAGGTGACATCTCAGATCGGGACCCTTTTTCAGACTGATTGTGGTGAGAAGAGAAAGCTGGAAGAGTAGAGTTGCAGGATAAAGATAGACTAGTGATAGGTGAATACAGGTAAGGGCTTGGTTAGCAAATGGTTGGACAAGAGTCAGAGATGAAAAGATTAATGGGCCTGTCCCACTTAGGTGACTTTTTAGGTGACTGCAGGAGACTCTGTGGTCGCCACAAGTTCGCGGGTGGTTGCTGGGTAGTCGCCTTCAAGGTCGTGAGGAGTTCACACGTTTTGTGAACTAGTCGCGGCCTCATTATGGACGCCACAAATTTCTCAACATGTTGAAAAATTAGCGCAACCAGAATGAAGCCGCCATGGAGAGTAGCAGGAATTCTCGTGCCGTAGGTGGGTCGCCAGGAGGTCCTAGAGCGTTGCCAGGGGGTCGACGGTTCTCATAGGTTGTAGCTGGAGCTGACCAGTGAATTTCACAGGCTCATTGCGAAAACAAAACGTAAAAATCCTCTTCCTCAGCGCCCCTGCCAATTTGATTCACCCAATCTATATGTAGATTGAAGTCACCCATTATAACTGTTTTGCCTTTGTCGCACGCATTTCTAATTTCCTGTTTGATACCATCCCCAACTTCACTACTACTGTTAGGTGGCCTGTACACAACACCCACCAGAGTTTTCTGCCCCTTAGTGTTTCGCAACTCTACCCATACCGATTCCACATCCGCCAAGCTAATGTCCTTCCTTTCCATTGCGTTAATCTCCTCTCTAACAGGCAACGCTACCCCACCTCCTTTTCCTTTCTCTCTATCCCTCCTGAATATTGAATATCCCTGGATGTTCAGCTCCCAGCCTTGGTTACCCTGGAGCCATGTCTCCGTGATCCCAAGTATATCATAATCATTAATAGCTATCTGCACTTTCAACTCATCCACCTTATTACGAATACTCCTTGGATTGAGACACAAAGCCTTCAGGCTTGTTTTTACAACGTTCTTACCCCTTATACAATTATGTTGAGAAGTGGCCCTTTTTGATTTTTGCCCTGGTTTTGTCTGCCTGCCACTTTTACTTTTCACCTTGCTCCCTATTGCTTCTACCCTCGTTTTACACCCACCTGCCTCTCTGCTCTTGTACCCATCCTCCTGCCACATTAGTTTAAATCCTCCCCGACAGCACTAGCAAATACTCCCCCAAGGACATTGGTTCCATTCCAGCCCAGGTGCAGACCGTCCTGTTTATCCTGGTCCCACCTCCCCCAGAAATGGTTCCAGTGCCCTAAAAATTTGAATCCCTCCCCCTTGCACCATTTTTCAAGCCACGTATTCATCTGCAATATCCTCCTATTTCTACTCCTGGCCCGTGGTACTGGTAATAATCCAGAGATTATTACCTTTGAGGTCCTACTTTTAAGTTTATCTCCTAGCTCGCTAAATTCACCTTGTAGGACCTCATCCCTTTTTTTACCTATATCGTTAGTGCGAATATGCACCACGACAACTGGCTATTCACCCTCCCCCTCCAGAATGTTCTGCAGCCGTTCAGTGACATCCCTGACCCTTGCAACAGGGAGGCAACATACCATCCTGGAGTCTCGTTTGCGGCCGCAGAAACACCTATCTATTCCCCTGACATTTGAATCCCCTATTACAATTGCCCTTCCCCTCTTTTTCCCCCCCTCATGTGATGCAGAACCACCCATGGTGCCATGAACTTGGCTGCTGCTGCATTCCCCTGATGAGCCATCTCCCTCAACAGTATCCAAAATGGTATACCTGTTTAGGAGGGAGATGACCGCAGGGGACTCCTGCACTACCTGCCCACTGCTTTGCTGGCTATTGGCCACCCGCTCCCTTTCTGTCCTCTTACCTTTTATGTGTGGTGTGACCAACTCACTGTACGTGCTATCCACGACTTTCTCCGCATCGTGGATGCTCAAGCATGAATCCAGCTGCAGCTCCAATCGTTCAATGCGGTCTGCCAGGAGCTGCAGCTGGACACACTTCCTGCAAATGTAGTCACCAGGGACACCGACCATATCCCTGATCTCCCACATGTTGCAGGCTGAGCAAGGCATGGGGCCAATCTCTACTGACATATCTTACTCTCGAATTACTCTGTATTAAAAAAAAAAATATATATATAGATATATATATATTTTTTTAATTAAACACAAAACTTTATCCTTTAAACTTTACTAATAAATATTGAATCCTTAACTCCAAGAATCCTTAACTCCCAGAATCCATAAACCTGAAGGCAGAAATGTAAAAATGTAAACCCCGGGTTGCACCCAATCAGCTGCTTCCTCTGGTCCTCTTCAACCAATCGGAGGCTTAGAATCAGCACTCTGAACAGTTCAAATAAATTTCTAGTGTACCCCAATTGCAAAATGTCACATGCTACTTTAATGCAGAATCCAATTTGAATTGAAATAGTTTCAAAATCATGGTGCAAAAGCTGCTTTCCCCAAGAAGCAAGCCAGATCAACTAATCACTAAACCAGTTTTCCTTATTTACATAATGTTAATCCTGATACATTTGACAGGTATTTAAGAACCAAGGCAGCAATCTCAAATTGTTCAAGATTTGTTTAATTGTAAAACACAAGACTGGTTAATTGTCTTATGTACCAACAATGTAATTATTACTTGCTGCATACAAACAGGCCCATAAAATGCAATTGCACATGTAAAACATTATAAAAAATAGAATATATATTAAGGTAACCATAATAGTGCAAAAAATGAAACCTTTAGTGCAACCAAAGACAGTCCATAACAGATTATAGTTGCTGAGGTTAGTGCTATGTAGTGTTCATCTCCTTGGTCCTGCTAATGTTGAGAGGAAGATTGTTCTGGCACCATCCAATCAAATATTTCTATTCAGGGGTTAATGTGTGTTTTAATCTTACTCATCATTACCCATTATTTGTCCAAAACGATGGTGGTATCGAGTGAATTTAAATACAGCGTTGGAGTTGTGCCTGGCTACATAGTCATGGGTAATAGAGAAAGTAGAGCAAGGGACAGAGCACACATACTTGAGGTAGTCCCCCATTGATGGTTATCGAAAAGGAAGTGTTGTTGCCAATTCATACTGATTGTGGTCAAGGAAATCAAAGAACCAAAATACATTGTGGTGAGCAAAATCCCAGTTCTCAGAGTTTGATAAGCCTGGAGTGGATGACGGTATTGAACACCGAGCTGCAGACGATGAACAACAGCCTGACCTACATGTTCTTATTGGCCAGGTAGTCAGAGCAAAGTTTGGAGTCAGCAAGATCACATCCCCTATTGATTTATTGTGGCTGTAGATGAATTGTAGTGGGTCCAGGTCCTTGCTAACCAACCGCTCAAAGCACTCCACCACGGATGCTAGTGCCACAGTTGGTAGTCGTCAAGGCATGTCATCTTACTTTTCTCATTTCCGGCATTATTAATGTCCTTTTAAAGCAGGTGGGAACCTCGGATCTCAGTAATGAGAAGTTGAAGATGTCTGCAACAACTCCAGCCAGTTGGTTTGCACAGGTTTTACGAATGTGGCCAGGTACATTACCAGGGTTGGATAGTTTCCAGGGGTTCGCCCTCATGAATTATATTCTGACACCATACTCAGTGACTGAGCTCAGAGGGTCGCTGGGGGCCAAGGGTACACTTGCTCTCCTTTTTGAAGCGAGTGAAGCGAGAGTAGAAAGCATTGGACTTTAAGTGAAGCTGTCACTTAAGCTACCATTTAGTTTCACCATGTAGGAAGTATTAAGATGTAAGCCCTGCCACAACTATTGAATGACCGTCTCATTCTCTAGGTTAAACCAAAAGCATCTCTTTGCTTATCTGGTGGCTTTATTAAGGTCATACTTGGACTTCTTATACGACCCTGTATCGCTGGACTTTAATGTCCGGGATCTGGTCCTCAGTAGATTTCAAACCTCATGGTCCATCCAAGGTTTTTGGTTAGGGAACACTCAGATGGACTTGATGGGAACATGTCCTGATATAATATCCAACTACTCGCTTTCCTCAAGAGCCCATTAAGAAACAATGAGGAATTCCACTCTTGGCTGTCTCTGCTTCCTATCCATAACAGGTTGTAGCTTAGAAAACAGGTTGTTAACAAGTTGGATACAGAACCTGGATCCTTGTCCAATGTTGTGCTACAAAGCAGTGACTGTGCATACAAAGCTACTAGGTAATGCCTTTGCTGCAGAACAGAAATGTTCCTTGTCCAGACTGCAAATGCCAACCTGTGGATGTCCCTCCACAGACTTTGACAGAGTAACATAGATATTCATCCCATACTACACAAATACTTTCCCCATTAGCATGCTGGTTGGAATAATGCTCATTTTTCCAACTCATAAATCAGAGAATCACAGCTCACAACATCTACACTCTCTCTGGAGTTCTGCATATATCGACAATGATGCAGCTCTTCAACTGCCAAATTCTGTCACACCTGGAAACCTCTTCTATGTATCTATCTGTGTCTCAACAATCCTTAAAGCTAATTTCTCTAACCAGCAATTTGGTTGCACCCGAATATCTCCTCCTGTGGCCCTTTATCAAATGTTGTCATTTTTCCTATTAAATGCCATGAGACATTTTACTATGTCAAAGGCATGTGGCTTATGGATGTTGTTTACCTATCCAGTGATCTGCTCACCACACCCTTGCTTCCTAACCCACGTCACAGGTAAGTATTGCAAATATCAAATTCTTCCAGATGTGTCGGTTCTTAGTTCATTATCCCCTATTAAGATCAGAGTATAACTCCCACAAATTCCTTAAAAACAGCAAAATAATAAATCTCAAAAAATTCTCAGTATATGCCTAAAAACTGCATAGGCAGGTAGTTTTTAGCAGCCCATCAAAGAAAGCAACCACGTATGCAAGATTTCTTTAACCGCTTTTACATGCTTCATCCCTCAGGCTCACAGAATGATAAGAATAATTCAATCATCTGAGTCTGTTGAAAATGCACTGATCAGTTTCTTGGTGCCATTTTTCTGTACTTGCAGCATAGCTCGACACCATCATCTATTAAACCTCCCAACTCAATTTTTTAAATTCAAATTAAAGAACCATCCACTGCCCTTTGGGGAAGAGGATTACTTTTTCAAACCACTTTAAACAAAACATTTTGTTCTGATTTTATTCTGGTTATAGGATTGTTTCCTCTTGTTAAAGATTAATCTACTGAGAAAATTGTTTTTTGATATTTAACCCAATGAGATGTCCTTGATATTCTCTTACTTACTTCCCTTCAGTCCCTCGTCCCAGCCCTCTACATTTTAACTCTTCCTTTCTTAAGAATGCCTTGATTGGGTACAGTTCCACAGAGCACCAGATGCCTTTTACTCAAATCGCAATCCTTGACATATCTCTTCGTAAGAATGGCTTGATTGGGTACAGTCCCATAGGCCAGAATGATATTTGACCCTGGGGCAATTCTGCCAAGTCCAATTTTGCCCTTGCCAGAAGTTTAAGCACGCAAACATCTCCGGAAGGGGTCACGAGACACAAATTTAAAACATGAATGCGATTATTTTCTTTTTCTGTAATCAGATCCCTTGTGCCCCAGAGGAGAGCAACATTGAGACTCAATCATTACAGATTATTCAGACCCGGGTTTATGTTCCTTCTGTGCTATATATTTTACCTACAGAGGGATCTGTTTCCGATCTTCCACTGTCAAAGGCTTACCTCGATTCGCTACGGGGGAAGGTGGGCTCCAAATTTTTTCATCGACTATTTCCAGTGTTTGGAGGTCAGAGACAATGTAAAACATATAGCTTGATGCAACACGGAGCAACTAATATAGAGAGCATGATTTGCTCCTTTTACCTTAATATACAATCAATATACATTAGATGGAGACACCTCTAATTGCTAATGGCTATAACAAAAAAATAACAATCGACATTATTTTACAGAACTAGCTCTTTGAATTTGCCACCCATTTCAAAATGACTGCTAAAGATATTTAAAAGCTTTTTAAAAATTGAACTTTATGGAAGATCAGACCATGTTTTGTGCAAGGATTAACATTTCTTTTCAGTAAGTATTTTGTATTTGTAAGGGTACAAAGGATTGAATTAGAATCAATCTCAATTTAACTTTTCCAGTTGCTTCTATTTTTAAAGAATCAATATGTAACTGCCCCAATATACTGTGCCTGCCATAATGGATTATTTAATTAATTTCTCCCTAAGCAGTCAACCTGCCTTCAGCACAGAGCTGTTTGATCAGTTCCCAGTTCTACAAAGCATACCTTCACTCCATGACCAATGTCATCCAAGATGGCGTAATCAATCGGCTTCCTGATGTATCTAACAGGCCTCTCCGGGTTGGATGGGGCAATAATTTTATGTGTCCTGGAGGTGTTTTTGTTGGTTGTCAAGATACCAATTTCTCTTCTGGCAACTTTTTCCTTGTGTATGTCCACAGTCTGTAATGTAAACATTAACAAAGTTACAGCATTCGGTAAATCTACTACAATTTATGGTACAACATAATAGGCATGAGTCACGAAAAAAATAATATACCCAATACAACCAAGCCTAGCAATGCAGCCAAGCATGTCAAGAGATCCAATTTTACTTATTAGTGTCGGAAGGAACTGCAGATGCTGGTTTAAACCGAAGATAGATACAAAAAGCTGGAGTAACTCAGCGGGACGGACAGCATCTCTGGAAGGAATGGGTGATGTTTCGGGTCGAGACCCTTCTTCAGACTGGTGAGGGATAAGGAAGATATAGACAGTGTTCAACACATCTTGAAAATATGCACAGACATCAACTGAAATATCTCAACAATCCAGGAGACAAGTGCAGGACAGGAAACGCTGAACAACTGAACATCATTAATTAAATGAAGGCAGAAATCAAGCAAAACACTGAAACATTGGATGTCCTGAATGTCCCGGTTTTCAGGAAACATCTTAGGTTATTATGGTGTCTGGCTGATTCTTAACATCTCAACTGCCAGCGAAAGAAATGTTAATAGAACGAAACACTGAAAGGTGCAGCTCCAAGTGACAGAAACTGGGAAAGGGAGGACTGGGACAAGGTTGGGGGGGGGGGGGGGGGGGGGGGGGGGAAGAAAAACATAACAGAATAAAGATATAAAGAAAATTCATGCTCGAGTTCCTCAGCTACTCAAGTCGAGTTCCCTCATCTCAATTTTGACAAAATAATAATTTGTGTTGTGCCGTTATCAAATTAACTCAAGTTATTCGATTGATGGCAATTGTTTTTGTCTGTTTAAAGTGTCTCAATAAAATTTGTAATTATTTAAGCAGCATCTCCCCATTTTCTGAAGGTAGAACATAGAAACGCCAGCGCAGGAACAGGCCCTTCAGCCCACAACATCTGTGTCCACATAATGCCACGACCGATTCTTATCTGCCTGCATATAATTATATCCTTCCATTCTCCATGCATATCCCTATACCCATCAAAAAGCCTCTTAAATGCCACTATCATATGTGTCTCCGAGCTTTCTTCATCACTGCTTCTCTCTGGATGTTGAACCATTACCAGCAGCAACTCAATTGATAAATTCCACTAACAGTTAAAGGTCTACTATAGCTGATCAGAGTCAAGTTCAGATTTATTGTCAAATGCACCAATTGGTACAGTGAAATTTGTGTTACCATACAGCCATACGAAAACACAATACACAATAGAGTTTAACATAAACATCCACAGTAAAATCAACGTTTCACAACGTGATGAAAGGCCACAAAGTTAGGTCATCTTTGAACCCTCCGCAGTTGCCGCTAAGGACGGCGCGATGTACAGGCCCTCTCACCACGATGATCGGAGCTCCGGCGTCAGAATGGAGGAACACGCTCTGCGGCTTGGAATTTCCAAATCGGCCGCTTCCTACCGGAGACCGCGGTTCCAAAGTCCACAGGCCTAGCTGGGCGGAGCTCCAACACTGGCGATTCCCGGCAAAAGATCCCAGGCCTCCGCGATGTTAGAGTCAGCGCCGCCCGCAGCTAGAAGCTCTGCAAACCACTGCTCCAGTGTGTTAAATTCAGCAGGCCCAACACTCCCGAGCTCAAACACTGCGCCGCTGAAGCTCTTGGCCGGTCTCCGGTAGGAAAGGCTGCGCCAATCCAGTTGGTAGGCCGCGGGGGGGGGGGGCCAAAAATGAGACACGGAGAAAAGACGCATCTCCGTCCAGGTAAGTGACTGTAAAACGGTTTCCCCCTATTCCCCCCCACCACCGCCCACATAAGACATGCTAAGAGACATTTGAAAAACACATTTCGACACATTAAAAATAACAAAATGGGTGAAAGGATTAACAGTGTTGGCGAGGCACTTGTTGGGGAGGGAAGGGGGGGGGAGAGAAAAAAGGGTGGGGGGGGAGAGAAGGGTGGGGGGGGAGAGAAGGGTGGGGGGGGAGAGAAGGGTGGGGGGGGGAGAGAAGGGTGGGGGGGGAGCGAAGGGTGGGGGGGAGCGAAGGGTGGGGGGAGCGAAGGGTGGGGGGGAGAGAAGGGTGGGGGGGAGAGAAGGGTGGGGGGGAGAGAAGGGTGGGGGGGAGAGAAGGGTGGGGGGGAGAGAAGGGTGGGGGGGAGAGAAGGGTGGGGGGGAGAGAAGGGTGGGGGGGAGAGAAGGGTGGGGGGGAGAGAAGGGTGGGGGGAGAGAAGGGTGGGGGGAGAGAAGGGTGGGGGGAGAGAAGGGTGGGGGGGAGAGAAGGGTGGGGGGGAGAGAAGGGTGGGGGGGAGAGAAGGGTGGGGGGGAGAGAAGGGTGGGGGGGAGAGAAGGGTGGGGGGGAGAGAAGGGTGGGGGGGGAGAGAAGGGTGGGGGGGGGAGAGAAGGGTGGGGGGGAGAGAAGGGTGGGGGGGGAGAGAAGGGTGGGGGGGAGAGAAGGGTGGGGGGGAGAGAAGGGTGGGGGGGAGAGAAGGGTGGGGGGGAGAGAAGGGTGGGGGGGAGAGAAGGGTGGGGGGGAGAGAAGGGTGGGGGGGAGAGAAGGGTGGGGGGGAGAGAAGGGTGGGGGGGAGAGAAGGGTGGGGGGGAGAGAAGGGTGGGGGGGAGAGAAGGGTGGGGGGGAGAGAAGGGTGGGGGGGAGAGAAGGGTGGGGGGGAGAGAAGGGTGGGGGGGAGAGAAGGGTGGGGGGGGAGAGAAGGGTGGGGGGGAGAGAAGGGTGGGGGGGAGAGAAGGGTGGGGGGGAGAGAAGGGTGGGGGGGAGAGAAGGGTGGGGGGAGAGAAGGGTGGGGGGGAGAGAAGGGTGGGGGGGAGAGAAGGGTGGGGGGGAGAGAAGGGTGGGGGGGAGAGAAGGGTGGGGGGGAGAGAAGGGTGGGGGGGAGAGAAGGGTGGGGGGGAGAGAAGGGTGGGGGGGAGAGAAGGGTGGGGGGGAGAGAAGGGTGGGGGGGAGAGAAGGGTGGGGGGGAGAGAAGGGTGGGGGGAGAGAAGGGTGGGAGATTTTGCCAGACAAGCTGGGGAATCTGCTCAGGGAACCACACACAGGATCCCTTGTCTTTGTTCGACATTGCCTGCAGGATGTTCTGTGCTAACCACTGCCCGATGGACTTGTGGTCAAAGGTAAGATCTGGCTTGACTGTCACAGTTTTATTAATTAGATAATGTTCCCCCCCAACCGCTATACTCAATACTCTTTCCCCTTGAATTCCCTTGAACTTTCAAGGAATTTCTTGTCCCCAGAAATAATGGACATGATCTATTAACAAATGGCTTCACATACAGCAAATATGGTGAAAAGATGAAAACAGAGCCAAAACTATAAAATAGTCACTCAACTTAAACTGAAAATTCAAGAGAAACCTCTTGGCCCAAAAAGTATGATTATAACAAAATATTACAAGCAGGAGATGTGCCAAATTTCAAAGATGCCTTACATACAACGCTATAACTGAGTACGGAACATCGGGATGTGTCCAAGGGAATTAAATGAAGGGGTTCAAAGTGATTTATGTCCAGGATAATAAGCAGCAAAGGATGCCCTGTTTCTCTGCTGTAGACTCCATCTAACTTAATGTACTCTGCTCTTAGTGCTGGGCAGGTGCTCTGTTCACCAGCACTCTTCTTCCAAATAAAAATATTCCACTTAAATCAGTAATTAGATCCACACTTTGACTGTTGACAGAAGGTAGAGGTACCATCACTTCGCACAGATAATGAGGGAGGCTGGGGCCGATGGCTTGCTCCTATTTTATTATGACTGTCAATAAAAATGAGTTAGATTGTAAATGAGCAGATAGGAATGCGAACAGACGTGGTGCAGACAGGAGATGGGAGGAGGGTGAGCACAGGAAAGGAGGTAGAGTTTGCACAGACAGGGTTACTAAAACCAAGAAAATCATAGAACAAATGAAAGCAAATCTTGAAGGTTAAACAAAGGAGCAGATGGTGTTAGTACTTGTGAACAAAGATATGCATTCCAAGCATGACAACATAAAATTATTTGTGAAGCTGCCTTTAAAACAGAGCATGGTCATGTTTTCCACTTAGCTGAACATCAAAGGGCTAAATTAGCCATCCCATATTAAACAACTTCAGGGATTAATTTACTTTTCAGTTTGAAGTGATGCAATAGTATGTTTGAATCCACAGGTTGGAAATCTGGAATATCACAAGCAGGGAGCAGAAAGTCAGAAAGACTGGATGCTTGGAAGAACTGGGCTGTGAAACATTATCTAATCATTAAGCACGGGGATTGAATGTGCAGCTTGTGCTTCTTGTATTCATTGATATTGGAGATACAAACCACTATTACTTCCCAAAACCGGTGTTCAAAAAGTTTGGATTTGTCATAGCTGTCGTCAGGACAGTTAAAAAAAATTGCAGTGTTTTCCAGAGCAAAATCTCTCAATCATTTCTCTTCATTTTGAGATTATTCAAATTGTATGTATGGCATACAATCTTCCTGCCTTTCTCTGTCATTCCCTCTGGTAATATTTCAGGTTGATGCCCATTCATCCTAACATTAATGCTGTTTCTCTCTCCCCAAATGCTGGATGTCATACAATCGTGCAATACGAAAACAGGCCCCTCGACCCCATTTCCAACAATTGCACCCATCTGCAGGAATCTCATTTATCAACATTCGCTCCGTAGCCTTGTATGCCTTGGCGATTCAAGTGCTTGCACAAACACTTACATTTTGTGACAATACCTGCACCCACTGTCAAAGTTTGTTTCTTAAAAGCAGATAGCAACAAAAACTGTTCAAGCTAAAACCATGGCAATATTTAATTGATTCGTCAGACGGGAGTGGCAAAAGATCTACAATGAGCACAAACGTTGCTCAGTGCTTCTTGGGCTTCCATTCACAGAACAAAGAAGACTGAGCACAATTATACATTTTTATTATCAGTAAAACACTCCTGCCAAGTCTGAATGTGGCATGACTGAAAGATTCTGCAGCCTTTCAGAAGATAGGAAGGCTGGGTCCAAATCAAGCTCATCCAATAACAAGTTATTACTTATCTCTGGAGCGTCAGCTATTTTTTGAATCTTGGCTTCTTTATGGCCTTGAATGAAGCCCATGTTATTACTACAGGCTGCCATTCAGACAAGTTATTCAGACTTGGCACCGAGCCATTCTTTTGTTCTACTAGATCATGCTTTTGTAGAAGAACGACTCCATTTTAGATTTGACTATTAGATTTGACTATTAGCTCTTTCACCCACCATCTGGCTATATAACCTGGATCATACCCCATTGCTTGCTAGCTCTTGCTGCAGGGTCTGAAGCAGATTACTGTTGCATCTCCTAATCGGGTTGAGGCAAAGACAAAATGGACATATTGCTCTGATGGCAGACCAAAGAGCGTCTTTCACTGAGTTGATTAACTTCCAGCAGCATTTGATGTCCGTCTCCAAATGTGTCCGCAGGAACAGGCCGTAGATCAAAGAGTCCTCTACGACAAAGCTGTTCAGGATGAACCTTGAAAAGGACCCGGTTTATTCTCCAGACCTTCTTTGCAAATCCATACTCTGCGAAGAGGTACAATACAACACGGTTTTATTCATCACATTGCACATAAAGTGCAAGTGAAATGAATTTGCCAGCAGCGGTACAATGATAAAGAACACACAAAAACACACTAAAAATTTAACACAAACATCCACCACAGCATTCATCACTGTGGTGGAAGGCTCAAAAATTGGCCAGTCCTCCTCCATTTCCCCCCATGGTCCGGTCCTCCACCCTCCAGAGCCGTCCCTGCGGGCGTCCAGATGTGCATACAAGGTAACAAGTCCAGGTAAGTCCTGAATCGGTGCCTCCCCACCGGAGACCGTGACTTCAGGCTGGTGTAGGCCGCAGGCCGGCAGTCGGAGATTTATAGTTCGCACCGCAGCCAGAAGCGCCGCAGACTGCCGGGCGAGGGACCCCGCTCCTGATGGTAAGTCCCCGCCGTGCCCCCGGTAGAAGTAGGCTGCAGGCCGGCAGCTGGAGCTTTTCTTCCCCCGGGTCCCCACGAGGGATCCCAGGGCCAGGACGCCGAGCCGGCTGGAGCTCTGCCAGCGAAACGGAGCACTCCCCTCCGGCGAGGGCGCACCCGCTCCACTCCAAGAGTGCATGCTGCGACCGCCGCTGAAGCCCCGGGCATGTCTCCGGGAAAGGCCGCCCGATCCTCGCTGTTAGGCCACGGGTGAGGCGACATGGAAAAAGTCGCCTCTCCGTGGTGGAGGCGACCAAAGCGGTTTCCCCTTTACCCCCCACACAAGACACACAAAGAAACAGAAAAGGTGGGCTCCATCTCTTCTTCGTAGCTGCCCTCAGGATGGCAGCGTGCGTTGGTAGCAAGATTCTGCCGGTGCAGGATGGATCCTTTCACTGCCAGTCAAGCGATCTTGGTGCTTGTTGGGGAGTTCTGATGAAGCATTTTGCCAGACAAGCTGGGGAATCTGCTCAGGGAACCACAGCACAAGATCCCTTGTCTTTGTTCGTCATTGCCTGCAGGATGTTCTGTGCTAACCACTGCCCGATGGACTTGTGGTCAAAGGTAAGATCTGGCTTGACTGTCACAGTTTTATTAATTATCAAAATTAATTTACATTGATTCAGCTTTATCTTTTTCCCCCCTTTTTCCACTTGAGTATTTCTGTAAAGAAGTCACGTTAATAACATTTCCTACTTCCTTTGTTCATGTATTAAACAAGACAAAAGTGTCTCAAGGCGAGAGGGCAGCTGGTAGTAGGGCTGTAAAAATAGATTGTGGATCTGCAAGGGCTGAAAACAATCGGCGTTGAGGTACCATAAAAACATGGGAGATAGGTACAAAATAGGAAAGAAGAGCTGATGCAGGTCAGCATAATGTTAATCAGTAAGAGGTATGAAGAAATAAAGAACTGTAGATGCTGGTTTACAAAAAAAAAGACAAAGTGGTGGTTCAGGCAGTATCGCTGGAGAATACGGACATGTCCATCTACTGACATGTGAAGTTTCAGGTCAGGAGCCTTCCTCAGCCTGATTCTCGTGAGGGTTGGGGGAAGGAAAGCTGGAAGAGAGGAGAGCAGGACAAAGCCTGGCAAGTAATAGGCTGGTACAGGTGAAATGGCATTTTGATAAGCAGATGTTTGTACAAGGGTTAGAGATGAAAAGATATAAAGACAGTGCTGCAGTACTGCAGTGCAGTGCTGCAGTAACTCAGTGAGTCAGGCAGCATCTCTGGAGAACATGGATATGCGATGTTTCTGGTTGGGCCTCTTGTTCAGATGGATGATTTATGCATAAAGACAGGTATCCTTTTTTTGCAAACCAGCCTCTGCAGTGCCTTTTACCCACATGAAGACAGAAGATCATAAAGTCAGAGTGTGGAAACAGGCCCTTCAGCCCAACTTGCTCACACAGGCCAACATGTCCCACCTGCCCATGTTCGGCCTATATCGCTACGAACCTGTACTATCCATGTACATGTCTAACTGTTTCTTAAAAGTTGGGATAGTCCCTGCCTCAACTAACTCCTCTGGCAGCACCATCCATACACCCACCACCCTTTGTGTGAAAGGGTGAGACAAAAGGACTGAAGAGTTTCTTTCTTGAACTATCAAACTTTTTTTTGCTCATTTATCATATTGTTTACTATATTTACATATTCTGTTGTGCTGCTGCAAATAAGAATTTCATTGTTCTATCTGGGACATATGACAATAAAATAGTCTTGATTTGAATTGTGAATCTGGAAGGAAAAATGTAGATGGAAGGGGAGGGGAGAAATAGGTGTGGTGTGGCACAGGGAAGGGGGGGGGGGGAGAGATGTTTTATTTAGTTACCTAAAATCAGTGAATTAAATGTTCATACCATCAAGTTTTAAGCCACCCAAGCGAAATATGAATTGCTGTTCCTCCAGTTTGCATGTGGCCTCACACTGGCAACAGAGACTGCCCAGGACAAAAAGCTCAGCATGGGAATGGGAAGAGTTAAAATGGTTAGCAACCGGGAGATCTACTAGGTGTTGCGGTGCAAGAGCAAGTGAAATGGTCATTGTCTATTGATCTCACTTATGTACAGGAAGCCACATTGGGAACACCGGAAGCAGTAGATGAGGTTACAGGAAGTGCATGTGAACCTCTGTGTCACCTGGAAGGGCTGCTGGGGTCCCAGAATAGAATGGAGGTAGAGATGTAGAGGTGTAGGGACAGGTGTTACATCTCCTGCAATTGCAGGGGAAAGAACCTGAGAGGGGGTGGTTTGGGCAAGAAGGGATGAGAGAATTAAAGACTCAGAGGGAGCAGTCTCTGCGGAAGGTCCAAAGAGGTAAGCATACCTTTTTTTTTACCATCCTGGTGGGGGATGGAGGTGTAGAGTGACCGGACGTCCATGGTAAAGATGAGAGGATGGGGGGCCTAGAGAATGGAATGCACGGAGATGACTCTCCAGTTCTTCCGCGACCGGAGGAGCAACCTATACCCGTAAACTGATACTCTCCTCCGCCTAGCGGAGTTGGTCCTTACCCTCAATAACTTCCCGTTTGTCTCCTCTCATTTCCCCCAAATACAAGGCGTAGCTATGCACACTCGCATGGGCCCCAGCTACGCCTGCCTCTTTGTCGGTTACGTCGAACAATCCTTGTTCGAGGCGTACCAGGGCCCCATCCCCGACCTCTACCTCCACTACATCGACGATTGCTTTGTTGCTACCTCCTGCACCCATACACAACTAACTGACTTCATCCGCTTCACCACTAACTTCGATCCGGCACTCAAGTACACCTGGACCATTTCCAACATATTCCTACCATTCCTTGACCTCACTATCTCCATCGCAGGTGATAGACTTCTGACCGACATCCACTATAAACCCACTGACTCCCACGGCTATCTTGATTACTCTTCCTCCCACCCTGCTTCCTGTAAGGACTCCATCCCCTATTCCCAATTTCTCTGTCTATGCCGCATCTGCTCCCAGGACGAGGTGTTCAACACCAGGGCAACGCAAATGTCATCATTCTTCAGGGAACGGGGGTTCCCCTCCCCTACTATAGATGAGGCTCGCACCAGGGTCTCCTCCATACCCGTAACACTGCTCTCTCTCCCCATCCCCCCACTTGCAACAAGGGCAGAGTCCCCCTGGTCCTCACCTTTCACCCCGCTAGCCGGCACATACAACACATAGTCCTCCGTCTGTTTTGCCACCTCCAACGTGACCCCACCACTCGCCACATCTTCCCATCTCCCCCCGTCAGCCTTCCGCAAAGACTGCTCCCTCCGCAACTCCCTTGTCAATTCTTCCCTTCCCTCCCGCACCACACCTTCCCTGGGCACTTTCAATTGCAACCGCAAGAGATGCTACACTTGTCACTTTACCTCTCCCCTCCACTCCATTCAAGGACCTAAGCAATTGTTCCAGGTGCTACAGAGGTTCACCTGCACCTCCTCCAACCTCATTTATTGCATCCGCTGCTCTAGATGTCAGCTGATCTATATCGGCGATCATTTCTCCGAACACTCCACTCGGTCCGCATTAACCAACCTGACATCCCGGTGGCTCAGCACTTCAACCCCCCCCCCCAACATACCGTATCCGACCTATCTGTCCTGGGCCTCCTCCACGGCCAGAGTGAGCAACACCGGAAATTGGAGGAACAGCACCTTATATTCCGCTTGGGGAGTCCTGGAGACATGAACATTTAATTCTCACAATTCTGTTAGCTCTTGCTGTCTCCTGCCCTTCCTACCTCTCCCTCAGCCCTCGGGCTCCTCCTCCTCTTTTTTCCTTTCTTCTCCCCGCCTCCCCCCAACAGTCTGAAGAAGGGTTTCGGCCCAAAACATTGCCTATTCCTTCGCTCCATAGATGCTGCTGCACCCGCTGAGTTTCTCCAGCATTTTTGTGTACCTGCAAAGAGGTAAGGATGGGAAAATGTGACTGATGGTGGGATCACGTTGGATGTGATGGAAATGTCAGAGAATGATCTGTTGGATGCAGAGGCTGGTGGAGTGAAAGACGAGGACCCTGGAACTCTTTGTTCAGTCTGGAGGGAGGGGGCATGAGAAGAACCATAGGACACAGAGGAGACACAAGCAAGGGATCCATCAATGACAGCAGGAGGGGAAACCACATTTACATCTAGGATGTCCTAGAATGCCCTCACCTTGAGAGCAGATGCAGCAGAGACAGAGAAACTCTACTCTGAGGATAGCATCTTTGCAAGAGGCAGAGTGGAGATCTAGATAACTGTGGGAGTCGGATAGCTTATCCTGCACTGATTGTTCATAGGCATTTGGAGACTATTTGGAAAGGAGGAACTCGAGTGTGACCTCTGCGTGGCACAAGCTGTACAAGTGAGGTCATGGGTTGAATTAGCTTTGTGGTTTTAAAAGGTGGAGGGTCAATTAGCTTCTGTGCTCATTAAATAGGAGGGTAAGATATTCAGCCAGGGTTCACATTCAAAATTACCGACATGGACAACCAAGAAGGGTGAATAAGCAAGTATTTAAATTAGTAATTAGCAATTATTGAGAAACCCAAGGATGTATTGGGACCGACAATAAATCGTTGCATTTATTATTGACTTGGTTAATGGGATCGAAAACCATGCATCCAATATTATAAGAGATAAGATACTTGGCATTGTAAGCAATGTTGATGGCGGAATTAAATTACAAAAGTAATGGGTAAACATTATCCATCTAAACCGTTTCTTTCTCTTCAATGCTACATGACCTGTTGAGTATTTCCAATAATCTACATTTTTATTTCAGATTTCCACCATTCATAGATTAAAAAAATCATGTATTTTTTATTTAGTGAAAACCTGGTAGTAATGACCCAAAGAAGCTTAATGTTCAGAGAAATTTATAACGTGTTGATTTATTTGCACATGGGATTTGAGAGATGAGGGGGAAGAAGAGAACCACTGACATTGCCAGCATACACTGCCTATCCCTGATTGCCTGTGAATAGAGAAGCAGTCAGAGTCGATCACAGTGGGGGAGCTGCAGCCCAGACTGGGTATGAAGACAAGGAATCCAAGTATTGGTTGAATCACACTCTCAGTTGTTTCTGCTACTATGGAGATACGAGGTGCCACCTCTTCAACTCATTCTGGCACAAGTCTGAAGACCGTTGCCAAAGCAACACAGATGGAGCTTAGTACAAACTCTTGACAAATCCAAATAATGGAAATAGTGAATCTCTATCTTCTTAATTCTAACAAATCTTTCAAAGCGAGTGAAACAGTAATTGGGTATCCCTTTGCTTTAATTTCATCGGCCTCCATGATCAAAACCTGTTTATGGCCTATGATTTGCAGCATGTTTGAGCATTCTCATGTGCCCAGTCACCCCAACAGTCTTCTCAAATGCAACGTAAGGTGAAAGATCCAGGTCAGTCAGTAATGGCACTGTTTGGTACTGCTATGTCACTCAACCTTGCTGCCAGAAATTTAAACTCAATGTGGACTAATGTACATGACCAAAAAAGAGCTTGATTAAATAAATTGAACATGCAAAAACTATGGAAATGTAATGCTAATTGCATTAGAACATTTTCTCTTGTATTTTACACTCAACCTTAGGAAATGCTAGAAACAGAATGCTGCGGTGGTTACCTTGCTTTATTGGTAAATCTCAATCTTCTAAATGGGAAGTCTGGATTGAAGTTTCTCTTCGGGACTTGACCACGTTACCTAGACTGATTTACCATTGTTTTAAAGATTCAGTGCACACTCTCAGAAGCTCTGCATTTAAATGGCCGATTCAATGAAAATTGAAGATTACAAACACTGAGCTACCATGGCAATTCTTTCACTGTCTTAACTGGCACCTAAAATACATTGAGTCGAAAGGAGCTGCGGATGCTGGTTTAAACCGAAGATAGACACAAAATGCTAGAGTAACTCAGTGGGACAGGCAGCATCTGTGGAGAGAAGGAATGGGTGACGTTTCGGGTCGAGACCTTTCTTCAGACTAGAGTCAGGGGAAAGGGAAATGAAAAATGAAATATAAAATACATTGTCAGCCATCTAATTTGCTCTTTACAAAACCTTGCTCTGCATAAATCAACAGTGCCATACCAATGACTATACCTTGAGCAAATTAACAGTTTGAATCTACCATGGTATACATGATCAGCTGCTGCATCTGTGAACTATATATTTGTTCCCAGGTATAAATCAGACTGTCCCTATTAATTATAAATCTTACAAGTCAGAGAGCTACGAAGCATGGAAGCAGGACTTGCAACCCATTTTGCCAAACCCTTCTGGTAAAGAAAATCACAATCGCGAGGTTATCTCCCAGACTGTCTCAGACCTAATTTCCTCAGGAGATCTTCCCTTGTCAGCTTTCAGCCTCGTCGCCTCCCTGCAAACTCCCATTACTCTATTGAACTTCTATAGGCGTACGGTGGAGAGACACAGGCGAACTGGTTACATTGTTGCCTGGTTCGGTAACTCAAACCCAGAAACGAAGGAGGCATTGCTTGGTCGGTCACAGATACTGATTTCACTATTGAAGGGATCTATAGGAAACCTTGCTTCAAAGAGGTAGTCAATATCAAAGACTCGCACCACCCTGGCCATGCTCTCGTCTCACAAATGCCTTAGCCTGGAGCCTGAAAACCTGGCTCAAGAACAGCTTTTTCCCCCAGCAACCATCAGCCTCTAGAACACACCATTAACTGCAACCACAGCAACCATGATCTTTGATGAACATTATTTTTGATTGCAGTATGGACTTCAGTTTTACATTATTATGGTTAACGAGTAATTAATTTATTGTATTATTTATTATAGCATTTGTGCATTATTCAGTTAATGGGTTAATTTAGTTGCAGCAAGCAAGAATTTCATTGTTTAATTATGTGTACCCAGTAAAAAAACAATCTTGATTCTCGACTATCCTTACTCCCATCCCATACCGTAAATGACTTGGATGACAATGTAGGTGTTTGGACTAGTAAGCATGAAATCAACACAAAAATTGTAGTCGTAGATATCAAATAAGATTGTCTAAGGAAAGAGCAGGACATAGATTAGCTGTAAAATCTTGCGGTGCAAGTCCATAGCTCCCAGAAATTAGTGACAGATGGCAAGGGTGGTGGAAAATGCATTTATTGTGCTTGACTTCATTGACCAAGGCATTAAAGAGTAGGAATGTTATGTCACAGTTGTACAAAACTGGTTACACTATACTTGGTGTGGTGTAATGTTCTGGTTGTCACCCGATAAGATGGATACAGTAGCAATAGAGGATGCAGGAGAGATGCATCAGGCTGCTGCCTGTATGGCGGCCTGCAAATGCAGAGAGAGATTCGATAGGCTGAGTTTATTCTCAAAGACTCAGTCTCACAGCATGGAAACAGGCCCTTGGGCCTACCTTGCCAATGCTGACGAAGAAAATCCATCTACACTAATTCCAACTGCCCACATTTGGCCCATATCTCTCCACTTGCAACCCACCACCCTGTGTGGGAAAAATGTGCCCTCTGGTTTCTATTAAATATTCCCCCTCTCACCTTAACCCCATGTCCTCTGGATCTTGATTCCCCAACTAGGGGTAAAGGACTGTGCATCTACCCTTTGTATTCCCCTCGTGATCTTAAATACCTCTGTAAGACCACCCCATATTCTCCTGCACTTGAAGGAATAAATTCCCAGCCTGTCCATCCTAACCCTGTAGCTCAGGCCGTCAAGTCCTGGCAACATCATTGTAAATCTTCTCTGCACTCTTTCCAGCTAAACAACATCTTTCAAAACTGAAAACAATACTCCAAATGTGGCCTTGCCAATGTATTGAATGTTTCCCACAAATGTTCCTCAGAGATAGTTTCTTTCTTCCTGATCCCAAGTTTCTTCTCTGCCACAGATGATAGAAACATCTATTGTATCTCATCTATTTCCCACATTCTTGCTCTAATCTCTTTTCCAGGCTAAAGCATAGTTAGTGATCCCCTGATCTTCACCTTCCACCACATTCAATGGAACATTATTTGTAATATTCTACTTTCAGTGAGATTCCACCACCAGACATATTTTTCCCTCTTTTCCCAGTATTCCAAAGGGGCCACACACTTCACTACTGAAGTCTGCTCTTCCATTGCCATTAACCAATCGCAACATTTCCCCATGTAACCACCGGAAACGCAACCCTTGCTCTTTTACCTCAACCACCCAGTAACTCAAATGGTCTTTGAGCCTATTCACAGAATGTTATGGATTTCTTCAGGAAGCATGATGGGAAGTAGTATGGTCATGATGGCTATTGGGGCCCGTGGGCTTTAATGGATAATGGTCAGTAACCTATCTTCCAAAATGGAGACAGAAATCCAGAATGGAAGTGGCAAAGATGGATTATGTGAAACAGATAATGAATGAATTTGACAGGAAACGTAATCTGTGTCTACTAAGCACCTCTGTTCAGTCTGCAGGGGTGCCATGAGCTTCCAGTTGCCAACTAGTTTAATTCTCCATCCCAATCTGCCCAATACTTTTCCAACAAGGTGCAACGCAAGCTTGAAGAACAGCTTCTCATTTTCTGACTGAGCCTATGGTAGCATTGGGGACCTGATATCCAATTCAATCATTTCAGATCACTTGCTTTTAGTTTTTCATGAGAAGTGACCAGATCGGCAGTAAGATTATCCATCTCAGTTTATCCACCTCTGGACCATACTTCAACAGCTAGCCATTTCCAGCATTCTTTTTTTCAGCAACACTACGGACCCACATTTCACAATTTTTTTTTCTTTTCCCTTTGTTTTCACTCTCTAACATCCCTCATGAATTTATTTACCAGACTGTTCTGTTAACATTGGAATCACACAAACCTCTCCCCATCAAATCAATTTATGTTGTCCTCGTCATCCTTTCCCTGTGTTGTTTGCAAGTTGCTTTCTGGCTTTTCCAGTTCTGACAAAGGATTTTTAACCTGAAACATTAGCTTTTTCCTTCCACAGATACTGCCTGAGTTGCTGTGTGCTTCCAGCATTTTCTTGTTTTAATTTAGATTTACAGCACGTGTGGATTTCCGCTTTTCAAATACCCCTTTAATTTTTTCAAAATAATTATTTTGCATCAAATGAGAGATGTTTCTTTCCAAAAGTAAACACATAAATACATAGTCAAACGAATGGAGTACAATACTGTACCCCAAATGGGGTACTATGAGCCACAAAGAATTTAACGCAGATCCCAACTTTCACTCCATTCACCAGTAAAACAAATCCCTTTCCTAAAAGGAAAAAGAAAGCAACAGTATTTGGACACAGATTCCTTTTTATTTCTGAGACTTATTTTTTAATTATATGTACATTTGATGAGCAGCCTAAAATACGAGGTAGCACAGCAATTATTTTTGTCTTCCTAAGGTAAGAGATGCACTGGGCATATTCTGCAGCAATTAATACACTGTGACAAAAATTAATGTCCAGAATTGGACTATTCTAACACAGAAAAGGCAATATACTCAGCATAGAGAACTGGAGCTATTGCAGCCAAATTGTATAAATTATATTCCCCACGAGAAAGACATTGGAGGACATTCAAACCATATTGATTACAATTAGAAACATCAAGCTCCAAATTAATAAACACAGATTACTTTCCTCTATTATTAGCAAAGAACTTGTGTTTCAATTATCTACACCAAGTTCAAAAACAGATCAGGTGATGGAAGATTAAGCTATCGAGCTTCGCAGCTCAGACTTGAGCCAATAATGAAGGGTGGCCCTTTGGTATGGTGCAGAAGGGTGGCCTTTTGGTATAGTGCTCGTACCATTTTCAGACAAGTGGATGAACTGTAGAGCCGTTTCACTGAATCATGATGGGTACTATAGAATGTCAAGGGTAGTCATTGCTCAGGTCAAAATTTATACCTCAAATAAATGAAATTGCAAATTGAAATTACAGTGCCCTCCATAATGTTTGGGATAAAGACCAATCATTGGGATAGCAGTAGCAGATTCGGTCCGAGTCAGTATGGATTTACGAAGGGGAAATCATGCTTGACTAATTTCCTGCAATTCTTTGAGGATGTAACTAGGAAAATGGACAAGGGAGAGCCAGTGGATGTAGTGTACCTGGACTTTCAGAAAGCATTTGATAAGGTCACCATAGGAGATTAGTGGGCAAAATTAGAGCACATGGTATTGGGGGTAGGGTACTGACATGGATAGAAAATTGGTTGGCAGACAGGAAACAAAGAGTAGGGATAAACGGGTCCTTTTCAGAATGGCAGGAAATGACTAGTGGGGTACCGCAAGGCTCGGTGCTGGGATCGCAGCTATTTACAATATACATTAATGATTTAGATTAAGGGATTAGAAGTAACATTAGCACATTTGCCGATGACACAAAGCAGGGTGGCAGAGTGAACTGTGAGGAGGATGCTATGAGGATCCAGGGTGACTTAGATAGGTTGGGTAAGTGGGCAGATGCATGGCAGATACAGTTTAATGTGGATAAATGTGAGTTTATCCACTTTGGTGGCAAAAACAGGAAGGCAGATTATAATCTGAATGGTGTCAAGTTGGGAAAAGGGAAAGTACAGCGAGATCTGGGGGTCCTTGTTCATCAGTCACTGAAAGTAAGCAATGCAGGTACAGCAGGCAGTGAAGAAAGCAAATGATATGTTGACCTTCATAACAAGAGGAGTTGAGTATAGGAGCAAATAAGTCATTCTGCAGTTGTACAGGGCACAAGTGAGACCACATCTGGAGTATTATGTGCAGTCTTGGTCTCCAAATTTGAGGAAGGACATTCTTGCTATTGAGGGATTGCAGCGTAGGTTGATAGAATGGAGCAACGCGGCTGGTATACTCCACATGGTGAAACCAAAATGTATAAAAATGGCCTTTATTAAAATCTGACAACATGCACTTTAACCACATGTGATTTTTTTTCTATTACAAATCACAAATTGTTCAGTACAGAGGCAAATAAAGAAATGATGGGTCTTTGTCCCAAACATTATGGAGGGCACTATACCTGCCTAATATCCCATTGATGTCTGCGGGACATTCCTGTATACAAATAGCCTGCGTATTTTTAACATTACTGCAATAGAAACATAGAAAATAGGTGCAGGAGTAGGCCATTCGGCCCTTCGAGCCTGCACCGCCATTCAATATGATCATGGCTGATCAGTCACCTCAGTATCCTGTACCTGCCTTCTTTCCATACCCCCTGATCCCTTTAGCCACAAGGGCCACATCTAACTCCCTCTTAAATATACCCAAGGAACTGGCCTCAACTACCTTCTGTGGCAGAGAATTCCAGAGACTCACCACTCTCTGTGTGAAAAATGTTTTCCTCATCTCGGTCCTAAAGGAATTCCCCCTTATCCTTAAACTGTGACCCCTTGTTCTGGACCTCCCCAACATCGGGAACAATCTTCTTGCACCTAGCCTGTCCAACCCCTTAAGAATGTTGGAAGTTTCTATAAGATTCCCCCTCAATCTTCTAAATTCTAGCGAGTACAAGCCGAGTCTATCCAGTCTTTCCTCATATGAAAGTCCTGCCATCCCAGGAATCAGTCTGGTGAACCTTCTCTGTACCCCCTCTATGGCAAGAAAGTCTTTCCTCAGATTTGGAGACCAAAACTGTATGCAATCCTCCAGGTGTGGTCTCACCAAGACCCCGTACAACTGCAGTAGAACCTCCCTGCTCCTATACTCAAATCATTTTGCTATGAATGCGAACATACCATTCGCTTTCTTCACTGCCTGCTGCACCTGCATGCCTAATTTTAATGACTGGTGTACCATGACACCCAGGTCTCGTTGCATCTCCCCTTTTCCTAATCGGCCACCATTCAGATAATAGTCTACCCTCCTGTTTTTGCCACCAAAGTGGATAACCTCACATTTATCCACATTATACTGCATCTGCCATGCATTTGCTCACTCACCCAGCGTATCCAAGTCACCTTGCAGCCTCCTAGCACCCTCCTCACACCTAACACTGCCCCTCAGCTTAGTGTCATTCGCAAACTTGGAGATGTTGCAATCAGTTCCCTTGTCCAAATCATTAATATATATTGTAAATAGCTGGGTTCCCAGCACTGAGCCTTGCGGTACCCCACCAGTCACTGCCTGCCATTCTGAAAAGGACCTGTTTACTCCTACCCTTTGCTTCCTGTCTGCCAGTCAGTTCTCTATCCACATCAATACTGAACCCCCAATACCGTGTGCTTTAAGTTTGTATACTAATCTCTTACGTGGGACCTTGTCGAAAGCCTTCTGAAAGTCCAGATATAACACATCCACTGGTTCTCCCTTATCCACTGTACTAGTTACATCCTCAAAAAACTCTATAAGATTCGTCAGACATGATTTATCTTTCGTAAATCCATGCTGACTTTGTCCAATGATTTGACCACTTTCCAAATGTGCTGCTAACCCATCTTTAATAACTGACTAGCAGTTTCCCCACTACCGATGTTAGACTAACTGGTCTGTAATTCCCCGTTTTCTCTCCCCCCTCCTTTTTTAAAAAGTGGGGTTACATTATCTACCCTCCAATCATCAGAAACTACTCCAGAATCTAAAGAGTTTTGAAAAATTATCACTAATGCATCCACTATTTCTGTGGCTACTTCCTTGAGTATTCTGGGATGCAGCCTATCTGGCCCTGGGGATTTATCGGCCTTTAATCCATTCAATTTACCCAAAACCACTTCCCGGCTAACCTGGATTTCACTCAGTTCCTCCATCTTATTTGGCCCCCGGTCCCCTGCTCTTTCCGGCAGATTATTTATGTCTTCCTTAGTGAAGATAGAACCAAAGTAGTTATTCAATTGGTCTGCCATGTCCTTGTTCCCCATGATCAAATAACTACACTGCAGTGATAACAAAAATCCCTGCAAATGTCAGTTAGTTATGATGAACAGCTTTCAAAAGCACCAGTAAAGGGCAAGAGGATTAGACGGGCCAGAATGTGTTAGGTGTATCCAAGAAGGTTTCCTTAAACAGTATGTGGATAGTCCGATTCAAGGAAGCTTTTGAAGAACCTCAAGGTGGATAAGTCCCAGGGTCTGATGGGATCTATCTCAGGTTATTGAGGGAGGCAAGAGAGAAGATTGCGAGGCCTTGACAAGGATTTCTGGTTCTTTTCAGGTGAGGTCTAGAGAATTATGAGAGTAATAGACAGGGTAGACAGTGAGAACTTTTACCCCCCAGGGTGGAAATGTCCAATAATAGAGGGCATAGCTAAACGGTGAGAAGGGGAAAATTTGATAGAGATGCACAGAGCGAGTTTTTTGATTTTACACAGAGTGTGGCGGGGGCCTGGAATGTTTACCAGGGATGGTGGTGGAGGCAGATACGATAGTGGCATTTAAGAGGTTTTTGGACAGCACATGGAAATGCAGTGAATGGAGGGATATGGATCATGTATAGGCTGGTGAGACCAATTTAATTAGGCATCATGATTGGCACAAACTGTGGGCCGCAGAGCCCGTTCCTGTGCTGCACAGTTTTATATACTTTAAAAGATCTTTTCTTGCCATTGTCACAGACAAGTTATATAATGGAGAAAGGAAGAAAGAGTGATAGTGATGGCTCAGCAGGTCTAGTTGCCATCTGCGGGAAGAGATGCAGCCTGATCTGCTGAATATTTCCAGCATTTTCCGTTTTTACTTGATTTTTAGCACCTGCAGTTTTTAAACAAAACAAACACAGGCAGAAATTGTTTCTGCACTCGCAATGCAACGTTTTTGCACACTGTCCATTCTTAAACTGAACTATAGGGGAACTTGGAAAAATGTTATTGTGGTTAACTAATGCACATTTGAAAAACTGAATGGTGTTTGGAGTGGCAATGATTCAAGAAGGCAGAGGATGTTTGTGCAAAGACTTCTAGGGGATGGATGTGTGATAACTTAAATTCTGGTACGGATTAGGGTAAAGGTAAGCAAGCTACAGTCTGTTTAGGGAGAAAAAAAAATAAAAGAGCAGAGCTGCTCCATCCTCATTTAAGGATAATGCATGCAGTTGAAGCGTACCAATTTTGTACAGAATTCACATACGTTTCCCGTCAGGGTACATCATAAGAGTTGGCCACAAAGCTGGTGACAAACCAAGTGCTGTGTGAATTGCATTTCCTGAAAAACAACATTACTTGTGTGAATTTTGTTTGATTTGAAAGCTCACAGATGTTTGCAAGATAATTTCACACACAGTAACAGGTCATCTGATGATTAAGAGCTATCAATGAAACATCTCAGTGAAACAATGCATTGGTGGAGCTTCAGAAGAAAGAGCTTTGGATTTGTCAAGTTATGGCACAGACATTATCGCTGGATACTGACGTGTGGTGCTGAGCAACACTGAATGGATTCAAACCCTGCTTTTGATCTATAAATGTGAACTGGATATAGATGCACAAATATTTATGGGACCTTACCTAAAATATTCTCATTTAAAATTGTTGAAATAATAAATGCAAGCAAACTATTCCTCCATGGGATGTCATAGGCAATATCTAGGACAAGACACATTCAGCAAGGAATAATGAGGAATAACAGCACCATACATTAACATTTCCTTCTTTAACCCAGATACCTACTGAGCTCAGCTGGGTTTCTTTACAAAACATTCGTTTATGTTACATATCAAAGGGAAATCCAATATAACATTACAGAAAACCATTATCTTTTCCGTTCATCACTCAGGAGCTTAAAGCCATCAAGAGCAGTCATCATAAATATCAAAGACAACTGTTCAATACTACACTCACTATATGACCAGAAATTTCCCTAAAGTTAATAAGTCTAATATTTTTTTGTTCACTATCATACAAATTTCATGGCTGAAAAAGCAGAGAAGGGGGCCGTACTATATCAATGCCACAAACTTGCTCTCTCTCATTTTCATATTTGGAAAAGACCATCAATGCTTACGTTGTACATATAAATTGCACCCCATATTTCAGGGTGACATTGCCAACAATGCAGGACAGAGATTAGAAGATTTCCCTACTTGACAAACACTACATGCCGGTTAAGTCTTCTAATGTCGATAACAGTGATGTAATATTACCACCACGGGTCTACAGAGGCATTGCTATACAAGTTAACTTGCTGCTGCAATATTAACAGGTCCGAAAGGGTAGGCAAACCTTGTCAGAAATTTCACACAAGACAATCAGCCAAGATCAGAACATGACATGTTAATATTGAATTTCCAAAATAATCTATGTCAAGAGACCTTTCCATGACACCAATGCCCACTAACTGAATCAATGGCCATCTGAAAGAGAGTGAAAGAGCCTACCTGTGAGATATGGTTGATTGACGACTCCATGCGTCGTAGCTGGGATGCCTGAATGTCCAGCATCTGGAGCACATTATTCGCTAATGTGTTAATCAAGTAGGCCACACTTGCTAAGGACTGGGTTGTGTAGGCTTTGGTTTCCTCCAGAGCTCGCTGTTTATCTGCTGCCTTTAAGAAGAAGTGACAGATTAATCATTGTACGCAAAATAGTTCAGGTCTACAGGAATAGTTCAAAAACTCAAAATGCAGAACATGCATAACCATGGCTAATTTTTAAAATGGACAGTTTTTTCATAATCCAGCAAATAATTTCTTCAGAATCCTATGTATCAAAATCAATAATTACTGCACTGTTCAAAAGCCACTTTCAGGAATACATCTTAGCCCAAGCACCAATTTCTCACAGTGAGAGCAGAAGAATGTTGAGTGGCCTAAGATTTTCTCAAAAGAAGCTGAAAAGAAAAAAATGGCACTCAATCTAGACAAACAACTCATAGAAACATAGAAAATAGGTGCAGGAGTAGGCTATTCGGTCCTTCGAGCCTGCTCCTCCATTCAATATGATCATGGCTGATCATCCAACTCAGTATCCTGTACCTGCCTTCTCTCCATACCCCCTGATCCCTTTAGCCACAAGGGCCACATCTAACTCCCTCTTAAATATAGCCAATGAACTGGCCTTAACTACCTTCTGTGACAGAGAATTCCACAGATTCACCACTCTGTGTGAAAAATGATTTTCTCATCTCAGTCCTAAAAGATTTCCCCCTTATCCTTAAACTGTGACCCCTTGTTCAGGACTTCCCCAACATCTGGAAAAATCTTCTTGCATCTAGCCTGTCCAACCCCTTAAGAATTTTGTAAGTCTCTATAAGATCCCCCCTCAATCTTCTAAATTCCAGCGAGTACAAGCCGAGTCTATCCAGTCTTTCTTCATATGGAAGTCCTGCCATCCCAGGAATCAGTCTCGTGAACCTTCTCTGTACTCCCTCTATGGCAAGAATATATTTAAATAAAGCCATGGCACATCCGAAGACCACATACTTATGTAAAACAAGAAACAGACACCCAAAAATAAATAGATGTGGTAATCAAAACCTTGAGCATGAAGATACATTTTAAAGGGAGTATTAAAGGATGAATAAAGCACTCAAGGGGCAGAGTGGGAATTCCAAACCTTAGGGCCAGGATTGCTGAAGGCACGACCAACAATGGTCAGGCAATGGACAAAGCAATGCACAAGAAGCTTGAGATCTGGAAATAAGATCTAAGGACCAATTAACTCAAGGATGTTACAATGATAGGGAGCAGTAAAGCAACAGAGAGCTCCAAATACCATTATGAGCACTTTTAAATTGAAACAACGATGAACCAGAAAGGAATCTATAGAAGTAGGAATGTAATTGGTATGCACAAATTGGTTACAATAGGGGCAACAGAATTTTGGATACAGACAGATTTATGGATTGCAAGGAAGTGATTTGCCAGGAAAATACCAGAAGTGACTTGTTTGACCATCAAAGATGTCCTATCTAAACTAATCCCACTTGCCCATGCTTGGCCGATATCCCTCAAACTTTCCTACACATATACCAGTCTTTTCACTGTTGTTGTACTTGGCGCAAGTACTATTTCTGGCAGCTCATTTCATATACATATCACCACGTGTGTAAAAGTGAATCATTTAATGAGAATGAATCATTCCCCTCTTACCTTAAACTTATGCCCTGTAGTTGTCTATTCCCATATTCACCCTATCTATTCTCCCACGTGATTTTACACACCTCCATAATATCAACCCTCAGTCTCTTGCACTCCCAGAAATAAACTCCTTGCCTGCCCAATATAATACAATAGCTCAGGCCCTCGTCCTTAAAAGTCTTTCCTGCACACTTTCCATCTTATTAGCATCTTTCATATAAAAGGGTGAGCAGAACTCAAGACTGTATTCCAAGTGGGTCGTGTAGTCTTGTACAACTGTAATATATAGTCCCACTTCTATATTCAATCCTCTGACATGAAGGCCAATATGCCAAAAGCCTTCTTCACCACCCTATCTACTTGCATGTGGATCTACCTATCCACTTTCAGGGAACTCAAGTCCAAGTAAGTTTATTGTCATGTGTCCCTGATAGGACAATGAAATTCTTGCTTTGCATCAGCACACAGAACATAGAAGGCATTTACTACAAAACAGATCAGTGTGTCCATATACCATATATAAATATATACACACATGAATAAATAAACTAATGAAGTGCAAATAACAGATAATGGGTTATTAGTTATCAGAGTTTTGTCCGAGCCAGGTTTAATATCCTGATGGCTGTGGGGAAGTAGCTATTCCTGAACCTGGTCATTGCAGTCTTCAGGCTCCTGTACCTTCTACCTTAAGGTAGCAGAGAGATGAGTGTGTGGCCAGGATGGTGTGGGTCTTTGACGATACTGCCAGCTTTGAGGCAACAACTGCGGTAAATCCCCTCGATGAAAGGAAGGGCAGAGCTGATGATGGACTGGGCAGTGCTTACTACTTTTTGTAGTCTTTTCCTCTCCAGGGCGTTCAAGTTGCCGAACCAAACCGCGATGCAACCGGTCAGCAAGCTCTCTACTGTGCACCTGTAGAAGTTAGAGAGAGTCCTCCTTGACAAACCAACTCTCCATAAACTTCTCAGGAAGTAGAGGCGCTGATGAGCTTTCTTGATAATTGCATCAGTGTTCTCGGACCAGGAGAGATCTTCAGAGATGTGCACGCCCAGGAATTTGAAGCTCTTGACCCTTTCAACCATCGACCCATTGATATAAACGGGACTCCTACTCCTTCCAAAGTCCACAATCAGTTCCTTGGTTTTGCTAGTGTTGAGGGCCAGGTTATTGCGCTGGCACCATATGGACAGTTGCTCGATCTCTCTTTCGTACTCCGACTCATCCCCATCAGTGATATGTCCCACAACAGTGGTGTCGTCAGCAAACTTGATGGAGTACGCACTGTGACCGGCTACGCAGTCATGAATATAGAGTACAGCAGGGGGCTGAGCACGCAGCCTTGAGGTGCTCCCGTGCTGATTGTTATCGAGTCTGACACATTTCCACCAATACGAACAGACTGTGGTCTGTGAATGAGGAAGTCGAGGATCCAATTGCAGAGGGATGCGCAGAGACCCAGTTCTGCGAGTTTGGTAACCAGCTTGGAGGGGATGATAGTATTAAATGCCGAGCTGTAACCGATGAATTACAGCCTGACATGTGAGTTTTTGTTGTCCAAGTGGTCCAGAGTGGAGTGGAGAGCCAGTGAGATCGCATCCATCTTTGATCTGTTGTGGCGATAAGCGAACTGCAGTGGGTCCAGTTTTTTGTTGAGGTAAGAGTTGATTTGCGCCATGATCAACCTCTCGAAGCACTTCATCACCACAGGCGTTAGTGCCACAGGTCGATAGTCATTGAGGCACGTCACCTTGCTCTTCTTGGGCACTGGTATTATTGATGCCTTTTTGAAGCAGGTGGGAACCTCAGACCTCAGAAGTGAGAGGTTGAAAATGTCCGTAAAAACTCCAGCCAGTTGGTCCGCACAGGTTTTTAGAACACGACCAGGTATACCATCAGGTCCAGGCGCTTTTCGAGGGTTCACCCCTCTGAAGGATTTCCTGATGTCGGCCTCTGTGACTGAGACTGAAATACCATCAGAGCGAATGGGGGCTTGGGAAGGCACATCGGTGTTCTCCCTATCAAAACGTGCGTAAAAAGCATTGAGCTCATCAGCTCAGTTCTTGTACTCCTAGATTCTGCTGTTCTACAACCATCCCCAGATGCCTACTGTTCACTGTGAAGACCCTGCCCTGGGTTGACTTCCCAAAATGCAACACCTCACACTTTTCCAATTTAGACTCCATTTTTAATTCCTCATCCACTTACGCAACTGATCAAGATCCCAATGTAATTCTCGATAATCATCTTCCTCTTCTACGACACAACCTATTTTAGTATCATCATGCCTTCTACATTCTAATCCAAGCCATTGAAATAGATGGAGAATGGCAATGCGATCAGCAATCCCCAAGGCAAGCCACTAGTCACAGGTCTCCAGACCGAAAAATGGAATTTGCACGTTCTCCATGGTGCCCATTTGGGTTTTCTCTGGGAACTCCGGTTTCCTCCAGCAACATAAAGACTTGCTGGCTTGAATGTTAATTGGCCTCAAAATTGGCTCAAATGTGCAGGGAGTATATATTAGGCATAATTTATATAATATATTGTGGCATTATATAGAACTAGTGTACATGGGTGATCGATGATTGGAGTGGACTCGATGGGTCAAAGGAACCGTTTCCATGCTGGATCTCTAAACTGGATTAAGACTGTCAATGTTTGTACAATGCATCATTATTTTTATTGAAAATTGAAATATTTCACTTCAAACAACAAGGAGACCAACTTAGCCACTAAGCTTCTCCAGCTCCCGGGGAGCAATACCACCAGTCACATCCTTAATTCCCCAAGCCCCTGCAACTTCTCTCACATACTCATCAACTCCCACTTGATTCATTTTGCCAATAACCAGCACAAATAAGTAATTTTACAAATCCAGTTAGATCAATGGGTGAAAACAGAAGAGTAAATACTGACAGGATGTTTTTATTAATGAATAAATACAATCCTTAGGTTTATGCATGTGTTATTCAGATTCTCTATGTTGATAATTAACATACCTAACAGATGCATCTGCATGTTTCAGCAGATTATCTAAAGTTCATTCCAAATGTCTGGCTGAATTGCAAATCACCTTGAACAATTTTCCTCCAATTATCCATACTCGTAAGGTTGAAGACCCAAACTGCCATCACACTAATTGCTGATTCTTCCCTTTCTATGATTTGTCAAAAAGTTTACATAACTAAGCTGTTGAAATTATTCATCTGTCTTCTTCACTTTCTTGGTGTCTTCACCTCATTCACTATCCACAGCAGCAATTCTACAATGTCCTTTTCTCTAACTTTTCACCTCAACAGCCTCCACACCCAACATATCATCCTCTCACATTACCATCACCTCCATAGTGATTCTACTACCAGTCACATCTTCCCATCTCCACCCCCTTCGGTCCTCTGCAGAAACCATCCCCTTGCAACTCCTTGAGTCACTTATCCCATCCCACCCAAACCACCCCTTCTCTAAGTACTTTCCCCTGTAATCACAGGAGATAACACCTGTCCCTATACCCCATGCCTCAATCCAGGGACCTTCCAGGCAAGACAGAAGTTCACATGCACCACCACTAACTTCATCGGTGGCTTCCTAATACATCAGTGAGACCAAGCCTGGACTTGATGACCAGAACCTTGGTACTCAGTCCACCAAGGTCTACTGACCTCTGAGTTGCTAACCATTTTAGCGTTCTCCCCTTTCCATTCCCATACTGACCTTTCTGTTCTGAGCATACTCCATTTCCCCCTACTCCCATTTACCAACTTACCTATTTACACAGTGTTTCATAAATTTTGATTTCCTGTTACATCAGTTACATTGTTCATATTTGGACTGCAAATTAATAAATTAGATAATTAAGTCAGCCCATTACATTTGTGCCTATAATTACAGATCTAGTGTTTTTGTCAACATCACCCTTCTGGAGACCCGTGGAAGGGTCACGACCTGAAACATCCCCATTCCTTCTCTCCAGAGATGCTTCCTGTCCTGCTGAGTTACTCCAGCTTTTTGTGTCTATCTTCAATTTATCCTTTAGTTTTATTCTGGTTTAAAAATGTATCCAAATCACAATTTTTTCTTCTTAATTTCTAGCAATGGCTTGAACATTTTTGGGATGTTCATGGGGACATTAAGGTCCTAAAGTACCTTAGAGTCGGTGACTGAATACAGCTTCCAACCTCAAAATTAAAATGAAACAATCCTTATGGAACAGACACGAAAAGTTGGAGTAACTCAGCGGGATAGGCAGCATCTCTGGAGAGAAGGAATGGGTGACATTTCGGGTCGAGACCCTTCTTCAGACTGGTTAGGGATAAGGGAAACGAGAGATATGAGATACGAGAGTAGGAGTTAACGGGTCGTTTTCACAATGGCAGGCAGTGACTAGTGGGGTACCGCAAGGCTCAGTGCTGGGACCCCAGCTATTTACAATATACATAAATGATCTGGATGAGGGAATTGAAGGCAATATCTCCAAGTTTGCGGATGACACTAAGCTGGGGGGCAGTATTAGCTGTGAGGAGGATGCTAGGAGAATGCAAGGTGACTTGGATAGGCTGGGTGAGTGGGCAAATGTTTGGCAGATGCAGTATAATGTGGATAAATGTGAGGTTATCCACTTTGGTGGCAAAAATAGGAAAACCGACTACTATCTAAATGGTGGCCGATTAGGAAAAGGGGAGATGCAGCGTGACCTGGGTGTCATGGTACACCAGTCATTGAAAGTAGGCATGCAGGTACAACAGGCAGTGAAGAAAGCCAATGGTATGTTAGCTTTCATAGCAAAAGGATTTGAGTATAGGAGCAGGGAGGTTCTACTTCAGTTGTATAGGGTCTTGGTGAGGCCACACCTGGAGTATTGCGTACAGTTCTGGTCTCCAAATCTGAGGAAGGACATTATTGCCATAGAGGGAGTGCAGCGAAGGTTCACCAGACTGATTCCTGGGATGTCAGGACTGTCTTATGAACAAAGACTGCATAGACTCGGTTTATACTCTCTAGAATTTAGGAGATTGAGAGGGGATCTTATAGAAACTTACAAGATTCTTAAGGGGTTGGACAGGCTAGATGCAGGAAGATTGTTCCCGATGTTGGAGACGTCCAGGACAAGGGGTCACAGCTTAAGGATAAGGGGGAAATCCTTTAGGACCGAGATGAGAAGAAATGTTTTCACACAGAGAGTGGTGGGTCTCTGGAATTCTCTGCCACAGAGGGTAGTTGAGGCCAGTTCATTGGATATATTTAAGAGGGAGTTAGATGTGGCCCTTGTGGCTAAGGGGATCAGAGGGTATGGAGAGAAGGCAGGTACGGGATACTGAGTTGG
Source organism: Raja brachyura (assembly GCA_963514005.1). The sequence goes on along the minus strand of OY740787.1, from coordinate 41,169,179 downwards.
ATGATCAGCCATGATCATATTGAATGGCGGTGCAGGCTCGAAGGGCCGAATGGCCTATTCCTGCACCTAATTTCTATGTTTCTATGTCTATATAGATAATGATGTGGAGAGATAAAGAACAATGAAAAAAAATGACAGCAGGACTCACAGAATGGGAGCAGCGAGAGAGGATGTTGCAGAACTCTCGGAGAGAAGAGAACTTCTTCAAAGTAGACACACCTTAAGGAGATTTCGCAGTGGAGCAGACAAAATGTATATTCAGTCATCTTACATCCAGTCAGATTCAACCCACAAGAACAGATCACTAAGTGACATCCATGTATCCATCTGTAGTTTATCTTGGTGTTAAACGATGACAGACCTTTTTCCCAACAGAATGGTGTCCCAGCAACGAACCCATATCCACCTCAAGTGTATATAGTGACATGCCTACACCCAGCCATTCCACTATTTTATAGTGATAGTATATTACACATGATGCACAATGACTTGTCTATACCCATTTGCATGTTTAATGTTTTGGAACCTAATGTTAATGTTATATGTTTTTTTATATAACAGCAATTAAAGTTATTACACAGCAATGATATCATCATAGATTTTTTTTTTTTAAGTGTCGCATAAAGTTTTCCAATTGGGTCTAACCTACCTAGGATCTAGACCTACTCAGGATTATTACCTTTTTGCCGTAGTCTTTCATATCTTCCCTCAAATGTTTTGTCAGTCACTTTCAAATGACTAAATGATCCCAGTTTGAATAACCATTTTTGCTAAAGCACCCCATTTATGTTCTTACCAACATAGGGAAAAGCTTTATACTCCTTATTTGTCTCCAATAATTTATATATTTGAATTTCCAATTGAATGTCTCTACTGCAATGAAGAAGCTCCAGCTTTTGAGACCTGCCATAATCGTAACTACCTCTGAAGATAAAGCAACATAAACCTCTTTTGACCGCTCTAATATCCTTCCTGCATTGAATGCCAAGAACTGCATTAAATGCTCCAATTGTAACCTAATCAATATGTTATACAGATTCAACACCACTTCCTGTCTTTTATATTCAATTGTATAAACTTCAAATCCTTTTTAGAAAAGATATCCTCCACACAGCCATTCTCAATTACACCTGCACCACTTGATGGCCTTTTGCTCTGCAGTCTTACGGTTTTGAGGCATTCATTATTTCATTATTCTTTATTGCGAAATATGCGACTAAACATTGCTCCACACTAAATTTCTGCTGTGTAGCTGTTCTTCTGTGGTCTCTTCTTTGTCCCAATTACTTGTCGAAGTCATTGCTGAATGAAAACACTCTGCAGAAGAATGTGCCTTATTTAACAGAAAGGTTTCCACATACCCATAGTAATTATTCATAATGTTGAGTTATTCACTGTAATGTATTCATACATATTCATGTAATGTTAATGAGTTGGTGTTCACTATAAGCAGCGGTAATAAATCTCTCTCGTGAGGCAGGCAACCAATGTGTAAGTTTAGTTCTTCATTCTGCCATCGGAATATTACAAAATTGGTAACGAGGACGGGATAGAGTTTGTGAACATCCTTTCAATACAGTGCAGGACTGTTTTGCAACACGCAGTATTATTTAACATTTTAAACAGCAAATATGGAGCTGTGTCGCAGTTGTTTGCGAACTGGACACGATAGGCCGCAGATCCTGCAATGCATGGGACTGTAGATTAAAACAGCAGCTGTACAAATCGTCGAGAGTTTGTCAGGCTATCTCTATGTTGTGTCTGCGTGGCAAGGTGGCGGCCTTGGGATTGCATAGGATGTTAGACTGAGTTTTTTTTGTCGAGTTCCTCAAGCTGTATAGCCTTTGTACAGCTAAGTTTTAGGTGAATTGCTGCACCAGATCAGACAGGAAATCGGGGTTTTTGAACAGACTTTAAAAAAAAAAAGAGAATGACAGGATGACGGCATCCACGGGCTAAATTCGGAAACCTTAGCAATCTCGACAAGAGTAGAGAGCCGTTCAGCTCCTATATGGAGAGAGCAAACATGTTTTTCTCTGCAAACAATATAATGGGGATTAGCGGTGAAGGAGAGGTAGTGACTGAAACAAATACGGCCGTTTGGGAACGCATGAAAGCGATTCTGCTCACGGAGATCGGTCCTGAAGTGTACGGCAAACTCGTGAAACTCGTGAGAGAGAGAGCCCGGGCTTGCCTCAGGTTGATGTATATTGAGACAATGATCGGTGCCGTTGAAATGTGTCTACCAATTGATAAGAGAGACAGGCTCAGACTCGTCGTGTAGTGCTGTGTATTGACTGAAATCTTGTGACCATGACTAATAGCTTTGGAATGTGATTAAGTGATGTGACCATGGCAGACATCTTTGGAATATGATTAAGTGACGCACTGCATAAAAACACCATGCAAAACTTTGTTCACTGAAGTGGTAGCATGGGGAAGTCAAGTGTCTGTGGCTTACTAAACTGGTAAATCCCCGTCACTTCCGCCAGCTAATGATCAGTAAAGCTTGAGTTTGTGAGTTGTCTGATTATTAAGAAGTGAACCATATCGCTCCATGCGCTCTTAAAGGCAAAAGGCGTGCCATTCAATGACATTATGAAGATGTTGGAGGAGCACTTCAACCCAAATCCTCTAGAAACCGCAGAAAGCTATAAATTCGGCACCAGAAACCAGAAGCAGAATGAGACAATCAATGAGTACATTGTTGCCTTGAAAAACTTAACTTTGCACTGTAACTTTGGGACCTTTCTCGGACGCGCAGTACGCGACAGACGTGTTTGTGGTCTAGTGGATGAACTAATTCAGTCCAAACTTATGAACACTTCAGATCTTATATTTGAGAAAGCATGCAAGATTGCTACCACAATGGAGATGGCGTCAAAGAATCCTCGCGAGTTTCGTCCACCACAGACTGCAGTGGCCGTTTACAGTCACAGGGCAGTGCCTATGGCCAAACCAAGAGGCGCTAAACCAAAACCAAAGTATGACAGGGAGCCAAGTTCAGCCAGTTGTTATAATCACAACAGTAATCACTCATCCCAATTTTGTCAGTTCAAAATGGCCAAGTGCTGCAACTGCCAAAAGAAAGGCCATATTGCTTCAGCATGTCGGGCCAAGCTTAAAACAGGAAACCAACAACCTGCAGGAAACAAGTGACAACACCAGAAAGGAGTTCACAACTTGGAGATGAACCCAGATGGAAATGAACTTGGGTTGTACACCATTTATGCAACCAACATCGATAAGCCTATAACCAGCCAAGGTAAGGACTTCCGAACTAAACTATTGATTAATGAACAGTTAATCGATGTGTATTGACACGGCAGCAGATTGTTCGGTCATGAGCAAAGACCTGTACTAAACAAAGTTCCCACAGACACCATTGTTTGAGAGTAAGGTCAAGCTGAGAACCTACTCGGGCGAAGTTTTGGAGACATGCGGACAAATGAACTATAAAGTTCAGCATAATGGTCAGTCGGTAACATCATAATAGCCAGCTACAGAAATAAACCAATCCTCCTATGAACGGATTGGCTGAGTAGAATAGAGTTAGACTGGAAGAACATGGTCAGTGTCGATTTGTCCAAATCATGTCTTGAAAACGTCATGAGCAAACATGTAGACATTTTTGACGACTTACAGGGGAATAACAGGGTATTCTGCTCACATTCGACTTAAGCAAGATGTGAAACCTGTGTATTGTCGACCAAGACCTCTACCATATTCACTAAAGCACCAAGTAGAGGAAGAACTCGACAGGTTGGAGCAGAATGGAGTACTCGTGAAGACAGACCAGAGTAACTGGGCAACGCCAATTGTGGCCGTACCCAAGGCCGACAAAACTGTTCGACGATGCGGTGGCTACAAAGTCACAAAGACGACAAACAATATCCGCTACCAACCTCGCAAGATCTGTACGCAGAACTTAGCGGAGCAAGAATCTTCAGTACACTGGATTTCTCTCACGCTTACGCCCAACTCAATGTCGACTAGGAAAATCAGCGGTACTTGACTATCAACACACATAAGGGCTTGTATTCATTTACAAAGCTGCCCTGTGGTGTGAAATCCTCCCCAAAAATCTTCCAGTCTGCATTGGACAAAATGTTACGAGGCATTCCGCACTGTGTGTGCAACCAGGATGACCTACTGATATTAACAGAGGGTATGGTAGTACATCTGGAAATCCTCAAGCAAGTTCTCATACGACTGAACTGCCATAATGTCAAACTGCGACAAAGTAAATATGCATTTGCGCAGTATGAGGTGGTTTACCTTGGACTCAAAGTAGATGAAAGTTGAAGTAAAGGCGAAAGTTGAAGCAATAGTGAATGCTCCAAAACCCAACAATGTGTCAGAGGTACGATCATTCCTTGAGAGGGTGCAATTCTATGCACGATTCCTTCCAGATTTAGCAACTGTGCTAAAGCCACTACATCATCTGCTACAAAAATCACGTGTGAAATGGACGTGGGGAAAAGAACAGCAACGTGCATATGACATCTGCAAGGAAAACGTGACAAGTGACAAACTCCTTGCTCACAGCAACATGACAGGCGAGATGAAACTTGCTTGTGATGCTTCAAGTTATGGTGTAGGTGCAGTGATCTCCCACGTAATGAATGACAGACAGGAAAAGCCGATTGCTTTTGCATCCCGCACCCTATCACCGAGTGAGCGCAATTATGCACAAATAGAAAAGGAAGCACTCAGCCTCTTGTTTGGAATCAAGAAATTCCATAATTTTCTTCGCGGCAGACCAGTCACCCTAGTGACTGATCACAAGCCATTACTAGTGATACTTGGTGCCAAGTCATCTTTACCTTCCACGGCAGCATCAAGGATGCAGCGCTGGGCAATTTTGCTGTCCCAGTATGACTGCAAGGTTGAGTACAGAAGCTCCAAGTGCAATGCAGTTGCAGATGCGTTGTCCCGGTTGCCCCATGAGAACTCTGACGTGGAAAGTAAGAACTCAATCTACACACTGCAGGTTGTAGATGAAGACTTTCCAGTGACTGCAACAGAAATTGCAGCAGAAACAGAGAAAGACACTGTGCTGAAGAGGGTCTATGAACACACATTGAGCGGTTGGACTGAAATCAATAGTGGATTGACCTCAGTTCTGAACTCAGCTGAGCTGAAGCCTTTACATAATCGACACCATGAATTATCACGTGAGCAGGGACACATTAAGTGGGGTTACAGAATGGTTGTACCAGAGTCTTTGAGAAACAAAATTATGAATGAACATCATGCTGAACATCCTGGCATAGTAAGCATGAAGTCAATTGCCAGATGTTTTGAGTATTGACAGCGGCATCGAGTTACTGGTGAGCAAATGTAGCGTCTGCCAAAACTGCCGGAGTAAACCACCAGAAACACCACTGCAATCCTGGTCATGGCCAAGTAGACCGTTTCAGAGAGTTCATGTAGATCACTTTCTGGTACTAGTAGTCATTCCAAATGGATTGAGGTTAAGCATACTACTGAGTGTACCATAGACGAGTTGAGATCAATTTTTGCATGCCAGGGTTTACTGGAAGAACTTGTTTCTGATAACAGGCCTCAGTTTCGTTCAGAAAGGTTCAAAGAGTTCATGCAACGGAATGGTGTAAAACACACACTTGTTCCCCCATAACATACAGCCTCCAATGGGGTGGCGGAAAGGTCTGTTCGAATTGTCAAAGATGTTCTCAAGAAACAAGTTTTGCAGGGTAGTTCAAAGCTCAGCCTGAAACATCGTTTGACTAATTTCTTGCTGAAGTACAGAACCACACAATAGGTTACTCATCTGCAGAACTGTTGACGAAGAGAAAGCTAAGAATATGCCTAAGTCTAGTTCAGCCCAATTTGGCCTTGAGAGTTGAGCAAAAACAGTGGTCAAAAACGCCACTTTGACTCCCACAAAAAGGAGAGGAACTTCAAGCCAGATGAGCAAATTTGTGTTCTCAGTCCTGCCAACAAGTCCAGTTGAGACAAATGGGATGTTGGGAAAATAGTGGAAGTGTGTGGAACAAAAAGATACTTAGTTAAAGATGGAGATAGGATCAAAAGTGTTCATGTTGATCAAACAATTCCAGCCAAAGATAAACCAAAAACTGAGCATGAAGTCCCAATCCCTGAGTTTTTATCTGAAAGTGAGTTGGAAGAGACCACTGTGATTGAAACACAAAGTTCAGTTAGCACAGACAAAGAAACAGATTGCTCACTTGCAAGCCCCACTACTGCATGTAATCCAACACTGCATCTTCTGAACGTCTGCTATCATGAATGTCCTCTGGTTTGCTTCCAATCTCTTACCTTGCCGGAGATGCAATTGTTTTACGGGTCGTATCTCAGGTCACTCTGCGGCCTAACATTGTGGAGCTGGAGATCTGCTCGGGAGTAACTTTGAGCCCCACCTCGGGGTGTGGACTTAACATCGGAGCCGATCCCTTGCCTGGGATCGACGCTCCAACCGCGGCCTGCGGACTTTAACATCATGCAGCTCGCAGTCTCGGGTAAGAGGCCGATGTCGGGAGCTCCAAAAGCCGCACGACGTTCGATAAGCCCCAACCCAGAGTCAGATCGCCCGACGCGGGGAAGAGATTGAACTTTTTTTCACCTTCCATCACAGTGAGGAATGTGGAGGAGTCAGTGTGGTGGATGTTTATGTTAAAATGTATTGTGTGTGTGTTCTGTTGCTTTTTATTAGTATGACTGTATGGCAAATCAAATTCCTCGTATGTTGCAAAACACACTTGGCGAATAAAGTATGATTGTGATTCAATCTCAGTCACTTATGCCAATGTCATCAATGATCTTGAAATTAATCAATTTCATGCTAGCTTGGAATAGCAATATCATGATACGCAGTGTAGTGACAGATTTTTATATCATTTCAAGGATTTAGTCCTTTAGTCACTAATTGAAGACGGGATCAGAAGATAATCGAGCACCCACGAGCTCTCCACGAGACATTCAATGCCGTCGAAAGATAAATCTTCCAAACAAAGTCTCTTGATTAAGTTTCTATATTATAGTAGTAAAAATAGTAAGATATTCATCCACACTTCTTCTTGAACAAGTACAATTTAATTCAATCGTGGTCATGCTCATTAGTGCATGATCGAAAGATACGACATCTTCCCCATGCTTCTTCAAACTAAACTACTAGGGAATCTGCGCGAGAATCCCAGCCGCAAACACTCCTTAGATTACATATAAATCCCACCCACATAATTACAGGCAGATAAAATTTAAAGGTAACTGGTTATAGTTATAACATACTGAGTTAAGCTAAATGGCCACTACACAGTGTTTATCTTGTATCCTAATAACTCAGTCAGTGCAAGACCATGGTACTAAACTACAGCATTAAGCTTGCAGGATCTTATTGGTACATCTCAACAACATGGTGGTGCTACAGTTAGCCTCAGCAAAGACGCTCAGAAACATTCTGGCATCTGGCTGCAGGAGAGGGCATATCCCTGGGACTGTGAAAGTGTCACACAAGAACCGACCAGATAGGAATCTTCTCTGATGTCTTCACTAATGGAAGAGGCGAACATGCATTTCCTAGACTTCCATTTATAAGATTAGGTCCTTAGTTGAGTTACCAGTGAATAACAAATTTAAAACTAGTTAGATAGAAACTTCAGGAAAAACTGCAGGTAAAAGGATACTGTAAGCACACCTCAATAATTTAACTCATTACTGTTGAGCAGCTTCTGGTGTTAATTCAAGGTTTGATCCTTACCCACTTCACAACTTGGACCCTCAGCCCAAACGTTGTATTTCAAGCCTAAAGATCGTACTGATTCAATCTTGAACAGTAAGGTAAGAGGTCTGGGTGCACCTTCACACTTGACCAATCACTGCTGTTACGTATCAGGTTAGATTCAGGCCTTCCAAACATGATGTCAGGTGTTTAAACCTTGAGGAATGAAGGTAGAAGCATAAGTATTAAACAATTTGAAATTACTGTTCACAGCAGGGAGTTCTCCAGGTGATAAATACAAATGTCCTTTCACACCTGTAATTATTTTGAAAAAGGAGAAAAGGAGGAAAATAAAGCTGCAGATTTATTAATTTGAATTTGTGAACTAAATATGCTGCTCATGACTTTGAACGTACATGCAGATGGATAATAGACTGATGAGCCACAGGAGAGAGCAATGCCAAATGGCATTAACCATTTTTCAGTGATGAACCCCAACAGCTTTTTAAAAAAGCAGGTAATCAAGACAGGTGGAATAGCAAGCAGAAAATACATCCAACAATTGTTTACAAATCCACATTAGTCCTACGGAATAAACGTAAAGATAGGAGACCATGAACTAGAGGAACTGTTTGAAGTGTATAAGCGTGCTTACTATAAGTTATTGACAGTTTCCACTGATAGAAAGATCATCAGAACAGTGTTCCTTTCTGTTCCATCGCAGTATATTTCCAGCATGCCATGCTATTACTGCAGTTATAAACATTAGGACTTGCTGGTACTATATCCTACTGTTATTATGTACTTAAAAACTTACAGCAACATGCAGTTTTAGGTCTTGAGGATGTGATAGGTGGGATAGTGGAATACATCTCCTGGATGCTGGAAAAAACTTGTTTCCCAGAAGACTACACCTGCAGTAAATGCGTGCAACTAAGGGACCTGGAGCTGCAGCTGGATGACTTCAGGATCATCCCAGGGCGTGAGTGTTACAGGTAAGTGTTGCAGTGAGGTGGTCACGCGGAAGATGCACGCGGTCTCAGGAAAGGGAGTAGGCAGAAAGTACAGGAATACCTTGGGGCCATTCCCCTCGACAACAGGATACTGTTGTGGCAAAGGACTAGTCAAGAGAGAGCAGCAACAGCATCAATGGTCCAGACTGATATCAGGTCTGGTTCTGAGGCACAGCGGGGAGGGGAAAAGTCAGACAGAGCTATATTGATAGGAGACTCATTAGTTAGGGGCACAGACAGGAGATTCTGTGGCAGCAAACAAACCTCTAGAATGGCGCATTGCTTCCCTGGTGTCAGGGTCCAGGATATCTCCGAGGGGTTGAAGAAGATTCTCGAGATGGGCTGGAAAACAGATGAGCTCCTGAAAAATGAATATTAGGTAGGAAGGAACTGTAGATGCTGGTTTAAACTGAAGATGGACACGAAAAGCTGGAGTAACTCGGCAAGACAGGCAACATCTCTGGAGAGAAGGAAAGGGTGATGTTTCGGGTCGAGATCCTTCTTCTCAGAAGGGTCTCGATCTGAAACATCACCATTTTCTTCTCTCCAGAGATGCTGCCTGTCCCGCTGAGTTACTCCAGCTTTTTGTGTCTATCTCAAATTAATATTGTGAGTTAGAAGATTAAAAAGCAAAATCCAAGGATAGTAATCGCTGGATTATTCCCAGTGCCATGCGCTGTTTAGACCATTGGGATCTCTTCTTGGGCAGAGGTGACCAGTACAAAAGGGATGGGTTGCATCTGAATGAGAGGGTTCCTGTATCATTGAAGGGTGGCTCGCTAGTACTACTTGGGAGGATTTATGCTAGAAAGGCAGGGGGTTGGAAACCAAAGTAGTAGGTCAGACATTCGAAGGAGTGATGGGAAGGCAGTGATTAGGACCAATAAGTCTCAAACCAAATACAGACTGGGAGAGGTAAAAGAATATGGTGATACTGATGGGTGACGTGTTTTTTTTCCAATGTAAGTAGTATTGTGGGGAAAGCAGACAAGCTTAAGAGCCTGGACTGATGCTTGGGACTATGATGTTGTGGCCATGTGGAATCATGGTTGCGTATTAGAGTCAGGAAGTCATGATGCAGCATTATAGGACTTTGGTTATGCAGCACTGGGAGTGGTGTGTGCAAATGTGGTAACCTCACCACAGGAAGGACATAGAGGCTTTGAAAAGAGTGCAGAGCTGGTGTACCAGAATGTTGCCTGGATTAGGGGGTATTAGCAACAGGAAGTGATTGGACCGACTTGGATTATTTTCTCCGGAACAGCGGATAGTTCTGATAGAAGTATAGCAGATGCAGTGAAGCACACTGCATCTATGACCTTGCTTTGTTGCAGCAGCTGCCCAATGCAATGTTCTTCAAGAATGTTTTACTGCTCACCCTGTCCCCACTGTCTGCTTTCCACTACCTAACTCTATGCTGCGCTCTGCGTTGCCTGCCAACCTGCCGCCACCGTGAATGGACGCTGCAGTCCGCTATAACCGAAATCTGTTTATAAAGAGGTCGTAATAATGAGGGTGGACTGTATTTCACTAAAATTCAACTGCAAGATTTTCTAGGAGGGTATTAATGCTGAGGAAGTGAATGCATCTTAAAACAGTCTGATAACTGCAAATGTATAAATCACGAGTGCTGTGGGAATGCAGACGCTACTTGATGGGAGTAGACATACATTTTAAGGATTAATGCCCTTCTGCTGCACGTCTACATGTCAGGGTCACCATACCTAACCAATCTTTTGCACCGAAGGCATCCAAGCTAATTTTATTGGCAGCTTCACACCCATTTGCTCATGTACAACATCCAGCAGAATCAATATCCTGACTTCAAGCATTCTAAGTTGTGGAATAAACTCCTTCAGTTGACGTAAACAATTCTATATACAAAAAATGAGCAAAAAGGGAACTGCAGAGAATCCACAAGTGAAGCACCGTATCCATATTTATGGATTGCATCCCACCATACATACTGGTACAGTCAAGGTTTACAAAAGTACAGACTGTTCATGAGCTGTACATAATGTATGTTTTGGAAACAAAATCATCCTCGTCTTTCCTATGAAAAACGTTGTACCTTGTTGGTTTTCAGGTCTGCTAAAAGCAGTAGCTGCTCTGTACCTCCATTTAGCTGAAAGGCAGCAAGTGCCAGTAACTACCCAACCCGATGCAAACAGGCATCCTAGAAGGCATCTTTGAGCAGAGCTCTCAGGATTGACAAAAGGCCTAGGAACTGTGGCAGATACTGTGTTTCCTGACCAAAAGCCTAAAAGCACATGAAGCCAGACCTTCAAAACCAATACTGTCAGCACAGGCTGGGGGTCAAACCACGCATCTTCTTAACATTATATCTGAAGTGATATTGGTTGTATTTTTTTTTTTATTTTAATTTTATTAGAAGTACAGGAATATGGCACCAAGGTGCCAAATATATTTTGACATATTACATTTTATGTACAGCTTATTATTTTTTTTTATATAATAAAAGAAAAAGAGAGAATAGATAATCAAAGATAGAGAAACGTGTGAAATATAGTGTGTGAAAAGGAAAAAAATGTAAAAGAAGAAGATATTGGTTGTTACTCAGCAAGGTTCCTTTCCTTTATATCGTTGAAGAAAGGATGACCTCTGGCTCTTCTTAGGCCAGAGGTCTTCTGCTCTTTCTCTATGGCACATTCTTGAGCTCTGAGTGTGACATAAAGATGAAGAGTTATGGCTGTTTATGCTGAGTTCGAGACAGAATTCAAGGCTGAGAGAAAATACTCGGTGGCTAGCTTTGGCTATGTTAAATTATAATGAAGTTGAGATAAGGGGTGGATGCTTGGAGAGGAAAAATCAGATTGTGACCTTCCTTCTGTTTATAGAAAGTCGAAGAAGCAGATGTACTTCTGAGGTAATGGTCTGAAGTTGTAAATTTACCTCTGTTCTGTGATATTTGTAAAAAATGGCTTGCAGAGAGATTGAAAATCCATCTCCCAGAGATAGCAGGAAAAGGGGAGGCTGTAAGTTAAGAATGAAGCTGCATCCTTGCACCAAACACTTATCAATTAAGTTGACAGATTTACGTCCCATGTATGCTTGCAGTTGGGAGGTGTGTGTGGGTTTTGAATTTAACCTAGAAACTGTGTAATTCGGCAAACTCATATAATTAATGTTTTTAATACATAGGTAATAGTATTTCAAACTGTGTAAAATTGTAGTGAAACCATTTATGAAATTTATTGTGTCTAAGTAGGATTGTAAACATTAGACCTTGTTTAGAATTATAGAAATATATTTCTTCTTGGTATGGAAAGTGTGTTTTGTGTGTATGACTTGTGTGATCATTGTATTATATATGTATCTTATATTTTGAGGAGTGGTCTTTGATAAATTGAGCCTACTGGGGTTTTGCTTTGTTGAAATAAAATAATTCAAAACAAAGTTAAACCACAGGCAAACAAAGGTTGTAAAATTAAGCCAGAGAAGGGGGGGATCGTGTGACTGCTGTTGTAAATCACCAGAAGGACTCAAATGATTGGTTACTAGTTGGTCATACCCTCTGTATCAGAAATGTCTAATACCTATATAAATGCCATGAGTTTGTATCAAAGTCACTAATTCTCTGGACCTGCGCCAGAGCATTCAGCTCTGTGTTGGAAGGTTCAGAGACTAGTCTCAGCTGAATAAAGAATCGATTTCAACAGCTACAAGTGTTTCAGTCAAGTTTTCTTGACTTTAGATTGACAAAATAACTCAGTTTAACATCAGTCTGCTGAATACCTCCGCAAAGGACCCATAGAGGTACTTAGGTCAGTGGAATTACAAGGCACCCCTTGTTAATGGATAAATAATCGATGCACATTTGCACATATGCAAGCCCATATTGAGATTTAACATCTCAATGTTAAATCTAATCAACGAAGGGCAATTGCATCGATGTAGCTGATTCTCTCATGTGTGAGAACTTAGAGTCAGAGTCATGCAGCATGGAAACAGGCCCTTGAACCATTTTCATCCATGCCAACCAAAAACTATTATTCAAGCTAGTCCCTTTTGTCTGGGTCTGGCCCACTAAAACTTTCCTAAGCACGTATTTGTCCAGATGCCCTTTAAATATTATTGCACTTACCTCAACTACTTCCCCTGGCAGCTCGTTTCATATACACACTACCCTGTGTGCAAAAGTTGGCCCTCAAGCACATGTTAAATTCCTCCCCCACCTTGCTTCGATGCCCTCCAATTCAAGATTCCCTACCCTGAGAAAAAGGCAAACTGGACGTACTGCACATCAAAGCTGCTGCCCAAATTAGCTTTAACTAATTTCGTTCCAGCTGCATTCCTCCCTCAGGCATCTCCACTTATTATAAACTAAACAGAATAATCAGAAATGGCTGGAATCACTACCGTGTTTATCCACTATTCTTCAGGTGATTAAATCCTTCAATAGTTTCACCTAACAATAACTTTCCAATCGCACATTCTGCAAGTGTACGTATGCAACTTCCAATGCTTATGTCAAATAGCAACAATTCAAATTCAAAATTCAGATTCACAACAAATGGCCATTTTGGCCAAGATATCATAAACCAATTTTAATTAGCACCCAAATTAAAGGGCAGAACAGGAAGAGTGGGGAAAGAAAAACAACTGCGAACTAAATCAATGACTGCAAATCAGCCTCAACTACAGCAGAGCAGCCAGGTGACAGTAAACACAACAGATAACATTTCTCTTTTGCCATGGAATTATGTGCAACAACGCAAGATTTGAAACGTACGTCTTTACCAAAAAAGAACATTGCAGTTCCTGAAAAATGAAATAAAACGAAATGTTCGGCAATATTAAAATTGATACCAGGTAGATATGGTGAAATAATTGAGAGCATGACTCCGAAAATGTGGGAGAAATGGATTGCAAATATCGACTGACATCTATTATAAACCCACAGCTATCTGGACTACACTTCTTCCCATCCTGCTTCCTGTAATGATTCTATCCTCTACTCCCAATTCCTCGGTCTACGCCGCATCTGCGCCCAAGCTTTAGTGAATGGGGGTTCCCCTCTTCCATTATAGATGAGGCCATCATTAGGGTCTCCTCGATATCCTGCAACTCCTCTCTCTCACCCCCTCCCCCCATCCGTAACAGGGACAGAGTCCCCTTGTCCTCACCTTCCATCCCATCAGCCAATTCATACAGCACCCTCTGGCATTTTCGCCACCTCCAACGGGATCCAACTACTAGCCACATTTTCCCATCTCCACCCCTTTCCGCAGCAGCCATTCATTCCGCAATTCCCTGGTCAACTCATCCCTTCCAACCCAAACCGCCCCCTCCCCAGATACTTTTCCCTGCAACCGCAGGCGATGCAACACCTGTCCCTATATCTCCCCCCTCGACACCATCCAAGGACCACAAGCTTTTTCAGGTGAGGCAGAGGTTCACTTGCACCTCCTCCAACCTCATCTACTGTACCCGCTGTTCCAGGCGTGGACTCCTGCATATTGGCGAGACCAAGCGCAGGCTCGGCAATAATTTCGCTGAACATCTCCCGGTTGCTCAACACTTAAACCCCCCTCTAATTCCCACACTGACCTTTCTGTCCTGGGCCTCCTCCATTGTCAGATTGAATTCTGACAAGAGTTCCCAGCGCAAATTGGTGGAACAGCATTTTATATTTAGCTTAGGCAGCTTACACTCCAATAGTATGAACATTGACTTCTCTAGCTTGAAGTAACGTTTGTTTTCCCTCTCTCTCTCCATCCCTCCTCCTTCCCAGTTCTCTGGCCAGTCCTACTGTCTTTGACTACAGTTTATCTCTGTTTGCTTTGTTGTTGTTATCCTCTCCTAGCTAACAATGATCTATTCTACATTTTCCTTGATCTCAATTCCCTTGGTCCTGTTTTCACACCTTACTCTTCCTTATCTATGTATCTCCCTCTCCCCTGACATCAGTCTGAAGAAGGGTCTTGACCCAAAACATCACGCATTCATCTCCAGAGATGCTGCCTGTCCAGCTGAGTTACTCCAGCATTTTATGTCTATCTTCTGTTTAAAACAGCATCTGCAGCTCCTTCTGGCAAATAAAGAATACTGGTGCCTGTACTGGTGCCAAAGGGGGGCATTGCTCCATTGACATGGGCTTCACCTGAATTGGACTGAGACTGGTAACATTGCATTCAAATCTGAGAGCTTACCTCCAATTAGAGTTCAAATGTAAAAAATGTAAAACAACAAAATTTAAAAGCTCTGTAACTGAATGCATGCGGTATTAACAACAAGATTAGTGCATTAATTGCACAAATAAAAACGCTGCCAGCGCTGTAAGGCAGCAACACTAACGCTGCGCCAACGTGGTGCCATAAGTTTGGGTGACGTCAAGAAAGAGGGGGAAAGAAAGCCATTGGTGGATGTTTTCTGTGCCTCTACTCAATGCTAATGATGTGCAGTCAGGAAGGCATGATCCACATTTTGAACATAAAAACCTGAAGTTTATTATAATTATTTGAAAATATATATTCAACTGGGATAGTTTACACATTACGAATAGTTTTTAACAGAAATTGCCAAAATTATCAAATCGCTGTTATATACTATGAAAGAAACAGAAAAGCAGCGTTATTTTACCTGTCAAATGTCTCAATAATGGATGAAATAATCTCCACCTCATACTTGTTGTGGGGTGGGGGGGGGGGGGGGATGAGGGTATAACACTGTTATGTGTTGACTCTAGGGGCATGGGCACAAGTAACATGCTGCACACACAAAGACTGTAGGAATCTTGGGATATCGGCAAATAACCAGGTGTTATTAATATCTTCAATCAGAGTTGAAATTAAGTCTTTGATAAAATTCCGCGTTTGGTTTTACTCCCTCGCCTCTAAAAATGTGAGCCGCTCCATCCTCAGCTTCTCCTTGTCTGGAGAAATGAAAGCAATATTGAATGTTCAGTATACTGTGGCTCAGAGGTAATGAAAGATGTAGGATTGTCAGCAGTATTTGAACTGGAAAAAGTGCAAAGGATGTTTTTTTGTAAATATATTAGCATCTTGTAAAGCTACAATACCATTTAAATTAAAACACCGATGCCTCTCTTAGATAAATGAATCAGTTCATATGGACTGAAGGAAGTGATCGTCCTGTTATTCTACCTATAAATTGTTGCTGCTTTCTACTAGTAATGACGGGCATGGTACAAATCAGGACATTTGAACTGCATGTAGCAACAGTAACACTATAATCATAGGAGACATTCATCTACTTGATTGATGAAGTCAAATTAGCAGTAAAAGCGTGGAGGATGAATTAATGGCATTCAGGAGAATAAATCCCCAGACCCTGATATACTGCACCCTGCAGTCGAAGGTAGCAGCAATGGTGAAAGTGGATGCACTGGCTATTATCTTCCAAAATTACATAGATATTTAGTTTAGTTTAGAGATACAGTGCAGAAAGTGGCCTTTTGGCCCACCAAGTCCACGTCATACAAGCAATCCCCGTGCACTTGCACCATCCTATACATAAGGCACAATTTACAATCTTTATCAAAGCCAATTTACCTGTGAACCTGCACGTCTTTGGAGTGCGGGTGAAATCAGAGCACCCGGAGAAAACCCACGCTGGTCACAGGAAGAACGTACACTGAAAAGACACCACCTGCTGTCAGGATTGAACCCAGGTCTCTGGCACTGTAAGGCAGCAACTCTACCACGCTTCCAGAAATATAACCCTACTATTTAAGAAACAAAGAAAGCAGGAAGCTAACACCCAGTTTGCCTGACATCATCAATTGAAAAATACTAGAATTTATCAAGAAGTCATAAGAGGGAAATTTGAAAAAAAATCACGATTGTTCAGAGAGACCCAAGAAACTGCAGATGCTAGAATAATAAGCAAAAAACAGTGCTTGATAACTAGCAGATCTTCAGCAATCTGAAGAAGGGTCCCGACCCTAAACGTCACCTGTCCAATCCCTCCACAGATTCAGCCTGATATGCTGAGTTCCTTCAGCACTATCTTTACCTTTAAATAGGGTTGGCAAAATTCAACATGCATGTATTAAACAAAAATCATGCTGACAAACTGTTTTTAGTTTGAAATTTTATTGGAAAACTAGTTGATACAATGTGTTTCAATTTGGAAACCTTTAATGCAGTACCATACTAAAATATATTAAACATAGTGACAGTGCGGTTCTGAGGGCAATCCATCTGCAATGATTGAGGATTCCTTAAAGGGCAACAAGCGTAACACATTATTTTTGGGTAGGGAGGCTATGGTCCATGGTGTGCCACAAGCATTGGTGCTGACCCTCAACAGTTCACCCTCTAAGTCAATAATTCGAATGAGGTGATCTTGAACAAACTAGATTATTGAAGATAGAAAATGAAGTTGTGAAGAGGATGTAGAGAGATTTCAGAGGTATACAGGCAGGTTAACATCGGGCTGTCCGTAGCAGCGACTACGGAGGGTTCATGGCCCCGACCACGGGTCAACAAGGAGGACTGACTGAACTTTGTGCTTTCCACCACAGTGAAGAATGCAGTGGTGGATGTTTGTGTTAAATCTTATTGTGTGTTCTTTTTAATTGTATCGCTGTTGGCAAATTTATTTCACTGCGTATGTGACGAATAAAATTGACTTTGACTCTGACTTTAAGTGAATGTGCAAGGTTATGGTGGGCAGAATATAATGTAGAAAAAACAAGAGATCATACACTTTGATTGAAAAAGTAGAATGTGCAAGGTTATGGTAGGCAGAATATAATATAGAAAAACAAGGGATCATACACTTTGATTGAAAAAATAAAAATGCACATTTTATTACGATGAGGGATTCAAAGCTGTGAGCATTCAGATGGACCCAAATAGCCTTGTGCATTTTTCACTGAGTGAACATGCTGGCACAGCAAGCAATCAGGAAGGCAAATTATGTTGATTTTCACCAAATCCATGAGTGGAAATGATTGCACTA
Organism: Raja brachyura; assembly: GCA_963514005.1. The sequence continues at coordinate 41,151,515 of OY740787.1, read as the reverse complement.
ATTATATGGTGCACTGATGAATTCATACCTCCAGTATTGTGAATAAGTCTGTAATACTAAAAGAAGAGTACAGCAAAATCCTCTAGAACCAGTCCTTGGGTGGTACATATGCCATACAAAGAGAGATTAAGTGAACTGGGCCTATATTCTTGAATGTAAGGGAAAGACAAATGACCTCAATGAAATATACAAAATTCTTTCAGCATGACAAATAGATGTCGGGATGATATTTCCTTGGGATAGTACCAAGAGTCACTGTCTCAAGATAAAGAATCAGCCATTAAGGAGCAACATGACAACAGTACCTTCACCTGGAATTCTCTTCCACAAAGATAGATAGGGCCAGTCACTGAGTATACTCAACATAATAGTCAATATATTTTAGATATTAAAGAATCAAAGAACATGTGCATTAACGAATATGGGAGTTAGTACAGGAAAATGGCACAGAGATAAACATAGCTAGCTATGAATTTAGATTAATTTGTTTGTCACGCACAAAAGTGTACAATGAAACTCCTTGCTCACATGAAGCCCTTAGAGTAACCAGTAGCATACAATAGTGATAAATACAACAGCAAATATAAGTGAAAAACAGGAGAATGGGGCAAGATCGTAGTGTAAAATGTGAACAGTGCAAAATAATATTCCAGTGAAATAAAAATAACCAGATGGGGTAGAGTTATGAGTAAGAGTACATGGCTGCACCTCGGGGAAGGGGGTGTGTAAAAGGTGACTGGTTTAAGCGTCGGATAGCAATGCAGAAGAAACTGTTCAACTCCGGATACCCAAGATGCTCCTGCATCGTCTTCCAGAAGATAGGATGGAGAGAAGAGAATGGCCAAAGTGACAGGCATCCTTGACAATTCCTCCAGTCATTTTAATACAACGCATCATGGTGATGAACTGCATGCTTTTCTTATTCTGACATCAAAGGTTAATAGTCTTACACTGTGACACTAGATTCTCAAATTCTTTCCTATACTTTGTCTTATCACTTTTGTAGATCTGGGCAACAATAGTGGTATTATCGGCAAACTTAAAGATCAAGGTGACATTGTTTTTGGCCACAATGTTATGGGTGTACATTGAGGAAATCATACTGAGCACACAACCCTAAGGGACATTAGTGTTGATGGTCAGGGTGGAGGAATATTTTTGACTAGTTCTAACTGATTGAGGTTTGGTCAGGAACTCCGAAAGCCAGTTTCACATGAAGGGCCAAGTCGACGTCCACAAGTTTAGGGATGAACTATTTTGGCATTGTGATGACAATGAGGTGGTTGAGCTGCAGGTATGTAGGTATTCTTATTGTCAAGGTGATCTGAGGCTGAAAGTAGTGCAAGGGAGATGCCATCCTCCTTAGACCTAATTTTCCTTCTGCGAATTGCATGGGCTCTAGATTGTCTGGAAGACTAGCACAAATGAGGACCATCACCAGTCTTTCAAAGTGGTCGATGTTAGAGCGACTGAGGTAATTGAGAAAGGTCACTATTTTCCTTGGGCATTAGAATAAAGGAGAGTTCCTTAAAGCAAATAGGCAGAAGACTGTTAAAGTTAAAAGTTGAAGATATGGTCAGATTGCGGCTGATTGGATCACGATTTTAAAAAAATCACCCAGAGACTCAATCTGGGTCGGATGCTTTCCAGGTGTAGCTTCAGTTTAAAAGTCTGAAGATGGATAAGTCACCAGGACCAGATGGACTACAGCACTGAATTCTGAAAGAGGTAGCTTTAGACATTGCAACGGTATTAGTAGTGATCTTCCAAAAATCACCAGAGTCAGGAGTGGTCCCAGAGGACTGGAAAATCCTCCGCTATTTAAGAAGGGGGTGAAGGTAAAGAGTGAAAATTTTCAGCTGGTTATCCTGACTTCAGTGGGATGAAAAGTTTTGAGTCCAATATTAAGGAAGAGGTTTCTGAGAATGGTAGACCCTCGTTATAATGGGCCATGGTTGGGGGTGGGAGTATCATTGTAATGGTAGTAGAAACAAAGAACAGCAAGGGCAAGTTGATACACAAAAGGATGCATTTGGGTTAAGACTCTTTTTCAGACTCTTGGTGTGGAACTGGGCCTGGAATCCAGGTTAGTTGACAACCCCGGCCTACTGGCTGCTAGGGGAGAGGGGAGCATCAGTGGAGTTATTGGACATAGCCTACATGTAGCTGGAGTGCAGGGGTGGAAAATTGCACCCTTCACGTCTTCCGCCTTGTTTCAACTAATGCAATCAACTAGACGAGCACAAACGGAAGATCAAATAGAACAAGTTGTCCTACAACTTTAGGCTGTGCACACCACGCGAAAGAAGAAGCCGGAGGGTCAGCAGTGGCGATAGCAGCTGCGGCTGAGGAAGCTGTGTGGGCTAGAGGTAGCAGTAGTTGGCCTGGCCTGTACGTGGCTGGGGAGACGATGCGAGTTGGGGTAGGTATCTGCACCCTGGCCTAGCGGTGAAGGTCGGTAAGTTCATCTGCTCTCACCAAAGTCCGTATAAAAGAGGTTCGTAATAACCAACCTCTGTAATTAGAAGCACATGATAAAATAGGCCAAAGTCAACATGGTTTTGTGAAGGGGAGATCCTTGCCTAAAATCTGTGGGAATTCTTTGAGGAAATTAGTAGCAGGATAGACAAAGGACAGTCAGTAGATGTTGTATACTTAGAATATCAGAAAGTTGATAATAAAAGGTTCATGCGAGGTTGCTAAACAAGATGAGAGCCCATGGTATTATAGAGAAGATACTATCATGGATAGAAAATTGACAGGAAACATAGAAAATAGGTGCAGGAGAAAATAGGTGCAGAAAATAGGTGCATTCGGCCCTTTGAGCCTGCACCGCCATTTAATATGATCATGGCTGATCATCCAACTCGGTATCCTGTACCTGCCTTCTCTCCATACCCCCTATAGAAACATAGAAAATAAAAGGAGAGAGAATAAAGAGGACTTTTTCTGGTAGTCCTAAGGTAGTTTACGAGAATGAGCCCAGGGATAATTGGTTCAACGTATGATGAGCATTTGATAGCTCGGGGCCTGCATTTTCTGGGGGCATGAGGGTGGACCACATTGAAACTTACTTTGAGTAAATGTGGAGAGGTGAATCTGCAGAATTCATTGCCAGAGATGGCTGTGAGAGGCAAGCCTTTGGTTATTTTTAAAGCAAAGATCGACAGGTTCCCGATTAGTAACGGTGTCAAAGGTTATGGGGAGAAGGCGGGAGAATGGGGTTGAAAAGGAAAGATAGATCAGCCATGATTGAATGGTAGAGTGGACTCTAATGAACTGAATCGAACAATTCTGCTCCTATGACTTATGAGCAGCACGAACGGTGTCTGCTTCACCATCCTTACCAAACAGTGAAACAAAAAGGATCAAATGCCAAATTCGTGCTTAGAAAAAACCTTGTGTATATACAGTCTACATATATACCTGCTGATATATAGTCTCCAAGAAATGTTCCATTTTATACCTGGGTAATATAAATACAGTGGTGTAATGTAATGTGAAGGAGGACTCTAACTTCTACAGGTGCATAGTAGAGAGCTTGCTGACCGGTTGCATCGTGGCTTGGTTCGGCAACTTGAGAGCCCTGGAGACGAAAAGACTACAAAAAGTAGTAAACACTGCCCAGTCCATCATCGGCTCTGACCTTCCTTCCTTCGAGGGGATCTATCACAGTCGCTGCCTCAAAAGGCTGGCAGCATCATCAAGGACCCACACCACCCTGGCCACACACTCATCTCCACGCTACCTTCGGGTAGAAGGTACAGGAGCCTGAGGACTGCAACGACCCGGTTCAGGAACAGCTACTTCCCCACAGCCATCGGGCTTTTAAACTTGGCTCGGACAAAACTCTGAACATTAATAGCCCTTTATCTGTTATTTGCATTTTATCAATTTATTCATTCATGTGTGCATTTACGTATATAATTGTAGTCAATGCATACTATGTTCTGTTGTGCTATGCAAATAAAGAATGTCATTGTCCTGTCATGGACACATGACAATAAACTCTTTTGACTTTGACTTTTGGTTCTGAAGGAAGATTATTACTTGGTTAAAATCCTACTCACAGCTGGCAGAAAGGCCATTATAAGAAACTGGCTTGCAGCGGACACACCCAGACTTAGGAAATGGCTAGACTTAGTACAGGAAATATTTGCCATGGAGAAAATTACATATTTTCTAAGACTGAAAGAAGACGAGTCAACAGAAAATGGGAAAAATGGATTAGGTATAGAAATAAAACCATCAACAATGTATAATTTTATTGACAATTATGTAAGTTATTGTAAAATGTTTTAATAAGAAAATAGTTCTGTAAACTGCATAATTAATTGTAAACTGAACCCCCCACTGCACTGTTGTACGTTTCACTGCATTGTTGTATGTTTCGTTGTTATATTTGTTTTGTGTATGCATAAAAGCAATAAAGACTAATGTGAAAAAAAAAGAAAAAAGTTGGAAATGCCCAGTAATTCAGGAAACACCTGTAACCACATAACCATATAACAATTACAGCACGGAAACAGGCATTCTCGGCCCTTCCAGTCCGTGCCGATCATTTATTTTCCCCTAGTCCCATCTACCTGCACTCAGACCATACCCCTCCATTCCCTTCCCGTCCATATACCTATCCACTTTACTTTTAAATGTTAAAATCAATCCTGCCTCCACCACTTCTGCAGGAAGATCATTCCACGCAGCCACCACTCTCTGAGTAAAGAAGTTCCCCCTCATGTTACCCCTAAACTTCTGTCCCTTAATTCTCATGTCATGCCCTCTTGTTTGAATCTTTCCTACCCTCAATGGGAAAAGCTTATTCACGTCAACTCTGTCTATCCCTTTCATCATTTTAAAGACCTCAATCAAGTCCCCCCTTAACCTTCTGCGCTCCAAAGAATAAAGACCTAACTTGTTCAACCTTTCTCTGTAACTTAGTTGCTGGAACCCAGGCAACATTGTAGTAAATCTCCTCTGTACTCTCTCTATTTTGTTGACATCCTTCCTATAATTAGGCGACCAAAATTGTACACCATACTCCAGAATTGGTCTTACCAATGCCTTGTACAATTTTAACATTACTTCCCTACTCCTATATTCAATGCTCTGATTTATAAAGGCCAGCACACCAAAAGCTTTCTTTACCACCCTATCTACATGCAATTCCACCTTCAGGGAACTATGCACAGTTATTCCTAGATCCCTCTGTTCCACAGCATTCCTCAATTCCCTACCATTTACCATGTACGTCCTATTTTGATTTGTCTGCCAAGATGTAGCACCTCACACTTATCAGCATTAAACTCTATCTGCCTTCTTTCAACCCACTCTTCCAAATGGCCCAAATCTCTCTGTAGACTTTGAAAATCTACTTCATTATCCACAGCACCCCCTATCTTAGTATCATCTGCATACTTACTTATCCAATTTTCCACCCCATCATCTAGATCATTGATGTACATGACAAACAACAGTGGACCCAACACAGATCCCTGAGGCACCCCACTGGTCACCGGCTTCCAACCTGACAAACAGCCACCCACCATTACTCTCTGGCATCTCCCATTCAGCCATTGTTGAATCCATCTTGCTACTCCGCCATTAACACCCAAAGATTGAACCTTCTTAACCAACCTTCCATGGGGAACCTTGTCAAAGGCCTTACTGAAATCCATATAGACAACATCCACTGCTTTACCCTCATCAATTTCCCTAGTAACCGCTTCAAAAAATTCAAGAAGGTTTGTCAAACATGACCTTCCAGGCACAAATCCATGTTGACTGTTCTTGATCAGACCCTGTTTATCCAGATGCTTATATATATATCTCTAAGTATCTTTCCCATTAATTTGCCCACCACTGACGTCAAACTAACAGGTCTATAATTGCTAGGTTTATTCTTTGAACCCTTTTTAAACAATGGAACAACAAGCGCAGTATGCTAATCCTCCGGCACTATTCCCATTTCTAATGACATCTGAAATATTTCTGTCATAGCCCCTGCTATTTCTACACTAACTTCCCTCAATGTCTTAGGGAATATCCCGTCTGGACCTGGAGACTTATCCACTTTTATATTTTTCAAAAATGTCAGTACTTCCTCCTCTTTGAATCTCATAGTTTCCATAGCTACTCTACTTTTTTCCGTTACCTCACAGAGTTCAATATCCTTCTCCTTGGTGAATACCGAAGTAAATAAATTGTTCAATATCTCCCCCATCTCTTTTGGCTCTGCAGATAGCTGTCCATTCTGGCTCTCTAATGGTTCAATTTTATCCCTCAAGGATAGAAACAAACTGATATAAAAAATACAACTGTGCTGGAGTAACTCAGCGGGTCAGACAGCATCTCTGGAGGACATGGATACGTGATGCTTCGGGTCAGGATTCTTCTTCAGGCTACTGGTAAAATCTGACAACTTGATAAAGTTATTTGTTCCTTCTGTCAACGTATATTTTGGAATAATGAGCTTTCATCAGAACTGATACAGCTTAACCTTGGGTTTAGTTTTAGTTTAGAGATGCAGCATTGAAACAGGCCCTTCAGCCCATTGAGACCACATCCACCATCAATCATCTGTTCACAGTTGTTCTGTGTTATCCCACTTTCACATCCATTCCCTACATAATGCGGGTATTTTACAGAAGCCGATTAACCTACAAACACATAAGGTGACCTCCATAATGTTTGGGACAAAAACCTGCCATTTATTTATTTGCCTCTGCACTCCACAATTTGAGATTTGTAGTAGAGAAAAAAAAAATCATATGTGGTTAAAGATTTTAGTAAAGGCCATTTTTATACATTTTAGTTTCACCATGTAGAAATTACAGCAGTGTTTATACATGGTCCCCACATTTCAGGGCACCATAATGTTTGGGACGCAGCAATGTCATGTAAATGAAAATAGTAAATGACTACTTGAAGTCTGCGATTCATGGAGATCACCAGTTGCTGGGTGTCTTCTCTGGTGATGCTCTGCCAGGCCTGTATTGTAGCCATCATTAGCTCATGCTTGTTTTGGGGCTAGTCCCTTTCAGTTTTCTCTTCAGCACATAAAATACATGCTCAATTGGGTCCAGATCGGGTGATTGACTTGGCCATTCAAGAATTGACCATTGTTTTTAGCTCTGAAAAACTCCTTTGTTGCTTTAGCAGTATGTTTGGTATAACTGTCTTGCTGTAGAATGAACCGCCGGCCAATGAGTTTTGAGGCATTTGTTTGAACTTGAGCAGATAGGATGTGTCTATACACTTCAAAATTCATTATGCTACTACCATCAGCAGTTGTATCATCAATGAAGATAAGTGAGCCAGTACCTTCAGCAGCCATACATACCCAGGCCATAACACCCCCACCACCATGTTTCATAGATGAGGTGGTATGCTTTTGATCTTGGGCAGTCCCTTCTCTCCTCCATCATTCTTTGCTCTTGCCATCACTGATATAAGTTAATCTTCATCTCATCTGCCACAATACCTTTTTCCTAAAATTTTAAGTACTTCTTGGCAAACTGTAACCTGGCCATCCTATTTTTGCACTAACCAGTGGTTGACATCATGAACAGAAATACAGAGGCTACACTGCAGGAAGTCTTCTGCGGACAGCGGTCATTGACAAATCCACACCTGAAGAGTGTTTCTGATCTATCGGACAGGTGTTTGCGGGGTTTTTCTGTATTATAGAGAGAATTTGTCAGTCATCAGCTATGGAGGTTCCCCTTGGCCTTCCAGTCCCTTTGCGATTAGTAAGCTCCCTAAGTGCCCTTTCTTCTTAATGATGTTCCAAACAGGTGATTTTGGTAAGTCTAAGGTTTTGCTGATGTCTCTGTTTTATTCTTGTTTCGCCGTCTCATAATGGCTTCTTTGACTTTCATTAGCACAACTTTGGTCTTCATGTTGATAAACAGCAATAAAAGTTTCCAAAGGTGATGGAAAGACTGGAGGAAAGGTGCTGAGAGCTCTCTTATACCTGCATTAAGGAGGCAATTAAACACATCTGAGCAATTATAAACGCCTGCGAAGCCATGTGTTCCAAACATTATGGTGCCCTGAATTTGGGGGACTATGTATAAACACAGCTGTAATTTCTACAATGTGAAACCAAAAAGTATAAAAATGGCCTTTAATAAAATCTGACAATGTGCACTTTTTTTACCACATATGATATTTTCTATTACAAATCTCAAATATTTGGAGTACAGAGGCAAATAAATAAATGATGGGTCTTTGTCCCAAACATTATTGGGGGGGGGGGGGGGGGGCACTTTACATCTTTGGGACATGGAAGGGATCCAGAGCAACCGGAAGAAATCCATGCTGTCACAAGGAGAACATACAAACTCCACACAGACAGCACCCAAGGTAATGATCGAACCTGGGTCTCTGGCACTGAAGCAGCACCTCTACCAACTGTGTCACTGTGCCATCCTGGGTATTTCAGCATTTTCTGACCAGAGATAGCCAAGTGTTCGACGTTAAAAATAATAACATATGTTGCTATAAATTGTAGTCTAAAAAAGCGACGTGAAGAATACTGCAAGTGGCAGTCCAAAGCCATGCTACAGTACATTAAGTCTGAAGGAGGACTTGACCCGAAATGTTACCCATTCCATCTCTCCAGAGATGCTGCCTGTCTTGCTGAGTTACTCCAGCTTTTTGCGTCTATCTTCGCTTTAAACCAGCATCTGCAGTTCCTTCTTACACAGTACAAGGAGCAATTGAACAAGAGCAGAATGAGCAATAGAAAAAATACTTTAATTCCCTGTAATCCGATTTAAGGGGAAAGAATTGTATTCACTTTGCAAAGCATTTTACTTGTCAAGAATTGTCACCAACCAAGCAGCTATTGCCATTGACTTTGCACCATGAAGACTAGTGAAAACTGATTAAAATTCAACTTAAGACCTTAAGCAAGCAGAATCCCTCTATCTGTATGTGTTACAAAAAAAATGCCTCAAAGGTGACCTTTTTTCAGGTTAACACAAGTCATTTTCAGGTTATGTGTATTCGCTTTCTTGTCCTTGTTGCTGCTTCAGCCAACAGTGGGAAGAAATAAAACATTAAAACACACCACAAAAACAGACAACATACAAGATAGGAACCACGATGTACAACAGAAGCAGACATGAATACTGATTCAAAGCGGGCAAGTTATTGTTCCATAAGCATACTGCAAGTTACAAGTAGTCTTTTAGCGACCCCCATTTTTGAAGGGAAGGAAGACAAAGAAGCATGAGCTTCAGGATCCAGAAAACCTTGAATATAAGCTAAAAAAGCATGCTAATTTCATTAATAATCTTGTAGGGAGAACTAAGTGCCAAAGTGAACTCAGAAATAAATGTAGAAAAAGTCAATGGCTCAGGTAATCACAATTCTGAAATTAGCCTTGGTACTCGTGCCAAATTTTAGCCGCAGGGATGATTGATAAATGAAGATATTTGAATAGTGCAACAAAAATGTCCATGCAATATTAATTCAGCTGATGACATTTGATAATTAAGTGAATTCCTTGCATTTGAAAACTAATTTGACCCGGGAATAATAGAAATGCGGGTTGTTAAGTCTTCAAGCCTATTCCACTACATAAAAAGATTAGTGAACTTGCCCAACATATTAACTTCGCTCAACAAAAGACTAATTATTTCAGATTTAAAATTTACTGTCCTAGCATAAATTGTTATTTGTTTAAGAGAAATCCAAATTACTACCCCTTAACATGGAAAGGCCTTTCCTAACTTCAATCAAGAAAGACAAAGGATCTAATCTTCACTATTTCCTTTGTTTTAGCCACCTAACCCACCTAAACCTCTTCTGTCAATTCCGTCAATCCAGTTTCTTTAATTGTTTGATAAAATCAATCTTAACTTTCTGAATTTCAAGGAACATTACTACACAACTCTAATCTGAGTCGTGTCTCACAATTAAAAGTTTTCCATTGGCATAAAGGCAGACACAAAATGCTGGAGTAACTCAGCGGGACTAATGGCAGCATAATCACAAGTCATTAGGTTTCAATACAATGATGAGCATAGATAATTTGCATGTCCAAAATTTTAACAAAGACTAAGAAATCTCGAGTACCAAGAATTTTAACAAAGACCACCTCCAGTTTAAATTCCATTTGGAATATTTTGGAGGACCAAGAAAATAATTGATTAGGCAGTGAAAGGGGAGAGTATTCTAAGCTGTGGAAAGATAGCAGACACGGTAAAATTAAATCTTATATTGAAAGAGCTAATAGTCAAATCTAATAGTTTACAAAATTATATGGAACACAATATGGAGGACAGGTTGTCTTTTTAAGATGGAAACCTGCGTAATAACATGTGCTTCTTTCAAGGCCATAAAGAAGCCAAGATTGAAAAAAAATAGCTGACGTTGCAGAGATAAGCAATAACTTGCTATTGGATGAGCTTGATTTGGACCCAGCTTTTCCTATATTCTGAAAGGCTATAGAATATTTCAATCATGCCATATTCAGACTTGGTAGGTGTTTTACTGGTAAGAAAAATGTATAACTACACTAATCCCTGTTAGTTCAAAGAGTCGAGGCGGGGGGGACTGAGCAACCTTTGTGCTCTTTGTAATTCCCGTCTGACAAATTGATTAACTGTTTACCTTTAACCAGTTTGTTGTTGATCTGTGTAAGAGCTATAGAAGAAATTGCAGATGCCCTTGCTGAGATAATATGAATTATTAATAGACACGGTTGGGGAGCGGGAAGATTGAAGGATGGCTAATGTTGTGTCCCTATTTAAGAAGGGCTGCAAGTAAAAACATGGGTTCAGTGAGCCTAACATCTGTGGTGGGCAGATTACTGGAGAGTATTCAGAGGGTTAAGATATATATGCATTTGGATAGACAGAGGCTGATTAGGGATTATCAGCATGGTTTTGTATATGGGAGATTGTGTTTTACAAATCTGATTGAGATTTTATAAGAAATAATTAAAACGTTGATGAGAACAAAGCTGAAGATTTGTCGATATGGACTTAAGCAAGGCACTTGATAAGGACATGCATGACTGGTGGCTCTGGAAGGTTAGATCGCATGAGATCCAGGAAGAGCAAGCCAACTGAATAGAGAATTGGCTTTAGAGAAGGAAGCAGGTGACAGTGGAAGGTTGATTTTTTAGACTGGAGGCCTGTGACCAGTGGTGTGCCTCAGAGATTGGTGCTACGCCCATTATTGTCTGCGGCTTATATCAACAATTTAGTCAATATAGACGGCATGATTAGTACGTTTGCAGATGACACCAAAGTGGGTGGTGTCGCAGATAACAAAGAAGGGTATCAAAAGTTACAGCAGAATCTTGATTAGTCTGGCAAGTGGGTTGAGGAATGGTTACTGGCGTTTAATGCAGATAAGTGTGAGGTGCTGCTGTTTTGGCAAACCATGGAAGTGAATGGCAGGGCCCTGGGGAGTGTTGTAGAGCAGACGGATCTCGAAGTCCAGGTACAGAGTTCTTTGAAAGTGACATCACATGTAGATAGGGTGGTCAATAAGGCTTTTGGTACAACGGCCTACATCAGTTAGAATATTGAGTATTGAAGATGGGTGTTATATTACAGTTGTACAAGACATTGGTGAAGCCATGTTTGGAATATTATTTTCAGTTTTTGGTCACCCAGCTCTAGAACGGATGTTGTTAGCTAGAAAGAATGCAGAGAAGATTCATGAGTATGGTTCCAGGGCTTGCGGGGCTGAGCAAGTTAGGACTATATTCTTTGGAGTGAAAGAGGGGTTGTTGGGTGTGCAAGATCATGAGGGGAATAGACAGGGTAGATGCAGATTATTTTTACACAGGGCAGGCAAATCAAGAACCAGAGACATAGATTTATGGTGAGAGGGGAGAAATCTAATTGGAACCGGAGGAGCAACCTTTTCTAGAGTAGTGGGTATATGAAATGAGCTGCCAGAGGTGGTAGTTGAGGCAGGTATGATAACAACATTTAACAGACATTTGGACAGGTGCATGGATTGGAAAGGTTCAGACGGATGTGGGCCAAACGCAGGCAGGTGGCACTAGTGGACTTAGAACATCTCCGTTGGCATGGGTAAGTTGGGCTGAAGGGCCAGATCCATGACTCGTATTTATATCTCATCTTCTTATAGGCAATGGAATGGTGAAACCGAAATCTCATTTCACAAAGCTGCACGGAAATCCAAGATATTAACGTGTGTGAAAAAAGTCTGATATAGAAGTGGTAGTCTTCCCATAATCGCCATTCATTGTGATCATGACTGAGGCTATATACTGCAGATACAATGTATTGTTGGTAGAGGGAAGAACACCAATCAAAACTGTTGTGCCTCAGAGTGTGTTGACAATTATTGAATGTTTTTGCAGCTGCAGCCATTTAGGTGAGTGGTGGGTTGTCCATCTCATCGCAAGTTGAACCGTAAACCTGGAAATGCTTTAAATGGGATCTGATTGGTCTCGATCCCTGTTGTTGAGGTGATACAATACAGCTGGTAGTGTAAATTGTGACCTGCCCACAAGAAGCTGCATTTGCGGGTATGGGCAATGTAGTTGAGCCAGCGAACAAAATGCTGTTATAGCACTGAAGCAGTGAGATATCCAAATTGATGACATTGCTGACATCAGGTACAGGATGATAAATTGGTAAAATGAATGATTGAGTGTAATCCTTAAAAGTATGGTGTGACTCATTTACAGTTATACCATGCAGAAAGAAGTCCACTGGACCAACATATCTCAAAAAACGAAGGTGTATACATGAGATAGTCCCATTTGCCGGCAATTGCCCCATATGTTTCTAAATCTTTCCTATTCATGTACCTGCCTGAATATCTTTTAAATATTATAATTGTACCAAACTCAACCACTTCCTCTGGCTGCTGTTCCACTCTCCTGTTCTACTGGTGTCTAGATGTAATGCGCGTATTCTTTTATAGCATCATCTGCTATATCTGAATCAAGGTTTGGAGAAGTCTGGCTAAGAGAATTTCAACTAAGTAGTAATCAAGTGCCTGAGGAGAATAAACATTTCAATGTTTGACATTTTCAAGTCTAGATGAGTAGTTTTAACCTAATTTATCATGCAACATTTTCTCACCCCAAATTCAAATTACAAGTAGCATATTAAAATAGAACTACAATTTATGTGTTAAACCCAAGACATTTAAACTAACCAATGGAAGTGAAGGTAGACACAAAAGCTGGAGAAACTCAGCGGGTGAGGCAGCATTTATGGAGCGAAGGAATAGGTGATTTTCGGGTCGAGACCCTTCTTCAGTGAGGAAAGTGAAGCTGCCTCAGGACTGAAATCATTATTTTGTGTCTAAATATATCTGTGCTAAACAAGCAAAATAACCAAAACTGCTGATAATTCTCATATATCTGCCTCAAAAGGCGGTGGAGGCTGGTTCTCTGGATGCTTTCAAGAGAGAGTCAGATCGAGCTCTTAAAGATAGCGGAGTCAAGGGATATGGGGAGAAGGCAGGAACGGGTACCGATTGTGGCTGATCAGCCGTGATCACAATGAATGGCGGTGCTGGGTCGAAGATCCGAATGGCAATGTCAATGACAATGGCAATAGACAATGTACCTATTGTCTATATCACTTGAAGATAGATGCTCATCATTAAGAAATTCCTCAATTTTCACTGAGGAACCCTACTCATCTTCATCTTGAGATTCAAGAAAGTGTAAATCCACCTATATCCATAATGATGATGCAGAATGAGATGGGCCAACACATCAGTCACCTAAATACTGGAAAAGGGAGAACAATCTCAAAACAAATCCTTGATATTTTTGTTCTCGCTCTACTTACTCCCCAATTTCTGGGTAATTCAAATTAAACCTAGTCCTCCTCAACCGAGAGTTGAGCTTCTACCTCGTAAATCTTTATTTTTTTTCATCTCCATCTATGCTGACCACCATTGAAAATGTTTTTATACCATTAGGTCAACATTTATGTCACTGACTTCTCAAATTCACCAATACATACATTTCAACATTCAGAATCTTACCACACACAGTCAACTTTGCCACATGCTCAGAACCCTTCCCTTATTCCTCAACACCAAAACAAACCATTATGAAGGTTAGAAATGATGTTTTGTGAGGGTGAGCTAGCGCCCATTAAGAGAGATTTAATTTTGCATCACTAATCTTGCACTAAAAATGTCTCCACAAATGCTGTACCACATCCACATTTTCTAGCATATTTGTTTCTTCCCCCTCCCACTAAATCCACAGGTAGCCTAATATATCCAGGCTACATTTTTCACAATGTGAGTGATGAACTACATTTCACCTTCTGGATCTCATTCCTTATCCTGCTGCATGCAAGATCACACAAAAAGTCAACCATAAATCTGCCTCATCATTCACAATTATAATAGGATAGCTGTATCAACCCCGCTTTCCCCTTCCTATCCCCTTAATCTGCTACATCGCTGGCCAAATAAATGTTGATCAAAATCTTGATTATAGCCTTCTCCCTTCATGGCTTTAAAACAGCTCTCCTCCAACATAAAAGTGAGAAAAGAAGCAATAATTGCTCTTAATGTGAATTGTTTACATAAGCTGTCAGGTAGAGCAAGAAAACTTCCCATAAAAAAACATTAGTCTGACAGGAAGTAAGAGCTGAATGAACCTGGAAGCCAGATCTGTGACCGTGGCTTGTACAAAGCCCCGATTACTACACACCTGACTTAAATAAGCGAGTTTGGTATTCCAACTGCGCACGCCCTGGTCACAGGTCGCTAGCTATAAACAGTCTCGGTAACGGTGGTGCTGCATGGTGTGCAGGCTTGCGTTTCGTTCATGGTTGAGGTTGGGCCCCTGTTGAATTGCTGCTGGGCCGTCCCCTTCCCGGTGTTCCGTCCCTGTCCGGAGGTGTCCGGGGAGGCCCTAGGCTGGCGGGGCGACCTTGGACTTTCAGCCGGCGCTGCAGCCGCCAGGTTGGCTGGCAGCCCGCCACCTCCACCCCCCTCCCCTCAGTCCGACACCAAGATACTGCTGGATGGGCAGCCGCTAGCCCTGCTCGAAGACGGGCGACTTGGAGCCACTGCTGCTGGAGTCCTCCTGGTCGGAGAGAGTCCGTGGATGGGCTCCTGCCGGCCATGGGCTGGCAGGGCGCCCGCTGGAGCTGCTGGTGGCAAAAGCAACCTCCTCCCCCTCCCATGCCCAGCCCCAAGCCCAGAGTCCGGGCCAGCTTCAACTCCAGATCGGGGCTGAAGGCCACAGCAGCACGGCTCAGTCGAGCGCCTGGCCGGAGGAGGCCGAGCCCAGGCTGGTGCCCTTGCCCAGGCGAGGCCCTCACTCCTCCTCGGGGTTGTGGATGAAGTGGCAGTGGGCACCGTAGGGGCAGAAGCTGGTGGTGTGAAAGGTAGGCGTGCTCATCTCTGAAGATCTTTCCTGGTCTGAGAACAATGATGCAATTATCAAGAAAGCTCATCAGCGCCTCTACTTCCTGAGAAGATTACGGAGAGTCGATTTGTCAAGGATGACTCTAACTTCTACAGGTGCACAGTAGAGATCTTGCTGACCGGTTGCATCATGGCTTGGTTCGGCAACTTGAGAGCCCTGGAGAGGAAAAGACTACAAAAAGTAGTAAGCACTGCCCAGTCCATTATCGGCTCTGACCTTCCTTCCATTGAGGGGATTTACCGCAGTCGCTGCCTCAAAAAGGCTGGCAGTATCATCAAAGACCCACATCATCCTGACCACACACTCATCTCCCTGCTACCTTCAGGTAGAAGGTGCAGGAGCCTGAAGACTGCAACGACCAGGTTCATGAATAACTACTTCCCCACAGTCATCAGGCTATTAAACCTGGCTCGGACAAAACTCTGAACATTAATAACCCATTATCTGTTATTTGCACTTTATCAGTTTATTTATTCATGTGTGTATATATTTATATAATGGTATATGAACACACTGATCTGTTTTTGTAGTCAATGCCTACTATGTTCTGTTGTGCTGAAGCAATGCAAGAATTTCATTGTCCGATCAAGGACACATGACAATAAACTCACTTGAACTTGGTCTTCTACTTGGGGTGGCGGCTGAGGGAGCACAGCTCGGCCAGGCCGTGGGCGAACTGGCACATGCTACCGTGGTGACCCATCGGGGAGCAGGTTTCTCTGTAGTTGGAGCATGGTTGGGCTGGAGTTGGCGCTGGCTGTGGTTTCTCCGAGCTGGCTGTGGGCCTGAGGCCGCTGAAGTCGTTGGACGGGGCTGTCGGTTGGCCCAGCGGGAGAGGCGGAGGTGAACTGGGGGTGGCGCTTCTCCGTGCTGGCTGGGGGCCGGTGACTCATCAGTCTGGATGTCCCCGGGCGGGATGGGACACTCGAGTTTTGGGGGGGGGGAGACCGGGGACGGTCCAGTGGCAGTTCGGCAGCACTTGTGGTTCGATCCTGGCTGCGGATGAGGCGCAGTTCTGCGGATGTTCGACCTTTGACAAAATCCATTGATTCCTTGCGGTTTTCGGAATACCAAACTCACTTACTGAGAATCAATTAAGATATTTGTGGGTAAACAAATAGCAATAAGTTGAATAAAAGACTCACAAATGCAGTCAGGACAGACAAAAAGCAGAGGGTCATGCCAATATAGAAAATAAATGAATTAGATGGAATTTGAGCACAAAGATCATTAAGCATAAAAGTAAAAAATGACAGTGCAATGAAGACAGACCATAATAATAGAGGACCGTCATTTGCCCCAGGGTGCAAGCAGTCAGTTTTCAGATAATATTGATAAATACTGATGCTTCCTAAATGGCTACGTTCTGATTTAGCACCTTCTGAGTAGAATTGTAAGTTAGAAAGCACCAAACACTTGTTACAAAAGGACTGAATTAAACCAAAGCATTCAACGGGTGCTATTGTAAAAAGTATCCAAGAGCGTTAAATGGGATGTAATCCCAGGAATGTGGTGAGGACAGTGCTGCTTATGTGCAGAACCTCATCTGCTGCTGTGAAAGAACCAAGCAACAGCAACCCTTTGCAACAATAATGCATTAGTAGGCTGTAACAATTCAGCTTCTCAAATTTATGACTGACTATTAAGTAGAAAGCCCATTACTTCCTTAGAAGATTGAGGAGATTTGTTATGCCAATGAATGCTCTTTTGAACTTCTACAGCTGGACAGTAGAGCGCATGATGACTGGTTGCATCACAACCCGATTCGGAAATTTGAAAGCCCAAGAACGAAGGAGATTGCAAAAAGTGGTGAACTGTCCAGTCTATCACAGGTACTGACCTCCCCACCATCGATGGGATTTACAGTTGTTAACTCAAAAAGGCAGCCCAGCATCATCAGAGACCCACACCACCCTGATCTCGCTCTCGTTTTACTCCTGCCATCAGGAAGAATGTACAGGAGCCTGAAAACTGTAATGGGGAGGTTCCCTACAATCTCCAAATAGGCTCTGAACAATATAGACTTGGGGGCATTATTTTTCAATTTGTTTGTTTTTATTTAAATATATCAATAAAAGCAGGCAAACATGCAATAATAATGCAAAGTAAAAATGCATATATATTTTGTTGTTTGTTATGGGTTTTACAGAGTAATATATATACACATCGGTTGTACTGCTGCAAGTAAGAATTGTTCCGTGTGAGGACAAGTGACAATGTAACACTTAACTATTGAAGAGACGGTAATTTTGACCCGCTCTCTCGCAATAATATTTTGTAATTTCCCTTACCAACACTAAGTGAAGTTCAAATTGTCTTTAAGGTTCTTTCCTAATACACAAAAGACAATTATTCTACCTGGCATGCTGAACCACAATTGTCAGAAGACTTCTCTAGTTTCTTTTCCAAAAAATATATTTCACAGAAGATCAGTGTGATCGGGGAGGGAGGGGGCACTTCATCCAAAACAGCATTCTGTTTGCAATGCAATTGTAACCAGGCTGAAAATCTGAAGCAAAACTTGTCAAATTTCTTCCCCCGTCAGACCCATAAGGGAGACATTGTTATGTCCTGAATGGGGACAATCATCTAACTATTTCTAACCCACTAAAAACAAGTCCTTCCACTAGATAAGGCAAAACTCTGTGCTAAATGTACAGACTAGCTGAACATTACTTAGTGCAACAACCTTAGTGTAGTAATTTCATCACAAAGTAACAAGGCAGCAATAGAAAAACTGCATCAAATATTAAAGTGGCAAGTTGGAAACCTAATTATGATCACACAAGTCCACATTCTGCAAATACCATTATATCTTTCTGATTCTGAACAATTCTATCACAAAATCTGCTAACTATAACAATTCAGAGTGTGAGTGACATTATAATTTAAACTTTTACACTCAATAAAACCTGCAGGGTCTTTCCAGCTGCATGTTTTTTTCTCAATACCCATTGCAGGCCTGCTCACAAAGATTGTTGGATTTTCATTCACAGCCTGATTGGCTCTAATGCCTCTAAACTGGTTTCCAGAGGAGCTAAAAATGATATGATACCCAAATCGTTTTGCTCATACACAAATCAATAGCATATTGGTTCTCCCATTCCCTTCTGTTCCTCTGGGGCAACAACCTTTCTACCTATGAGCATCTCGGTGGGATGTTAGCACTCACATTCACACTCATCCTTCTGGCATAGCTTCGAACCATTCAGTCTTTCTGGTGTAATTACTCTCCCATTAAAGTCCATACTGTTCTGACATTAACTGAAATGGAACTTACAATTTCACGGGATTGCCTATCCCTGAACATATGCATGCATTCTGGTCATACATTAATCTTCAAGTGGAATTCATGCTTGTCAGCGCTATACTCTTTTCTTGTCAGAACAAACCACATACATTATATAGTGCCTTTAACATAGAAAAATGCGGTGGTTCGTGCATACTGCAAAATGTGTTTTGGCTGTTATGATTTTTTAACTCAAATTCTCATCAAGACCACTTTCCAACCAGCTCTTTTCTAATTCAAATTATTTCCCTGCACCGTCTCCACATTAAACTGCACACATTTTGTATCTGATATTTGTTTGAAGGTAGCACGGGGGAGGGGGGGGGGGGGGGGAAAGAGGGCAGGCATGAGATCCGAAGCTGAGAAAAGACGGCCCTTCGGTTACTGCCCCCATTACGCTCGCTGCTTGGCTCCCAAACTTCGGACCGGTCTGCTCTTTTTGCGGAAAAAATAAACAACCAATTTTGAAAAGGCACAGCAGAGACAGAAAGAGGGAAGCGTGGATTGGAAAGGTCTCCCCTTTTACACTGCCGTGTGGGCACAGCCTCTTTGCCCTCAGTGCCCCCCTCCACCCTTGCACAGTTATCCCAATCCCAGGACTTTAAATCCAAAACATTAAAAAAGAAAATTAACAGAATTATAATTTATTAACATATTAAAAGTAACAGAATTATGAATCATGAGTCTAACACTATATCACACACACACAAACTGTCCCCCCGCAACGCTGATTACATTGCGAGACGGGTATACAAAGTCGGGTCGGCTTTACTGAAATGGCCGACGAAATGGCTGATGTTCCACTCCGTTGCGTACTACACGTCAGCCCATTGGTTTTAGCAGGGATGCACTATCTTACTTGCTATAGGATCTTTGTTTAACACCACCTATAATGGATCAACTGGGCTTATATTCACTGGAATTTAGAATGATGTGAGGGGATCTTATAGAAACATATAAGATTATTAAGAGATTGGACAGGCTGGATGCAGGGAAAATGTTCCCCATGATGGGGAGTCCAGAACCAGGGGTCACAGTTTAAGAATAGGGGGTAGGCCATTTAGGACTGAGAAGAAAAACTTTCTCACCCAGCAAGTTGTGAATCTGTGGAACTCTCTGCCACAGAAGGCATTGGAGGTCAATGCACTGGATGTATTCAAGAGAGAGTTAGATGTAGCTCATGGGGCTAACAGAATCAAGGGATATGGGAAAAAGCAGGAACACAGTACTGATTCTGGATGATCAGCCGATCATATTGAATGGCGGTGCAGGCTCGAAGATAGCACCTGCTTTCTATGTTTCTATACCATGTCATACAACTGCACCTCTATTGAGTTGTGAATTCCCAAACTTGCTGATGCTGATCAAAAACAAAAACAGTGCTTTCGAGCAAAACAGTTAAACTTGCCTTTCAACAACACCTCCTAACCAACATTTCTTTGCTTTTACTCCTGCTGTATAAACATGCACCATCACATGGCAAGAGCTGAAACAAAGCCTCAGTCTGTGGGAAAACAAAGTTGCGAGACTAGCATCCTATCACTACTTATGGGTACAATTTCAGTTATAAATTAACAATTAAAGTTGAAGTTAAACATGGCACAAGATTAGAAGTAATTTGCATGATTTCATACTCCCTCTCCCAGAAATCAATTGCAATCAAATGTATTCATCACATACACAATGCAGTGCAGTGAAATGAACTTGCCAGCAGCGGTACAATAAAAAGAACACACAATGAACAATAAAAATTTAACACAAACATCCACCACAGCGTTCTTCACTGCAGTGAAAGGCACATAGTACAGCCAGTCCTCCTCCATTGTTCCCCGTGGTCGGGGCCATAAACCTCCAGTCGCCGCTGCGGCCAGATGTACAGGCCCTCTCTTCTGGATGGTAAGTCCCGAATCGGTGCTTCCCTACCGGAGACCGCAGGTCGAAGCTGACGGAAAAGTCGCCTCTCCATGGAGTAGGCGACCGAAAGCGGTTTCCCTCTCACCCCCTCTTACACAAGACACATCGAGAGACATTAAAACAAACATTTGGACATTCTAATTGCAGCATCCAATCTGCCACCCTGGTTTACTCAGCACAGATCATACCTCCAACCTCCCAACTCTGTCACTTTGACTGCTCTTTGTGAACATGTAACCATTAAAAATCCTCACATTAAATCTGTGCTATTTATCTTCCTCTAATTCTGTAATCCAATCATGGAAAGAAAATTCACTAATCAGCACTGGATGGGCCCAGACCAAACAGAAGTGGATCAGTCAGCACCAGGCACGCTTTGTAATTTCAAAATCTGTAACATTCTGATACATCAGCAGAAATGCAGTCATTTTTAATTGCAGCTTAAATACTCACTGAAGCCCATCTTCCTGACATAAACTCTTATCGAACCATATCCACCATTTAAAAGTTCAGCATTGCTAGAACATACTTTTGTACTGCCCTAAATCATATATAAATGCATTCTCTGCTTTGTTTTTTAAAGACAATTCATTCATCATCATTGAAAACATTAGCGGCGCAGTGGTGCCTGTTTCCAACGGGAACGGTGACGGAAGCACCACACATCCCTGTCGTCCAGTTCCTGCGGACTTCTGCCGCTGGAAGCATAGGATTTTGGTGTGTGTGCTTTATCATCATTCCTTACACTGCTATGTACAATAGTGATCGCAACTTCTACTGAAGTGTGGATGGCTGTTGGCTCGCTAGAAGCTCATCCGCCCGTTGACAGGTCTTGTTTTTGGTCCTGCTGCGGGTCCACAGCCCCCACCTCAGCTGGCAAACCAGGTGTGGGAGACGGTTTAGCCATCGACTATCCGACCATGGAGCAGGTAGCACGGAATTACATGGTACCCGTGGCCGGGGGGGGGGGGGGGGAGACAAAGAGAATCAACTAATCTTTCACCAGGTCCATTCACAGGTCTGCTTATTCCATGTAATGGAAAATATTTTCTTCATCAATAAACTATCCATTTCATTTTCAATTTTCAAGAAATAATTCAAAATTGTAACAACCTTCTGAGAAGTTATTTTTCTAATCTACATCTGGCCTTCACAATCTTAAAAACAGCCAGCAGTCCACAACCATAAAATTGAAAGAACCCCCAACACCTCAAGATTCTAACTGTTTACTCATGGCACTGGAAGATTTTAGATAATCAACTTCTGCAGCTGGTATCACATGCTGAATATTGGAAGAGAGTCTTCTTCATCCTATTGTCACTTCTAGAGTTTCTTTAGCACAGGGACTTTAACAGGGAGGATCGTGGAGCGCCAACTCTCGGACACCTCCTCCTACTTACCCCGGACCATGACCCCACTGACGAGCACCAGGCCACCATCTCGAGCACCATAACCGGCTTCATTAACTCCGGCTCCCTACCCCCCCCGAGCCTCCAACCTCATCGTTTCCCAGCCCCGCACAGCCCGATTTTACCTTCTCCCCAAAATCCACAAACCCGACTGCCCCGGCAGACCCATTGTCTCTGCCTGTTCGTGCCCCACCGAACACATTTCCACATACCTTGACTCCATCCTATCCCCCTTTGTTAAATCCCTCCCCACCTATGTTCAAGACACCTCAGACACTCTCCGTCGGCTCCGCACATTCCGTTGTCCAGGCCCCCATCCTCTCATCTTCACCATGGACGTCCAGTCACTATACACCTGCATCCCCCACCAGGATGGTCTCAAAGCCCTCCGGTACTTCCTCGACCAGAGGAGCAACCCATACCCATCCACTGACACCCTCCTCCGCCTAGCGGAGTTGGTCCTTACCCTAAACAACTTCTCTTTTGACTCCTCCCATTTCCTCCAAACACAAGGCGTAGCTATGGGCACACGCATGGGCCCTAGCTACGCCTGCCTCTTTGTCGGGTACGTCGAACAATCTTTGTTCTCGACGTACCAGGGCCCCACCCCCGACCTTTACCGTTACATTGACGACTGCTTTGGTGTCACCTCCTGCACCCACGCAGAACTGACTGACTTTATCCATTTCACCACCAACTTCCATCCGGCACTCAAATATACTTGGACCATTTCCGACATTTCCCTACCATTCCTTGACCTCACCATCTCTATTGCAGGTGACACACTCCTGACTGACATCCACTACAAACCAACTGACTCCCACAGCTACCTGGACTACTCTTCCTCCCACCCTGCTTCCTGTAAGGACTCCATCCCCTATTCCCAATTCCTCCGACTACGCCGCATCTGCTCCCAGGATGACGTGTTCCACACCAGGTCATCGCAAATGTCCTCGTTCTTCAGAGAACGGGGTTTCCCCTCCCCCACTATCGATGAGGCTCGCACCAGGGTCTCCTCCATACCCCGCAACACTGCCCTCTCTCCCCATTCCCCCACTCACAACAAGGGCCGAGTCCCCCTGGTCCTCACCTTTCACCCCACCAGCCAGCGCATACAACAGATAGTCCTCCGCCAGTTTCGCCACCTCCAACGTGACCCCTCCACTCGCCACATCTTCCCATCTCCCCCCCTATCTGCCTTCCGCAAAGACCGCTCCCTCCGCAACTCCCTCGTCAATTCTTCCCTTCCCTCCTGCTCCACTCCTTCCCCGGGCACTTTCCCTTGCAACCGCAAGAGATGCTACACTTGTTCCTTCACCTCCCCCATCCACTCCTTTCAGGGACCCAAGCAGTCATTCCAAGTCCGACAGAGGTTCACCTGCACCTCCTCCAACCTCGTCTACTGCATCCGTTGCTCCAGATGCCAGCTAATCTACATCGGTGAGACCAAGCGGAGGCTAGGCGATCGTTTCGCCGAACACCTCCGCTCGGTCCGCAATAACCAACCCGACCTCCCGGTGGCTCAGCACTTCAACTCCCCCTCCCACTCCGTATCTGACCTCTCGGTCCTGAGCCTCCTCCATGGCCAGAGTGAACAACACCGCAAGTTTGAGGAACAACATCTCATATTCCGCTTGGGGAGTCTGCATCCTCTGGGCTTAAACATTGAATTTTCTCAATTCTGTTAACCCAGACTGCTCCTTTCCCCCCACCCCCCCACCTCTCCCTCAGCCCTCGGGCCCTGACATTCCTTCTCCATCTCCCCCCCCCCCACCCCCCCAAGTCGCACTAGCTTCTCATTTTCACACCAGAAACAGCTTACAATGGCCTGCTTTCCTTATCACCAATACTTTTTTGCATATCTTTCACTCATTGTTCTTGCTTTATCTCTCCATATCACTGTTTATATCTCTCGTTTCCCTGATCCCTGACCAGTCTGAAGAAGGGTCTCGACCCGAAACGTCGCCTATCTCCTTCACTCCTTAGATGCTGCTGCACCCGCTGAGTTTCTCCAGCTTTTTGTGTAACCTACGAAAGACAATATTGGATTTGAAATAGGATCAGTCTAATCCAGCCTGGGAACGTGTCCAGGCAAGGGGTTAAAGTTCGTGGTAAAAGTATAAATATACAGCAAAGAAAAAACGTGTCAGCTTTTTGAATGGAATAACGAATTGTACTTTCCTGGTCCTACCCCCAAAGCCATGTAATTTTCTTCACATTAATCATTTATCCCATTAAGGCCATTTCAAAATTATTTTCAAATTATGTATCCCAGATTGTAATTCATAGCATAATATCTATTTCCTCTCTGCCACTGAACATAGGTTCTCAAGTTACTCTATCAAAATCAGGCACAATTTAAAACACCTCTATCAAATGTTTCTTCAACCTTTTCCAGACTAATGAAAACAATGTTTGTTTTAAAGTCTCTCCTTGTAACTAAAGTTTGATAAACATTCCAGTTTATATTCTCAGTACCTTTCAAAAACTTGACATCTTTGTCAGGTACCTAAAGTTGGGTGCAATACGTCAAATGTGGCCCAACCAATGATTTAACTAACGAATGTAGTAACTTCCTTGCCTTCATCTTTTCAACATTTTCTGCTCCAAAAAGCACTTGCACTTCTACCATATCAGCAGTACATAAGTCGCCCCCTGAAGTCCAGCAGTATCCTGGTTTCTCGGTTTGTGATATCTGCAAATTTTATACCCGATATCCAACCTGGGGAACAATAGTGTGATCGTTCTTGCGCATGAAAAACAATGGGTAACCATAATACTCTCCTTGCTGTCAATGATTAACCCTTGCTGTTGCTAAGTAATTTTCCAACATGAGGCTAACTGATCTGCAGTTAGCAGGTTTATCTTTCTTATTTTTGAGAAAGGATATAACATTTCTAACCATCCAATCATCTGACACGAAATCCATGATGGATTGGAAGAGGAACAATGATTTCCATTCACAACCCTAGCTCTCCACGTTGACATTTTTAATTTGAATAGTGTCAACCTATTAATCATTTCTCCCGCTAGCAGCACTGTAATTTCTCCAACTTCAACAATACCAAGTAAATTTTGTTTGCACGAATAATGCCCACCACATACAAAATGTTTCCCATATCTCTTTAGCTCAGATTATTTTTTCCCCGACTGGCAATTGCATTTTCGGCACTCTGCCCAAAATTGTAATGTTACAAACTTGACACTGTCTCCAATTTTAGTTTTGTTTAAATCTCTAGCTTCAGTCTTCCAGAGAACTCTAACTTTCTCTGTCCTCCTCCGTGACGGGTTTCACTCTGTTCCAGTTCCATATATTGGCCATAAACAGCTCATTTCTTCCCCAAACTCTGAACCTTGATTAGTATGGGTGTCATACAAAAAGCTGCAGAAACTCAGCGGGTGCAGCAGCATCTAAGGAGCGAAGGAGATAGGCGACGTTTCGGGTCGAGACCCTTCTTCACACTCTATGGGTGTCAGTGGTTATGGGAAGAAAGCAGGAGAATGGGCTTAGGAGGGAGAGATTGATGAGCAATGATTGAATGGAATAGACTTGATGGGCCGAATGGCCTAATTCTGTTCCCATCACTTAAAACCCTATGACCTCATAACCGAACGATCATTGTTATCTACATAACAATAGCCACATCTTAATCAAAGTGTTTTGGGGCATACAGAGGTAAGGATACTCTTCCACTAAAACCATGTCCGACTTAACTCACTTCATTCTCAGAACTACAATTTCCATAGCTTCCTTCCTCATTGAGCTGTAAAGATAAAAAATAACACATTCTGTGACATGCTTTTCATGAATTCCATTTCATTAGTCTTTACAGTATCTATTCCCCAGCCATTTTAAGATAACTGACATTTCCTCATTATCACTACTATACTGTAATTACATCTTTCAGAAATGTTCTCCCATGTCTGCTTCTCACAATTTCATCATGTAAAGCGCACACCAAACAGCATGCCAATTCCTCCATTGCATCTTTGGTGAATCAGTTCACAAGATTTCACATTCTTTGTGTGAAAAAGCACCCCCTTACATCACCCTGAGCTCCAACACTATCATGCCTCTTTTCTAGATTAAATCAAGCCCCTGCAACTAATCCAAAGGAAATGGCTTTTCTTGAACTCATTCATTATCTCCAACACCTTAATTCCTTCACCTGTTAACCATCTATGTTCAAATAAATACAAGTGCTGCTCCGTGTATTGATGCAACATACACACAAGAGACTACAGATGCTAGAAACTTGAGCAATAAAACAAACCGCTGGAGGAACTCAGTGGGTCAGGCAGCATCCCAAGAGGGAAATGCATAGTTAACATTTTGAGCTGGCACCTTTCTTTGGGTCTCATTTAGTCCACCATGCCTTTTCCTATCTACTGCCACTTTTTATGCATTACCCTTCAATATAAGGTTCGTCTTTCCCAATTCTCAGTACCATACCACGTCCTTTTTCTCTCTGATGATTCGTCCTAGTCCCTCTTAATAAACAAAATAAAAGAGCTAAACAAAATTTAATGTAGGATCCTTACAAGAATAATAAAGACACTATTTGAAATAGATAGAATCAATTGCAACTATTCCCATTGTTTCTGCTCTGGATGCTTTTGAGAGATCAATACAGAGTGAGTGATATTCTGCAACTTCTGAATGTGAAGGGGAAGTTTTGCTCTGCCTCCACTTAATATTGTATCTGCCCTGAGCAAACAAGGAGACATGCTACTCTCCAAATAGCAACTCTGTTGATTGACGCAGTACTGTTTCCCATTCCTATTGTTTTCACTTTATTAAGTACAAAATACAATTTTAAGAGTCTTTAAAATAAAATGGACCTTCTCTGGAGCTCTGAGGGATTGCAAAGTTCGGAAATATATGATTGAACAAAATATTACCATATTTCTATATGCAAATGATAGAAAATTAAATGTTTCAGAATAGCTGAAAGCTGCTGCAGAAAGACCTTGGGGTAACACAGAACCATGGCTGATCATCCCCAATCAGTACCCATTCCTGCCTTCTCCCCATATCTTTAAGAGCCTTATCTAGCTCTCTTGATAGCATCCAGAGAACCGACCTCCACCATCCTCTGAGGCAGAGAATTCCACAGACTCGCCACTCTCTGTGAGAAAAAGTGTTTCCTCATCTCCGTTCTAAATGGCTTACCTCGTATTCTTAAACTGTGGCCCCTGGTTCTGGACTCGCCCAACATCGGGAACATGTTTCCTGCCGCTAGCGTGTCCAAACCCTCAATAAACTTATGTTTCAATAAGATCCCCTCTCATCCTTCTAAACTCCAGAATATACAAGCCCAGCCACTCCATTCTCTCAGCATATGACAGTCCCGCTATCCTGGGAATTAACCTTGTAAACTTACGCTGCACTCCCTCAATAACAAGAATATCCTTCCTCAAATTAGGGGACCAAAACGGCACACAATACTCCAGGTGTGGTCTCACTAGGGTCCTATACAACTGCAGAGAGACCTCTTTGCTCCTATACTCATCTCATCGTGTTATAAAGGCCAACATGCCATTCGCTTTCTTCGCTGCCTGCTGTACCTATTTAGCATTTTGCAATTTAAATGACAACGGAATGCAAGACTATTATATTGTGAATAAGACACAGTACAGCAAAAACAAAGCTGGCCAATGAGTGGACTGGACAATCATACTGACTGGTTCTGTTCATACTGACTGGTAATGTTGTACAAATCCACAATTTAATTATTTTTTCTGACTACGTACAATAAAATCCAAAATGTCATTCCAAGGAACAGTCAAAAGAAATCATGACATGGGAAAAGGTGTGACATGATGTTTTGAATGTCTTCAATATCATTTTAGATAATGTCTAGACAAACTGAAAATTTGGGTTCTGGATCATTAACAATTATAGTGGTAAACTGTGCAAACATTCTTGTAAAATCCAAATAATAAAGCCCAGTCTGGGTGACTGAAGTGAGGGTCCTGAAGATAAAGTGAACTAAGTATTCTCCAGATGGGCAAGTGAACGAAAACAGCCTGACTTTATAGCTGATTATCAACAGTGGAATAGATCTGATCAGTGCTTTTGGTTTAGATAGATGAAGAAAAAATAACTGAAATTCCTACTCATCCATCATCTTGTGATTCAAGTGAAACATTTATGCTCAGCTCATAACATACACATAAACTATGGAATCATTCATTAAGGAGACAATCCAACCCTTGCAACCTGTTCTGCCATTTAATGAAGGTAGACAAAAGTGCTGGAGAAACTCAGCGGGTGCAGCAGCATTTATGGAGCGAAGGAAATAGGCAACGTTTCGGGCCGAAACCCTCCCTCTCCCTGACTGCCATTTAATGAGATCGCAGCTGATTTCCACATCAACTCAATTCACCTGTGTCTGAACAATATGTCATATGTTAAGCTTACAAGGACGTATTACCATGAGCATATAAGAAATCTGCAATTCAAGATACAAACCTGGAAAAAAAACATTTCCCTAGCATACGATTTTAAAGTAGATTAAGTTGGAACAGCCACCATATTAACAATTGGAAACGCTGCGACAGGAAAATAATTACATTTCCATATGTTATTTTCAAATTCAAAAACACATTTCCCATGAAGGCATGATAATTGCAACACCATGTTCAAGTAAACAAATCCATCATGACACCCAAACCTGGGGTTTAACTGCATGATCAGCTGTGATTATTTTGAGTAGCAAACTCAAAGGGCTGAGTGGCCTACTTCTGCTCCCAATTCATACATTATGTATGATAATTTCTCTCAGTTACAAATAAATTACTTTGTACTCATTCCACTTCTCAGTGCTTAGTTCGAATTTGTGACTTCCTTTTATATTACAACTCGAGCTTTACATTACATGTTCAATAAATTAGTCCTTTCTCGTGCCCGAGTTTGAACGACATAATGCAAAATGAGCCATGGCACCTGCTGTCAACAACACGAACCATAACCGCATTTACTCAGTCACTGTCTTTAGAAGTTGATGATATGCAGTCTCCCACTCTCCCACACATATTCCAGGTCACACGTCTCACCCGTTATTTTTTGCAAAATATGAAGGTTGGAGGGGGAAGTGATGGCTTACGAAAGAAACAAAATACGTAAGGAAAAAAACCACATTATTCGAACTAAAATGTGGACAAAAAAAGTGAAGAACCCCGAACTGAAGAAACCCTCATAACCACAGAAGCAGCACTATTAAATCGCCAGGAAGGGGTGGGCAACCCTTGCATCAGGCTCAGAATTAAGGAGTTACGAGAAATCTTACACAATTTAACCGTAAGAAAACACACCGGGTAATAAATATTACGGAATACAATTCTGACCCTGAACTCAATAAATGCCGGACAGCCAACTGACTGAATCAATGCCCGAGGGCGAACACCAGACGATGTGGCGGCCGAGGGGAGTCGGGCCGGGCATGGACCCTCAAGCCCGGGGCGGGTTCAGTGGGTCGTGGGAAGCCCGGCACGGGGCTGTAGAGGCGAGCGGTCAGAAAGACGCCTGCTATCAGTGACCGAGGGACGGGGACGGGGGCGGCGGCGGGGAGAGGCGTCCACGCCAGCGGGGCCGGGCCGGGCCGGGAGGGGCGATGGGAAGCGCCACCGGGCGGGACCGACCCCCTCCCTCCCTCCCTCTCCCCACGGGCGTGGCCAGGTACCGTCGACGGCAGTGTCCTCGCAGCCTCCTCACCTGGATGTAGTTGCTCTCGCAATACTCGGCAACTCGGTCCAGGTTGTGGTAACTGTCCAGCAGCGCTCGGCGGCCCGCGGGGATCTCCTCCTCCAGCAACATCTGCAGCTCCGCCATCTTCCCCACATCTTCCGACGCTGGATGCGGGAGCCCGAGCCCGAGAGGAGGGACCGGAACCGGAAGTTGGAGGATGCCACCACTTCCGGACAGGGCGATCCTTCTCTCCCCGACCCCCACCCATAGCAACCACCAAAGATTCACACCGGTGACCGACAGCCCCTTGCAACGACCACACGGCCCGGCCCGACCCAAGCCGCCACCGCCACCGCATCTAATAACTGGCACTCTCCTAGCAACCGCCACCTCAGCTCCAGAAACCATAAATTCTAGTGTTCATCGGCCCACCAGCAACACATCACACCCTAGCAACCAGCCATCCATCCCTGCAACTGACAATCATCCCCCTCCAGCAAGCACCTGCCAAACCAGCATCTATCTCCCCAGCAATCTCAGCACAACCTGTCTTAACCACAATTACAACCTCACAACCACGTACTGTAACTGTCTGGAAACCAGTTATCCTAGCAATCTCACTACCAGCACCTATCTGAGGAAGGGTCTCGACCCGAAACGTCACCCATTCCTTCTAAACAGAGATGTTGCCTGTCCCGCTGAGTTGCTCCAGCATTTTGTGTCTACCTACCAGTCATCCAAGCGTAGTAATCACCAAAATGTGGGTAATTATTAATACCCATGGCATTCGTGACTGATCGAAGTAGCCACAATTGTCACCCACCCCCACACACACACATACCGTAATCAACATTTTTACATTCATAACCAACCCTGTTTGCCATCAGTCACACTCGCAACAAACATTTTCATTAATAACGATCACCCACCCAGCAACTACTCGAGTGAACAACATCATTCCAATAAGTGGCATCACCATAGCAATCAGAATCAACGATGTCACATATATCCTTCAGTGGCCGTCACTCAAATTGGCATACATTCCATCTCTCATAAACCCCACTAACATTAGTAACCCGCAGAGATGACCACAGAACCTGTATAACCCCATGTACCCATGCAGCATCTGTAGGTTCTCTATATATTATTGTATATCAAGGTCAATAAACGATACAACTTACAGGCCAACATCCTTTATTGAAGGTAACTAGAAGCTGTGTTTCATACATAGTATCACAGTTAATATACGATACACATGCCTCTTAAATTTACACATGCCATCTTTATTGTCACCGTCTCAAGAAGGGTCACGCCCCGAAACATCGCTTATTCCTTCGCTCCATAGATGCTGCCTCACCCGCTGAGTTTCTCCAGCATTTTTGTCCACCCTCGATTTTTCCAACATCTGCAGTTGCTTCTTAAACATCTTTATTCTATTGATTGCCCCACAAGTAACAAACGCCTGTGGCATGGGCGGTGCAGCAGTAGAGTTGCTGCCTTGCAGCGCCAGAGCACCTGGTCCTGGGTTCGATCCTGACCACCAGTGCTACCGAGTTTGTTCATTCTCCCCGTGTTCTCCGAGATCTTCTGGACCTCGGTTTCCTCCCACACTCCAAAGCCGTGCAGGTATGTACGTTAATTAGGTTTGGTATAAAAATGTAAAATAGTCCCGAGTTAACGTAACGGACGCTTGACCTGCTTCCGCGCTGTATATCTAAACCAAACTAAAATGCAGTACATTTATATTTAATACAAAATAATAGATTCTTTGCATACAGCATAAAATTCTACTATTATTTGAAACAAAGAAATGTATGCAGTCAACAACTGTAAACATAGCAAAAAGATAAATCTACTTGATTTGCCTAACACTCTCGGTTACCACACCATA
Source organism: Raja brachyura (assembly GCA_963514005.1). The sequence goes on along the minus strand of OY740787.1, from coordinate 41,119,916 downwards.
AACGCTGGGAAATTAACGCCCAAAAAGCAGTAAATAAAAGCTGGCAAATAAGTACTCCTGTTTGAGTACGGATGGGGGTGACAGCCTACCCGGGGGTAGCGACAGCGGACGGGCATTCAGCACAGAGACCGGCCCTGTTGCTCCGAAAGGTAGGGAAAAAAAGAGGAGGGCAATAGTAATTGGGGACTCTATTGTTAGGGGGTCGGATAGGCGATTCTGTGGACGCAGTCGGGAGACCAGGATGGTGGTCTGCCTCCCTGGTGCCAAGGTCTTGGACGTGTCTAAACGTGTCCAAGATATCCTCAAATCAGAGGGAGAGGAGCCTGAGGTCGTGGTACATATAGGTACCAATGACATAGGTAAAAAAAGGGAAGAAGGGAGGATTTAAGGACTTGGGAGGAGAGTTGAGGAAAAGGACCAAAAAGGTAACAATCTCAGGATTACTGCCTGTGCCACGTGACAGTGAGAGTAGAAATGGAGCAAGGTGGAGGATAAATGCTTGGCTGAAAGAATGGTGCAGAGGGCAGGGATTCAAGTTTCTGGATCATTGGGACTTCTTTTGGGGTAGGTGGGACCTGTACAGAAAGGATGGGTTGCACTTGAACCCGAGGGGGTCCAATATCCTGGCGGGGAAATTTGCAAAGGCCACTGGGGAGACTTTAAACTAGAATGGTTGGGGCGAGGGATGCAAATAGCAAAAGCTAGTAGACAGAATGGGAGGCAGGAAGCAGAAAAGGGAAGCACTCGGACACAAGAGGAGAAAGAAAAAAAAGGAAATAAACAGAGAATAAGAGATGGGGGGTTTCTTAAATGTGCATATTTTAACGCTAGGAGCATTGTAAGAAAGGTGGATGAGCTTAGAGTCTGGATAGACACCTGGAAGTATGATGTTGTGGCGATCAGTGAAACATGGTTACAGGAGGGCTGTGATTGGAAACTAAATATTCCAGGATTTCGTTGCTTCAGGTGTGATAGAATTGGAGGGGCAAGAGGTGGAGGTGTTGCATTGCTAGTCAGGGAAGATATTACAGTAGTGCTTTGGCAGGATAGATTGGAGGGCTCATCTAGGGAGGCTATTTGGGTGGAACTTAGAAGTGGGAAAGGTGTAGAAACACTTATAGGGGTATATTATAGACCGCCAAATGGGGAACGAGAATTGGAAGAGCAAATATGTAAAGAGATAGCAGATATTAGTAGTAAGCACAAGGTAGTGATTGTGGGAGATTTCAACTTTCCACACATCGACTGGGAAACACATTCTGTAAATGGGCTGGATGGTTTGGAGTTTGTAAAATGTGTGCAGGATAGTTTTTTGCAGCAATACATAGAGGTGCCTACTAGAGGAGGGGCAGTGCTGGACCTCCTGTTAGGAAATGAGACGGGACAGGTGGCGGAGGTATGCGTAGGGGAGCACTTCGGGTCCAGTGATCACAATACCATTAGTTTCAATATAATTATGGAGAAGGACAGAACTGGGCCTAGGGTTGAGATTTTTGATTGGAGAAAGGCTAACTTTAACGAGATGCGAGATGATTTAAAAGGAGTGAACTGGGACATTTTGTTTTATGGGAAAGATGTAGAGGAGAAATGGAGGACATTTAAAGGGGAAATTTTAAGAGTACAAAATCTTTATGTTCCTGTTCGGTTGAAAGGAACCAGTAAAAATTGGAAAGAGCCCTGGTTTTCAAGGGAAATTGGACATCTTGTTCGGAAAAAGAGGGAGATCTACAATATTTATAGGCAGCATGAAGTAAATGATGTGCTTGAGGAGTATAAGGAATGTAAAAAGAATCTTAAGAAAGAAATTAGAAAAGCTAAAAGAAGATATGAGGATGCTTTGGCAAGTAAGGTGAAAGTAAATCCAAAGGGTTTCTACAGCTATATTAATAGCAAAAGGATAACAAGGGATAAAATTGGTCCATTGGAGAGACTGAGTGGACAGCTATCTGCAGAGCCAAAAGAGATGGGGGAGATATTGAACAATTTATTTTCTTTGGTATTCACCAAGGAGAAGGATATTGAATTATGTGAGGTAAGGGAAACTAGTAGAGTAGCTATGGATACTATGAGTTTCAAAGTAAAAGACGTACTGGCACTTTTGAAAAATATAAAAGTGGATAAGTCTCCAGGTCCTGACAGGATATTCCCTAGGACATTGAGGGAAGTTAGTGTAGAAATAGCCGGGGCTATGACAGAAATATTTCAAATGTCATTAGAAACGGGAATAGTCCCCGAGGATTGGCGTACTGCGCATGTTGTTCCATTGTTTAAAAAGGGTTCTAAAAGTAAACCTAGCAATTATAGACCGGTTAGTTTGACTTCAGTGGTAGGCAAATCAATGGAAAAGATACTTAGAGATAATATATATAAGTATCTGGATAAAGAGGGTCTAATTAGGAACAGTCAACATGGATTTATGCCTGGAAGGTCATGTTTGACTAATCTTCTTGAATTTTTTGAAGAGGTTACTAGGGAAATTGACGAGGGTAAAGCAGTGGATGTTGTCTATATGGACTTCAGTAAGGCCTTTGACAAGGTTCCTCATGGAAGGTTGGTTAAGAAGGTTCAACTGTTGGGTATAAATGCAGGAATAGCAAGATGGATTCAACAGTGGCTGAATGGGAGAAGCCAGAGGGTAATGGTGGATGGCTGTTTGTCGGGTTGGAGGCAGGTGACTAGTGGGGTGCCTCAGGGATCTGTGTTGGGTCCTTTGTTGTTTGTCATGTACATCAATGATCTGGATGAAGGGGTGGTAAACTGGATTAGTAAGTATGCAGATGATACCAAGATAGGGGGTGTTGTGGATAATGAAGAGGATTTCCAAAGTCTACAGAGTGATTTAGGCCAGTTGGAAAAATGGGCTGAAAGATGGCAGATGGAGTTTAATGCTGATAAATGTGAGGTGCTACACCTTGGCAGGACAAATCAAAATGGGACGTACATGGTAAAGGGTAGGGAATTGAAGAATACAGTTGATCAGAGGGATCTGGGAATAACCGTGCATAGTTCCTTGAAGGTGGAATCTCATATAGATAGGGTGGTAAAGAAAGCTTTTGGTATGCTAGCCTTTATAAATCAGAGCATTGAGTATAGAAGCTGGGATGTAATGTTAAAATTGTACAAGGCGTTGGTGAGACCAAATCTGGAGTATGGTGTACAATTTTGGTCGCCCAATTATAGGAAGGATGTCAACAAAATAGAGAGGGTACAGAGGAGATTTACTGGAATGTTGCCTGGGTTTCAACAGCTAAGTTACAGAGATTGGTTGAATAAATTAGGTCTTTATTCTCTGGAGCGCAGAAGGTTAAGGGGGGACTTGATAGAGGTCTTTAAAATGATGAGAGGGATAGACAGAGTTAATGTGGACAAGCTTTTCCCTTTGAGAATAGGGAAGATTCAAACAAGAGGACATGACTTTATAATTAAGGGACAGAGGTTTAGGGGTAACATGAGGGGGAACTTCTTTACTCAGAGAGTGGTAGCGGTGTGGAATGAGCTTCCAGTGGAAGTGGTGGCGGCAGGTTCGTTGGTATTTAAAAATAAATTGGATAGGCATATTAAGGATGAGAAGGGTATGGAGGGTTATGGTATGAGTGCAGGCAGGTGGGACTAAGGGAAAAAAGTTGTTCGGCACGGACTTGAAGGGCCGAGATGGCCTGTTTCCGTGCTGTAAAATTGTTATATGGTTAAATCCATTAAATTACTTCCACAGTACTAACATCTAGTGCTAAAGGGTTATTTCATCTGAACATATCCATGAATACAGTATATTTCGAAACAACATAAATCAACTCTTGTCCTCTTTTTCGGAAGTCTTTTGGATCAAGAATGCCTTACTGCCATTACAGTTTTAGACAATACAATAGGTGCAGGAGTAGGCCATTCGGCCCTTCGAGCCATTCAATGTGATCATGGCTGATCATCCACAATCCTGCCTTCTCCCCATTATCCTGCCTTCTCCCCATATCCCCTGACTCCGCTATCTTTTAGAACCCTATCTAGCTCTCTCTTGAAAGTATCCAGAGAACCTGCCTCCACCGCCCTCTGAGGCAGATAATTCCAGACTCACAAATCTCCGTGTGAAAAAGTGTTTCCTCGTCTCCATTCTAAATGGCTTACCCCTTATTCTTAAACTGTGGCCCCTGGTTCTGGACTCCCCCAACCAAGAACATGTTTCCTGCCTCTAGCGTGTCCAAACCCTTAATAATATTATGTTTCAATGAGATCCCCTCTCATCATCTAAATTCCAGAGTATACAAGCCCAGCCGCTCCATACCCTCAGCATATGACAGTACCGCCATCGCGGAAATTAACCTTGTGAATCTACGCTGCTCTCCCTCAATAACAAGAATGTCCTTCCTCAAACCCGGAGACCAAAACTGCACACAATATTCCAGGTGTGGTATCATGAGGGCCCTGTACAACTGCAAAAGGATCTCTTTGGTCCGATACTCAACTTCTCTTGTTATGAAGGCCAACATGCCATTCGCTTTCTTCACTGCCTGCTGTACCTGCATTCTTACTTTCATTGACTGATGAACAAGGACCCCCAGATCCTGTTGTACTTCCCCCTTTCCCAACTTGACACCATTTAAATAATAATCTGCCTTCCTGTTTTTGTTACCAAAATGGATAACCTCACATTTATCCACATTAAACTGCATCTGCCATGCATCTGCCCACTCACCCAACCTGTCCAAGTCACCCTGCATTCTCATAGCATCTTCCTCACAGTTCACACTGTCACCCAGCTTTGTGTCATCTGCAAATTTGCTAATGTTATATGTAATCCCTTCATCTAAATCATTAATATATATTATAAATAGCCGCGATCCCAGCACCGAGCCTTGCGGTACCCCACTAGTCACTGCCTACCATTCTGTAAGAGACCCGTTAATCCCTACTCTTTGTTTCCTGTCTGCCAATCAATTTTCTATCCATGACAGCACTCTACCTCAATACAACGTGCCCTATTTTTGCCCATTAATCTCCTATGTGGGACCTTATTGAATGCTTTCTGAAAGTCCAGGTACACCACATCCTTGTCCATTTTCCTAGTTACATCCTCAAAAAATTCCAAAAGATTAGTCAAGCATGATTCTTAAATCCATGCTGATTCTGACCGATTCTACTGGTATCCACAGGGGTTCTGTGGTGGTTTATAAGGCCACGTGGTTAATGTTGGAATTCTAGATTCTTCCACACAAAAAGTAGAGATGATTGAATGCCAAATGAAGTAACAAGGCATCAAAAAGCGGATTGTTTCCCCAATGAACTCTGAAAACTCAGGAGTAATAAAAATGAGTCACAAAACTAAATAGCCTTGTCTTCCAGATCCAAGTCAAAGATGCTATTACAAAGCTTTAATAGATGCCATAATCAAGACCATCTTCAAGGCAGGAAGAAAGTACCATTGTAGTCACTGCAAAGGAGACATACACAAAAACAGCCACTGTCAGATGGATTCTCCCCCATCCAGAGGCAAAATGGACATGATCTTTACAGTGCAATAACTTCAAGAAAAATGCAGGTAGTTACGTAGACTTTTTCAACCTCACCAAAGTCTTTGATTCCAAAAGGGACATTGGAACATCCTCCTCAAATTCAACTGCTCACGGAAATTCATGTCTATTTCTACTAAATACGAAATTAGAAATTATCAGTTATTCGCAGCGAACATTGGTGTCAAACAATGCTGTGTCAATGCTCCAGTGCTTTTCTCAATCATTTTTACTGCAATGTTACACCTCATCTCTAACAAACTTCCTGCAGGAGTGGAGCTAATCTTCAGATTAATGAGAAATTGTTGATTGTGCAGCTCAACTACACTCCAGGAACAAACCAATACCCCAATAAATACTATATTCATGCAATTACAATATTTCCAAAAAAATTCCAAGCATCCAAACCCAAAATGGCAAGTTCTAATTTAAATATATTTTAACATCTTCCTTCATCATGCCTTCACAGACCCACCATTTCACATTGCACCTCACACTTCAGCTTCCAGTGGCCACTGAACCTTTTGTTTCCACTGTTGACCCCTTTGGATAATGGGTAATGGTGCAACTGGCAGAGCTGTTTCCTCACAGCCGCCAGAAGCCCGGGTTTGATCCTGACTTCAGTGCTGTCTGTGTGGAGTTTGCACATTCTCCCTGTGATTGCTTGGGTTGCCTCTGGGTGCTCCAATTTCCCCTCACATCCTAAAGATGTGCTGGTTTGTAAGTTAATCAACGTCTGTAAAATCTTCCAGTCTTGCTTTAAAGTAAATTGCTGGCTGTGCAGAGGAAGTGATGCAATAAAAGAGAGCGCCCAAAGTAAGTCCCTCCCAGCGCTTTAAAAGATCTCTTGTCCCTCACACCAATCTTTCTCAGGGTTGTCCTGGAAGCAGCAGTATAATTCGAGAAACCAAGGCACGTTTAGGCAGTCAACAAGAAAACTGATCCAGGTTAGACAGAGTTTCACCGCCACCTTCTTTAATTTTATCATCTGCATTTGGTGTTCCTGCTGTTTGTTCCTGGTGTTCCTGCTATGGCGACCTTTACATCAGTGAGACCAAGCAGACTAAGCGACCATTTTGCCAAACATTCAGTCTGCCAAGGCCTGCTGGATCTTCCAGCTGCAAACCATTTAAAATCTCCTTCCCATTCCCATACTGATTTTTTTTTGTCCTGGGCCAAATCCATTGCCAGAGTGAGGCCACATGCAAACTGGAGGAACAGTACCTCATATTCCGCCGAGTAGCTCACAACTTAATGGTATGAACACTGAATTCTAAAATTTCAGGAATTCTAAAATCTCACACTTTTTGTCTTTTCTTCTCTGGCCTTTGTCCAACTATCTACCAATCAAAAAAAAACCCTCACCTATATCCACCTATCACTTGCCAGGTTTGTTGTGCCTCTATCTCTCTTCCAGCTTTCACCCCTTCCCCCAGAACAATCACTGTGAAGAAGGGTCCCAACTGAAATGTCAACCATCCACATTCTCCAGAGATCTGCCTGAGTTACTCCAAGAGTTTGTGTCCTTTTTGTAAACCAGCATCTCCAGTTCCTTGTGTCTCCTTCTCAACCTTTCCTATTCATGTCCCTGTCCAAGTGTCTTTGAATTGTTGTATTTGTATCTGCCTCAACTACTTAAACTCACAGCTTGTCCCCAATCATTCTAAATCAATGTCCTCTGCCTCTTGATTCCCCTAACCTGGGAAAAAATATTCTGTGCATTCAGCCTATCTAATCCATTCATTACTTAATACAGCATTATAATACAAGACCTACGCTCTGAATAAAGTCCTAGCCTACCAAACCTCTTGCTATAGCTCGGGCCCTGTAGTCTTGGCAATATCCTTGTAAGTCTTCTCTGCACTCTTTCAAGCTTAATGGCATCTTTCCTATCGTAGGGTGACCAAAATGGCACAAGAATACAAATGCGCCTCCTATATTCTTTTGTCCATGTTCTCACACCAACTGCTTGCATTCACTTATTGATCAAATAACATTGTTTACATCTTATTTTCATGGTCATCCCAGTTTTACCCTGTCAGAGCCATCCACCGCCTCCATCCTCCCTACAGTTTCCTTCCTAATTCCTAGGAAAGATCTTTGTGCTGAACTGCTGACTTAGTTTCTCTTCCCACAGATGCAGCTCGACCTGGAAATATTTTCAGCATTTTCTGTTTTTATTTTATTTTCTGGTATCTGTAGTTATTCTGAATTTCACCTTTAAGCTAACTGATGTAGCAAGTCAGTCTGTCCTTCCTGAAGCCCGTGGTCAGCAAACTCCCTCCCAGGAGCCAACAAAGCTCCAGGACAGCACACTTTCACAACCCATATAGCTGTAACACTATATTCTGCATTCTGTTTCCTTTCTCTTTTTGCACTACCATTTGTACTCACTTATGGTATAATTGCACTCATGTATAGTACGATTTGCCTGGATACCACTCAAATTTTTTCAGTGTATCTCCCAAATCATGTCAATAATGACCCAATACCATTAGCCTCTAGAATTCACCCATTCCCCAGTACCAATCAGTAAAAATGAGACCGGACATGCTCTTAGCTGCCATCAAGCGCTCTTGTCTACATATGTGGGCCTAAACAATGGAGAGGAATCACAATCAAGCCTGACAATTTCCTCCTCTGAAGTTTAAACTATTTTTCAGCATGGGTAATTGAGTAATTCATGGCTGAATCACGTACTTCTGACTGCAGACCAAGGCACTACCACAACTAAAGTAAAAAGGTTTAAACACTTTTAAAACATATTAGCAATGAAGAATATCGATCTCACAACTGAAATGACAGATGTATATTCCTTTGAAAAATATTTGCAGCAAGTTTATTGATAAATCATGGTGAAAATTCATACAGAGTACTTGTCTCATGATAACCGAACGATGATGCAATATCCAATACCATTTTGAAGGCGGTCAGTGATGATTTGCTGGGATTCTGCAAGCATGAACTTCCTGTGGATGCTGAGCGTCAGAAAGTTATTCTGACTGGGGCTTCAGTTGCTTGTGTACAGCCACACTTTATCAGCACAGTTCCTAGCCAGGAGTCATGTCCCCTGACTAGATATTCTATTAACTAAGCTAGAAATGGTAGGACGTGCACGGAGGCTAACTGTAGCACTCAGGTTCCTGACTGAGTGCTACAGTTATAACTCGAAGCACAAGGAGAGTCACATTCTAAAGGCAGGCTCTCTGGTGACAGGACTTGGTCTCACCATAAGACCACCAAAGCCCTTAACATTAAACCAGCTGTGCACCTCAGTCGAACATTATTTAAAACTATCGTGATCACCATGATCTCATGTTATTTATCATCGCTTTTCAACTCCTGCTCCAGAACAGGCAACTGTTTCCCAACTTCATGAGAAATACTAAGCACAAGTTGAGAGTCATGTTAAAAATAAATCAGAAAAACCTCCAAACAGATTTAAAGAGGTCTCATTGCACAAATCCTTCTGGTGACGAGACACTATTAGTTTATGGTTAGCTTCATATTTTTGGAGTGAAGGGCCAAGGTTTGGGAGCTGAAACTGGAGTTCATATGTGCTTCACTGCTGTGCCTAGCGTGAATCCCAACAGCTCTAGCCACATCCTACGAACAAAATGCCCTCTCTCTGAGCACTCACTTCCTCAGGCAGGCCTGCTTGAGGTAGGCCTAGCTTCTCTTGTTGACAGTGATCCAAGCCTCCTCCTTCGGTGTCGTTACAAGGTCATATTTCATTTCCACCACCTGGCCTTCCACGGGGTGCAAGCTCAGCTTCTTGATCAGTGTGCTCAGCATTATAGTAGCCACAGTGTAAGCGAACCTATCAGGAAGGAAGGCACACACATGCTGTCACCGGGATCACTGAGAGGTACAGGTGGTTACAATAACGTTGCATAGCCACAGGGTTATTTACTGCTTATATTTCTGTCTAGAACCCCTCTGAAATACAACAAGTGCCTTTCCTGTTCTCTGATTTTCATTGTCATGCCTTTGGCGAATGAACAGTACCCTTAAGAATTGTATTAGAAGCATACCACAGGAGGCAAAGTTGTAGTGCAGTATGTCAGCATCTAAACTGGGGCACTGAAAGCCACTGTGTTGGTATCATATTTATAGCCAGTCAAAGACCATTCACCCCGACTGACACAATCCTGTACACAAGGCTCATCTCACTCCATTTAACCATTGCTTTTTATTTATTTTTCCTTTATGTGTTTGTCCAGCTTCTTTCCTTTCCACTGGGTGTGGTGTGTGTTCGATTGAAAATAACCCAATTAATTCGTAGCAATAAAAAGGTGTTCAGTACTTCCTTCAATATCTTTACTACATCTGGAAGATACCATTAAGTAGTTAAATAGTGTGTTGAAGAACTCTAGAAAGGAGCATAGAAAACAGAAGCCATGCAATGATATTCTCTTCCAGGGCACGGGGTCCATGGGCATAGCTCCACCTCCCGGTACATCACCCAAAGGAAGACACTTCATAGGGAGGCCGAATGTAACAGGCCATTTGACTACAAAGGGAGCACCTGGCTCAAATCATTCCCTGTGTGAATTTTGGCAGCAACTGGTTTCCAGTTTAAATTGACAAACTCCTCAGGAAATGAGGCATCACTGTAAATTTAGAATCGCTGTACTCTTCTCGGTGGATACAGAAGATTTGCTAATTTGTAGAGAGGCGGATTTTCCCTGTATCGTGGCCCATATTTGGTCCCCTATTAACAATAGTATTTAAAAACAAACAATCTGATCATTACCGTTTGGAAGAACCTGCAGTGCACAAATTGGCTGCCATTTTTCCTGCAATACAACAGTGATCACACACTTTAGTCGTAAAAGGCTTTGGTGCAATCGGAAAGGCCCCTTTTTAAATACAGATGCTTGTGGAATATATGCAATGAGAGATATTTGTTATATATAAGTTGTAAAAACAGTCTGGCCTCAAAGGACAAAGGAAGAATTGAGTTAAACTTCTCAACTCAAAGACACTTAACTCTGCTACTCTGAACTAATCAAAGAGTATTGGAAAAGGGTAAATATTTCAACTTGATCCAGACAAACAGAGCCCCCTACTGCTTTACCTGAGCTCTGGGCATTCTAGGCTTCCAGAAAATCCCAATAATGTAAACTGTTTCCTGGCAGCTTCATTATTGAACCTTTCAGGATCAAACCTACAGAAAATTGGGATAGAAGTCACAATTAGAGATGATTTGTCTGAATAATGCACAGATTTTTGCTGGCCAACACTACAACAAAGTTCTAGTGTTATTTGAAGATGAAGATTTACAAAAACAAATGTACAGTCATGCACATATTCACTGCGAATCATTACAGCAACACTTGATCTTAAAGTTTACATCCCAGTTTTTAAACATGTCAATTATCCTGCCTGTTCCCATTGCTGTTCAAATTCCCTCATCATTCTTTGAGTCACTCTTTGAAAATCACTAATGTTTAAAAAGGAACTGCAGATGCTGGAAAATCGAAGGTAGACAAAAATGCTGGAAAAACTCAGCGGGTGCAGCAGCATCTATGGAGCGAAGGAAATGGGCAATGTTTCAGGCAGAAACGTTGCCTATTTCCTTCGCTCCATAGATGCTGCTGCACCCGCTTGGTTTTTCCAGCATTTTTGTCTACCTTTGAAAATCACCATGTATTTGACAATCTGCCCTAGTAGCTCCTTAAGCAGCTCCCCATTGATATGTTTTGTTCAATAATGTTCTTATGAAGTGTTGGAATGCATTTGTTCTCTTGAATATGCACAAGCTGAATCTACTGTTGTTATTCATTATGCTATTTAAACACTAAATTTCAATAAATTGAGGCCTTAGAACAGATTCCAGGAATAAACCAATTATTATATCCAGATAATTGGAGGACACATCCATTATCCCCATTCTTAGCTCTACCGTCAGACCAACTTCCAACATAAAATAACTTGACTCCAATTTTTACAATAGAGCATTTTGTTGTTGTGTATCTATCTGATGAATCTTAAGGGACATTGTAGGAGTGTTCCACTGCACTCAACCTTATGTTGTACTCTACAAGGATGGTAAAGAGCTCTGCACCACATCCAAACCACCTATTCCTGGCATCTGACGGATGGGTCAGAGTACACCAGCAATGTTTCTGACCTGGGATTGGCACTTACCAACTTCGAAAACTTTAAATCCCCAATGCTGATATTTGTCACTTTATTTGGGACAAACATTCACAGAACAGGCACAATCAAACACAAGTTTGTAGATACCTGTATGGTAAATGCCACGAAGCGTCATCTTGAAGCACTACTCCAAGGGCATAAATAACCAGAGCCTGCGGAAGAGAAGGATGTAAGAATGTGAATGACACAGGAGAGGTAGGGGTGGTGTCAGTGATTCGCATGAAGTTATGTATTTGAAACAAGTCTTGGTATGAGTGAGTCTGAAGAAAGTTCTCGACCCAAAAAGTCACCCATTCCTTCTCTCCAGAGATGCTGCCTGTCCCGCTGAGTAACTTCAGCTTTTTGTGTCTATCTTTGGTATGAGTTAACGAGGGTGTAAGTGTGCTCTAAACAACCAGTGGGTACTTCAGCATGCGCTCAGTGCAGAAGGTGAAAGTCAAGTGGAGCTGCTGAGGGCTCATCACTCTGGCCTTACCTCTTTTGGGATGAGGTGTTGGTTGATGTTCCCTTCCAGTTCCTGAAGGCGTGCTGCAACTGGGGTCAGCTTTGCTGCTCGGACCGTCTCACTTAGAACTTGTTGACAGTACCTGTACCAGAGGACAAAGCTGGTTATAACCTTAGCACAGAAACCAACTGCAGGTTCACACTTTCTGATATGGCAAGCTGTGGTCCGGCAACTCCCAAGAGCCAGCAAGTTTTGAATCTGTCGTACATATCAGAACTAATTAATTAATTCTAACTGAGCTGTAACAAAGATGTAAAATTAACTAAGATCGGTACTAATCGGTAGCTAATGAACCAACCAGCGCAACATTTGCAATTGTGGCCGACAGCACTTCCACCTTATAGAAACCTATGGACATTACTTGGAACCCTTACATTACTTTGGGAATGTCTATATTTAAAAAGAACAATTATCGGGGAAGAGGAAGATGATCAGGGACCAGTTTCAGTTGTCCCAAGGGTGCCGGGCTTGGATGAATAGCAATGAAGTAATCTTCTTCTTGCGTATGGCGTGCACAGCCTAAAGTTGTAGGACAACTTGTTCTACTTGATCTTATTTGATTGCATGCCTGTTTGATTGCATTCGTCGAACCAGGGCAGACCATGTGAAGGTTGCAATCTTCCACCCCAATTAAGTAATAAAAAAGGTCTTCTCATCTGTACGCTGGAAAAGATACACACATTGGGCCAGCCATATTTTCAAAATAGTGCCAAGGGATTTTTTTATATCCACCCGAGTGAGCAACTCTGATAGTTGAGCATTGCCTCGATGCTGCCTGGAGTGTCAGCCTGGATTATGGTTGCAAGAACTACACTTTGAGAAGAGAATTGACTAGGAATTTTGCTCCATATCACTGATTGTCACTCCATGTCACTGTCTCCTGAGATTAAGGATAATGGAATCATTCATGGCTTCTGTGCCTGATCCAGTAAATGGCCCAGACTCCAGGTCACTGACGAATGGCCCTTGGGTTAGAGATTAGAATATGATAGAATTGTGGTTATGTTATCAGACAAGTATTCGAGTTAATGATCTAGAGGTGCAAGTTGGGTAATTTAAATTTGTTTAAAATGTGAAATTAAAGAACCAGTATCATCCAGTGATAGGAGTGAATGAACGTGATTATCTAGAAGATCTGTTGTGTTTACCCAGTTAGGTCAATATACAATACGACCTACTTACCTTCTCAACTTGTACCCACTTGGTATCAGGCCGTTTCAGGAACCACAAGAAATGCTGACTTTGCCAGCAATGTACACAATCATTCGATGATTATAAAACAGAGAGGATACAAGACGAACCCTTCACCTAAATAGAATCTATTGATATTGACTGCCATTACTGCTTGTGTTCTCCACTTAGAGTCATACAGTGATACATTGTAGAAACAGGCCCTTCAGCCCAACTGGTCCACACCGGCCAAGTGTCCCAGCTACACTAGGCACACTTGCCAGCGTTTGGTCCATATCCCTCAAAACCTGTCCTATCCATGTGCCTGTCCAACGGTTTCTTAAACAACGGGATAGTCCCAGCCTCAACTACCTCCTCTGGAAACTTGTTCCATACAGCCATCACCCTTTGCGTGAAAAGGTTATCCCTTGGATTCCTATTAAATATTTTCCCCTTCACCTTGAACCTATGTCCTCCGGTCCTCGATTCTCCTACTCTGGGCAAAAGTCTCTGTGCATCGACCCTCTCATGATTTTGTATACCTCTATAAGATCTCCCCTCATCCTCCTGCGCTCCATGGAATAGAGACCCAGCCTGCTCAACCTCTCCCTATAGCTCACACCCTCTAGTCCTGGCAACATCCTCGCAACTTCCCCAAACTCATCTTAGTTGAATCAAAATAAGTGATTAGTTTACCCAGGTAATTGTGCAGTTGGGATTTGGAACACGAGTAGTTTAGAAGTTTAAATGCATGTATTTGAGCAACAAGGTACCGATCACCTCCAACAGTGTAATCCAATAAATTTAAACCCTTCCCACAAAATTCCTCTAGAAGCCATTTACAACCAGCAGAATCCCACCACAGCTTTGCTGGTTGTCAAACCAATAAGGAATTTTCAATGTACCGGTATACTAAGTCCCAAGTGAGAGAGTAGTAGTGGAAAATAATTTTCTGACTGCAACTTTATGACCTGTGGCGTATTACAAGAATCAGTGCCAGGATCCTTGTTATTTGTTTTATATATTAATAACTTGGATGGGAATATAAAGGTATAGTTAGTAAATTTGTGGATGACATGCAAGTTGCTGGATGGCAAGAAAGGTTTGCTATTGCTACAGAATGATATATATCAACCGGAAAGTTGGGCAGAACATTGTCAGAAATAATTTAATCCCAACAGTGGGAGATGATGCATTTTAGCTGTCAATAAGAGGGAGGATCTATACAGTAATTAATAGGGCACTAAGGAACATTGATGAACTGCGGCCCATGGGAGTTCCCTAAAGTAACAACACAGGTAAACAGGATAGTGAAGGTGGCATCTGGCATGTTTGCCTTCATATGTCAGGGCCTGGAATATAAAAGTGGGGATGTTATGTTGGATCTTCACTAAATACTGGTTAGCTCGCACATTTGAGTATTGTGTGAAGTTCTGGTTGCCATATTATAGGAAGGATGTGGATGCATTAGAAAGTATGTAGAGAGGTTTTACTAAGACATTGCCTGGATTGGAGGACTTTAGTAATGGGGAGAAGTTTGGATACACTGATCCGGTTTCCCCCCTGAAGTGAGAGATTGAGGGATGACATGACAGAGACATATAAAATTATAAGAGACATAGTTTGTGTAGGAAGGAACTGCAGATGCTGATTTAAACCAAAGATAGACACAAAAAACTGGAGTAACTCAGCGGGATAAGCAGCATCTCTGGAGAGAAGGAATGGGTGACTTTTCGGGTCGAGAACTTTCTTCCGACTCACTCATACTAAGACTTGTTTCAGATACTTAACTTCATGTGAATCACTGACACCACCCCTACCTCTGTGTCATTCACATTCCAGCATCCTTTTCTCCAGCTTTTTGTGTCTATCCAGAGATATTGTTAGGGTAGATGGTCAAAATATTTTTCCCTCGATCAAAAGCAAGAAACCATAGATTCAAGGTGAGAGAAGCAGTTTAAAGGTGGTTTCCACCAGGTGGCGCTTCGATGGCTGCCTCGCATACAGTCTCTCTGTCCTTTCTTTTTTTTGTTATTTTTAGTGTGTTTAAAAAGTATGTGTTAATGTTCTCTGGTTTGTTTTATGTGGGGGGTGGGAAACTTTTTTCAATCTCGTACCTTGCCGGAGATGCGATTGTTTTCCGGATCATATCTCCGGTCGCTCTGCGAACCTGTCATCATGGAGCTGGAGGCCTTGCTCGGGACTGACTCTGAGCCCCACTGCGGGGCGTGGACTTACCATCGGAGCCGATTCCTTGCCTGGGATCGACTACGACCCCAACCACGACTTGCAGACTTTAACATCAAGGAGCTCGCAGTCTCGGGTTGAGATCGACGTCGGGAAGCTCCAAAAACCGCATGACGTTCAACTAGCCCCGACCCGTGGTCAGATCGCCCGGCGCGGGGAAGTTGAGATTCCCCCCGATGCAGGAGCTTGATCGCCCTGACGAGGAGGCCCGCCGCCGGCTACGGGAATAAGATCATCCCGTCAACGGAAGGTTAGAGGCCCCCGACCGCTAGAGGACAAAGAAGGGAGAGATTGAACTTTTTTTCGCATTCCATCACCGTGCGGAATGTAGAAGAGTCACTGTGGTGGATGTTTATGTTAAAATATATTTGCGTGTCCTGTTCCTTTTAATTGATATGACTGTATGGCAAACCAAATTCCTCGTATGTTGCAAAACAAATTTGGCTGATAAAGTATGATTATGATTTCAGGAAGAAGTTTTTTTTTTTGAGAGAACAGTTGACATCTGGAACAAGTTGCCAGAGGAATCAGATACAACTACTACATTTGACATTTATATAGGCACTTAAATTGACACGTTAAAGAAGAATCTAAGAAGCAAATGGGAAGGGTCTCGACCCGAAACGTCACCCATTCCTTCTTTCCAGAGATGCTGCCTGTCCCACTGAGCTACTCCAGCTTTTTGTGTCCATCTATGGTGAGTAAAATAACCTGTTTCTATATTGTACAACTCTATAACTTTATTTGTGAGGGATAACCATATAACAATTACAGCACGGAAACAGGCCTTCTCGGCCCTTCCAATCCGTGCCGACCATATATTTCCCCCTAGTCCCATCTACCTGCACTCAGACCATACCCCTCCATTTCCTTCCCGTCCATATACCTATCCACTTTACTTTTAAATGTTAAAATCAATCCTGCCTCCACCACTTCTGCAGGAAGATCATTCCACACAGCCACCACTCTCTGAGTAAAGAAGTTCCCCCTCATGTTACCCCTAAACTTCTGTCCCTTAATTTTCATGTCATGTGGATAGGTGCACTTCACGTGGATAGCAATATCAGCACAAATACAATATCAAACATAAAGGTGGCTGGTAATTAGACCAAGGCTTCGCGACAAACAGATGTCAATCCCTCCACGAAAGATAACTTCTTTGTATGTTTTAGCCAGTCAAATCAAGCTTTGGAAACACACCCAGCATACATTACAGACTGCAGCTCCCACCACTGATCTACCCACATTCCTAACTCCAGGTGTTCCCGACCCCAAACATTCACCCAGTGGTAAGGTAACACCCACCGTAATACCCAGCATATTGGCCTGTAGGTGATCTGCAGACAGCAAGGCAGCATATCTTGATGACTTAACATAGAACTATTGAAAGCAAAATATATAAAAACTTACATTAACTCACAACTAGAAAATATAAAGGAAACATTGTGTTCCCTTTCTCGTTGCAGTTGGTATTCCACTAAGTAGGCTTTTGGATCCTCTGCTAGGTCCACCCTAGCCTAGAATCAGATTATCCAACATAAACATTGGGTGAACTCAGTGCATTTCTCTTCTGCCACTGAACACCATAGGAGTCCAATGGTGAAATTAAGCCAAGAAATGGTGGATGGAGATTGGTCAGTAAGTTTGGGACTTCATGTTGCAGTGGACCCGATGGTCTTTAAAAATAAATTCCAGCCACTAAGTTTGTTGTAATCGGAAACCACTTACATCCACAGTAATGGTTGATGGAGAGTCTTCAGACCCATTCCTGGTTACCTATGGTATGAAACAAGGCTGTGTGCTTGTTCTGACACTGTTTAGTTTGATGCTCTCTGCAATGCTGTCTGATGCCTGCACTGATAAAGACCGTGGAATCAACCTTAGATACAGGACTGACTGATGGTGTTGTTTTTATCCTAAAGAGACAAGGTTGCCAGTGCCTGTGACAACTTTGGTCTCACAATTAGCACAAAGAAAACAGAAATTGTGCACCAACCTGCACCAAAGAACAGAAGCAAACATCATTGTGAATGGTCAAAGGCTTTTAGTAGTGGACAAACTTACATACCTTGTTAACACTCTCTCAAGATCAACATTGAGGAAGAACCGAACAATGAGATTAAAAAAGCAGCTCTGCTTTTAGAAGATTGAGAAGTATGGGGACAAAGGGTAATCGGCCCATAGAACAACCTGAAGGTGCGGTATGCTGTTGTTATACCCACCTGTGCTTGTGAGACATGCATAATCTGCAGCAGACATGCCAGAACGTTTAAACGTTCCCACAAGACCTGCTGTGCAGAATACTTCACATCAAGTGGCAAGAAAAGATTCTTGAGACAGGAATTCTATCCCAGATAAATCTTGCAGCATCTACACTTTACTGGAAGAACCACAGGTCTGGTGGGCAAGAGATACAAGAAGAATATCTGACGACAATATACCAAAGCAGCTACTTTATGGAGAGCGGCATTGGAGCCAACAATCACGTGGTGGACAGAAAAAGGGATTCACAGGCCGCCTCAGAACATCCCAGAAAAGTTTCAACATTGACACTGGGAACAACAAGCATTAGATCATCTTGTTCAATGTATCTGCATAAAAAGTGGTGCATGTTCATATGAGGAATCTAGAATGGAGGAGGCAAAGAGGAAAATGGAATCTCAAAAATCAAGCATCCCTGCACCTCTGTCATCTGTGTGGAAGGAACCTGTGTGTCTGGATTAGTCTAATCAGCCATCTTCATACACATTTCAACATTATAGATGCAATGTCATGGTCTTACTTGAGAACGAGTGACAAACAACAAAAACAACTGGCACGTGCAGAGAAATACAAGCAGCTCTCAGTGAACTGCTGGCTTTTTCGAACAAAATCCCACCGATAAGTGTGTTGGAGTCAGAAACTACACCCTTTTGCCTTTTCAATTGCGATACATCACCTGAAAAGGGGCTTGAATGCAAATATTGCAACACACCTTAGTTTCTGCAACTTGTCGAAACTGAGCGGGCTGTTTCCCAGAACCTGGTTAACTTCTTGATATAGCTTCTCCTGCACTGATTTGGATGTGGCTAAAAAGTACATGGCCCAAATACACACTGTAGAAGAGAAACAGGATAAAATATCATAATTACAGACAGTGAATATCTACACTGCATTTGGCCATGAAAAAATAACCATGTAACAAGGAAGAAAGATAGACCTTCTGGTGAGCACTGGACAGAGAGGATACACAAAATGCTCAAAGATGAAAAGGTAGATTAGTAAGCCACAGACTGTGGAGAGCACAAAATTGAAAGGAAGAGGAGCTTGGATGAAAGGTAGAGGAAATAACAGGGAAGTATTTGAGGAAACAATGTTGGTGACGAAAAAGAACATAAAAGGGGTAGTGTACAGGAATGCTGCAGAAAGAATAGAAATGTTCAGGAGTGGAGGTAAAAAGTTGGAGAATCAAATTAACAGATGGGAGAATTAAATCTGCTCGTCTTCAGGTGTTTGCTAGAATTACAAAATAATCCGCTACAATTGATTTTCTCAAATTCTATTGAATAATATTGGAAAGTAATTAAGTAGGCCAAGAAGCCATATGAATAAAGCCTAATGTTGAGCAAAGTAGGAGTACTTGTAGACACTAGTGTGAAGTACCTGCTATACTTAAGATAAAGATTTTCATTGATTGGGAGATAAAATACACTTCTATATGTAATCATTGTGACATTAGACTGCAGTGGAAAAAACTTGGAATGGTTTGCTACCGTAAATGTTTTATACAAATAGAAAGATGCAATTTTTATATTCCAGAATGACACCCATGATCAGGCATGTGTCTTTCACTACCATTCTATTTAGATGTGGAGGTACTCACAATTTGCTGTAATCACTGATCCAGCCAATGAGAAGATCATACTGTCCTCCAAAACCTGGGGAAACAAGCAGAACTGTCACCACCACCTTTGTACAGACATGCATTTGAGCTTACTGAAGGATTAACATATCCAGTGACCTCATGGGCGGAAATCCTGGGGGGGGGGCTGTGTCCCCCCCCCCCCCCCCATGTTTTGAAACCTGGGCGCTACAGCCAGTCCCAGGTCAGCTTGCCTGCCCCGGGATTGGCTGTACCGCCCAGGTCGGCTCGCTTGCCCCAGGTCTGGCTGTAGCGCCCAGGTCGCCTGCATGCCCCGGGACTGGCTGCAGTTCCCAGGTCGCAAAAACAAATTAAAAACAAATATGCCTGCGGTCCGGATGATTTTGGGTTACAGGCTGGATCTGGCCCATGGGCCGTAGGTTGCCGACCCCTGTCCTAGATGTCAGGCCTCACTGTGTCCCCCCCCCCCCCCCCCTCATGTTTTAAAAGCGATTTCCGCCCATGTGTTGCAACAGAATATTCGCACAGAGGGAAGGATGGACTAGTAGAATGGGAAACATGTACAGCTGGAACAAACTTCTATGGTGATAGCTCCCAAGTGACTGCAGGAGAGCAGGTGCTGAAGAAAACAACAGGAGCCAGTAACAAATCCTCCCTCCGTTGTGATGGCAGAGGTCCTACCCATCAACTTGTCCTGTGACACGATGTGTGAAGGCATTATTTCTCAACCCTCACCACATCACCAACACAAAATAACAAGATAAAAAGGATAGGAAATATCCACACAACAACAGGACACGGATCTGGAAAACTGATGGGGTAGGGATTCATATCTGACGGGGCTTCACGCACTGATGAGACATGGTATATCTGTGGTTCCCTTCAGACTGTTGAAGATGGGGGTCTGTGGTTGTGATCCTCCTGCACAGTGACGGAAAATTGATTTGTCTCTCCCTTGTGCATTAGCTTTAAATAATCATCACTTCTACAACAGTTAAATGTCCAAAGACTTTCTCCAGAGCGATTAACAAAAAAGTAATGTTTCTGAACGTTTGGTTAAGGATTTCAGCTCATGAAGCGTTACCAATGGGGAGGTTCAGGTAGTGAATTCTAGAGCTTACACACGCACCAAGAATTGGAAGAACGCAGGAATTTGAAAACCCTGCCCTGCAACCCGAGGCCCCGCCCCATTCTGCTGTGCGACCACCCAGAGCCTGTACCTGTTTCTCACTCAGGTCACTCTGCAGTAAGGAGTCCATAAACACTTGACAGCTGATGTTTTTCCCCTTTCTCTCCTTCACCACTTTCTTCAGTGTAGCTTCCATTTCCTTGAGAGCTAGACAAAAGAGATTATCAATAATAAGGTACACCAATGATCAAAAACAATAAACAACGGTGAATATACATCTCAGTTACCCTTAAGTTTGTTCTGCATTCAGTAAGATCATGGCTGATTGTGGCCATACTAAATGTGTTTGGTATGCTGTATTTCTTTCAGTGACAATATACTTTCCAAGGAGTAATACCCAGAATCCAAATGTGATCTAACCACAGCTATATGTGGCAATAGTATTAATCCTTACCACTTGTCCTCCAGATATGAAGGCCTGCATACTATTAGCCTTTGGGATTACTTTCTGCACCATGTACCTAAATCCCTAAACCTTCACTGTTTCCAGATTTTCACATTGAGAGAACACTATTCTATTTGTCAGTCCAAATATAACAACCACACATCTGCCCAAACAGATGCTACCTTATGCTTTATTCTGTGAATATTTCTCCACATTTTAATTCTTATAAAAACACTGCTTGAAAGACTGCCTCTCCTTCTGCTCTTAGTAAACTTGGATTTGTGATTGTGAGTAGAAGGACAAGTTGCAATCCCAATGTAGGTTTGAGCAAAGAAATATAGAAATCGTCCTTATTTCCACAAAGTATGTTTAGCAATAGACTTTTAAAGGGATGTTGATAAAAGGGAGACTGTGGAAGGGGTGGGGAGTAACAGAGAGGGAGGCAGGGGGAAATTGAGAGGCAGGGCAGCGGGAGAAAGGGGGAGGAGGGATGGAGGGGCAATCGAGAGGTACAGGCCGAGAGAGGGGAGACCAGTAGGAGTAAAGTGGAATTGTCAGATTTTAAACGGGAATAATTATTTCAATGTGAAATGCAAAACTTGATCACACCATTTCCCATGCATTGGAGGATGGTTTAAAATCAGTAACAAGAATTCTCGATGCCCGATTTCCTCAGTGTCAATTGGTGCCTGACACCAGTACATAGAGATATAATTAATAGAATTCTGAAGTCTAAATGCTAAACTGAATTGTGGAAGTCACCAGCCCTGCAATGTGAATCTGTTTCTGATTCTCCTGCACTTGATCTTCTTGCACCATATTTCTTCTGCTATATAATTAATTCACCTAGAAATGACAAGAGGTCCTAACAGATCTGAAATGCCGCATTCAAATTATCATGAGGGTTGCTTCACAATGATGTTCCTCTAATTCAGCATTTTTAATTCAAACAACTCAGTGTTGAAACATCATCCAGCTCTTTTGAAGATGATTTTAAATCTAAGACCACTGCAAAAATGGAGACTCGTTTTTCTTCATTTTTTTCAGTCAAAAAGAACAGACTATTTTCCAAACAGTGAAGGGATGGGAACAGCGGCATTAAAATGTCATGGGTTACACAAAAAGCCGGAGAAACTCAGCGGGTGCAGCAGCATCTAAGGAGCGAAGGAGATAGGCAACGTTTCGGGTCGAGACATGGGATGGGTACAAAAAATATTCCCCAAGGTTCAGATTGCTGGACTGAATGTACAGCACAAAGAAAGGCACCAACAGATTGACTAACCTGGGTTCCCTTCCTCTTGCCAAAAGAGTAAAGGGCCTGTCCCACTTGGGCGTCATTTGCGCATCATGCAGGGATATTTGTGAATCCCAAAATCCTGGGGCGTCGCGTGCTATAGCGCGTCATTGCCTACGCCACCATGCCTCACCACGCGCTATGCGCGCGTCACGACGTGCACGGCGTGCGTCGTGACGCGTAAATTATGTCGTTTAAATGATGCGCAAATGACGTCCAAGTGGGGCAGGGCCTTTAGTGAGGGCAAGGTTGATGTGGTTAAAATGCTAATTGAATGTGACAAAGGTTTTTCAGCTGTGCACAGAATTTAAGCACAAAAGAACATGCTTACAGATTAAATATAATATGAAAGATAACAAGTAGTAGCATTACAGGTTGTTGAAGGAGTGACAAACATTAATAGGTTTCAAGGAGGAACCAAACCATCTTTTTTCAACACAATGGATTCCAATTTTTATAAACACAAAGGATTCAGAGTTATTAGAAGTGATACCAGAAATACTGTGGACAAGACTAGATAGATTGACAAATTGTTGACCAGCTATTTTTTTTTTAATTCTGCTATTTTTGTTGATTATATTTATACCTGACTGAATTTCAAACTGCCTTGTCAGACCAAGGGAACCATTCAATCAAATTTTATATCTAAGTTGTGAAGGTTCAATGTTGTGCCAATTCTTTCCTGTCCTGAACATGATTGAGGATGGATGCACAGGGAATATTATTTTGCCTTACTACATAGCAATCTCCTCGTGCTGTAGCAACCCCTGGCTACATTTGTCTAGAGAGTACGTATACAATGGCTTGGGGCAGAATGAGCTTTACTCTTTGCCCACAGGCAGAAATGCTCATGTACAGCACTAGTTAGTAGTCAGGACGGGAATCCCCAAAAGTTTACCCCTCTCTTGATCCGAGATGCAGATGAAAATGTAATGATAACTGGTGAGGCCTTATCAGAACATCAAATTCATCACAAGCTCAGAGTCAAAGGTGTAATTGGGATCTCTGGGTTAGATTTACTTAGACTTGGACATTGTTCCTCCCACACTGTTGAGTGCATTGGGCAGCAAGCATTCGCCATTCTGTTCGGTTATGTGCGACATCTTCCACCCTCGATAGGTTTGCATCCCGGGTTTCAAAATCCTTCTGGAATGTTTGTCTCCATGTGAGTTTTGGTTGGCCTCTTTTCCGTCAGGTTGCCATGTCATTGCTATCTTAGGTGCACGCTCTGGTGACATTCTGCGTACATGTCCTGCAAATTTCATCCTGCGTACCTCTATTTCCTGGCTGAGAGGCTTTGTTGCAGTTTCCTGGTAGATCTCCTCGTTTCTGATGTGGTCTTTGTAGCTCCAGAGCCACAGAGTGGGTTAGATTACAGCCATGATTTACAGGGAGTTTCATTAAAACTCACAACCACAAATCAAAATTACCTGCTTCGTAATGTTCCTTCCTGGGGGAGCTTTTATCCAGAGATCCATCCAAAAATCCTTTCCCGATCTCAGACCAAACCTGAAAACAAACACGGGATAGTGATACGCCTCTCGACCACCAGAATCCATGGTACATCTCTCTGAACATCATGATTCATGGCACGCCTGAAAGACCTAATAGTCAAATCTAATATAGTTTTTCAAAATGGAGTCGTTCTTCTTCTAATACAAAAGCATGGTCTAGTGGAACAAAAGAATGGCTCGGTGCCAAGTCTGAATGACTTTTCAAATTACATGTAACACAATATGAAGGACAGGTTGATTTTTAATAAAGACATTAAGATGGAAACATGCATAATAACGTGCTTCTTTCAAGGCCATAAAGAAGCCAAGATTAAAAAAAATAGCTGATGCTGCAGAGATGATCAATAACTTGTTATTGGATGGCAGGCCCGTACGAAGCTTTCCAAAAAGGGGGATGGCATGACAGGATTACAGAAAATTTAATGTGAAATAATGTGCGCGCTGCGTACATCACGAGTGCGAAGTGTAAAGTCCCTCGATGCCAGGGTTTTTGGGGTTTTAGATGCTCTCTGATGCATTCTGTGCCTTATTTTGGAGCATTTTTGCACCAAATCTATGACCAATATTTCAGAAATTAACAGGAATCAGGTAGCTTTTTCACACAAAGGGTGCTGGGTGTATTGAACACGCTGCCAGAGGAGGTAGTTAAGGCTGGGACTAAAAAGTTAAGAAGAAAAATGCATGTAGATATGTAGAGCAGATTTGAAAGAGAAGTGAAATGTAAAGGCAGAGAGAGGTTTATGGGTGGAAACGACCATAGGAAAGGAGGGGGGAGAGTGGGCTTGGGCAGATGGACGAAGGGAAAATAGACAAAGTGTTGGAGTAACTCAGTGGGTCAGGCAGCATCTGCGGAGAATATGAATAGGCGACGTTTCACAGAGTGCTGGAGTAACTCAGCGGGTCAGGCAGCATCTCTAGAGAACATGGATAGATGACATGTCACAGAGTACTGGAGTAACTCAGTGAGTCAGGCAGCATCCCTGGAGAAAAGGTATAGATTATATTTCAGGTCAAGACCATTCTTCAGTAATATTCATGATGTGACATGCATAGACATTCCTGAATGTTACCCAAACCATTGTGAGCTAATTTGTTACAGTGCTTGCCCTCTCCTATAACTTGGGTGATGCAGGACAGGACACAAGTTTTGGGACACGGTGTGAAGCTGTTGCCGTCTGTCCCAGCCTGGTAAAGACCTGGATGGAGTGGATGTGGAGAGGATGTTTCCACTAGTGGGAGAGTCTAGGACCAGTGGCCACAGCCTTGGAATTACAGAGATGATTCATGATTACAGAGGTCAGTGCAACAGGCCTACATCTTTGCAGGGGGTGGCAGGGGCAGGGGTGGCGTGGGCCCAGCGTAGGCCCAGCGGGGGTGGTGTGGGCCAGCGGGGGTGGCGTGGGCCCAGCGGGGGTGGCGTGGGCCCAGCGGGGGTGGCGTGGGCCCAGCGGGGGTGGCGTGGGCCCAGCGGGGGTGTCGTGGGCCCAGCGGGGGTGTCGTGGGCCCAGCGGGGGTGGCGTGGGGGGAAGATGGCTTGTGCCCCGGTGGCAGGGGGAGCAGGCACCGCCGCAGCAGTGCCTGGTGTTGGAGTTACAGCCGCTGGGTTCAGATTCAGCCTCTCCCGCCCGGTGATGGGAGAACAGTCTCCTGGTCGCCAGGCTGGGCGTTGGTGAGGCTCCGACGCCGCGGATGGAGACACTGGACCGGGTGGGCAGACACTGCACCCTCCCCCCCTTATCCTGCGGGCCAGATTAGACCCCCTCATAGGTAGTTTGAACCAAGGATAGAAAGGACTCCCCCTCCTGCAACACAATATTCCACTACTTACCTGAAGTAGACAACACGAGGCATCGAGCTGAATGTGTGGAGTGCAAATGGCAGTCTGATCCCGCCCGGGCCCACTACACACAGGCAGAGAGGCGGCGTCATTTTGTTTCACTTCCCCAACTGCGCAGTCGCGGATGGTTGCAGTTTTATTCTCCCAAATCATCCAGCGGCCGGAACCAGAATTTTGGGCACTTTTCCAATAAATTGGAAACACTAATTTTATCCCCATTTTTTTTTTTCCTCGGGATTTTTTCTTACTTTCGGGGGCTTTTCCGACAAATTGGAAACACGGATTTTTTTTCATTCCCCCCCCCACCGATTTTTTTCTTTTTTTCGTTTTTTTTTCCTCAGGATTTTTTCTTACTCTGGGGTGCACCCAACGCACCCCCCTTCGGACGGCCATGGATGGGCTTGATTTGGACCCAGATTTTCCTATATTCTTAAAGGCTATAGGATCTTTCAGTCATGCCATATTCAGACTTGGTAGGAGTGTTTTACTGATAAGAAAAATGTATAATTGCACTAACTTGGTTCTGTGAGTGGAGCCCAAGAAGCACTGAGCAACGTTTGTGCTCTTTGTAGATCTCGCCACTCACGTTTGACGAATTGATTAAATATTGGATTGGTTTACCTTAAACCAGTTTGTTGTTGTCTGCTTTTAAGAAATGAACTTTGACACGCCTTTCGGAAAGCTGGGATCCATAGCAAACCTCTCAGAGCACCAGGGGTGCTGACAGAAATTCCTGGAATTTGTAGGATGCACAACAAATACCAGGACCTCTGGCACCTGTTCCAGACAGCAGGGCAGGCTGCATGCATCCCTGAAAGCATGGAGTGTTGGAGCGCATCCCAGAAAATAAGGATTAAAGGCAGGAAATCTGGAATAGCAGAGATAGGAAGGAGCAAACATCCTTGAATAAGACCTGCACAACTGAATTCGTGGCACATCTCCCAATGCTGGCATGACTCCCAGAGTACATGGGGTAGTTGCAAACATTTAACAGGATCAGACGTAAAGGTGCTTATTTTATAGATGTGGTAACAACGTGATTAGTTTGATGAATTAGCTTCCAGAGGCATTAATCGCAGACATGAGAGATGATTTCAAAACCCATTGAAGGAATTTAAATTCAGGGAAATAACTAATCAGGAAGTAATAAAAGCCGTCACAGTAATGGTAACAAGTAACTACCAGTTGGTTGTAAAATCCCGTCTGGTTCACTCATGTCCTGCCATCCCTACACTGACTGATTTACACACAACTCCAGACCCATCATTACGGCTGGAACCTTTCCAAAGATATGGTCTGAAGAAGGGCCCCAACCCAAAATTTTTCCGTTCATTTTCTCCAGAGATGTTGCCTGACCCGCTGAGTTACTCCAGAACTTAGTGTATTTTTTGTAAACCAGCACCTGTAGTTCCTTGTTTCCAACAATCTGGTTGACTTTTAACAGTTTCCTCAGTTCTGTGGCAGATGCAAAGGGAAAGTAAAAGCCAACCTCGCCAGCAGAATCCACGACACAAATAAATTAAAAAGCTGGTTGTGGTGTGCAACATAACTTCCGCAGCAAGCCGACATCACACAGTGTTCCCACAGTGTGCTAGTAATTGCAATCTTTTGTCTTAGCTTCTTGGAAGCACAAGCATTCCTGCTTTTTCCCTGGACCAATGCAGTAATGCGACTGATAAATTTGTCTTCACTAAACACATAGCTCATTCTAACTCCAGTAGATGGGCTATTGCTAAAAAGTAAAACTAATCTGACAGCACTCCACAGTATATACAATTGAGCTCAAAGTTTCAATATTCATTGCCTATTTGGATCAGGTCAATAGCAATGAGGGAAGAGTTTCTTCTGCCACTGTGATCCCATTTTGTTTCTATTTTTTTAGACAATGTATTGCATGGAACGATCAGAAGCAATGTTGAAAATATCATAATTTTTCTACACAATTGAGTGCTGCTCTGCATTCCACCCAGGTACACTCACCAAATCATGGCCCTTCCGGAAGCAGATTACTTCTTGGTCATTTTCGAAGCGGTCACCCATTGCTGTCTGCATGACAGACTTCATGGCAAAGCCCAACAAGTGCTGGCACAAAGGGACATGCTGGGATTCAGGATACATAAACCACTTTGAAACCAGCTCTTCAGCTAGCTGTTGGAATGAAGAGACGAAGAGGAGTTAAATCAGCTGACAGACTCAAACAACACAGAAACTGGCGCCACCTCGTCCATGCTAACTGTCATGCCATGTATGCTGATTTAATTTGCCTGCAACAGGCACTATCCCCCTGTGTCTTTCCCTTCCAAGTACCTATCCAAATGTTTTACATATTGTAATCGTATCTGCCTCTACCACCTCCTTTGACAGTTCATTCCAGATAACCACCACAGTACATGTGAAAAAACATACCCCTCGGGTTTCCTCTAAATTCCTCCTCTCTCACCTGTGCCCTCTTGTTCTCAACTCCCTTGCTCTCTATGGTCACTTTTGAATGAACCCAACCTATACAATCTCTCCTTCGAACTACATCCCTCCATTCCAGCTTACACCGGGTACCAAAATAGATAACATAAAACAAGCATTAACTATCTGAAAATAAATAATAAACATTGTCAATGGTCCTTACAGCTTAGCTGTTCCACAGCCAGCCATTTGAGATTTTTCAGTCAGGATGTACAGGGAGGGATATTATCTTACAATTAATTGTCATGTCATAGTTCCACCGGGACCCGTCATCTTAGCAACTGGCTATCACTAGAGCAGGCATGATATTCGCCTCCAGAAAATAAGTAAGAAGTATTGGCCGTGGGGTCCAGAAGGCCGGGTAGGCCCACCCCCAGTGGGGGTTCAGGGGGCTCCTGCATTTTCAATAAATTGAAAATGATTCCCAAGCTTTCTGCTGATAGTTTACATAACAGAAGCGTAGATTTTTTCTAACACATAACCAGTAAAATAACCCCCATAAGATAAATATTTCATGAAATAAATTACTTCAAACAGCTAAAAAATGTTATACAAAAAATGTTACCTGAAATGTCTCTTTGCCTAGCTGTGTGCAAACAGCACAGAAAGGGTGATTTTGGCTGCAGCCCACTTCTGCTTCAGTAAGGAAAGCTGGTCGGTGATTGGCCGCAAGGCCCCTCGGAGACTGCGTCTCCTTGGCCACCGAGTGACCGGCGCATTATGTGATTGGACACAACGCCCTTGGAGACAGCGGCTGATTTGACGGGAGGAGACCGATTTGTTGATTGTTACTGGAATTTTAAAGGAAGCTGGTCCGTGATTGGACGCAACCTCTTAGAGACAGGGGTTGATTGGCCGTCAAATAATCGGGCACAAAAATTGACAAATAGGAAGACAAAAACAATCGGAATTCCAATATAAATCGGAAGAATATCATGCCTGCTAGAGTACAACCAACAATTTGATATGGATGTTAGTTCTATTAATACCTCAACACATTCACAATTCAGTTTTTTTTTAACTTGCATGTGACCCTGGTGCGGGAGAAGAGAACATGGGAACCAGGGCCCTGCAGATGGAAAGATCCCAGGAAACATAACCTGGTAAGTCACGCGCCAAACCATTGAGATTTCCGAAGAGTTCAATGGCTTGTTCAGATTCGGACACAACCTCCTAGTTTCTCAGCTCTCCATTCAATCTTGGGTATGGAGTTGAGGACATCCCAAAGTGATGCGACCAGCACAGTAAGATTTGCGGCCACACCCAATTACATGCTTCTCTGCTCACTCGCATACATTGCTGAATACCTCTCAGATACCAGTTTTACATCAATTCCTCCACACTCTTGCTGGTAAGAATCTTACCTTGCAGACGCAGACACGCATGCACATACATAGTTTAGTGCGCGCACACACACAGACTTGCCATTGTAAGATGCAAACTCTCTCAGCAGACAGAACAGGCATATTAAATAATAAATATGTCTTTATTATCTGAAAAAAGGGTGTAACAAAATGTAATATGATCTAAACCATGGAAAAGTGTCATCCTGGAAGAATAAGGTAAAAATTGTTAAGAAAAGGAGAAATAGAATTAGAAATGTTGTTCATAATGAGAAAGGAAATAGCAAAAACTTTTATGAATACCTAAAAAAAGTTAAAGAATGACATAAATGTGAAAATCATTTGTGGTTAGTCTCCATCAAGCAAACTTCAAATACTTTGGCAATCATTTTTATAAATGATGCGGGTAATGAGACTGTTCATGTACTAGGAGAACCCATTGTCAAGAAACACTTGACGAAAAATACTGATTTCCAAAAATCTGGCAAGATTCTTTGTTAAGATGAAAGAAAAATTAAAACTAGGTATGACCTTGCCACAATGGTCATGAGACTATCCCCATTAAGTGCAACCCCATAGATTACTTTCATAATTATTGGACATTCCAGGTTTTAATGACTCCACTGGTTCTCCCTCTCTCCCTCTCTCCCTCTCTCCCCCTCTCCCCCTCTCCCCCTCTCCCCCTCTCTCCCTCCTTCCTTGTCAAGGATGCTTCCCAAAATCTATTGTTTTATTACAGTAAAATAGAGTCTGATAGTGCTCCCATGAGGCATTCTGGAACATTTACTGCATAAAAGATTTTACTTTTTTTGTTAACAATGCAAATCACTTGTGCCAAAGTAAAATTGAAGTGAGAAAACTGTACACAACGGCAACTTCACCACTTAACAACGCATCTTAAAAAATATATTTTACTTCGGAGTCACGTGAGTGACTACGTGAAGACCCCGCCAGCACGCATGCGCGACATATCGTCGTACGCATGCGGAAGCGACGGTCGGGAGGAGCGGGGCTCCTCCAGCGTGAGTTTAAAAAGCTCACGCCAGGTAAGTCTCACCGAAGGAGTGAGTCGACCATAATGGAAGGGAGAAAGAGTAAGAGAGCGGCGGCCAAATCAGCGGCTAAGGACAGCAGCCAGCGGAGAACCGCTTCTCCAGAGCTTCAGGTTCCACCTGCAGCTCCCGACTTTTCGGACTTTGAGACCGTTGGTACGCCACGGTCGGGGAAAACTACCCGGAAGTCGGCCGGGGCGGACTCAGCGGAGTCCGGTCCCGAGGGCACCCCGCTCGCTGGTAGCGACGGAGGTCGCCTTGACCGCATTGAGCGGCTGATGGAGCAGATGCTCCAACGTGACCTGTTACAGCAGGGGCAGGATCACAGTGGGACCCCTAGGAGGCCCACGGCAAGTTCCTTTCGAGGACTGCCCAATGTATCCCCTTCTATACAGGGGAGCATTGAGGGTCAGAACTGGGCTGACCCAGAAGAGGGAGAGTTGGCTGAAGCACCTACAGCGTCAGGGGTGTGTGAAGATTATATGGATGTGGTGAGCAAACATGCCATGCCCCACCAGAAGGGCCTACCCATCCACCCCAAGCTGGCTGCCAGCATTGATTATATGGCCACCAACCAACTTCAGGAACAGGCCATCAATGCCACAGCAGATAAATATTTGGCGCCAGAAAACTGCAAATCGTTAAATGTACCCGCGGTGAACAACCCGATATGGGGGAACATGAGCCCCTCAAGTAGAGGGCAGGAGATGAAACTTCAGAAGATCCTGAAGCTCCTTACCGCAGGGATTACTGCAGTAGCCAGAACAGCAGTGGGAGTGGATATGCCGCAAGAGCTGCAAGATGCTTTGGCCTTACTGTGCAATACACAGTATGAAATTAACAATTTCAGGAAAAGCATTATAAAGCCGGCGCTTAACCCCAAGTTCGCGGGGTTATGCAAGCCTGGGAAGACGCAGCCTCCAAGCCTGTTATTCGGGGAAGATCTCCCCAAACAGGTAAAAGATCTTGACGAAGAGGCTAAGGCTTTGGGCCTTATTAAAGTACCTGGGTACACTAAGCCTCATCACCCACACAGAACGCACCCCTACGCACCCACCGGGCAGAGTTACCCTAACAGGTCTGCCGGTGGTGAAAGCTCGAAGGCCGGCATACCTGCACAGCGGTCTTTTTTAGGCCAAGGCCCAGGCCGGCCTCCTTGGAAGATGCGCCACTCCCAGAACACCTACAACCAGCCGAGGAAGCAAGGGCAGAAACCTCCACACCGGCAGTAACCATGGAGGTAGGTGGGTCTGGGATCCCCAAGAACACTACTGACCTAAATTCACTCTGCATAGGGGGCAGGTTGCACATGTTCCTCGAGAATTGGCTCACTTTTACCTCTGATCCTTATATACTCAGGAGTATTCAGGGCTACAAAATTGAATTTATTCACGAACTCCCTACCCCGGTACAGCATGCGCCTAGTCGGAAATTCGTCCTTTCTCATAGAGATAAGGCAGCAGGGCATGCTGAACTACAGAGGTTAATAGAAAAAGGGGTAATTGAAAAGGCCTTTAAAGAACCTCAGGAGTTCGTGTCTAATATATTCACTAAAAACAAAAAAGATGGCGGGTGCCGCATCATCATAGATTTGACCGACCTGAATACTTCTGTCCAGTATATTCATTTTAAAATGGACACCTTCGACACTGCTACTCAGCTTGTAGCCAATAGGTACTACATGGCATGCGTTGACCTTAAAGATGCATACTATTCAGTACCCATACACAAGGATCATAGGAAATACTTAAAATTTATCTGGATGGGACAATTATGGCAATATAAAGCTTTGCCTAATGGGCTATCGTCAGCACCCAGATTGTTTACCAAGATATTGAAACCAGCTTTGGCCTATTTAAGGAAACAGAATCATACTGTTATGGCCTATCTTGATGACATCCTCATAGTGGGGGAGAATTTGGTAATGGCTACTTTGGCAGTCACAGCCACGAAACATATTTTTCAGTTACTGGGGTTTACGATACATCCAGATAAATCAATATTGGAACCCTCTACCACCATGAAATATTTGGGGTTCATTATTGACTCAGTGCAAATGTCTGTCACGTTACCACCAAGCAAGGTGGAAGACCTGATAGAGGCTTGCAGGAGCCTCTTTGGCATTAAGGTCCCATCCATTCGGCAGGTGGCCAGGGTGATTGGGAAGATAGTAGCTGCATTTCCTGCAGCACAATATGGGCCCTTACATTACCAAAATTTACAAAGAGCAAAAATTACGGCGCTCAAAAATCATGCTGGCCATTTTGATAGGCCCATGAAAATTCCAGAAAAGGCAAAAGCTGAACTATATTGGTGGATGGGTAATGCCCAAAATTGTTCCAAACCCATGACTATCGCCAATCCCTCGATCACCTTACAAACGGATGCCAGTGCCAAAGGGTGGGGAGCTACTAACACTACCTCTAGCTGTGGAGGTAGATGGAGTGCACCAGAGTTAACCCTATTTAAAAACTTAGGGATTAACTATTCAGAAATGCTCGCAGCATTTCATGGACTTAAAGCATACTGCACTAACATGCACAAAGTTCATGTTAGACTACAGATTGACAACACCACGGTGGTAGCCTATATTAACCACATGGGCGGTGTAAAGTCGATATCGTGTGATGAATTGGCCAACAATATCTGACACTGGTGTCTGCAAAGAGGAATTTGGATCTCTGCAACTTACCTACCAGGTAAACTAAACACAGTGGCAGACACCAGATCACGGAAATTCAACGACAACATAGAATGGATGTTGGATCGGAAAGTGTTTACAGATATTGTAGAACGTTATGGGACACCAGATATCGACCTTTTCGCGTCCAGGCTAAATCACCAACTACCAACGTATGTTGCTTGGGAGCCAGACCCGGGGGCGGTAGCGATGGATGCTTTCTCGCTACACTGGGGGGATTTGTTTTTCTACGCTTTCCCCCCTTTCTGCCTCATCAGTCGGGTCTTGCAAAAAATCAGGCAAGACTCCGCATCGGGTATCTTGGTAGTGCCCGACTGGCCTACTCAACCATGGTTCCCTCTGGTACAAAAGATGGCCAAAGAACCCTGTGTCAGGGTGAATAAAAGACCAAGCCTGCTTGTTCATCCTGTTACAGGAGAAAGTCATCCATGTCATGATCGTATGGATTTGTTAATTTGCAGACTTTAAAACGGCCACTTCATGGACTCGGACTCTCCAACAGGACCATTGATACTATCACGGGAGCCTGCAGAGAGTCCACAAGGAAGCAGTACTTGACCTACATCAGGAAGTGGGAAAGATTCTGCGTGACTACTAAAACTACATACGAAACCGCCACCATCACGGAAGTGCTGGAGTTTCTGGCTACCCTTCATTACGATGAGGGTTTAAGCTACAGCGCCATTAACTGTGCCAGGAGTGCCCTATCGTCTTACTTGGGCAAGGGGAGTGACCAATTGGGAATTGGGTCACATCCCCTGGTATCCAAATTTATGCGGGGAATATTTAATTCTAATCCCCCCAGGCCCAGATATAGCCATACCTGGGACATCAGCACGGTATTGACGATGCTGCGAGGATGGACACCGAACACGGGACTCCCTTTGGCCAAATTAACCTACAAAATGGTCATGATAATGGCACTGATCACGGCGCAACGGGTCCAGTCCCTGCACAAACTCAGTCTGGATGCCATGGCAATTACCAGTGGGAAAATCACATTCCAGGTGCAGGGACTATTGAAGCAAGATCGACCCGGAGTGTCTGGACATACTTTGGAGTTCCTGGGTTACCCAGCGGACACTCGTCTTTGTATCGTTACATTGATTCTGCGATACATTTCAGTCACTAAAGATCTAAGGGGCACGGAAACAGCTTTGCTTGTCAGTCACAAGAAGCCTCATCACAGGGTCACGGTGCAAACCATTTCCAGATGGTTAAGGGTGGTACTGGATGCGGCGGGGGTGGATACTAATGTGTATAAATCTCACTCCACCAGGGCAGCATCCACCTCGGCGGCTAGAAGGATGGAGGTACCACTGGATCACATCCTGGCCACAGCGGGTTGGAACAATGAGAGAACCTTCCACCGCTTTTATAACAAACCCGTGACCTCCCCTGACAATTATGCAGGGAGGATCTTAAGTGCTGCCAGTTAAATAACCCTTTTGGGACACAATATTGTGTTTGGTATGAATAAATACCTGTTTTGTTTTTCAGCCAGTGTCTTGTCTGAATCACGTCCATCCTCTTATCCTAGCTTTAGCGGTGTGTGAGCATGGAGCTTCCAGGGCATGAAATCACAGAGCTTTGAAATCTTCACGTAGTCACTCACGTGACTCCGAAGTAAAATAGTAAGATTAAACGAGAACTTACCAGTTTGAAGTTTGATCTTTATTTTATGAGGAGTTACGATGAGGGATTACGTGCCCTCCGCTCCCAACCCTCTATTATAAAGATCACCTGGTATGAAAGTTCTCTTTTTTCTCTTACTATGTCAGTCATTGAGACTGTTTTTTGTTCTGTGATTTCACACCACTGCTTTGAAGAATGTCGCGCATGCGTGCTGGCGGGGTCTTCACGTAATCCCTCATCGTAACTCCTCATAAAATAAAGATCAAACTTCAAACTGGTAAGTTCTCGTTTAATCTTACTATTTCTTCAACTACAAAATGAAATCTTTCAACAAAGAGAATTTAAGTTGTATTAAAGAGGTAAAGAAAGATTCACAGGGGGAAGGTTTGAATAGGCTTGAATCTAGTTACCTTCACAATAAGAGTGAAGTTGTTCTGGATTGCTTTATTCACGGCAGCCTCGTAAACCTTCTTCCTTGCATGAGTCTCAGCAGCATTGCCTCCAAATCCAGCTTGGTATCCCAGCAATGATTTCAGCATTGTCTCTAATGGATCAGCTAAATAAAAGCAGAAAGACATTTATACAATAAAGTGGACAATTCTACTTTCCTTACTGTTTGAAGATTGGTGTCATATTGAATCACAAGTGAGTGAACAGCTCAACGAAGGAGCGGGAGATATAAAAATCAGCCGTTAGTGTCCAGAGTGACTGCATCTCGTGGTGCACAAAGGTAAGACAGACACCAGCAGAGCAGCCGTGTTGGGAGTGGCTATTTGTTAAGGGGAAGTATTGTTTGAGGGTTGTTGATGAGGCTTTGGCTCATAATGCTTCAGCAAAAGAGGCTGAGCAGAAGGCAATGGCAGGATAAGGTATAATCTGTTGTTTCTGTCATTCTTCCTTGGTCTTAGTTCAATAGATGTGGCAGTTAGGGCATGGTTATGCTCCTCCTGCAATATGTGGGAAGTCAGAGGAACATCCATTGTCTTCCAGGACAACACTGACAAGAGGTGCAACCAGCTGCAGTCTCTGACTGACCAAGTGTGGGAACTGGAGCTGCAGCTGGATGGCCTAAGGATTGTCCAGGTCACACCTATGGCGCAGGCAGGAAATAGATGGGTGAACATCAGGGAGGGTAAAGGGAGCAGGCAGGGAGTTCAAGAATCCCCATGGACATTTCCCTCACATACTCTGTTGGATATTATTGGGGAGATGACTGTTCAGAGGAGAGTGGCAGCAGCAGTCAGGTCTGTGGCCCCAGGCCTGGGTCTGAGGCACAGCAGGGTAGGGTGAAGTCAGACAGGGCTACAGCAATAGAAGACACATTAGTTAGGTGAACACATTGACACAAATGGAATAAGAAGGAAAAGGGATGAGGTCCTATGGAATGAATATAGGGCGCAAGGCATAAAAATTAGGAACACGAGGGGAGTAATCTCCATATTACTCCTGATGTTAATGTGAATATACAGGGATAGAGGTGCTTTGGAAATGGAAAGTAACTGTTGAGACTTGGCTTCACTAGTGGTGACATCACAGGGTGGAGACCCAATTCCTGAAAATTATGTGACTCATTTGTCGCCACCAAGTCTGGTCCCCTGAAGAGGTTTCTCTGTTCTGACAACTGTTATGTATCTGTGATTGAGCTAAAGGGTTGCCTCCCACTGTACTTTCCCGCCATTGGTTTCCGCCAATGCCTATTATGTATAAATAGGAGATCGATTTGTTGGTGCGTGCCTTCTCTTTCTGTTCTGTCTGCGCGAGGCAGCTGAGGGCTCGAGTGAGTGGATCAGAAATTGGCCCCGCAGTGAATAAAGGGTTTGGACTGCAGTATTCGAATCCTGACCCAGACTGGGAGGGGGTAAAAGAACCGGAATCAACATTACATGCCAGTGAGGGTAAAAATAGGAAAATAGGCATTCTGGCCTTCATCAGTCAGCGAACATAGTATACAAGTTGTGATGTTGTATTACAGTTGTACTAGACGTTAGTAGAGCTGCATTTGGAGGATTGTGTTCAATTTTGGGCACCATGCTGGAAAGATGCCTTTGAGCTGAAAAGAGCGTAGAAAAGATTTATGAGAATGTTACCAGGACCCAAAGTCCTAAGAAAGAGGCTGGGTGGGCTAGGATTTCATTCCTTGGGGTGCAGGAGACTGTCTTTTTCTCAGGGTTGCAGAATCAAGAACTAGAGGGTTCATGGTTAAGGTGAGAGGCGGAAGATTTAAAATAAACCTGAGGGACATTTTACTTTTTACAGTGGATAGTTGGTATTTGTAATGAACTGCCAGAGGAAGTAGTTTAGGCAGGTGCAATAACAACTTAAAAGATGTGGACAGGTTTAGAGAGATAGGAGGAAATGCGGGCAAAGGATTAGCTTAGATGGGACACCTAGGCTGGCATGATCGAGTTGGACGGAAGGGCCTATTTCCATGCTCTATGTCTCCAAGATGACCCGGGTTTTAACCTGCACTGTTTTAACAGCCAACATTGTGTCAGAGGTGGGCCATCGGAATTGACCTCAGTATCTGTCCAAACAGATGAACAGTAACATGAACAGTACTTACAGGTTCGGTTTGGATTGATGTGTTCTTCCAAGAAGTCCAAAGATCCCAAACTGATCACCAGCCGACGCCCAAACCAGAATGATGCAATGGATCCATACTTTTCATGAAGATTAACTAGGAATTGATGAAGACTGCCAGTGCTTACAATATCTGGAAGATTTCCATCCCTGAGGAGTCAGAATAAATAGTTGTGGTCAGATAAATTAGGAATAAATGGGAGCTGGGAGGCAAGGAAACAAAGAGCCGAGCTTTGAAATAGGGCAGTGGGAAATATTCAGATAACGTCAACCCAAATTACCTCACGGCAATGTTTAGCAATGTTACAAAATTTTGAGATTTAAAAAATCAAGTCTGCAATTTATCCCATCGGATAAAGCATAAAAATAAGTTTAATTTGACACATAATTCACTTTCATATCTTCAGTATTAAAAAAGTTAGGGCCATTTTCATACTTGGAAATTAGCAACTTGCTTCCTATTGCTTTTCTATTGACTTTGTCACAAAAGTTGTGATCGAGGACAGCCAAAAGCCCATAACTTCCTTAAAATTTAAGAGAACTGAAAGAAATTTGCAGTTATTATAGATTGAAGTATTCTGAAACAAATATGAAACAATCTTACTTGGATGACCTGAAATTAAAGCATATAATTAGTTAGTTACCCAATTGTAGCCAATTACAACATTCAATTACTAGATCTAAACATTTATCAATTTCTTAAGAAAAAATTAAAAAAAAATTTAAAGCCTAAGTGTCCAATTAACAGTCACACAATAATTCACAATAAAACATGATTTTTAAATCTAATTGTCATTAAATTATAGGCCAAATTGAAGGAATTCAGTGTTTAATGCCTGTAAATTAATGGGCATTTTAAACAGCTTGCGAGTGGGATTTTCTGGAACGCTGCATTGGAACGTTGCGGTAGCGGTGAATTTAAACCCCATATCAGCAGGAAAAATTCTGACAGTTCATATGGGGACTAAATCACCGTTTCGCAACATGAAATATTGATTAAAGTCCCCTAAAAAAACAAGTTTATATGAAAAAATAAACAGCTTTCACTTACCTGTCCCCTACGTAAAATTGGTCCCCGTTGTCGGCGTTCACGGCATTGGGAGCTAATTTTTATTTTACTGCAGCAATTAAATAGTCGGACGATTTATTTTAAAAAACGGACTTACCGGCAGTCGGAACGAATCTCCAAAAATAGATCGCACTCCGAGAAAATAAAGCTCCGGATTGCAAGGGGAAAACTGCATTTCAGCCCCGCCACCCCCCCCCCCCCCCCCTTAAAGGCGCCAAAGTTGCACACACGGCCAGCGGCAGAACACCAGCACCACTAAAGGTAAGTTTTGTAACATACCTACAATGTTTTAAATGGAAGAGGAATTATCACCAGTCACAATGTTTCTTTTATGTGCAAGTTTTCAGAAGATTTCTGTTCTGGTGTGTCTATTATGTTCAAACTGGCTGTCATAGACCCCACATCACAACAATATCTTCAAAATTACAGGTCGTTGTGAAGCAGTGGAAAATTCTGAAATAATGAGATGCATTTGGAGCTTTTGATAAGGTCAAATGCTTTTAAATATATATAATGGAATCCTGGACTATTACAACTTATATTTTGTCAGTAGATTGATACAGAAAGACAAGCCCAGACTCCCCTAGGTTGCTGTGTATTCAGACAATGACCAATGTGTTCAAAGGGACAAGCCCAGGCTTGCCCTAGGTTGCTGTGTATTGAGACAATGACCGATGACTTTGAAATGCGTCTACCAATTGATGAGAGAGGAAGCCCAGATTAATCCCAGCGAGGGGTATTGAGACAATATCTAATGCCTTTGATGCAACTGCCTTGATCCAGATGATAGGATGCCTTTGATGCGACTGATGATTGGCAAGAGACAAACTCAGACGCATCCTGTAGTAACGTGTATTTACTGTAACTCTGACCATGACTAATGTCTTTGGAATGTGCTTAGGTTACAAAAGAACAGTATAAAATACCATGTAATTCTGTATTCAGGGAAGTGGAGAGCCAAGTGTCCGTGTTGCTCACTTGGCCGGGGTTATTCTTGCCACTTCCATCGGCCGATAATTAGTAAAGTGTGGGGTACAATCCCGAAATGAAAGCGAGAAGCCAGGTGAAGTGGGAAGTACCTTTATTTTGTCTCTTCGTGTTGGAAGGAAATCCACGAGAGAGGTAGCACCCAAAACCCTTGCCTTTAAACCCTCTGGTCAAGGGCCGCCTCTGGACTGATCCATTCCCGTGCTGAGGGGTTTGACCCTTAGGATGGCCCGACCCTTGGGAACCACCACAGGACCCGCCCCCCAGAACCCGAGGCACAAAACGCACTGGCGGACGCACAACACGGCCGGACCGCGTGCGGAATTTAGCCGACCGAGGGGATGGAGGGGGAACAGATGTAGGGACAGGTGGAGGGACCGGCGGGAGGACAGGTGGAGTGACAGGCGGAGGGAGCAGTGAAGGGGGGCACCCTTGAGGTCGAGCACGGGCAACCAGCACCGGCTAGTCAATGTCCAGATGTGCGGCTTCAGCCGGTCATTGGACATGGCCTCCGGCCGGCCCCCCATGTCCAACA
This sequence comes from Raja brachyura, assembly GCA_963514005.1. Next base: position 41,079,885 of record OY740787.1, on the reverse strand, counting down.
CAAAGGTCGTCTGCCCATGTTCCAGCACTCTGAATGGGCCCTCGTACGGCCTCAGGAGTGGCGTCCGGTGGGCATCACGGCGCAGGAAAACGTAGGGGCAGTCCCGGAGGGCTGATGGCACATGCAGGCGAAATGTCCCATGGTGGGATGTCGGGTCGGGTGCGAGCCTGCCAACACGCTCGCGAAGGCGTTTTAGGGTGGATGAGGGGTTCCCTGCTGCCCCGGTGTCGACGGCACGAATTCCTCGGGCACCGTGAATGGCAACCCGTATACGAGCTCCGCCGATGATGAGGTCAAATCCTCTTTGGGGGCAGTTTGGATGCCCAGCAAGAGCCACGGCAACTCGTCCATCCAGTCCGGGCTGGAGAATCGTGCCTTCAGCACTGACTTGAGCTGCCGGTGGAACCTCTCCACCAGTCCGTTGGCTTGCGGGTGATAAGCTGTACACCATACACCATAAGAGACAGTGAGTGATTTCCATGTTTGAGATCTCACCAAGAGACTTTCTGTGCTCTGAATTCAAAGTTGAGGATAATCAGGGCCACATTCACAAGGCAGTGATGGAGATGCCCGATGCATTGGATGACAGGAATAATAAGTTATTGCTTGACTGAACTGTAGGACAGCTTAGATGCAATATCCCAGATATTAGTGAAGTGACTGTGCATGGAAGACATGATGTGCATCTACTAGTAGGTTAATTGTTTCCTGTAAATTGTCTTTGGTGTTGATGGGTGAAGAGGCGAGCGACTGATGGGCATGTGTTGCACATATTGCAGGCAAATTAATGGGATTGCCTCGAGAGCAAGCATGGACTTTTTCATGGAGAGCAAGATGAATTGTCTGCCACGCCATAAAGAAATATGAAACAATTCTCATTGTTTTTGGGAGCTCTTGCAGTGCTCAAAATAGGTGCCAGATGTCTTTCATTACAAGCAATGACAGTCCAAAACTACTTAATTGGTTTGAAAGAACATCTTCTCATTCAGTGAAGAGAAACATTTTTATTTTTAACAAAATGTCCAGCCTGCAGTGACTTACTTCTCCTCTGTCGGTGTCATCCCTGGAATGCCAGATGCTTGCCTGGATGCCTATTGATAAAACACAGGATAAATATTGAGAGTAAATCAACTGAAGATAAATTATGCAGTTTCCTAACTCTTTCACTACCAGTCAAATGATAGAATGGAAAGTTATGGAATTCATTCCAACATCATTCCTTCCAAAGTACGGAGTGTGTTTGACTATCCCGACGAGAGGGCCTGTACATCCGGCCGTCTGTAGAGGCGACTGCGGAGGGTTTATTGCACCGACCACGTGTCAACAAGGAGGAGGACTGACTGAACTTTGTGCCTTACACCATAGTGAAGAATGCTGTGGTGGATGTTTGTGTTAACTCTTATTGTGTATTGTGTGTTCTTTTAATTGTACCGCTGCTGGCAAATTAATTTCACTGCACCTTCGGGTGTATGTGACAAACAAAAATTTACTATATACTAGACTATACTAATATTGTCACTTTTTGCCAGGTCATCTGAACCCAGTAACATTTTGTCCATACATGATCCAACAGGAGTTCATGCAGGGAAATCATGCTGCGTTCTATTTTCCAGCCAACAGGTGGGATGTACAACAAGTCATTTTTGTCACCCTCATCCCATCAGTAACATGCTGAATTTGTGAATGAAAAAGTGTATAATGTGCAAAGTACTTATGATACAGAGTCATTATATATCATAACGTACTTTGTATAAATACAGACTATAGAGATGAGCACTATAGGCTCCGAATCGTAAGTTAAAACGAACACACAACATGGCTGCCCGCATGCACGAGGTAGCGGTGGTGTGGGAAATCTGACATGGATTATGGAATAGGCCAACAGCAGCAAAACGGGGTGGAAGATTGCAACCTTCACGTGGTCCGCCCTGTTTCAACGAATGCAATCAACCTGGCGTGCACAATCAAATAAGATCAAATAGAACAAGTTGTCCTACAACTTTAGGCTGTGCACGCCATACACAAGAAGAAGAAGCAGCAAAACCAGACACAGATCAAATCAGCAATACTGTTTGATCTACCCATAAAATATTAAATTAAGACATGGACGTGTTTGACGAGGTTAAAGTAAACAATTGGGCTAATGTATTTTGGCTGTACTTGCAAATATAAAGCAAGTTTTTTTAAAAAGTACTTTAGAAATGTAATCCCAGTGGTAATAACAGAAATCAGGCAGCCATTTGGTGCACTGCAAGGTTTTACAAAGACCAATGAGATTTGTTTCATATTTCTTTATGACATTGAAGGAAACCGTTCAGCTTCCTTGTGGTGACTAGGCTATGGTTCGCCCAACACTTCAACTCTGTCCACCAAGGCCTGCTGGATCTCCCCATTGCTAACTCCCTTTCCCATACCTACCATTTCTGTCCTGGGCATCCACCATTGCCAGAATGCCACATACAAACTGGAGGAAAAGCACCTTGTAATCTGCTTGGGTAGCTTAGAGCCTCATAATATGAACACTATTTTAAGTAATCCCCCCACCCCCTCTCCCTCCTGTATCCCCCTCACCCAGGTGCGCACCCATTTCTTCCACTATGCCCCCCCCCCTCACCCTGCTCCTTTCCTCTCCTTTGTACATTCACCTACCCTCCCAATTCCCTAAATTTCATTTTATCACCCCTCTCCCATCCTCTTCCACTTAGTGACAGTCAGAATCTTTTTCCCACGGTGGAAATGTCAAACCCCCAGAGGCACAGCTATTAAGTGAGAGGGGAAAAGTTTAATGGAGATGCGCGGGATTCGTTTTTTTCCCTACACAGGGTGGTGGCGGCCTGGAATGTATTGCCAGATGTGGTGGTAGAGGCAGATACGATAATGATGTTTAAGAGGTTTTTAAATAGGCACATATAAGTTCAGGGTATAGAGGGATATGGATCATTAAGCCAGGAAGCGAACAGGCAAGATCATCTCTGACCCCTCTCACCCTGGCCACAAACTCTTTGAATCACATCTGGAAGGCGTCTCTGGACTGTCAAAGCTGCCACAGCTAGACATAAAAACATTTATCCACGAGTAGTTGCTCTACTCAACAGCCAAAAATCTGGAGCCTCCCTTTGATCTGGTATTTTGTTGGTTCACATGCTTAATCAATGGTGTTTTATCCTTAATGTTTTATTATTATTAATGTTTAGTGTTTTCTGAGTCATTGTAACTGTCACTGTATGTCATGTTGTTACTTGTGGGCGGAGCACCAAGGCAAATTCCTTGTATGTGAATACTTGGCCAATAAACTTACTTGCTTATTAAGAGGCAGATGTGATCAGTTTAACTAGGCATCAAGTTTGGCACAAACATTGTGGGCTGAAGGGCCCATTACTGTGCTGTGCTATTCTATGTTCTATAAACCCAGTGATGAATGAATCAATGATCTGCATCCAACAAAATTTTATTACAGTTATGGTAACATACCATCATCTGCCCATGTTATACTCCACTAACGGACCCAGTGTCTGCTAGAAATGACAAATATGAACAGGAGTGTGTAACGTCGCTCCCAATATTTTCTGTCCTTCCATGAGATCACATGTATTCCATGACCTAACCACATGAGCCAGCATTTGCTGCTCATCTAACACTTTGGTAATTAAAACATAACAGCAATAATTTGTACTGTTTTAGCAGGAGAAATCTTTCCCAACATCACTGTTGTCCAGGCTGTTGTTTATCCATCAGATAAATCAGATTATCTGGTCACCAACTGATGTTTATGAGAACTTGTTGTGGACAGACAAGTTACTGGAATTCATCCAATGTCAATGAACTTTAATGAGAATCTGCCCGCAATGATAGACGAGGTTGGTAATAAGAGAATGCAGTGTAGTGAAGAGGAGGTTTAGCTGGAGGGACCTGTGATGCATGGAGGCGGGTCAGTTAAGTTTCCTTCTAGAGGCTATTAATGATGTGCTACCATCACCACAGAACCTCAAACACTGGGTAGGTGTATCCGCTGTGTTCAGAGGTGGCAACGTTGAGGCATATTTTGTCAGGATGCAAGACTAGCCTTTCTCAAGGTCGGGATACTTGGCGGCATAACCAGGTTTTGAAGTGTATGCCTACAGCAATTGAGAGGAGATCACAGGTGAATTCAGTATGTATTAGGACTGAGATTGTAGCTATTCATTTTGTCCGTGGGTTGGGAGATTGCAACGTAGTTCACCCTGTTTCGATGAATGCAATTAACCTGGTGTGCACAATCAAATAAGATCAAATAGAATAAGTTGCCCCACAACTTTAGGCTGTGCACGCCATACGCAAGAAGGAGAAGAAGCTGATTTTGTCCATGAGGGTGAGAAAGGCAGAGGAGAAAACATTTCAGACAAGCATTAGTTAGGCCCCTAAAGATTAGGGCATTAGTTCCTATTCCCTAAAGAATGAGGACATCTCCGATGCCCTGGTTTGGAACACCTCATCCTGGGTGCAGATGCGGCGTGGACGGAGGAATTGGGAGTAGGGGATGGAGTCCTTACAGGAAGCAGGATGGGAAGAAGTGTAGTCCAGATAGCCATGGGAGTCAGTGGGTTTATAGTAGATGTCAGTCAATAGTCTGTCACCTGCGATGGAGACAGTGAGGCCTAGAAACAGTAGGAAGATGTCTGAAATGGTCCAGGTGTATTTGAGTGCCGGATGAATGTTAGTGGTGAAATGGATGAAGTCAGTGAGTTCTGTATGTGTGCAGGACATGCATTCGTCGATGTAGCGGAGGTAGAGTTTGGGGATAGGGCCACGGTACGCCTCGAACAAGGATTGTTCGACGTACCCTACAGAGAGGCAGGCGTAGCTTGGGCCCATGCGCATGCCCATAGCTACGTCTTCGATTTGGAGGAAATGGGAGGAGTCAAACAAAGTTGTTACGGGTAAGGACCAGCTCCGCTAGGCGGAGGAGTATCAGTCGACTGGGACTGGTTGGTTCTGCGGTCAAGGAAGAAATGGAGGGATTAAGACCCTCCTGGTGGGGGATGGAGGTGTAGGGTGACTGGACTTCCATGGTGAAGATGAGGGAATAGGGGCCTGGAAAACAGAAGTCATGGAGGAGACGAAGAGCGTGTGAGGTGTCTTGAACATAGGTAGGGAGGGATGTAACCAGGGGGGTTATGATGGAGTCAAGGAAATAAGTTCGGTGGGACACGAACAGGCAGAAACAATGGGTCTGCAAGGACAGTCAAGTTTGTGGATTTTGGGGACAAGGTTAAATCGGGCCGTGCGGGGGTGGGGAACAATGAGGTTGGAGGCTTGTGAGGGCAGGGAGCCGGAAGCGAAGAAGCCAGTGAAAGTGTTAGAGATAATGGCCTGGTACTCGTCTGTGGGGTCATGGTCCAAGGATAAGTAGGAGGTGGTGTCTGAGAGTTGGCGCGTGACCTTAGACTGGTAGAGATCAGCGCGCCAGACTACCACGGCACCTCCCTTGTCGGCAGGTTTGATCACCCAGTGAGTGGAGGGCTGTACGTTCGGGGGGGGGGGGGGAAGAGGTTAGAGTGAGAAAGGGGAGTGGAGAAGTTTTAGAGTGATAAATGGGTGTGGAGAAGTTCATGTGGCAGTGGCATTGGGCATCCTTTTTTTCATTGAGTGTTTATCCTGGTGTTATAGCACAAATACTCTGTGTTTTAACAATAATGAATTGGTAATTGGCAAAACCTCAGGAGGTCATTGAGTTATTTATATGCAGCCATGCTTGCAAAAGTACATTGATATAAGAAGACAAATTTGTCAATTGTAAACTGGTACACTAAGCGAGTGTACTACTAAGTTTCAAATTCTGGGCAGTTCTGGCACTTGGGTTTTCCCATTTATCACATCCAATATAAAACATTTAATGAAAAAATCAATGAACCAATTCAATATAGACATGACATTTACATTTTTTCCATCAAAGACACTAGTGCTGGATTGCCTAGTTGAAAGAGACATACATGGTGGCTCATAAATCATTGACAGCTGATAAAGCAGTTGCACAAACACAAGAGACTGTTATTACATATTTTAGATGCAGTCACTGCAATTCAGATATGGGCGATTGCTTCAAGGATATCACGTACCATCACACCACACAGTTCAGCTGGCAATTTAATTTGTGTGTAAATAACAAAATGGCATCCAACTCGTACATGGTAAATTCAGCCATATGTCCAGAAGCACATAGACATCAGCTGACATGTGGAGACCTTTTAGCCTTGCAATCATGCACATTTGCGCTTCACAACTGCACGTGTACCCAGTCTCTCTCTCTCTCTCCCACTCTCATTCATACATATATACACACACGGAAAATTATGCAGATTCATAGACATACTGAAAGCCTTGTGCACAACCCATGCTCATGTACTTTCTGACAGCAAGCTGCAGAGGCTTATTACAACCCTTGCTGATCATGTATGTTTAAGGTGTATAAACATGGAATTGCAGATGCTGGTTAACAAAAGAAGATGCTGGAGTAGCTCAGTGGGTCAGGCAACATTTCAGGAGAACATGGATAGGTGACATTTCGGATTGGGACCCTTGTTTAGGCTGATTATATTGGGGCGGCGGGGGGTGGGGGGGAGGTACCAAAAGCTGGAAGAAAGATGGGGCACAACAAAGCCTGGTAGGTATTAGGCCAACTCGGGTGAGGAGGGTTGAAATATGTGCAAGTCCAGGTGGAGCATAGGGGGAAGGAAGGGGGTTGTGAGGAAGAAGAACGTGTGGAGGTTTGTTTACCTAAGATTGGGGAATTCATTGTTCATGCCATTGGGTTGCAAGCTACCCCAGAGGAATATGAAGTGTTGTTCCTTCAGTTTGCATGTGGCCTCACTCTCGCAATGGAGGAGGCTGACAGAAAGGTGAGTATGGAAATGGAAAGAGGAATTAAAATGGATAGCAACCGGGAGATCCTGCAGCCTTGGCAGACCAAGCACAATTATTCAGGGAAAATAGACGCCGAGTCTACGCGTGGTCTTGCCAATGTACAGGCCACATTGTAGGCACCCGATTCAGTAGATGAAGTTAGACGAGATTCAAATGAGCCTTTGTCTCACCTGGATGGACTGCTGGAGTCCCTGGATGGAGGGGGAAGGGATAGGGACAGGTGACTGAAATGTCTGATGATATGTTGGTTGCGGAGGCTGGTGGGGTGAAAGGTGAGGACGTCTGGAATTCTATCCTTGTTTTGTCTGGGGGTAGGAGGAGCGAGAGGAGAACTACAGGGCACAGAGACAAGGATCAAAAGGGACTGGACAATCTATTTGGAAATTAGTTCAGTGGAGTACGAGCAGGCAGAAACAATGGGTCTGCCAAGGCGTCCCGTTTATGGACTTTGGGAAGGCGATAAGCAGGCAGTGCGGGGCTGGGGAGACTGTGGAGGAGAGATTGCCAGAGGTAATGAGATCGGAAACAGTCTAATAGCTGATGGCATAATGTTCATCTTTGGGGTCATGGTCAAGGGACAAATATAAGGAGGTGTCCGGGAGTTAGCGCGTGGCTGGCCTCTACACGGTGGAGGACAGCCTGCCAGACCACAACAGCACCATCCATTGGCGGCAGGTTTAATAACAATGTTGGGATTGTTGCTAATGTTGAGTGAGTGGAAGGCTGTGTGTTCAGAGGGGACGAGATTCGAATAGCTAAGGGGAGTGGAGAAATCAAGATGGTTGATGTCATGTCAGCAGTTGGAGATACAAAGGTCCGGAGAAGATAGAAGGCCGAAAGGGAGGGGGAAAACCATGAAGGGGGGGGCGGAGTTCATGTTTGGGACTGGAGAATGCGTGTTATCACAACACAGACCAGAACTCAAGTCTGGGTACCGGGGCATGGAATAAAAAACAAAACATGATGGAAGATCATTTGGTGAAAGTTCAACGACTTTTAAACTGGAAACATCGTAAAATGTTTTTCTCTCTCCGCAGAGGCTGTCTGAACCATTGATCATTTCCAGCATTTTCAGTTTTTGAGATTTCTAGCATTTACACAGAACAAAGCATTTGAATAAGCTCTTCAGACCACGACTTCTGTGACGAGCAATTATGCCAATTTAAACTAATTTCCATCTGCCTTCACACGATCCATATTCCCCGACTGTTCTGTGCCTGCTTAAATGCCTTAAAGATTTTTAGCTCATCAATAACTGTGGCCAGACCCAAGGGGACTCGAGTCACTGCTTAGTCACCTGGCAGAAACTTTACTGTCGACTGTAACCACTTACCGTGAGCAAGCGGACCTTTAACAGGGTATTGGGTACAACATTCACGTAGTCATGTTGCAGCTTTGTAATACATTGGTTAGGCAACATTTGGAGTATAGTGTGCATTTTGGTTTGCTCTATCTCAGGAAGGATGTGGAAGCTTTGGAGGTGGTGCAGAAGAGGTTTACCAGAACGCTATCTGGATTTTAAAATGTTGGCTATAAGGAGACGTTGGACAAACTTGGATTGTTTTCTCTGGGGTGTCAATGGTTGTGGGAGACCTGATATATAACATTGTGAGAGACATAGATAGGATAGTCAAAACTTTTTTCCCCAGGGTGAAAATGTCAAAAACTGGAGGGCAGAGCTTGGAGATCAAAGGGGAAAAGATGTGCTGGGCGTTTTTTGTACAAAGTGGTGTATGTCTGGAATGTACTGCCAGGGGTCGTGGTGGGGGGGCAAATACCATAGTGGCATTTGAGAGGCCTTTAATGATGGCACACAAGGAATAGGGAGGTTGCAGGGCAGTTGGGTCACGACCCATGACCCGTACTGTTGCTATGCTACGCCAACTGAAGTACACGCAATGAACTGCAGGTAAGCATTGACTATTGTTTCCAGTGCAGCGGGCCCGTTCAAACCCGCCGAAATGGTCAATCTTTACGCTGTAAATAATTATGGAAATCGGGATAAGCGCGAGAGACATTTATCCTCCTTCAGAATTCCAAAAGTGAGGAGAAATTACGGTAGATAGAAGCGAGAGCTAAAGGGACAACAACAGCCAAAGTGCTTAGCGAATATTGGCCATTTGCTCACTGCATTTCATCAAATGTAAGGCATTATTTGTGTTTTTTCTTGATTCCTTTGGCATCTAAAAAGTTTCAGAAGTGATAGATCTGGCTGTAAAACTTTAAAATCGCCCATGGTTCTCAAGTGAGTTTTTACATACAAAAAGAAAACGCCTCTGAAAAAATCGCAAACCACACGTGGGTTTTGAATTACATTGTACTCAGAAGCAAGCCAAGGAATGGCATAATTGTTAGCTGTTAATGGGACATAATCAACCTCAGCAAATTGACAATATCATATTGAAAGGGAGTGGGTGGTTTAAGCTGTCAGGACATTTTATTATTTGCCAAAATATACATCTCAATAGGGAGGTTTCACGGCAGTCAGGTCACGACCCGTGACCCGTACTGTTGCTATGCTACGCCAAGTGGATTACACGCGACGTACTGCAGATAAGCACTTACCATTGTTTCCAGCGTAGCGGGCCCGTTAAAACCCGCCGAAATTGTCCATTTTTGCGCTGTAAATAATTATGGAAATCGGGATAAGCGTGAGAGACATTTAGCCTACATCAGAATTACAAAAGTGAGGATTAATGACAGTAGATAGAAGCGAAAGCTAAAGGGACAACAACAGTCCGAGTGCTTGGCGAACATTGGCCGTTTGCTCACTGCATTTGATCAACTAAGGCATTATTTGTGTTTTTTCTTGAGTCCTTTGGCATCTAAAAACTTTCAGAACTGATAAATCTGGCTGTAAAATTTTAAAATTGCCCATGGTTCTCAAATGGGTTTTTACATACAAAAAGAAAAGGCCTCTGAAGCAAAATTTACAGCCAGATTTATCACTTCTGAAACTTTTTAGATACCAAAAGAATCAAGAAAAAACACAAATAATGCCGTACTGTTGATGAAATGCAGTGAGCAAACGCGATAATCCCAATATTCTCAATCTCGATATCTGCACGGCCAATGTAATGTTCGCCAAGCACTTTAGCTGTTGTTGTCCCTTCAGCTCTGGCTTCTCTTTACCTTCATTTCGCTTCACTTTTGGAATTCTGAAGTTGGGTACTTGTCTCTCACCCTTACCCCGATTTCCACAATTTTTTAACAGCGCAAAAAAGTCAACATTTTGGCGGTTTTTAACAGGTAGGGAAGTACACGTTTCTTGCATTAATAACATGTACCGGAACTTGCGATGTCCTCCAGATGGATTGAGCGGCTCCGTGCGTCAAGCCCTTTGACCCAGTGACCTTACGTGCGATATGGCTCATGCAAAGATACTTTGGCTCATGTGCAAGCAGAGATTAGTTTACTTTTGCATCATGTTCGGCATTCCTGTGCGGCACTGTTCCACGTATAACAAATTAACAACACGAGGACGAATTGATGGGACAGCCTGAAAAGTCATCTGTCCATTTCCCTCCCCAGATGTTGCCCGCTGAGTTTCTCCAACACTTTGTGTTTTGTGCAGGACGAAGTCAATAAAAACTAAGCACTTATTAATAAGATAGGAACGTATTAATTTGCTCTCTGAGACCGGGAGTTCATAGGATATTGGGGTAAAGATAGAGACGACAGGTCGAGTGCAAGGAGCTGGGGTCCGGGGAGAGGCCTGGTGCCGGTGGAAGAGGTGCTCCGGTCTGCTGGGCCCTCGCTTGCAGCGGGAGGTGCGGGGCACCGCCAGCTCTCTGGTGCCCGGACCCCGGGCCTTACCGGGTACAAGTACAGCACGGCGCCGATCAGGAACACAACGAAGGTGATGGCGAAGATCGCGAAGTCCAGCATGGCCACTTGTCTCGGCAGGAGCCGGAGCCGGAGCCGGAGCGCTCGACTCGACTCAGGCCGCTTCCCTCCCGCCGGGACACGTCCACAACTCCGCCTCCCCCAGCACGGTCCGCCTCCCTCCCCCCGCCTGTCTCCACAGCAACCCGGCTCTGATCCAAATGCCCAGCCCAGCCCAGCCCTCCAGCCGGGTCCGGGTCCTCGGGTACCCCACAAACCGGAACATGAGTTTAGGCTCGGCCCCCATCCACATATCTTTGGTCCACATCGCTTCAGTCTCATTCCGATCTTCCACTTTGCCACTAAAGGGCCTGTCCCACCAGCATGCAACTCCATGCGATTAGCGCGACCTAACGTGGTCGGTCCCACTTCGATCGCCGGAGCCGTGCGGAATTGTGCGGAGTTCGTCCCGACACCGCGCAGGGCTCCGAAAAACTGACTATGTCCAAAAATTCCTCGCGGCAACGGCTTGTTGGCTCGCAGTCGCCTCGACATTTACACACCGCCCGGACATCATGCCTCCGTGAACCTATTTGTAAGTGCCTCCGTGACCCTCTATGTGTGTGGCTCCGTGGACCTGTGTGTGTGTGTGCCTCGGTGCCCCTCTCTGTGTGCCCCTCTCTGTCCTGGCGAACTTACCTCCAAGTTCGCCTCACTTTGCGCCGCGTTGCGCCACTCACCCGACCTCCGCGCGGCCCCTACTGCCGGTTTGGTTGCGCTTGCTGCATGCAGGCGTATGCTGGTGGGAACGGCCCTGTACAGGGGATCACCCGACCTCCGCTTCTAGTTTGATCGCGTTCATCGCATAGAGTTGCATGCTGGTGGGACAGGCCCTTACCCCAATACATTAGCGGCACAATTACAATCCGGTTATTTCAATTGGGTTCCTAATCACAATTGTTCCACCTCCCACATCCAATCCACATTTTTGGTTTATTCTACAACTCAGAGTCCCAATTACAATCTGTCACTGTCCCAAAGCAGGTGCCCTCACTTTTCCAATTCCAGTTCATCCGCATCTCAATTCACATCCCCATCTCACAATCTTCAATCCGAGTCTACCTGTACATCAATTGCAATCCACATATTTCGGTCTTCGACTCTCAACCCGTGAGTACCATTATAATCACATTATCATTCCCAAATCGTAAAGCGATACTTCAGTTTCCCAATACCAATTCCTCAATGTGTCAATCCCATTTTAGACTTTTCAATGGTAATCATGGCTCTTCATTCTCCTACCTGCCAGTGTCATAATCACAACATTTCACTGTGTAATCACAAAAAATCCTGACAAGTGAAAACAGACGCAAAGTGCTGGAGAAACTCATCAGGTCAGGCAGCATCTATGGAGAAAAAGGATGGGTGACATTTTGGGTCAGACCCCTTCTTCAAGACAAAAGCCAGGTATAGGATACAGAGGTAAAAAATAAATCTAGGTGTGAATAATTTCAGATGGAGGCAAACTGGCTAAGAGGAAATCCACTTTGTGCGTATTGGCCATTTTAGGATTTTTATTGTTAATTTTCCGGACCATACTCTGCTCCCCACATCCAAGTGAGTTGAAGCACCAAAGGCACAGCACTGGTCAGGCTATTGTCAACAAAAAAATATCTTTTTTTTTCTATAATTGACTTTAGGAAGTGCTGAATTCTTGGTAGATCCAATTTCATTCCTGCTTGAATGAAACATTGACATGCAACTCAGGTTCAGTCGTCGGCCAGTTATTCACACTCAAAGTTAACGGCATTGTTGAAAGGAGAGAATGCAACATTAAGGGTCTCGACCCAAAACGTCACCTATTCCTTCTCCCCATAGATGCTGCCTCACCCGCTGAGTTTCTCCAGCATTTTTGTCTATCTTCGATTTTTCCAGCATCTGCAGTTCTTTATTAAACATTAAAGTAAGGTGATGATTTAAAGAGGGCTGGAAAGGTAAAGACACAATTAGTCTGCAAACAGAATCACAGAAAATTTACAATTGAAATGGTCAGTCATTCAACCCACTGTGTTCATGCCACTTGAAAAGGTACTGTATTTGCTAATCTATTGCCACCTCCTGCCTTTGAACTGCAAATCGTGCAAATTACTCTCCAAATTACTCTGGCAGATGAAGTTTAATGTGAATAAATGTGAGGTTATCCACTTTGGTAGCAAAAAGAGGAAGGCAGATTATAATCTAAAAGGCGTCAAATTGGGAAAAGGGGAAGTACAACGGGATCGGGGGGGTCCTTGTTCATCAGTCTATGAAAGTAAGCAAGCAGGTACAGTAGGTAGTGAAGAAAGCGAATGGCATGTTGGCCTTTATCATAGGGGGCGCCGTCCTCTGTGGTATGACTGCCCAGCCTGCAGCTGTCTGTGTTTCACTCTTTTTTTTATTTTTAGTGAGTTAAAGTATTTTGTTTGGAGTCTATTCTTTTTTATGTGGGGGGTGGGGGGGGGGGGGGGGAAGGAAGGGGGAAACTACTTTTCCTGGTCCCTACCTGGTCGGAGAGGCAGTTTTTCTCCGGGCTGCATCTTCGACCCATCCTCGCAGCCTACCAGCGGGCCTGGAGCGACGTTTCTTGAGGAGACCGCCCAGAACCTCGGCTTCAGCAGCGGCGCAGCGCTGGAGCCCATCGCGGGGCGGAGCGGGCGATGCCTTGTCTGGGTCGCCGCGCTGGAGCTCCGGTAAGCTGAAACCGCTGACAAATAAAAACATTGCGGAGCCGCGGGTCTATGGAGCGACCAGCTGCGGGTGGCGGCGCTGACTTCAACATCGGGAGCCAGTGGGGGAGCTCCATTCAGCGCGGCCTTGTTGGCTTCAGAAGCCGCGGACTCCGGTAAGGAAGCGGCCGTTCCAGGTGTCCCAAGCCGCTGAGAGGATTCTCCCGACGCCACCCGGCGAGAACAGCCTGGAACATCGGGCCTCCGTGAAGGCGACTTCGGAGGCCTCAAAAGGCCTGACTACGGGAGGACATGGATTGGGGACTGGACATTGTGTCTTCCCTCATGTGAGGGATAAAGTGATTAAATCCCACTTTTGTAAGGGTTCAGGAGGCGATTCTAACTTGTAAAGAGGATTCTAACCGATAGAGGCCAGGGAGTGGATTCTGACACAGCTGTGGATGAAGTTACCACAACTGTCCTTGAGTAAGGATTGATGGCATTGTATAGCGGTAGAATGGGAGTGATGGATGCGACCCTTATCAGTAGAGACTAGTGATGGATGCAACCCTTGTCAGTAGAGACTAGCTTTTAATTCAGATACAAGAAAACTGAGACAGGTCAGTTGGAGGTGAGCAAACTAGGCCAGGTAATTTACAATTGAGCATGCTTAATGAAATAAATGATTACTAACACGCCCCTGGTTCAGAAACTGCTCATTACCATGCACATGTAAGAACATACGATGTATGATGTGGGAGGTACTGGGGGGAAGTACCTATAGACTGTGCACCTCAGTGCTCTGATTGGGAAGAGCCAGAAGGGGAAGTTAAGCCAGCAGAATTGTGTGTATAAAGGGGCTTTACTTTCCTGACTTTGGTGTGTCTCAACTAGGAGAGGCACCCGACTCTGCAGACTCGCAAATAAAGCATTTCTTGTTTCCATGATTTAGTCTCTGAGTAGGGATTGTGAGCACAACCATATATCTCACAAAGTGGGGGCTCGTCCGGGATCGCCACTCCGGCCGCTTGGCGGAGGCACGGAAGGAAGGGAAGGTGCACCCTGCTGATTTCAGCAGTCTCTGATCTCCTTGCTTGCCATCAGCGGTTTGAGCGAGTGATATCCGGACAAGAGACTCAGGAAACAAGAGGGAGTGTCGGAAAAATAAACAGGGGACGGTCGAGCTATTCTTGTGCACAGGACCCGGGTGAGAAAACTGACTATTAAGTATTGCCCGGGCGACCGAGGGTCTGTCAGACGGGAATAGTCCGATAAGACAATGGATAACCGGAACGGGAAAAGTAAGAGTCCGGGGGGAAATTAAAAAGGCTCAATGGTGAAGAGCCGCACATTCTGCCTGATAGTCCGTTGGAGCGAATGTGGCAATCTTGGGGAGAAGGAAGCCCCGACGGTAAAGATAAGGAGACTATGATTAAGTTCTGTATTTGTGTTTAACCAAAGGAACCAATAAGGGGGAGTTCAGTCTGGTGGCCACAGCTCGGCTCCCATGAGGATTGGGCACTTTGGATGCTGTACAGAATATTCAGAGGATCACTTAAACATTGCAAAAATCTAAGGAAAATCACAGTGCCAAATGTTTTGAGTACGAAAAGTTAAAAAAAGGAAGGAGCAACACAGAAAGAAATAGAAGAGGCAACTGTCAAATCTTTTTTTTTTAAAGCTACAGAAATCTATAAATTATATGTGGAAAAACAGATTTTGAACCAAAATTGACAGAAACCTCAAAGAAATTTCAGGAAATAGAAGAATATACAGATTGGTCAGGTACATGAGGAGTTAGTGCAAAATATTATAGAAGAGCAGAAGGTAGAGTAGCAATAAGAATTATATAAATGTTAATTTTGAAACTTAAATTGTGTAGGAAATTGCATAATTTCATTGAAGTAAGAATGGAACGAATGTGATTTGTGTGTAAAAACCGGTTTTGAATGAATGAGGAAGTTCAGGGGTAACATGAGGGGGAACTTCTTTACTCAAAGAGTGGTGGCTGTGTGGAATGAGCTTCCAGCAGAAGTGGTGGAGGCAGGATCGATTTTAACATTTAAAAGTAAAGTGGATAGGTATATGGACGGGAAGGGAATGGAGGGGTATGGTCTGAGTGCAGGTAGATGGGACTAGGGGAAAATAAATGGTCGGCACGGACTGGAAGGGCCGAGAAGGCCTGTTTCCGTGGTGTAATTGTTATATGGTTGTATGGGTCAAACAGCTTTTGTGGAGGCAAAATGTATATGTGAACATATGTGAACAAATTGAGGTTAGAATGAGAAAGAAGGCATATCAGAAAGGATTAAAGTGGGTAGCAGAGGGATAAATTGATGAGACTGTTTTAAAATGATAAGAGCAGGCCAGACACAGATTATCCTTTGGGGCACTCATAAACTGAGAGGGCTAAAAAATACCTAACCCAATATTCCTGATGGGGCAGGAAATGGATTATGGCTTTGGAGGAGGAGAACGTGGGACGATTATTGGCTATGGGAGATTTGAAGGCACTGTTGGTGAAAGTGATAGGAACCACTAAACTGACAGAACTCCTGAAGATGGCTGGTATAAAAATGCTGTGAACAATGCAATAAACAATGGCATGCTGTTTGGCACAGTCAGCCAGAGGGTATGGCAGACCCTCAGACAATAATCCAGCAGCCTATCTGGAGAACAAGCTGAAAAGGTGGAGACTGGAAACTGAACAAGAAATAAAAGGCAACCAGTTAATGAACACTATATTCTGAACCACTGTGGTGGATGTCATTCCTCCTAAAGTCAAGTCTAGATTGGAGGAGGTGGTGGGATTGTCATCTATTTCCCACCCCTGATTCAGTGATCATTTGGTCAATGAGGTTGAGAAATATCGCAAAGATAGGAAAAAGACTTGCAGACGAGCAGGAAGAGGTGCAGAGAGAAATGATGCAAATGTAACTTGAAGAGCTCAAAAAGAAAGAGCGTGAAAAAGGAAAGACAATGTTGTCAGTAACAACTGACCTGGTTGAAAAGTCTGAAATAAATGATGCACCGACACACAGCGAGTCCTATGACAGAGCCAAACAGGGGGCAGAGAATTCCATGCCAATAATAAATGTATTTGGGAGAGTGTTTCCTCAAATGCCCTATCAGGAGTGAAATAAATCTGGATATAAGCCCAGACAGGACTGGGGTCCCCAAGGGAGGGAGGGATCTCAGGAAAGAGGTCAAGAAAGGCTAGTAAGGAAACAAGTAATGGATAAGATGTGTTGGGAATTTGGACAGGTATGGTAATCAGGAAATAATAATAATTAAGATAATGGTGAACATAAAGAAGAGGTATTAAATACACCTAGACTAGGATGCGACAGGGTTTTAAATACTAGCCCCATGTTTTTAATCAGATGTTAAAGGCAGATTTGGAAGGTGTTGATATAGTATGTGGATGATTTGTTGGTTTGTTCCACAAGTGAGAAGCAATGTGAGGGAGACATTGTAATTATCTTGGAAAAGATGGCACAGGAGGTCATAAAGTATCAAAGAAGAAGTTGTTGTTTTGTCAGCAGCAGGTAGAATATTTTGGACGAGTAATATCTAAAGAAGCAAAAGCTACAGCGCAGGATCAAATTGAAGTGATTATTGAAGTTCCCAAACCTCAGACAGTAGGACAATGATGATGATCTTGGGAATGGCAGAATATAGTTCAGACTAGATTGGAAAGTATGTTGAAATTGTGATGCCATTAAGGAAAATAATGAAGGAAGAAGGACACACAAATCTGAGAAATGTTTTACAGTCAGAGCCTTTGAATGAAAGGGACAAAAAGGTTTTGCTTGTGGATGTTTCTTATTAAAGGGATCAAAATAGCAAGTATGCAGGTTTTGAAGTGATGCATCAGGATGAATTAGACTTTAAGGTAATCAAATTGGAAGCTTGCCTGCAATCCTGCTTAGCTCAGTTGGCTGAAATTAAGGTTTTAAGAGCAGCATATGTACATGGAGTCTGGCACATGTTTGGAGCAGTAGGGAAAAAGAAAGGCTTTGAGAAAAGCAACCGAGACTCCATGCAAAGTTAGCAGTATCCCCCTATGAAATGTTGTTTGGGTTACCTTATTTGGGAACGATAGAGGAATACCCACCATGGAGGGCAGTGATGTATTCTTAAGGAACTATTTACTGGCAGTATCTCGTTCTCTTACAGAATTAAAAGCTAAAGGATTATTGGCTCAAAGCCCACCACTCGACTTTCCAATACATGCTGTAAAGGCCGGCGAGTGGGTACTGGTCAAGAATTGGAAGGAGGAGAAACTCCAGCCCCGGTGGACCGGCCAATACCTAGTATTACTGACAACCGACACAGCAGTATGAACAAAAGAAAAAGGGTGGACCCACGCAACCCGAGTTAGAGGGCCCGTTGACCCATCCGTCCCTGATAAAGAGGAACAGTGGATGGTGAAGCCCGGGAGTAAGTCCCTAGCGTTAACTTTTAGTAAGAAATAAGTGTATGACTAACAGTATGAACGGAGCAGTCATGGTATTGCTTACTCTGCATGTAATCGTTGTAAAAAGTGTTAATGACTGTGATAAATGCTACCATCCTATGGAGGGCGGACAACCAGATAATTTACCTATCATTCCCACGGGAACGATGCTTGCTATGATCTAAGAACCAGAACTATTTGTAAGAACGGGGAAAAAGAGTATTATGTGACTTCCGGTGGCGCTATGGAGGGCTAGGGAGCCACGCCAGCCAGCTCCTCCTGAAAAACGTTGAATTTACCGGGGAGAAAACGCCTACCTGCTGCCTGCTGCTTCGGTACCGGCTGCCGTGAGTGACGTCATCAGGCGCGCGACTTACAATGCCTATGCAGCGCAGCCCCCCCCCCCCCCCCCTGAAAAAACGAAATCTCGACTTACAAGACTTAAACCGGCAGAACCAGAACAAGGCCCGATGGAAGCCTCGGGAGCGGGTAGGACGCTATCCCAAGAAGATGTGTCGAAAAAAGCAAAGAAAAAAACGGAAGGTGAGGAACTCAGAAATTTTATTTCACAAGAAATTGCAGAGCTGAAGGATGAACTTGGAAAATAACTTTTAAAACTAATGAAGAATTAAAGAAAATGAATTTTAAAGAAGAAGTAAAAAAGATCAAAGAGGAGATGAAGGAGTTAAAATTTGAAATTAACTCCAAGGTTGCGGAATTATTTGAAAAATTGAAGAAGGAAATTGCCGCAGTACTGGTTGATCAGGCTAAAACTACAACAAATGAAATAGATTTTAAAATCACTAAGCTGGCAACTGAAATAGAAGGAAAGATGGAGCCAGTGGAAGAGACGCTGAATCAACAGTCGACCGCCATAAAGAGCCTTGAGGAGATAGCCGAAACAAGTGCTCAAACTATGAAAACACTCATCACAGAAAATCAACGTCTAACTGCACTGCTGGGCAAAATAACTGATAAATGTACTGAATTGGAAGGCCGCCAAAGAAGACAAAACCTGAGAATTGTGGGTATTCGAGAAGGGAGAGAGGCGAACCAAGGTGCCAGAGAATTTACTGCAAATTTATTGCAAAAAGTTTTGTCTCTGGATCATAAGCCTTTACTTGCTCGAGCTCATAGAGTGATGAGATGTCAGACACGACCCGACGCCCCTCCAAGGCAAATGATAATAAAAGTTCAATATGATCATGTTCTGGAGGAGATGATGGCAAAAATTGTAAGAAGCAGAAATCTTACATATGAAGGTGATAGATCAGTATTTATCGAGACTACCCAGCAGAGGTCTCCAGGAAAAGAAACACGTTTAAGGAGACTAAAAGAATCTTGAAGGAAGTAAAGAATTTGAAGTATGGTCTGAGGTATCCAGCTACCTTAAGAGTTACTCACAACCAGAAAGAATATTTTTTCACCAATCCTTCGGACGCACTAGACTTTGCCCAGAAGACTAAAGAGACTGAGGAAGATTGAATAATATCTTTAAAATTCAACAACACCAAGGAATAAACTGACTTTGCCAGATTGGATGGAACAAAGGACTAGTTTAGGGAGGCTGGAGAAAGAAGCAGATTGGAAACTCTCCTATGGATATTAATATTTAGGATAGTAGCACTACTAATACAAATAACTAATAAATACTAACAATGCGCGGTGTTACTATTAATCAGAAGTAATAATTATCATTAATGACTAACATTTAATTATAACTGAACTATCTAGAATTAGATAAATAATAATTATAATTGTGTAGAATATATAGTGAGATTTCAGTCGTCCTTTTTCTCCCCCCCTTTTTTTTTATTCTCCTTCCTTTCCCCATAGGGTTTTTTTGATTCCCTTCTTTTTTTTCATTATATTTACTTAATATGTTTTAAATATATGTATCTTGACATTCCTGACTAATGGAATTTGTATACTCCAGAATGTAATATCCCCGGTAAGAGACTGTTACGGTATAATAATCTTAAGAAATTAAGGAGCTGATAAGTTTATCAACATCAACTACGGAAGTCTGTAGATATTAAGCCATGTTAGAATGGCTTTCACTAACTACACTAACTCTAGATGTAGTTTTTTTCCATCTTTACACACATTACTAACCTCTTTATCTATCCTTTTTTTGGTTATATTATAATCTATCTTTATTATTTTAAATATGAATGGAGTTATAAATATATTCAAAGGAGATATATACGTGAGAGACACTCAAGGGTCTCGAAATTCGTCTATTTGGAGTTTGGGTGTAAGGTCGGGTCTGTCGAACTGAACCATTTGCTCTATTATAGACCCCCCTAAATAAAAGATGCAAGACTTAAACGCAAATATGGGGAATGAAGGAATAACGTTTTGTAGCTGGAACGTTAAAGGCATTAATGAACCAGTAAAGAGAGGTAAAGTATTGGCACATTTAAAAGCACTTAAAATAGATGTAGCTTTTATCCAAGAGACACATGTAAAAAAAGATGCAGAGCATAGATTGAAAGCTAAATGGATAGATAAAGTATACCATTCCTCTTTTACACATAAATCTCGAGGTGTAGCAATATTATTTCATAAAGGCACTGTATTTAAACACACATCAACAATAAACGACAGTGAAGGCAGATATATTATTGTAATAGGAGAATTAAATGCACAAAAAATGATTTTTGTGAATATTTATGGACCAAACTTTGACAACCCATTGTTCTTCAAGAAAATATTTAATACTATCCCAGAATTAACACAACACAATTGAATAATTGGAGGAGATTTAAATTGTACCCTTGATCCTTATCTAGATAGATCATCAAAGCAACGGAAAATCAAATTGCATTCAAGTGATTTACTGAATGCATACATAGATACTAGTAATATTAAAGACGTTTGGAGAATAGAAAACCCAACTGGACAAGAATACTCATTTTATTCACCTGTACATAAAACATATTCAAGAATAGACTACTTTCTGGCAGACTCCAAACTTATTCCACTCACTTATAATTCAAAATACCATAATATTACAATCTCAGATCATGCACCTTTAACATTTAAGATCAAAATAAATGGTAAAATGGAAAAACAGAGACAGTGGAGATTTAACCCACAAATTTTAAAGGACAAAGCAACTCAGAAATATATTACAGAACAGATTAAGACTTTTTTTGAAATAAATGATAAACCGGAAATATCTTCTTCTCTATTATGGGAAACTTTTAAAGCATTTACTCGTGGAATTATGATTTCTTCTCGAGTATTTTTTAACAAAGAGAATCGGAGGGAACAACAGACATTGGAAAAGGAGATTAAACAATTAGATACAGAGAACGCTGTTAACCCAACTATGATAAAACATAATAAAATTGCTGTATTGAAATACAAATTAAATAAAATATGTTCAGATCAAGTGGTAAAACTCTATCAATATACCAAACAATTACAATTTGCATTTGGAGATAAACCCCAAAAATTATTGGCCCGTCAATTACGGAAACTGGAGGAAGAAAAAATAATTCATAGGATTAAATCACGTAATGACGAGCTGCTAGTAAATCCTAGAGATATTAATGAGAGATTTTTGCAATATTATAAAAACTTATATTCAGTTAAAACGGCAGAAACCGGATAGGAGTAGAAGCATTTAAAAAAAAATGTAAATTAAAGGGGTTGGATTTAGAAAATATAGAATCATTAAATGCTGAAATAACAGTAAAAGAAATCGAAGAATCTATTAAATCATTAAAAAATGGTAAAACTCCTGGACCAGATGGTATTGGTTCGGAATTTTATAAAACATTCTATGATTTGATTGCACCACGTTTAAAGACACTTTATGAACACATTTATACCCAACAGAAATTACCAGAAACGTTAAATGAATCTATTATAACGCTTATACCAAAAATAGATAAAGATCTGGATGACCCAGGATCATATAGAGCTATAGCTCTTTGAAACACTGATCAAAAAATACTAACTAAGATATTAGCACAAAGACTAAGCTCAGTGATTAACAAATTAATTCATCCGGATCAAACAGGATTTATACCAAAACGATATTCTTCATATAATCTGAGACGATTATTCAATATTATATATTCGAAAAGAGTAAATAATAAAGACCTAGTAATTATTTCATTAGATGCGGAGAAGGCCTTTGACCAAGTGGAATGGCCTTATCTGTTTTCGGTTATGGAAACTTTTAAGTTGGGAGAGAAGTTTATATCATGGGTTAAATTATTATATGCGAATCCAACAGCTAGAATATTAACAAATCAAATGTTATCAACTAAATTTAATTTATCCCGAGGCTGTAGACAAGGTTGTCCCTTATCCCCACTACTGTTCGCACTTGCAATTGAACCATTAGCTGAAAGCGTAAGATTACATCCTGAAATATATGGGTACGAAACTAGAGAAACTGAAAATAAAATCTCCTTATTTGCTGATGATGTTTTACTTTATATTACAAAACCGGAAATTAGTATTTTAAATGTATTAAACTTAATAACTGAATTTGGTTCGTTTTCAGGATATAGTATTAATTGGAATAAAAGTGAACTTATGCCAATAAAGGTAAATAATCTACATACATTACAACAATATCCTTTTAAGATAGCAAAAGAAAAAATAAAATATCTCGGAATTCATGTAACAAAAAGATATGATTCTTTATTTAAAGCTAATTTCCCACCATTACTGAATAAACTAAATTAAAATATTTTATATTGGAAAACATTACCTATCTCAATGTTAGGTAGAATTAATGCAATAAAAATGATTTTTCTTCCACAAATACTATATCTTTTCCAATTGATACCAATATACCTTCCTAAAAACTTTTTTTTTAAAGTTGACTCTATAGTTACCAATTTTATCTGGGAATATAAGAGTCATAGAATAAATAAAAAACACCTATGTTTATCAAAAATAAATGGAGGTCTAGCATTACCAAACTTTATGTTTTAT
This sequence comes from Raja brachyura, assembly GCA_963514005.1. Next base: position 41,057,034 of record OY740787.1, on the reverse strand, counting down.
TACTGGGCAGTTAGTATTAAAAATGTGAATTTTTGGCTGGACGAATTAGATAAACAACCAAATTGATTAAAAATGGAAAAAGAAGATTGTCCACTTTTTGACATTAGTACGATTTTATTCGCCAATGCTAAACTAGCTAAGAAAACCTATAAAGAAAACCCTATAATAGAGAGTGGGATACGTATTTGGAAACAACTTAAGAAAACATTAAAATTGGAATGTATACCACTAGCTCTCTCCATTGTAAACAATGTCACATTTAAATCTTCAATGATGGATAAAGGTTTTTCACAATGGAAAAATTAAGGATGGGTGATCTTTACAGGGAAAACTCCTTTCTTTCATTTCAAGAACTACAACAAATTTATAGATTACATTCAAAAGATTATTTTAGATATTTACAAATCAGAGACTATGTAAAATCAAACACACAGGAAATTAGAAATAGAAAGGCAGAAATTTTAGATGAATGTCTCAATAAACATCCAAATACAGAAAAATTGATATCATATATTTATAATATTTTATTAGAAAATGATGTACCAATGACAGAAACATATAGGTAATCATGGGAAAACGAATTAGGTCAAACAATTAGACCAGAAATATGGAATGAAAGTTTACAAAATATACATCATTGTTCGTTAAATGCTAGACACATCTTGATACAATTTAAAGTACTACATAGATTACATTATTCCAAAACAAAATTACATAGAATTTTTTCAAATATACCAGCCATATGTGATAAATGTGAATATTTAGAAGCTAATCTAACGCACTCATTCACAAACTGTATAAAAATTACGACCTTTTGGGCAGAAATTTTTAAGATAATCTCGAATGTTGTTAATACAAATTTGCTTCCTGACTCAATTAATAATATTAGGAATATTAGAAACAGATCAATTAATAACAATAAATCAAATAATTTTTATTGATTACAGTTTAATAATTGAGAAAAAACTTATATTGAAATTTTGGAAGGGTCCTACACCCCCCACAATTAAAATGTGGATCACTGAAATGTCGGAGACACTTCATTTTGAAAGATTAAGACTTGTCCTTCTGGGCAAGTTGGATCAATTCAGAGGGATATGGTCTCCATTTATTGAATATTTAAAGGGTCAAAGTGGTTCGGTGCAAGAACCTAACTGATGCCTGAGCGAAGAAATAGACAAAGATTTACATATAATAACCCATGATATATCTCCAATGATGTACAAACTGCTTAATACTTCATTCATTTTTCTGAATCTCTATTTTTATTTTATTTTTCTCTTATATTTCCTATCTATATAAAAAATGAAAAATTCATAGAAGTACAAATTAGAAATAACTGTTAATATTAATAATATTAAGAATGTATATGACATGTATATCTTTATGTTGACATGTACTTCTAATAAAAATATTTAACAAAAAAAAAGGAAAAGAGTATTATGTGGTGGAGAATAAGGGAAATGTAGGGAGGTTTAGGTACGTTACCTGCCCAAAAGGGGAAAGATGGGTCAGCATGACCAGGACAGGACAGTTAGGTCTCCCTTCCCACGCCTTGAGAGAAACATTAGATAAAATTAAGGAAGAAGTAATAAAGAGGTTAATCACCGAGACTCCCCCTCCCCCACCCACTCAGCCCCAACTGCACCAAACAATGTATGAAGAAATAAAGAGGCAGGTTGAGATCCCCGAAGTAGGGAAAAACCTGTTTGTGGACTTGGCCCTCCGGATAGCTGGAACCCTGAATGTGACTAACTGTTGGGTCTGTGGCGGACCACTGATGAGCTCACATTGGCCGTGGAGAGGATCCATTGTTGAAGTATGGGACCTGATGGAGTGGAACCTGACAGTTGGACAAGACCGAGATCCCCAGGCGTGGGTCCTGACAGATGCTCTGGTTGGGACTGAGTGTATCGCTAGGCCCTGGGCAAAGGATGCCGTCCTAGTAGGCAGCAGCCCCTGCCAGTGCATCGTCACCCAGTGGCCAAATCAGTCCCGAGTGTGGAGGCCAGAGCCTAAATGGTATCCAACTAAGAAAGACGGGAGAAACTGCACTATCTGGATGAAGACTGATGGAATGGAATCGACTGGACTATGGAACTGCACCGGGAACAACCCTTATCAAGGAATCCCGGTGTTGCGAGATATATGGAACAAGGTTACCTCTAGTGGACCAGCCCCTGAAGGACTGTTATGGATATGCGGACACTAGGCATTACTCGGTGTTGCCAACAAATTGGAGCGGGACTTGCTTCATTGGACTGGTACAACCAGGATTTTTCCTGTTAAACACCGAAGAAGGGCGGTCGCTAGGAACACCTGTATTTGACGACCTATATTGGAAGAAGAGGAAAATAGACATTGGAGAATGGGAAGATGATGAATGGCCACCCGCAAGAATCATCTTATACTATGGACCAGCCACATGGGCACAGGATGGATCCTGGGGCTACCGAACCCCGGTATACATGTTAAATCATATCATAAGACTTCAGGCAGTACTGGAAGTAATTACCAACCAAACTGCGGGGGCACTGGAGATGCTGGCAAAGCAGCAAACACAGATGAGAGCAGCAATATACCAGAACTGGTTGGCCCTAGATTACCTCCTGGCAGAAGAAGGAGCGGTATGCGGGAAATTCAACCTCTCAAATTGCTGTCTAAACATCGATGACAATGGACAGGCAGTGATGGACATATCAGAAGGAATTCGTAAGTTGGCACATGTCCCCATACAAAAGTGGAATTCGATTATGGGAACCCGATGGTGGGATTCCATCCTCGGAGGAGCATGGTGGAGAACAGCGGGACTCGTGTTTCTATGTGCATTGGCTGGGCTGATCTTTATCCCCTGTTGTATCCCTTGTTTTAGGGAACTTATTACAAGGATAAGTCAGATACAGGCTGTAGTAGTGCCTATGGGAGAGAAAGGGGCAATACAGAAAATAATAATAATGCGACCAGGGAAGGTCCAGGATCCACAGGAAGAGGAGATTAGGAGAATGTTACTTCAATTCGAACTGAAGGAGCTTGAAATTGAGGTTTAATCAATAGATGCGTAGCAAAAGAAAAAGGGAGGATTGTGAGGGATAAAGTGATTAAACCCCACTATTGTAAGGGTTCAGGAGAGGATTCTAACTTGTAAAGAGGATTCTAACCGATAGAGGCCAGGGATAGGATTCTGACACAGCTGTGGATGAAGTTACCAGAACTGTCCTTGAGTAAGGATTGATGGCATTGTATAGCGGTAGAAGGGGAGTGATGGATGCGACCCTTATCAGTAGAGACTAGTGATGGATGCGACCCTTGTCAGTAGAGACTAGCTTTTAATTCAGATACACGAAAACTGAGACAGGTCAGTTGAAGGTGAGCAAACTAGGCCAGGTAATTTACAATTGAGCATGCTTAATGAAATAAATGAATATTACTAACACGCCCCTGGTTGAGAAACTGCTCATTACCATGCACATGTAAGAACATACGATGTATGATGTGGGAGGTACTGGGGGGACGTACCTATAGACTGTGCACCTCAGTGCTCTGATTGGGAAGAGCCAGAAGGGGAGGTTAAGCCAGCAGAATTGTGTGTATAAAGGGGCTTTACTTTCCTGACTTTGGTGTGTCTCAACTTGGAGAGGCACCCGACTCTGCAGACTCGCAAATAAAGCATTTCTTGTTTCCATGATTTAGTCTCTGAGTAGTGATTGTGAGCACAAGCGTATATCTCACACTTATAATGGGAACCATTGTGGGGGGATGTTTTTTGGGTTTAAAATCTCTTTATTATTGATATGTCTATTCTTTTTTTATTTGCTGCATTGGCAAGAAACATTTCACTACACCAATTGGTGTACGTGACCAATAAAAACCTTTGAACCTTTGAGTTGAGTATAGGAGCAAAGAGGTCCTTCTGCAGTTGTACAGAGCCCTAGTGAGACCACACCTGGAGTATTGTGTGCAGTTTTGGTCCCCTAATTTGAGGAAGGACATGCTTGCTATTGAGGGATTGCAGCGTAGGTTTACAAGGTAAATTCCCGGGATGGCAGTACTGTCATATGCTGAGAGAATGGAGCGGCTGGGCTTGTACACTTTGTATTGAAACATATAAGATTGTTAAGGGTTTGGACACGCTAGAGGCAGGAAACATGTTCCTGATGTTGGGGGAGTCTAGAACCAGGGGCCACAGTTTTAGAATAAGGGGAAAGCCATTTAGAACGGAGACGAGGAAACACTTTTTCTCACAGAGAATTGTGTGTCTGTGAAATTCTCTGCCTCAGAAGGAGGTGGAGGCCAGATCTCTGGATACTTTCAAGAGAGAGGCTCTTAAAGATAGCGGAGTCAGGGGATATGGGGAGAAGGCAGGAGCGGGGTACTGTTTGGGGATGATCAGCCATGATCACATTGAATGGCGGTGCTGGCTCGAAGGGCCGAATAGCCTACTCCTGCACCTTTTTGTCTAAATACACATTTAGAAAATGAGATAGGGATTTTCAACTCTGCCACCTTTTCTGGCAGCAAATTCCAGTACCCAATTTCCTTCTGGATGAAAAAAATATTTTCTTCATGCACCCTGTAATACTTTAAGCAATTACTTTATGCTGACATTTACAGGATTCAAGAAAAGGAGGAAAAAAGTAGCAAGTCAATTATGAGAAAATATAAAGTTGAGCACTTTGGAAGAATAAAAAAGATTCTTCTAATTTTAAATGGTCAGAAATTGCTAAATGTTGCAAATTACTGGATTTTGGTGTGCTAGTTTAGAAAATGCAGAAAGTAATCATACAAGCAGTCTGGAAGGAAAACTGCTTTGTGGTTGGTTTCTTGCAATAAAGGTAGGGGTTTGGGGTATAAATGTCAAGACAAGAAGTCTTGGCAACGTGATGTATGGACGTCATTTGGCGTGTTGAGGGGAGATTTGATCTCCCTACCAAGGAATGGATGCGCACACTTTGCCTTCTGTTTAGTATGGTTTTAATAGGCATGAGGGAATTGTTCTTTAACGACAGATTGTGGAATAGACACAAAAGCTAGAGTAACTCAGCGGGACAGGCATGGGCGACGTTTTGGGTCGAGACCCTTCTTCAGACAGGAATATTGGCTGGCATTGAGAAAATTTAGATGATTCAATGAGAGATACAGAATTCTGAGAGGGATTGACAAGCTATTTCCACCAATTTGAAAGATTAGAACTTTTATATTTATGGTTTTCCAAACCTCAAGGACACTTCCAGAATACAGAAGATTTTGATAGATTATATCCAACACATTCTGTCTTGCTGCAGACACATCTTTTACCATCAAGTCCAGGAGGCTTGTCAGCCTTTAACTCCCTTAATTTGTCAAGTAATTGGAGAATTTAATGTTCATACCACTGGGTTGTAAATTACCCAAGTGAAATATGAGGTGTTGTTCCTCCAGTTTGCATGTGGCTTAATTCACACAATGGACAGAAATGTCAGTATGGGAATGGGATGAGGAGTTAAAATGCTCAGCAACTGGGAGATCCGGCAGGCCTTGGCAGACCGAGCACAAATGTTCAGCGAATTGGTCACCGAGTCGACAATTGGTCTCGCCGATGTACAGGAGACCTTTCTTGAACTGCTGCATATATCGTAGTTGAGTTCAGGAAAGGGGAGAAAATTCAGTTCAAGTAATTTTAGTTCAAAAAATGACATATCATAAAGACCATTTTCATTCAAACTTCATTTTCTCCTCATGTAAGACTGCATTTTAAACACATTTGAGAGATAACTATTTATATACATGTTCATTGTTCAAATGAGCAACATTTATCTGGTAAGTTAGATATTTCTACAAACCTTTCCTGCAAAAGCTATTTCTACAACTTCTATACAATGGACAGTATTTCTCAAGGTATTGTTTTCATCATATCCTGAGATTCATATTCACTCTTCAAAACAGGCTGGATAATGAATGAGGCTGTTTCTATAGTGTCTCAAAATGCTCCTTTGTCTCAATCATCCACAATATAATTGTTTTACCTTTTTGTTCAAACACCAATCCCATAGTTTTGCCAGAATGCTATGTTAGTGGCTAACAGTGCCAAATGAGGGGTTCTTTTGAATGATATGGTTGACCTTCACTAATCCAATGTGATATTAGCAGAATTAATTTCTACTCCATAAACCAAGCTGCATTTAAATATGCTCAACATTAAATCTGCAAATTTATTGAACAAGAAACTTTGATGTTATGTTGAAACAAACCATTTTCTAACATAGCTGGAGGTTGTCTTTGGTAGAAAACACATGACTATCTGCACAATATAAATTCATTATACACAACAACACAAAATGATTTTCAAAGTAACCAAAGACAAACCATTCAGATAGAATATTTTATATAACTAATTTCAATATTAAATATTCAATATCAGTTTATGCTTTGCATTTATGATCAGGTTCGACCACATCATTCATAGCTGCTCCATACTCCGCTTCTGCAAATAAAAATGAAAAGCATTATTGCAGTGCACAATTAAACACTATTATTGTCATAATGGGTCATTAGCCAGACAATAACTTTGCATTCTGGGCAATGTTTAACTTTTTAAATTATATATAACACAAAATGCGTGGAGTGTGAAGGAGACAAGCTTCAACCTTCCTGTTCTTTTTTTCCCGCAGTATCTGTGTTTGTAATAAACTTTTTAAGTAAAGAGGCAATTACCATACACATCTTTGGCTGTCCTCATTTTCATTCTTGGAAGAGAGTTTTTATTGCTTAGGTTAAACCAGTACATAATATGCTGTCCATGGGAGGCAATCTATTTGTAAGTACGATTTTCATTGCTCCGTTTCTGCGCATATGACAATTAAACGCTATTAACATTTGATCTCCTTGATAAATACATGGGTTTTCAATTCATTGGAAAATATCTATTTTTGCATAAGTGAAGCAGTGGAAATATGCACCATTCTATCAACAAGCAAGGAGCAAAGTGATGACAAACAGTAACAATTTCAATCTGCGTCTTCTCTTTACATACTGCGAGGACTTTCTGTTTACCAACAACATCAGTTCTTGTTCTGCATAATCTGTAAATCAATTCTTATTTGTCTTTTTTCTATCCAACGTTCAATTTCATATTCTTGTAGCATTTCAAACCCAAGTGTCGCAAGATCTAATTACTACTTTCTGATTTAGCCTTATCTTATCTAATTCATGAGAGGGCAATAACCCAGACTGTGGGACTTGTGCTTTCATTGATTTCTCACCATTAATCACATCTTTGCTCACATACCTTCAGTATGGTCAAGCATAGGGTGATAAGACAGGAAGATCCAGGCAAGTCCAACTAAGATAGCAGCTACTAGGTTCACTACAACCCAAGGGTGCAATGTCAAAATCTCTGATCCAGATGGCCTGTATGGATGTCAAGTGGAAATTCATTTAGCAACAAGGAATGCACTGACACACAATAAATTATATAGTTTAAAATGTACTACTGGAGCAGAACACTGAGGTAGCAACACTCAACTCCTAGTTAAGGTGGTAATTTTTGAGGGATCACAAACGGACATCATTCCAATTGATTACACAGAGCAGTGCAGCACAAGATTTTTCCACGCTGGGGTTTAATATGGAAGGGTGCCCTCTGGTTAATGTGGACATTGTGGGCTGAATTATCTGTTTCCATGCTGTTAGATGAGGAATATGATTGCAAACACTGATTAGATAGTTTAGTCAGTACTGCTCACAGATTTTAGTTGTAAACAGGACACATGCCAAAACAAAATTCATTAGTTTGCTGGTCATTTTAACTCAGTTGTCGCCTGCAACTTACCAAAGGGTGATATTGGTGATATCTTGTGGTGACCGGTACCAGTTAAACCTGTCACTGGTCATTTGTTGGCTGAGTGATAGTATCAGAGCTGAAACATATACTGCACACAGAAAGAAAACTAAACATCAACAGATCAAGAAATGCAGTCCACGTTATTACAAAGGCTGTTTGAAGTTAATAAATATTAAAAGCAACGTAGTTTTGATCACCAATCTCTGTTAAATTAACTTTTCTCTTGACGATGCTTCTGCAGAAAGGCCAGGAGGAGAGAACGATACCAAACTACTTTAATCAATACCCTTAACAGGAAAGTACACCTTTGCTTATGTGGCAGAATGTGCTCAAGCTTGGATGTAATAAATCTTGCAGTTAAGTGGATTGTCAACAATTCACATCATAAGAAATTGAGGCAAGAGGGAAATTGGCACCTATGGAATTACATGCAAGTGCTTGGATGTATGCAAAATAAATATTTTTTCCTTCTCTTGATTATTTCATCAACCATGATGCATTCTCTTTGAGAATTGTTAATCTGCATTTCCAGTTATACAAAGCAAAATAAATTATAAACAGTCATAGACCCATAAAGAGAGCCATGAAACAGGTAAGCTGGTTCCACATCTTCAACTGCATGGACAGTGCACATACTTACAGAAAGAGGCCAGTGCTGTGGTGTCTAGTGTCACAATTCTGCGGAGTGCCATTGATGCATCAGTTATGTTCAGCCTGGAAAGAGCATAACATGTAAAACTAAAGTAAATTAAGTAAATCAGTGAAACGCATTTATTTTATAGGATTCATCAACCTGCAACATCCACTTCTCAGATCAAAAACCTCACTACAAGTATACAAGGACCCCTTCAAAACTTACTTCCTTTTTCTCCAAAACCATAATTGGATCTTCTATTATTCCATAAATGCAGGACGAAAAAGAGGCCAGACAGCTACTTGTGCCTCCCATTTTCCAATATCACAGTTGACCCAGTACTTCTATCCCCCACAACCCCCATGGTCCTTAATTTTCTTGATTTGCCAGCTGTACAAAGTGAGGTGGAGCTGTGAGCGTTGAAGATGATGCAGAGAGATGTCATGGGGATGTAGGCTGGCTAATTGAATGGGCTAGAACAGAACAGGAGAAATATACTGTGGAAAAATATGACTTTCATCTGAATTAATGAATTAGAGCATGACATTCGAGTCCAATGCTGATACGAAGTGAGGTGGAAAAGGGTAAAGATTGTGAACAGGTAAAGATTGTGCAAAGGAACATAGACACCATAGCTTAATCGATCAGATGAAAGTATAAAGCATAATGTTGAAAATATAAGTATATTACAAAACATACCTTCAGCGGCGCTGCAGTTCTGTCACTGGCCGTGTGCGCGACTTAGGCGCCTTTGAGAGGGGGGGCAGCTTTAAAATGCGTTTTTCTTCAGCCTGTTCAAATCGATTTTGAACAGGCTGTTTAGTTGCTGAAGAAAAATCGCTTCAACTGTCGTTTTATTACTTTTATTAAAATTAGCGCTGGATAATTTAATAGCAGGAGTAAAATTAAAATCATCTTCTAATGCTGTCAATGCCCACAACGGGACGGATCTCACGTAGTGGACAAGGCAAGGTACACCATTTATTTTTTCATATAAACATGCTTCTTAGGATGTCTTTAATCAAAATTTCACATTACGATAAGGTGACTTAGGACCCATACGAACCGGCAGTATTTTTCCAGCCGATATGGGGTTTAAATTCACCGCAACCGCAACGTTCCAAACGATCGCGTTCCACAAAATCCCACTCGCAAGATGATTTAAATGGCCATTAATTTACGGGAATTAAACACTAAATTCCTTCCATTTGACCTATAAATTCATGACAATGAGATTTGAAAATCATGTTATATTGTGAATTCTTGTGTGAATGTTATTTGGACACTTAGGCTTTTTTTTAATGTTAACCTTTTGTAACATTGCTAGAAAATGTCAGGTTCTTCCGGTTGGAAAAACAGAAACCAGAAAATGTTGCCAAACAGAGGGATCTCTTTGATCTGGTTTATGAGAAACAGAAAATAATGTAAATAGAAAGAGCAATTTGTAAGACATTTATTACAAATGGGCTGGAGCATGAAAGCAGAAAGGAAATTGCTGTAATTGCACAGGGCTTTGTTCAGGCTTAATTTGGAGTATTGCTTACATATTTGGTTTCCGTAGCTGGATATTTATGCTTTTGCATCAGTGCAGTGTAGATTCATTATATTGATTCCTAGAGCGAAAAAAGCTGTCCTGAGAGGAAAGACTGAAAAAAGTTGGTCTACATTCAGAACATTTTCGAATAATGTGACTTTATTGCGCTTTACAAAATTCTGAGAGGGGTAAATGTTGCAACTGTTCCAATGGCCCACTATAGGTCTCACACTAGTTCTTCCAAGATCTCTCCAAAGTTTTCATATTTTGGAGGAAGCATGGACAAGGGGACCTAATGGGTGAAGTTAGGTAAAGAGGGAGCTGGAGCTGGAGAAGACTGTGCGCATGAAGGACAGCGGCAACAAAGTGTAATCAGTCATGACATGGCAGTTAACAATTGAAAGAATTTGACAGAGAGGAAGATAAATGTCTTAGTGTCCTCAAACAAGACCAAGGTAAGGTGTAGTGCATTAGTGAATACTACAAGCAGACCTTACCTGATTGCTTCCATGTTTTGTTGGCTTTGTATACCATACGAGGTTTCTGCACATGCCGAGAGTCTTTGTGTAAATGCATATCACACATGTAGTGCATTCAGAAAGTAATCAGACCCCTTCACCTTTTCCACCTTTTCTAACGTTACAGCCATATATTAAAATGGATTAAATTATTTTCTTTATCATCAATCAACGCACAATACCCCGGAATGAAGAAGTGAAAACAGGTGTTTAGAAATTTTTGCAAAGTAATTAAAAAGAAATAACTGAAATATCACATTTACATAAGTATTCAGACCCTTTGCTATGACACTGAAAATTGAGCTTAGGTTCATCCTGTTTCCATTGATTATCCTTGAGATGTTTCTACAACTTGATTCGACTCCACCATTGGTAAATTAAATTGATTGGACATGATTTGGAAAGGCACACACCTGTCTATATAAGATCCCACAGTTGACAGTGCAGGTCAGAACAAAAACCAAGCCATGAAGGCAAAGGAATTTTCCGTAGACCTCCGAGACAGCATTGTGTCAAGACACAGATCTGGGGAAGGGTATAAAACAATTTCTGCAGCATTGCAGGTCCCGAAAAGCACAATGGCCTCCGTCATTCTTAAATGGAAGAACTTTGGAACCACCAGGACTCTTCATGGAGCTGGCCACCCGGCGAAACTGGGGGAGCAATCGGGGGAGAAGGGCCTTGGTCAGGGAGGTGACTCTTTGGTCTGAATGCCAAGCGTCACATCTGGAGGAAACCAAGAACCCAATGGTCACTCTGACAGAGCTCCAGTGTTCCTCTGTGGAGATGGGAAAACCTTCCAGAAGGACAACTATATCTGCAGCACGCCACCAATGCAGCACACCACCAATCGGGCCTTTATGGTAGAGTGGCCAGACGGAAGCCACTCCTCGGTAAAAGGCACAAGACAGCCCGCTTGGAGTTTGCCAAAAGGCACCTAAAGGACTCTCAGACCATGAGAAACAAGATTATCTGGTCTGATGAAAACAAGATTGAACTCTTTGGCCTGAATGCCAAGCGTCATGTCTGGAGGAAACCATGCACCACTCATCACCTGGCCAATACCATACCTACGATGAAGCATGGTGGTGGCAACATCATGCTGTGGGGATGTTTTTCAGCAGCAGGAACTGGGAGACTAGTCAGGAATGAGGGAAAGATGAACGGAGGAAAGTACAGAGAGATCCTCGATGAAAACCTGCTCCAGAGCGTTCTGGACCTCGGACTGGGGCGGAGGTTCACCTTCCAGCAGGATAACGACCCTAAGCACACAGTCAAGACAACGCAGGAATTGCTTCGTGATAGGTCTGTGAATGTCCTTGAGTGGCCCAGCCAGAGCCCAGACTTGAACCCGATCGAACATCTTTGGAGGGACCTGAAAATAACTGTGCATCAATGTTCCCCATCCAACCCGAGAGAGCTTGAGAGGATCTGCAGAGAAGAATGGGAGAAATTACCCAAATACAGGTGTGCCAAGCTTGTAGTGTCATACCCAAGAAAACCTGAGGCTGTAATCGCTGCTAAAGGTGCCTCAACAAAGTACTGAGTAAAGGGTCTGAATCCTTATGTAATTGTGATATTTCAGTTATTTCTGTTTAATTACGTTGCAAAAATTTCTAAACACCTGTTTTCGCATTTTTTATTATGGGGTATTGTGTGTAGATTGATGATATAAAAAAAATGAATTTATTCCATTTAAAAATAAGGCTGTAACGTAATAAAATGTGGAAAAGTGAAGGGGTCTGAATACTTTCTGAATGCATTGTACAATCATTTTTGCTCATCAGTTACTACTACTGCTAACTTAAATGGCCCTCTCGACCAAGAACGTGGGCATGCCTGCCTCAGAAATATAAAGACAGCAGACATATGGCAAAGATACAATAGGTACAAATCATCTCCCTTTATGGTCATGTATTGTGGAGTAGCGATACCCAAGGAGCCCAAACAAAGGCAGCAATGTCAGGGATTGCAATTCTTCATCAAGAGGCTGACAGATACCTCTGGCAACACCAACAATCTGAGTGAACATGGAACAGCCTGGTAGTGCAAATAGATCTGATAGTGGCATTTAAGAGGATTTTAAATATACATATTGGGGAACAAAGGGGTATGAATCACATGTAGACAATGGAGTTTATTTTTTAATTTATGATTGGCATAGACATTCGAGGCAGCCACCCCCACCACACTGCGTAAAAAAACTTGTCCTTGACATTTCCAACCCAAGTCAAATGTTCTGACTGTCTACCCTAACTATGCCTCTCATAATTTTATAAACTTCTATCAGGTCTCCCCGCAGCCTCCGATGCCCCCGAGAAAACAATCCAAGTTTGTCCAACATCTCCTTATAGCTGATGCCCTCTAATCCAAGCAGCATTCTGATAAATCTCTTTTGCATCCTCTCAAGTCTCCACATCCACCCTGTAATGGGGCAACCAGAACTTCACACAATACTCCAAACGTAGCCTAATCAAAGTTTTATAAAACTGCAGCTGCCTTCCTAGCAGTGAACACATTGCACATATTTAGTGTGGAAACTGTATCCCAGTGTTGGGCTTATATCTTGAAAATTACAGAGAGATTGGTCGTGATTGGCAAATATCCAACTTCTCTTGATTGTTCATTTCTTACCTGTCAAATGCAGACACAGTGCTGATGGCGAGCAGAAAATACAAGAGGCATTGGCTTGGGTAAACAAGTAAGCTGTACTGGTGGAGCAGATTTGTAATCGAGGAGAAATTGTAACCAGACAACACATAAATTACAACAATATTCCACACCATGTATCCAGCCAGAAACCCTTGTGAGAAAAGCCCGATTATCCTGCGAGAAGAACAGAAATAGTTTTAGATCTGGGTATTGCAACACTGCACAACATGATTTTCTCCATTATACAGTATATCTGCCAAGCATCCTTAACTTTACAAAATAAGATTATTAAAGTGAAAGACTGAAAACAGCCTCTGGATGTAACTAATGTTCCATAAGTCAATAAGCAATGTGGGAAATACTCAGCATGAGAATCAATTTAGAAATTTATGTTAAGTGCTGAGACAGGGCAAGAAGGGATAGAGAGTTACAAATAAACAGATGATTGTGCAAAATGAAACTGTTGGATAGGAACAAGCAAACCTACTTAGCCTACATGACCTACTTAAAGTAACTGGAGCAGAATTATTATCCAAAATTATTGAACTCAACCACGAGTCCAGAAAGCTGTAATGTGCCTAGGAGCCAGTTGAAGTGTTCCTCACTTCATTGAGATGCTGATGGCAGATGCGCAACTGGCAGAAAGAAAGGGAATTGAAACAACAGGCAATTAGAAGTAGGGGGTCATGCTTACAGTCTGTGCTCTGCAAAACAGTTATCCTTTCTACCTTTTGTCTCAAAATAGTGTGGGTCATATCAGAAACAGCAAATATGGTACATTGTATTGAAAATAGTGCAAGTCCCAAGGCAATGTAGAGTACAGGAGTTTAAGAAAAATACATAGCTGCAAGAGCCTGCCAGAATTTAAACTGCTTCTGTGGAAAGGCATCAGACCCCCTTACCTGAATCCACGGTGTACCTGTAAAGAGACATCTTTGGTTGTCCAAGTGGACTTAACCTCCATGTACACCTCGACTTGTTTGGCCATTTTCTCTGCCTCTATCCTGTCTGCAGCCTGAAACCGACCTGCAGAAGCAATCAGCAACATATTAAAATTGGACCATGAGACACGCAGTCTTGCAGGGGAGGCTGCCAGTTTAAACATTAGGATGAGCTCTTTGGACAAGTCAGATCCTGGTCACAGGAGGCCAGTGGAAGACAGTGCATTCCTGTTGACTCCTGCATTCCTCTATACTCATCTATTGGCTCCACATCACTCAGTCACTAACAAACACGAGCTTGCTACAGGGTCTTTAAAGCAGCAAAATATTCCAACGCAATCCAAAGGAGGAGGTCAGACAGGTGATCAATAACCTGGTCAGAAAGGCCAATTTTATAGAAAATATAAAGAAAAGAATGGTGCAGAGGAAGAGAGATTTTGGAAAGGAATTCCATTTAGGGAAGGAACCACCGAGTCCCTGATCATCATTGGAGGGCAAACGAACTGGAAATGCACCAGAGGCCACAATTACAAAAATGCATAATTTTCAGAGGTTGGTGAAGTCAGCAATAGAAAGGAACAAATTTCTGTACATACTTAGAGGGAAAGTTTTTCGGAATAACAGTCACATAGTCTGATGCTCTCCCATCAAGAAAAAAAACACACTGCTGCCTACATAGACAAAAGACAAATCTCCCTCTAGAATGGACATACCTCATTGAATATCACTGTTTAAATTTGCTCTTTTATCATAAGAACTAGTGCTTTATTCTCTCGATGAATCTGTTCCTTTGACCACCAGTGTTGCCTAAATTGTACTAAATGTCCTGCTTCATTTCATTACATTATTACATTGGATAGAAAATTGGTTGGCAGACAGGAAACAAAGAGTAGGGATTAACGGGTCCCTTTCAGAATGGCAGGTAGTGACTAGAGGGGTACCACAAGGCTCGATGCTGGGACTACAGATATTTACAATATAGATCAATGATTTGGATGAAGGGATTCAAAGTAATATTAGCAAATTTGCAGATGACACAAAGCTGTGTGGCAGTGTGAACTGTGAGGATGCTAAGAGAATACAGGGTGACTTGGACAGGTTGGGGGAGTGGGCAGATGCATGGCAGATTAAGTTTAATGTGGATAAATGTGAGGTTATCCACTTTGGTATCAAAAACAGGAAGGCAGATTACTATCTAAATGGTGTCAAGTTGGGAAAAGGGGAAGTACAATGGGATCAGGGGATCCTTGTTCATCAATCTATGAAAGTAAGCATGCAGGTGCAGCAGGCAGTGAAGAAAGCGAATGGCATGTTGGCCTTTATAACAAGAGAAGTCGAGTATGGGAGCAAAGAGGTCCTATAGGGCAGTTGTACATGGCCCTAGTCAGACCACACCTGGAGTATTGTGTTCAGTTTTGGTTCCCTAATTTGAGGAAGGACATTCTTGCTATTGAGGGAGTGCAGGGTTTACAAGGTTAATTCTCGGGCTGGCGGGACTGAGAGAATGGAGTGGCTGGACTTATACACTCTGTAGCTTAGAAGGATGAGAGGGGATCTTATTGAAACATATAAGATTGTTAAGGCTTTGGACACGCTAGAGGCAGGAAACATGTTCCCGATGTTGGGGAAGTCCAGAACCAGGGCCACAGTTTAAGAATAAGGGGCAAGGCATTTAGAACAGAGAAGAGGAAACACCTTTTCTCACAGAGTCTGTGGAATTCTCTGCCTCAGAGGGCGGTGGAGGCCGGTTCTCTGGATACTTTCAAGAGAGAGCTAGATAGGGCTCTTAAAGATAGCGGAGTCAGGGGATATGGGGAGAAGGCAGGAACGGGGTACTGATTGGGGATGATCAGCCATGATCACATTGAATGGCGGTGCTGGCTCAAAGGGCCGAATGGCCTACTCCTGCACCTATTGTCTATTGTTTATTACACAAATGAGAGGATGACAAGCAATAATATGATGAGGAAAGTGAGAAAGACAAAAATAATTAGAATACCATTTTACAAATTAAATTTTCAGTAAATAAAAGAAGAACCAGGAGATAAAAAAATTCAAAAGACTGTCTCTCTGCTCTAGAAGAGAGTCAACTGCATAAACCTTTGATTATGTTTTCACTTACAAGAAGAAATGAAAATTGGAGGTCATGAACACAAGATAATTCAATGTCTAATAAGAAATCCAGGAGAAACCACTTTAATTACAGAGTAGTGAGAAGGGGGACAACTGTGGCAGAGTGGCGCAGCAAGAGTTGCCGCTTTACAGCACCAGAATCCTGGGTGTTATCCTGACTACGGGTGCTGTCTGTTTCGAGTTTGCACATTCTCTCTGACCGCGTGGGTTTTCTACGGGTTCTCTGATTTCTTCCCACATCCAAAGATATGTGGGTTTGTAGGTTAATTGGCTTCTGGAAATTGTCCTTAGATTGTTGGATAGAACTAGTGTACGGGGCAATTATCTAAATAGACAACTAAACAAACTAACATAGATGTACTTAAAGAAAAAACAAATAGAGATCATGGAGAATGGAGTGAAAGAAGAAAGATGGAATTACACATGAAAGGAGGCATGTTGGCAAAATGATCTGCTTCAATATTGTGAATTATATACAACATTGACAACCTCCAAGTTTTTTCTATGGTTCCACCATGGTTATAGTTTCATAGCTGCATCCTAGGCTAAACTGCTCTCTATTTATCACCACGAAGACTGCAGTAAAAACTCACGGTTTCGTTCAAGAAATACTTTATCCACAGGCTGGCTGGAACCGGAGGATGTTGCAAAAAAAGGACCTTGAGGCCGGGGAACTTGCCCAGCATCGATAATGTCGTCTTCCTCCACATCAAGTTCATTGCTGTGAACTGTTGGGCGCGATCTCCTGTTCATTGTTTTAAAAAAGAGATCTTATGTGATGTTGTTGAAACGATTCTTTGAAAGTACTATTTTCTTTAAAGGAAACTCACAAGGGAAGACAAATTAAATAACAATAGCTCTATCATTGACATGGCAAACAAAGTAGTGGTCATGTTTTGTAAGTCAGGCAGCATCTGTAAAGTAAAAAACAGAGTTAAGAGTTGACAGATTAAAGGTCACTAACTGAAATGTAAACTCTGTTTCTGTCTTCACAGATGCTGTCTATCCAAGGAATATCTTCAGCTTTTCTGCCCTTATTTCAATTTTTTTGCATCTGTCAAAGGTACCCTCTATCTTCTTCAACCATGTAAAGGTTTATCTGATACTATCAAATAACTATTTACTTATGACCTCATGCTGCGTACAAATTGGCCGCAGTTTTATAAAGTGATTTTGACTGGTCCAAATTCACAAAAGGACCATTCAGTTCTGATGACGGTGACAGTGAGCCAATATCCAAAAATTAGCTGTGCTTCCAAATGCTGGAAAATGTTCTATAGTCATACTTTTGTTAGTTTTTCATCATTCATATGAATTTTCTTCTACCTGCATTACATCAATATGGCAAACTCGTTATACAAAGGATATCTAAATGACAAGTGCATTCAACTCTTACATGCAATGATCCATGATTCAACAGGGTTGGACAGCAATGTCATTTTACAGAATTTACAAATCCCTCAACGAAGAATCTTGGAATATATTTGGATAAAAATGATTGGTAGTTAGGTTATCAAGGGTTAACAGAGAATAACAGAAATGGAGAATAATAAATGAGGATACTGACAAACCAGGATATTTCATACAAAGAATGATTGTATAGAGATTATAGAAATCACAACAAAGATCATTCAGCGTACCATGCCTGCGCCAATGGTATATTAATGTTCCACTGCATCCTTCCATAGCCTTGTCATGTATGGAATTAATTTTCGCAACAGACATTGTAGCTCTGCATTTATTCAAAAAGCAAACATATTCCTATACAAATAGCAAAAATGCATCAGGGATACCTATTTCCTTGAGTACAGACCAAGAGAAATGCAGTGGGGTGTGGAGTCTTCGGCATGTGGATAACACTTAATAGAAACTGTGCCTGGACTAATTGCGTAGCTGTAAGAGGTCAAGTTTTAAAAACAAACTTGCCTGCAAGAAAGGTGATGGAAAATCAAATAAGTTGCAAAAGAAAGTGAAAAGGGATATTCAATTGAAACTGTTACTCTGTGCATGCACTTTTAAAATAAGCAAGTGCTTTTATCAGTCCCCTTTTTGAGAGATGGCAGCAGATTACATACAAGGTGGTCATACAGTGCCCTCCATAATGTTTGGGACAAAGACCCATCATTTATTTATTTGTCTCTGTACTCCACAATTTGAGATTTGTAATAGAAAAAAATCACATGTGGTTAAAGTTCACTTTGTTAGATTTTAATAATGGCCATTTTTATACATTTTGGTTTCACCATGAGAAATTACAGCAGTGTTTACACATTATTGCCTTCCACCACAGCGAAGAATGTTGATTCCACTGTGGTGGGTGTTCATGTTAAATTCTATTGTGTATTGGGATCTTTTTGATTGTGTGGCTGCATGGTAGATCAAATTCCACCGTACCTTAATTGGTGCATGTGGCAATAAATTTGAACTTGACCTTGAAAAGGTATGCTCAATTTGGTTCAGATCGGGTGATTGACTTGGCCACTCAAGAATTAACCATTTTTTAGCTTTGAAAAAATCCTTTGTTGCTTTAGCAGTATGTTTGGGATCATTGTCTTGGTGTAGAATGAACTGCCGGCCAATGAGTTTTGAGGCATTTGTTTGAATGAGCAGATCGAATGTGTCTATACACTTCAGAATTCATTATGCTACTACCATCAGCAGTTGTATCATCAATGAAGTGAGCCAATACCTTCAGAAGCCATACATGCCCAGGGCATAACACCCCCACCATCGTGTTTCACAGATGAGATGGTATGCTTTGGATCTTGGGCAGTTCCTTCTCTCCTCCATCATTCTTTGCTCTTGCTATCACTCTGATATAAGTTAATCTTCATCTCATCTGCCACAAGACATTTTTTCCAAAACTTTTAAGTACTTCTTGGTAAACTGTAACCTGGCCATCCTATATTTGCACTAACCAGTGGTTGGCATCTTGCAGTGTAGCCTCTGTATTTCTGTTCATTAAGTTTTCTGCGGACTGTGGTCATTGACATATCCACACCCGACTCCTGAAGAGTGTTTCGGATTTGTTGGACAGGTGTTTGGGGATTTTTCTTTGTTATAGAGAGAATCATTCTGTCAGCAGCTGTGGAGGCCTTCCTTGGACTGCCGGTCCCTTTGTGATTAGTAAGCTCACCAGCGCTGTCTTTCTTCTTAATGATGATCCAAACAGTTGATTTTGGTAAGCCTAAGGTTTGGCTGATGTCTCTGACAGTTTATTCTTGTTTCTCGGTCTCATAATGGCTTCTTTGACTTTCATTATACAACTTTGGTCCTCAAGTTGTTAACAGCAATAAAAGTTTTCAAAGGTGATGGAAAGACTGGAGGAAAGACTAGGTGCTGAGAGCTCTCTTATACCTGCATTAAGGAGGCAATTAAACACACCGGAGCAATTACAAACGCATGTGAAGCCATGTGTCCTAAACATTACGGTGCCTGGAAATGGGGGGACTATGTATAAACACTGCTGTAATTTCTACATGGTGAATCCAAAAGTATAAAAATGGCCTTTAATAAAATCTGACAATGTGCACTTCAAACAAATGTGATTTTTTTATATTAAAAATCTCAAATTGTGGAGTACAGAGGCAAATAAATAAATGATGGGTCTTTGTCCCAAACATTATGGAGGGCACTGTAAGTCATAAGGTCATAAGTGATAGGAGTCGAATCAAATCTACGCCGCAATCCAATCATGGCTGATCTATCTCTCCCTCCTAACCCCATTCTTCTGCCTTCTCCCCATAACTTCTCCCCATAACCTGTACTAGAATCCATCTGTCTCTGCCTTAAAAATATCTACTGACTTGGCATCCACTGCAAAGAATTCCACAGGTTCACCACCCTGTGACTAAATGAATTTCTCCTCATCTCCTTCCTAAAAGAATGTCCTTTCATTCTGAGGCTATGACCTCTAGAAACATAAAAAATAGGTGCAGGAGCCTTTCGAGCCAGCGCCGGCGTTCAGTATGATCATAGCTGATCATCCAAAATGACTACCCCGTTCCTGCTTTCTCCCCATATCCCTTGATTCCATTTGCTCCAAGAGCTATATCTAACCCTCTCTTGAATACATCTAGTCCTTGGCTCTCCCACTAGTGGAAACATGCTCTCAACTTCCACTCTATCCAAACCTTTCACTATTCTGTATGTTTAAATTAAATCTCCCCCACCCCCCCATTCATTCTTCTGAACTCTGGTGTGATAGTAAAACGATCAATTTATTTAATTAATTAATCAAATTGAGCAATCTAGGTACAACCTGAAACAGATGACATATCATGTGCAGACATGTACCAGCATCACTGTACTCGAGAAAATAATACAAAACAGGTTAGAAAATTATAATAGCTCCTCAATACTCACTTGTTTCGCTTCCTGGATTTACGTAAAAATTCATTGTTTGGTCCACTATACAACTTGCACACTTCAGAGGCATTCTGGTCTATGAAGGTGGTTTCCGAATCTACAGCATACAGTGAATTTAATGTTAAATTTTGCTTATATTCTGCTTTTACTGTTCACAATTTTGATCTGTAGCTTCCTCAGACTTTACAAAGACCCAGTGGACAAATGTCACTGGCTAGCTAAACTCCACGTCTGGTGCAAGTTCATGAACTCAAGAGTTAATTATTTTATCTCTTCATAAAATGCTGCCTGACCTGCTAAGTGTTTCCAGCACGTTCTTGTTTTTTTTTCTGCAAATCACAGATCTTTGATACAGAACAGTCTTCAGAACTTGCATCAGAACATGGACACAAAAGGAAAAGAAAGGAGCAGCAGCAACTTTATATCTTGTTACCATATTTTCAAATATCCCCATCACACCTGCCAATTCCTTGTCTATAAACTAATCGCATTGTCATCACCATGCAGACTGCCATTTGTTATGTATTGACTGCTATCTGGCTGAGCTGTCGGATGCAGGAACAGTTCATCTGCAGAAGGAATCATGTCTGGGGATTCCACAAATGAATGGAATTCAGAGGCACTTTAAGCCTCTCAATAATTTTCACCCAGGTTTTATCCTTGGGACATTCTGCAAGCATATAGTCTGTCAGGAGTCTAGAGGTGTTGGATTGTTTCTCAAGCTCATCACAATAGCCACATTCATAGCTTTGATTATTTGGGATTTAAATAATTGTGAGGTCTTTAACATGACAAAAAGGTCCATCATATATCTACATTTCTTTATAACATAGGAGGCTATTCAGCCACCTAAGTCTATGCTGGCACACAGACCTATCCCACTCCCTCAATAAGTTAGAACCCATAAGTTAAATTGGCTTTAAACACGAGTCACTTTGATCACTGCATTAAAAGCAAATTCTAAAATCCATTCTTCACTAATCCTATCTTGACATTCTACCTGGAGTGGGTAATTTACTGAATGCAATGTGTTGGATTTGGATTTCCAATACATTTTTAACTACTTCAGCACAATCTAATCTTTGGAGTCTGCAGTGTTTGTGCTGTGTATTTCTGAGGAGGCTGACCCTACTCACCACCCACTGGCGGTAGTTTTCTCTTCTTCTTTTTCTTTAGAGGAGGAGCATCCTGAAGATCTGGGGTAAGGGGCTCTTTACTTTCAGACTGGTGCCTTCCTGTTGACCTCATCAATTTATCTGCCACAGGAGAGCAAATTAACAAGCATTAAAAAAACATCCAAGAACATTAATCAGCAATAATTGACAATGTTCCCTTACAGGGATGTCCAAGGTGCTCCATGTTGGAAATATAGAAAATAGGTGCAGGAGGAGGCCATTCGGCCCTTCAAGCCAGCACCGCCATTCATTGTGATCATGGCTGATCGTCTCCAATCAATAAACCGTGCCTGCCTTCTCCCCATATCCCTTGATTCCACTAGCCCATAGAGCTCGATCTAACTCTCTTGTAAATCCATCCAGTGACTTGGCCTCTTTTTTGTTTCAGTTCTGTCATCTTTCTCTAACCAACCCCAGTCTGCTTTCCATTTTTATATGGAGACCGAAGGGAAAAGTTAGCTTCCAGTCAGCATCAAATATATGAAATGGGAATAGGCCATTTGGCTCCTTGTACCCGCTCTGCCATTCAAAGCAATCGCAGATGACTGCCCCTCAATGCTCATTTCCTGCACTAACCTCAGATTACTCGACACCCTTAATAGCTAATCATTTATCAATCCGATTTCAACATACTCAGCAACTACTAGGTATGTTACAAAACTTACCTTTACCGGTGCTGCAGTTCTGCCGCTGGCCGTGTGCGCGACTTTGGCGCCTTTAGGGGGGGGGGGGGGGCGGGGTTCAAATGCGGTTTTCCCCATGCAATCCGGAGCTTTATTTTCTCGGAGTGCGAGCTATTTCTGGAGATTCGTTCCGACTGCCGGTAAGTCCATTTTTTAAAATAAATAGCCCGACTATTTAATCGCTGCAGCAAAATAAAAATTAGCTCCTAATTCTGTGAACAACGGGGACCGATTTTACGTAGGGGACAGGTAAGTGAAAGCTGTTTATTTTTACATATAAACTTGCTTTTTTATGGGACTTTAATCAATATTTCATGTTGCGAAACGGTGATTTAGCCCCCATATGAATTGTCAGAATTTTTCCTGCTGATATAGGGTTTAAATTCACCGCAACATTCCAATACAGCGTGTTCCATAAAATCCCACTCGTAAGCTGTTTAAAATGCCCATTAATTTACAGGCATTAATCACTGAATTCCTTCAATTTGACCTATAAATTAATGACAATTACATTTAAAAATCATGTTATATTGTGAATTATTGTGTGACTGTTAATTGGACCATCCAAAAAATGGACATGGCTGAGAAACGTTACCAGGGTTTCCACATCGATCACCTGGGAATAAATTGCTTTTAAAAATTACAAAATGTGTTGATATTTGTTTGACGATTTGGCCAAAATACGTCTACCTTGTTGACCAGTATTGTGGGCAGTCACATCAACAATGCAAACCAAATTAATTATCTTTGCCACCCAGCCTGCATCCTCAGAGTCCTGGACTGAGCCAGTAAGCTTGGGGAAGGCCAGAGGGTCATTTAGCTGGAGATCTCTCATCATTCAGCAGCACAGCTGTGCCATAAAATCTGACCAGAGCTGTATCACTGAACGGAAGGGACTGCTCACCAATATAAATGCTGGGAGATTCCACCTACTTTACTTTCTTGGCAACCCAGTGAGGGACTAGCTCAATCAGCAAGTGGGTGGTCAGAAGATAGCTCACCTGGCAACTGGTCCCTTCTAGTTGGAAAAAAAGTTAAAGCCTGGCACTTACTTCAGTTGACTGCCAATCCGTCCCTCAGACAATGCGGTCCATGCCGTTGACACCTACCCTGCAAAATTATTCCTGATCTATTGATGGCTCAGAACCGCTTTAGATTCAAACAGCTCAGCATTTTTAGTCCAAGGCTCTTAGTCCTGGCCTCACTTCCAATCATTCCTTTCAGTTGGCGTCTATTTCTTGACTGCAAGATTTTACCTCGTGTACACTTACTAAACAAGCAAAGCATACCAAGAGTTCAAGAGAGTTTTATTCTCATATGTCCCTGATAGGACAATGAAATTCTTGCTTTGCTTTGGCACACCAGAACATAGTAGGCACGTATACTGAACAGATCAGTGTGTCCATATATATAATATATATACATACATGCATAAATATATACATACATGAATAATTAAACTGATAAAGTGCAAATAAACAGATTATTGGCTATTAATATTCAGAGTTTTGTCCGAGCCAAGTTTAATAGCCTGATGGCTGCAGGGAAGAAGCTGTTCCTGAACCTGGTCCTTCCAGTCTTAAGGCTCCTGTACCTTCTACCTGCAGGTGGTGGGGGGGATGAGTGTGTGGCCAGGATGGTGTAGGTCCTTGATGATGCTGCCAGCCTTTTTGAGGCAGCGACTGTGATAGATCTCCTCAATTGAAGGGAGGGCAGAGCCGATGATGGACTGGGCAGTGTTTACCAGATGTTAATACACTTACAATCAACTTACCTACTCCATTGCTTGTTCTGGATTTTTTCCTTTTGGTTTTGCTCATAGATACATCTGCAATAGAAACAACAGATAGGATCATTTGGTTCAATGCAACAGATGGCTATTGACTTGTTTAGTATGAGACAGGTCACACGGCTGATTGGTTTCATGCTACCTCTCAACAGAACAAACTTATTCTCTTTAAGCACTTTCCTACATTATGGGATAGCGAAAGTAGTGGTCATAGCATTCTGTTGCTGCAGTCAGGTCAAGAACCTGATGCTTGTAGAAAAGTAGCTGTTCCTGAACATGGTGGTGTGGTACCTCACAATAGTCAATTAATCTACCAGCATGTCATTGGGACATGAGAGGCAACCAGAATACCCAGTGGAAGCCCATGTGGTCAGACGGAGAATATGTAAATTCCATATATAAAAAATTGATGGTCATTATCGAACGGTGAAGCAGCAGCATTTACCAGTTTGCTTAATGATTATCAATAAGATTAGTTCACGACCCTACATGTCTAAACCTAGACAATATATTCAGCACAAGCAGAAAATATTAACAAACCTCAAGAAAAATTAGCAATATTGAAAGTCTCTCCCCCACCCCAATCTTCTGGCTCGCCCTACACTTTTAGCATTGTACAGGCAACAGTAGAGTAATTTCATAGGTAGTTAGCGGCTTTGATGGAGAAATTCATGAAAGGTTGATCTAAAGAGGCTGAAAACTACAACATGGAGCAGAGTTAAGACTTATATAAACTGATGCCAGAATAGATATGAAGGATTGCTACCCACGGAGAGATACTAGCAATCTGATGAGACACACAGTTGTTTTATCTAAGCCAAGAACGTAAAGTTCTCATTCTACTATTTCACAGAACACTTGGAGAACTCATGGAGAGCGCAAAGAAATGAACAAGTGCAATTTGTGCTGAAATTGCAAAATGAACCAGTGAGGCACAAAATTCTACACCATTATTTCAGTTTGGTCATTTACTGTCCCTCTGATGGGGTACAGGAACTGACACAACACAATCCCAGTGTTAATCCACATGGCCATTCTTCATACACTGGCCGAGAAAGTGAGCTTCAGCACACATTCAATGATGGCAGTCAAATCAAAAGACAAAAGGACAAAGGACATTTATTGTCACATACACCAATTGATGCAGTGAAATTTGAGTTACCAAGCAGCACACAAATAAGATAAACACACTATAGAATTTAACATAAAACATAAAAAGATCCCCCCACAGCGGAATCAACGTTTCCCACTGTAAGGGAAGGCAACAAAGTCCAGTCATCTTCCTCCCGTTCACCCGTGGTCGGGGCCTATTGAGGCCTCTGCAGTCGCCGCAACGGTGGCCCGATGTCTCAGGCCCTCTCTCCGGGATGATGGAGTTCCGGAGTCGGAACAGAAGAACACTCTCAGCGGCTTGGAGTTTCCGAATCGGCCGCTTCCTACCGGTGACCGCGGCTTCTGAAGTCAACAGGCCGAGCTGGGCGGAGCTCCAACACTGCCGATCCTCAGCAAAAGACCCCAGGCTCCGCGATGTTAAAGTCAGCGCCACCCACGGCTGGAAGCTCCGCAGACCACAGCTCCACGATGTTTAAGTCGGCAGTCCCAACACCCTGTTACATTTTACTCAATGGACCACTGCACAACTTTCTACCCCACCTACCTTTGAAATAAACAGCAGCAACAGCTCAAGTTAGTGGCGATTTTAATTTAATAACCACGTAATAGATGCCTTTGAAATAACATCAGTAAATGGAGAAATAACCGAGAGTGACGTTCAAACGATTCCTACCTTTAGTTTTGCTGTTTCATTCCAATCAGCCCATTTAAAGGAAAGGAAACAAGATTAACATACATAGGCATTGTTCAAAACATTGCTGAGAAAATAAACCGACAATCTTCAGTCTATCCCCATCTTCCTAGCTTCTCACTTTATCACATTCCCCAACCTACCTTCTCACATATCCCTCACTCAGACCCACCTGCTATCCTTATCACTCAATCCCACCCATCTGCCTTTTCACCTTAACTCAATGCTCAAAATACCTTCTCATCAAATCCATTCACTGACACCAATCCTGCTCACCATCCCCAACCCTATATATCTACTGATTATATCTCCAACTCAATTTTTCATCATTTCTCCCAATCTACTTTGTTCCTTCTCGCTCCAGATACTCATTTGTCCTTGAACCATGTTTATTCTATAGCGCTCAAAGACTTCCGTGGTAATATAATCTACCTTTGAGTTAAAATATCTCACCCAACTTCCCTTCTTACTCCAGGATGTCATCTTACCTTTTACAGCTACCTTTTACACTCCCCCATGGCTCTTCCCCCATCTTTTCTCTGAGCTCGCAACCCCCCCCGCCCACACACCCCTCTCTCCCCCATAACTCCCCCCAGCCCACACACCCCTCTCCCCCCCACACAAACCCACCCCCCTCCCCCCACACATACCCCCCTGTCCACACACACACCCCGCCCCGCCCAAACCCCCCCACTCCCACACCCCCCACCCCACACACGCACACCCCACTTCCCTCCCCACCTCCCCTCCCATACATGAAGAGGAGGGGGAAGGAGTGCTCGGGGTTAAGGGAAATGAGCTGCGCCTGCAAAGTTAGGGACTATGGATGAGTGGTGGAATATGGCGTTGGGGGAACGGGTTGCGTTGGGGGAACGGGTTGTGTTGGGGGAACGGGTGAGTAGCGGAATATTGCATTGGGGAATGGGTTGCGTTAGGGGACCAGGCCTCCCATGTGACTCCCATTAGGTCCCACTTTCCAGGCTAAATATCCACCACCTGCCTCAGTACCTGATATCCAATACTGTGTCACACTGTTCATCTGCAATCAATTCTTTCTTTTTTAAATATTTATGTTCACAACCAGAATTATTATTTACTCGTGGAACAATGTTATGATGCACTATTGTACCACATGAAATATTTGCACCTTCATATTCAGCAGGCCTACCTTGGCAACGGTGGAAGGGCACGTGGTGGGCGCTGAAAGAAAATTTGAAAGATTTGTTACTCTGGTCTACACAGTTTGCTGCATTCTCAATTCCTGATACAACCATTATTGTATCCAGATATTGTCAGTGATGTGCTATCACATCTCCTCGCACATCGTTGCAGCTTGAACCCATAATCTTAGCCAAGATTGGTATGGCGCTACTTTTTAAATGGGACGTTGAACAGAAGCATCCATATCATAGAACTCTTTGCAGAGATACAGGGAAGCACCCCTCAATCAACGAGAACAGCTCAACTGATCCCTCATCTTCCCGCTCTTTGAGAGATCTTCCGAATTACACCTCAAAATGAATTAATTTGCTGTGATTATTAGATGCTGTAAAGCTCTTTAAAACTAGTTTGGTTTTACTTTGCTGATCTGCTTACCAAATAGGACTTTGTCAAAAGCCTTGCTGGTATCCATGCAAAGAACATCTCACACACCTCATGCAACAACCCTCATTGTTAGCTCCTCAAAACGTTCAACCATCATCCATGACCTTCCTTAAGAAATCCATGCTGACTGTCCCAGGTGCCTTTTGTAAGTCAAGATAATTACTGTTTCTTGTCATGGATTCCAGTAATTTGCCATCACTAACTGGTCTGTAATTATTTGTTTTATCTGTTCCTCCCTTTAACAGTCCCCTGGCATACCACTTCTGTTGCCAAGGAGAATTGAAAATTATAGTCAAGAGCATTCTCCCTTGCTTCTTTTTAGAGCCAGGTATCTATTTAACCTGTGCCAAACACATTATCCATTTTGAAAAATACAATGTCACTAAATATACTCTTTCACAAGGTTTCATCCAATCCACTATTTCATCATAACTCCAGGTTTTGCTTTATCCTCTTCGGTTAATACAGTTGTAAAAGATTCATTAAGACCTTTACCGCATACTGCTTCCACACACAACTGTTTTGGTCCATTTTGTGCCTTACCCTTTCCTCAGTTACCTTTCTGTTCTTAAAGTATTTATTACATATTTTTGGATTTTCTTCAGTTCCACTTGATAATTCATAGCTTCTCTCAGCTTTTCTAATTTCATACTGACACTTCCTAAACTCTTGCGTCCTTCTGACCATTTACCCTATCTATGCCTGATCCACTGAGTTCATCCAGCACTTTGTATTTTGTTCAAGATTACATAATTTGCAGTTTCTTGTGACTCCCCCATTGACATTCCTTCCAAGAGCCTTGCTTCATTCCCTAAAATGAAATCCAGAATCATTCCCTCTCCTTCCTGAAAATGTTGCACCAATTTAAGAATTCTGTACCTTCTATGGGTATCAAACCCAGGTTTGATCCTGACTATGGAAGCTGTCTGTAAGGAGTTCATACCTTCTCCCTGTGACCGCGTGGGATTTCTCCAGGTGCTCCCGTTTCCTCCCATATTCCTTAGACATGCAGGTTTGTCGGTTAATTGGCTTCTGTAGATTGTCCCTAGTGTATAGGGTAATATTTGAGTATGGGGATCGCTGGTCAGCTGGGATGACGTGGTGGGCCAAAGGATATTTTCTACGCTGCATCTCTAAACTAAACATTTACTGTATCTCAGTTAACATTAGGGTAATTTAAATTCCCCATTCTCACTGTCTTTGTGCATCTGTACACATGACACTATAAACAAAATAACTTCTTGCTGACAATCTCACTGCCCGAGGATTTCTTCCAACCAACACTGGCATACACACTGGTTAAATAATTTTGCTATCAAAAGACTACATTAAGCAAACAATTCACCTCTGTCACAATTACAATAACCAATAATCCTTCTCACCATCTCACACTGATCAAAATAATCAATTTTATTGGCATTGCATGGACCATTGGCAACTCTGGCCAAATATTCCCTTTCTCACATCCACCTCATCAGCAATCACTCTTTTCAACATAATCTCAATTGTTAGTCCCGACAACGAACATACAATTTATCTGCAATTGCTTCACTTAACAACTCATCAGCAATGACAACGATTGAACAGTTTGTTTAAGCAGCAACAGATTTATTAACCAGTATCATACTCAACTACTGATGCTTTCATTGTGTTATCTACACCTTATCATATAACAAGTGCGTTGATAAAGTGTTGTTCACACTGAACCCATTGTTTTTTTGCTGCGAACGTCTGACACACAATTTACAACATCAGAATTGAGCTGGAAAAGTTAGAAATCTACAGTTCTATTGATGCCAGAAGGAATTATTGACCATGGCCCACGCTCACCGCCACCTTATCCTTGTCTCCTGATGCTGCAGGCATATGCCCAGAAACCAGACACTTTATTTTTGTTCATTCCCAACTGAATATCAGTTCCTCACCACTTGTTTTTTCTTCATGCCGTCTGTGATTCTCAAGCCTCAGGAAGTGGCTGGCAGCTGCAGTGCCTCGAACTAATCTGCAACTAAATCCACCTTCTGGAAACACTTGGCCCATGAGATTAGTCGGGTGACTGTTCCACGTGAAAGCTGTCAGTGACAAAGGGATTTGGAAACCTCATAACTGGAAATAAAATGCGACATATTGCCATTTGCTAAGCTTTTCCTCTTCGAACTTGCACTAAAACTGCAATCATTTCTTGTGGAACACTACATTTGAAGAGCACAAGATAATAGAATTAACACTTCAAATACGCCTGCCATCACACCTCAACCCACTCTCCAAACCTGTTACACCTCCCAATTCCATGTATATTACAGTGCAACATAATCAAGTTGTTCAACAAAATCAACTTACAATTTAGGTCACCTTCCAGTACAGCTCAGTTGATGACAGTGTGTAAATTACCAATTATCTTTTATTATTCATGCAAACTGATTTTTTTTTTAAAGTGCAATGAAAGCCTAACCCGAATTGCCCTTCAACAGGATTTCAGAGGGCAGCTGAGACTCGACTACATTGCAGCGGATCTGCAGCGGTGCGGTATTAATCAGGTAAGGACAGCAGATTTCCTTTTCTCATGAACAATCTTAACAGTTTCACAATCATCAAAATATAGAGGTCCCCCCCACCCCAATTTACAAACTCCCGACCCGTACATACGAATGAGCATTTAGGAGATCAGCAGGATGGATTTGGTGGCTGCTTCGGGTCTGCAGGCATCCTCTGTTTGTGGGAACTAGGCTCACGACAAGGCATGGGAGGGGAGCTGGCCAAGGTAGACTGGAAAGGGATCCTAGCAGGAATGACAGTGGAACATCAATGGCAGGAATTTCTGGGCATAATCCTGAAGACGCAGGATCATTTTATTCCAAAAAGAAAGATAGATTCTAAGGGGAGTAGGAGGCAACCGTGGCTGACAAGAGAAGTTAGAGATAGAATAAAACTAAAAGAGATGCATAACACAGCAAGCAGTAGCCGGAAGCCAGAGGATTGGGAAACTTTCATAGGAAAACAGAAGGAAACAAAATGGGCAATATGGGCTGAAAAGATGGCCAGGAATGTAAAGAAGGACAGTAAAGGCTTCTTTAGATATGTTAAGGGAAAAAGAATAGCAAAGTCAAATGTGGGTCCCTTGAAGGCACACGGGTGAAATTATTATGGGGAACAAGGAAATGGCAGAGGAGTTAAACAGGTACTTTGGATCTGTCTTCACTAAGGAAGACACAAACAATCTCATAGAAGTACTGGAGGACAAAGGATCTAAGGGGTTCCTGCAATGGTGAAATCTAAGGGTGAAATCATTGGACATAGTCAGCACGGATTTACGAAAGGTAAATCATGTCTGACGAACCTTATAGAATTTTTCGAGGATGTAACTAGTAGAGTGGATAAGGGAGAACCAGTGGATGTGTTACATCTGGACTTTCAGAAGGCTTTGAGATTGGTATACAAACTTAAAGCACACGGTATTGGCGGTTCAATATTGATGTGGATAGAGAACTGGCTGGCAGACAGGAAGCAAAGAGTAGGAGTAAACGGGTCCTTTTCAGAATGGCAGGCAGTGACTAGTGGGGTACCGCAAGGCTCAGTGTTGGGACCCCAGCTATTTACAATATATATTAATGATTTGGACGAGGGAATTGAATGCTACATCTCCAAGTTTGCGGTTGACACGAAGCTGGGGGGCTGTGTTAGCTGTGAGGAAGATGCTAGGAGGCTGCAAGGTGACTTGGATAGGCTGGGTGAGTGGGCAAATGCATGGCAGATGCAGTATAATGTGGATAATGGTGAGGTTATCCACTTTGGTGGCAAAAACAGGAAAGTAGACTATTATCTGAATGGTGGCCGATTAGGAACAGGGGAGATGCAACGAAACCTGGGTGTCATGGTACACCAGTCATTGAAAGTAGGCATGCAGGTGCAGCAGGCAGTGAAGAAAGTGAATGGTATGTTAGCATTCATAGCAAAAGGATTTGAGTATAGGAACAGGGAGGTTCTACTGCAGTTGTACAGGGTCTTGGTGAGACCACACCTGGAGTATTGCGTACAGTTTTGGTCTCCAAATCTGAGGAAAGACATTCTTGCCATCGAGGGAGTACCGAGAAGGTTCACCAGACTGATTCCTGGGATGTCAGGACTTTCATATGAAGAAAGACTCGGCTTGTACTCGCTAGAATTTAGAAGATTGAGGGGGGATCTTATAGAAACTTACAAAATTCTTAAGGAGTTGGACAGGCTAGATGCAGGAAGATTGTTCCCGATGTTGGGGAAGTCCAGAACAAGGGGTCACAGTTTAAGGATACGGGGGAAATCTTTTAGGACCGAGATGAGAAAAACATTTTTCACACAGAGTGTGGTGAGTCTCTGGAATTCTCTGCCACAGAAGGTAGTTGAGGCCACTTCATTGGCTATATTTAAGAGGGAGTTAGATGTGGCCCTTGTGGCTAAAGGGATCAGGGGGTATGGAGAGAAGGCAGGTACAGGATACGGAGTTGGATGATCAGCTATGATCATATTGAATGGCGGTGCAGGCTCGAAGAGCCGAATCGCCTACTCCTGCACCTATTTTCTATGTTTCTATGTTAGAGAAACTGAAAGGAATTTTCATAGCATTTGGATAGCAGTAAAAGGATTCATGAAAGGAAAATCATGCTTGACTAATCTTCTGGAATTTTTTGAGGATGTGACAAGTAAAATTGATGAAGGGGAGCCAGTGGATGCAGTGTATCTAGACTATCAGAAAGCCTATGATATGGTCCTGCACGGGAGACTGGTGACTAAAATTAGAGCACATGGTATTGGGGGTAGGGTGTTGACATGGATAGAAAATTGGTTGGCAGACAGGAAGCAAAGAGTAGGAGTGAACGGGTTCTTTTCAGAATGGTAGGCAGTGGCGAGTGAAGTGCCGCAAGGCTCGGTGTTGGGGCCGCAACTGTTTACTATATATATTAATGATTTGGAAGAGGGAATTAGGAGCAACACTAGCAAGTTTGTGAATGACACAAAGCTGGGTGGCAGTGTGAACTGTGAAGAGGATGTTAGGAGGTTGCAGGGTGACCTGGACAGGTTGAGTGAGTGGGCAGATGTGTGGCAGATGCAGTATAATATAGATAAATGTGAGGTTATCCACTTTGGTGGCAAAAACAAGGGGGCAGATTATTATTTCAATGGGGTTAGGTTAGGTAAGGGGGAGGTACAGCAAGACCTGGGCGTCCTTGTACACCGGTCACTGAAAGCTGACTTACAGGTACAGCAGACAGTGAAGAAAGCTAATGGAATGTTGGCCTTCAAAACAAGAGGATTTCAGTATAGGAGTAGAGAGGTTCTTCTGCAGTTATATAGGGCTCTGGGAAGACCACATCTGGAGTATTGTGTACCATTTTGGTCTCCTAATTTGAGGAAGGACATCGTTGTGATTGAAGCAATGCAGCGTAGGTTCATGAGATTGATCCCTGGGATGGCGGGACTGTCATATGAGGAAAGAAAATACTAGGCTTGTATTCACTGGAGTTTAGAAGGATGAGGGGGGATCTTATAGAAACATATAACATTATAAAAGGATTGGACAGGCTAGATGGAGGAAAAATGTTCCCAATGTTGGGCGAGTCCAGAACCAGGGGCCACAGTCTTAGAATAAAGGGGAGGCCATTTAGGACTGAGGTGAGAAAAAACATTTTCACCCAGAGAGTTGTGAATTTGTGGAATTCCCTGCCACAGAGGGCAGTGGAGGCCAAATCGCTGGATGGATTTAAGAGAGAGTTAGATGATGCTCTAGGAGCTAATGGAGTCAAGGGATATGGGGAGAAGGCAGGCACAGGTCATTGATTGGGGACGATGATCACAATGAATGGCGGTGCTGGCTCGAATGGCCGAATGGCCTCCTCCTGCACCTATTTTCTATGTTTCTATGACAGCATTTCTGACTTGCAAGCTGTTCACGTTACGAATTGTTCGGCGGAACAGAACCCCATTAAAACCTAGGGAGAACCTGTATTTGATTAAATTAAATTCAATGCTCCAACAATATTGTGGGTTCTGAATCCTTTTGATTATCAATCTAGACCCATATCAATCCACCCCATGGTGAGGCCCTCGTAGTGTCAACCCTATCTCCCGTCTCCAACATTCTTCCTCCTTATGGACCTTTTTCTCTGGTAAGTCCTCGCCTCCCAAAAACGACTCCTTCGCCCGTCTCCAAAATTCTTCCTCCTCATGGACTCCTACTGCTGGCCTTCTAAGCCTCCCTCCACACCCCTTATCCAATCGCACCGCTCAGAATACACAATCCTCCGCACACTCGGTAATAATCCCAACATTCCCCTCTCCCCCCGCCAACAAGGGAGGTGGTGTTGTAGCCCGGCAAGCTGACCTCTACCAGGTTGAAGCCAGGAACCAAACTCATGGACGCCTCCTCACACCTACCCCTTGACCAAGACCCACAGATTTACACCAGGCCATCATCTCCCAGGCTGTTGCCGATCGTATTACCTCTGGCAATCTCCCGTTCACAGCTTCCAATCTTATCGTTCCCCAGCCCCGCACTGCCTTCTATTCCTTCCCAAAATCCAGAAACAGGACTGCTTCAGCGGACCCATCATCTCTGCCTGCTCATGCCCTGCAGAACCCATCTCCTTTTGCCTCCCACACACATGCAGATCGCACGGACTTTATTAACTTAACCACTAATTTCCACCCTGCCCTTAAATTCACCTGGACTATCTCTGACACCACTCTCTCCTTTGTTGATTTCTCTGTCTCCATCACAGTAGACAGACTATCGACCTACATCTCCGACAAACCTACCCACTTCCACAGTTATCTGGACTACACTTCCTCCCACCATACCCTTTGCAAAGACGCTATACCCTACTTTTAATTTCTCCATCTCCACTGCATCTGTTCCCAACATGAGGTTTTCCATCCCAAGATATCCAAGATGTCATCTTTCTTTTGTAAACGCGGCCTCCCCTCTGCTGTCAGAGATAGAACTCTCATCCAGGGCGCCTGGGTCCAGTACTTCTGCTCTTGCTCCCCCTTCTCGTGTTACCCTGGTCCTCACCTTTCACCCCACCAGCCTCCAATACAACACCATCTCCCAACATTTCCGTTGCCTCTAACGTGATCCACCTCCAGTCACATTCGTCCATTCCCGAGATCATTCCCTCCGCAACTCCGTGGTTCCCTCATCCTTTTCCATCTAAACCACCCCTTCTCCAGGTACTTTCCCCCTGCAATCACAGGAGATGTAACACCTGCCCCTACACCACCTCCCTCACCTCCATCGAGGGACCACAGCGACCCTTCCAAGTGAAACTGTACTACATCCAGTATTCGCAGTGTGGCCTCCTGTACATCGGCACCACTCTCTGTCAAGAGAGGGATAGGCCATCTCTTGATCTCTCATGGTCTGCCAAAGCCTTCTGGATTCCCAGTGCTAACCATTTTAACTCCCCTTCCCATTACCATCTGAAAATTCTGTCTTGGGCCCCCTCCATTGCCAGAGCGAGGCCACAAACAAAATGGAGGAACAACATCTCATATTCCACTTGGGCAGCTTACAATCCAACTGTATGAACATTGAAGATTAGACACAAAATGCTGGAGTAACTAGGTGGGTCAGGCAGCATCTCTGGCGTTTTGGGTGGGAACCCTTCTTAAGACTGTTCGACACAAAACGTCATCTATTTCTTTTCTCCACAGATGCTGCCTGGCCTGCTGGGTTACTCCTGCATTTTGTGTCTACCTTCCGTATATATATATAGAAACATGGAAAATAGGTGCAGGAGGCGGCCATTCGGCCCTTCGAGCCAGCACCACCATTCATTGTGATCATGGCTGATCGTCCCCTATCAATAACCCGTGCCTGCCTTCTCCCCATATCCCTTGACTCCACTAGCCCCTAGAGCTCTATCTAACTCTATTAAATCCATCCAGTGATTTAGCCTCCTCTGCCCTCTGTGGCAGGGAATTCCATAAATTCACAACTCTCTGGGTGAAAATGTATTTTCTCATCTCAGTCTTAAATTACCTCCCCTTTATTCTAAGACTGTGGCCCCTGGTTCTGGACTCGCCCAACATTGGGAACATTTTTCCTGCATTTAACTTGTCCAGTCCTTTTATAATTGTATATGTTTCTATAAGACCCCCCCCCCCATTCTTCTAAACTCCAGTGAATACAAGCCTAGACTTTTCAATCTTTCCTCATATGACTGTCCCGCCATCCCAGGGATCAATCTCGTGAACCTACGCTGCACTGCCTCAATCACAAGGATGTCCTTCCTCAAATTAGGAGACCAAAACTGTACACAATACTCCAGATGTGGTCTCACCAGAGCTCTGTACAACTGGAGAATAACCTCTTTACTCCTATACTAAAATCCTCTTGTTATGAAGGCCAACATTCTATTAGCTTTCATCACTGCCTGCTGTACCTGCACGGCAACTTTTTGGGAATAATGCAGAATGTGCAGGATCAGTTCATTCCAAAGAGGAAGAAAGATTCCAAGGGGAATAAGAGGCGACCGTGTTTGACACGGGGCGTTAGGGACAGTATAAAAATAAAAGAGAAGAAGTACAACGTAGCAAAGATGAGCAGGAAGCAAGTGGATTGGGTAATGTTTAAAGAGCAACAGGAGATAACTAAAAAGGCAATATGGGGAGAAAGGATGGGGTACGAAGGTAAGCTAGCCGAGAATATAAAGGAGGATAGTAAATGTTTCTTTAGGTATGTGAAGAGGAAAAAAATAGTTAAGACCAAAGTTGGACCCTTGAAGACTGAAAAAGGTGAATTTATTATGGGGAACAAGGAAATGGCAGATAAGATGAACAGGTACTTTGGATCCGTATTCACTAAGGAGGACACAAGCAATCTTCCTGATGTACTAGTGGCCAGAGGATCTGGGTGATGGAGGAACTGAAAGACATCCACATTAAGCAGTAAATTGTGTTGGGTAGACTGATGGGATTGAAGGCTGATAACTCATCAGGACCTAATGGTTTGCATCCCAGGGTACTTAAGGAAGTGGCTCTAGAAATCATGGATGCATTGGTGATAATTTTCCAATGTTCTATAGATTCAGGATCAGTTCCTTTTGATTGAAGGGTAGCTAATGTTATCCCACTTTTTAAGAAAGATGGGAGAGAGAAAACGGAATTATAGTCCAGTTAGCCTGACATTGGTGGTGGGGAAGATGCTGGTCAAACAAATAGCGGCACATTTGGATAGCAGTAACAGGATTGGTTCGAGTCAGCATGGATTTACGAAGGGGAAATCATGCTTGACTAATTTTCAGGAATTTTTTGAGGATGTAACTAGGAAAATGAACAAGGGAGAGACTGTGGATGTAGTGTACCTGGACTTTCAGAAAGCATTTGATAAGGTCCCACATAGGAGATTAGTGGGCAAAATTAGGGCACATAGTATTGGGGGTAGTGCTGACATGGATAGAAAATTGGTTGGCAGACAGGAAACAAAGAGTAGGGATTAACGGGTCTCTATCAGAATGGCAGGCATTGACTAGTGGGGTACCGCAAGGTTCGGTGCTGGGACCGCAGCTATTTACAATATACATCAATGATTTAGATGAAGGGATTCAAAGTAATATTAGCAAATTTGCAGATGACACAAAGCTGGGTGGCAGTGTGAACAGTGAGGAAGATGCTATGAGAATGCAGGGTGGACAGGTGGGCAGATGCATGGCAGATGAAGTTTAATGTGGATAAATGTGAGGTTATCCACTTTGGTAGCAAAAACAGGACGGCAGGTTATTATCTAAATGGTGTCAAGTTGGGAAAAGGGGAAGTACAATGAGATCTGGGAGTCCTTATTCATCAGTCAATGAAAGTAAGCATGCAGGTACAGCAGGCAGTGAAGAAAGTGAATGGCACATTGGCCTTCATAACAAGAGGAGTTGAATACAGGAGCAAAGAGGTCCTTCTGCAGTTGTACAGGGCCCTAGTGAGACCACACATGAAGTATTGTGTGCAGTTTTCGTCCCCTAATTTGAGGAAGGACATTCTTGCTATTGAGGGAGTGCAGCATAGGTTTACAAGGTTAATTCCCGGGATGGCGTGACTGCCATATGTTGAGAGAATGGAGTGGCTGGGCTTGTACACTCTGTAATTTAGAAGGGTGAGAGGGGATATTGAAACATATAAGTTTATATTGGGTTTGGACACGCTAGAGGCAGGAAACATGTTCCCAATGTTGGGGGAGTCCAGAACCAGGGGCCACAGTTTAAGAATAAGGGGTAAGCCATTTAGAATAGAGATGAGGAAACACTTTTTCACACAGTTGTGAGTCTGTGGAATTCTTTGGCTCAGAGGGCGGTGGAGGCCGGTTCTCTGGATACTTTCAAGAGAGAGCTAGATACAGCTCTTAAAGATAGCAGAGTCAGGGGATATGGGGAGAAGGCAGGAACTGGGTACAGATTGGGGATGATCAGCCATGATCATATTGAATGGTGGTGCTGGCTTGAAGGGCCGAATGGCCTACTTCTGCACCTATCGTCTATTGTGGGAGGTTAGCAACTGGGATATCCAATAGGCCTGGACAGACCGAGTATGAGAGATCAAGAGATTAACTCTTTCTCAGCTACTTCGACCACTGCATCGGGTCTACATCCCGCAACCGTGCAGATGCATGGACTTTATTAACTTCACCACTAATTTCCACCCTGCCCTTAAATTCACCTGGACTATCGCTCTCCCTTTTCTTGATCTCTCCGTCTCAATCACAGGAGACAGACTATTGACTGATGTCCACTACAAATCTACCGATTCCCAGTTACCTGGACTACACTTCTTCCCACCCTGCTTCCTGCAAAGATGCTATCCTCTACTTTAAATTCCTCCGTCTCCGCCAAATATGCTCCCAAGATGAGGTTTTCCATACAAGGACATCCAAGATGTCCTCATTCTTTAGTGAATCTGGTTTTCCCCCCTTCCGTCATAGATGGGTCCCTCACATGTCTCCTCTGTGTCCCGTAGTTCTGCTCTCGCTCCACCTTCCCCCAACGCAACAAGGACAGAGTTCCCCTGGCCCTCTCTTTTCACTTCACCTCCGCATCCAACATATCATCCTCCAACCTTTCCGTCACCACCAACGTGATCCCACCACTAATAAATCATCCCATCTCCACCCCTTTCCACATTCCACAGAAGCCAGTCCCTCTACAATTCCTTGGTTCACTCAACCCTTCCCACCCAAACCACCCCCTCCCCAGGGACTTTTCCCTGCAACCGCAAGAGATCTGGCCTTAGATCCCCTGGTTGCTTGCCATTTTAACTCCCCTTCCCATTATGAACTTCCTGTCCTGGGCCTCCTCCGTTGCTAGGGTGAAGCCACACGCAAATTGGAGGAACAGCACCTCATATTTCACTTGGGTAGCTTACAATCCTGCAGAATGAACGCCAAATTCACTAATTTTAGATAACTTATACAAATGCTCCCCTCCCCCTTCCCTCTAAAGGGTTAATCAGTTCCACGGTTGGTAACGAAGTATCCCACTTGGGATCATACTATACCTAGCCAAAAGTCAACCGATCAGAACCACCCTGCTTGATGTCATCTGTTGCCGGCTCCAACTTGTCCTGGTCTTGTCTTGATTCGAGTTTCCTCCTTCCCCCCCCCCCCCCCCCCCACTCCACAATCAGTCTGAAGAAGCGTCCCAACGCAAAACATCACTAGGTAGACACAAAATGCTGGAGTAACTCAGCGGGTGAGGCAGCATCTATGGAGAGAAGAAATTGGCGACATTTTGGTTGAAACCCTTCTTTGGACTGATGTCAGGGGAGGGGGCGGGACAATGAAAAAATGTAGGCGGAGGCAGTAGGACCAGTGGGAGAACTGGGAAGGGGGAGGGGATGGAGATTTATCTCTGTTCTCTCTTAAACAAAACATCACCAATCCTTTTTCTCCACAGATGCTGCTTGACCCAGTCTTTATTTTGAGATTCAGCACAAAAACATGCCCTTCGGCCCACCGCGTCTGCGCCGAGCAGCGATCACACTGTACACTAACACTATCCTACACAATAGAGACGATTTTACCAATGGCATTCAACCTACAAGTCTGTACCATTTCGGAGTGTGGGAGGAAACTGGCACACCCAGAGAAAACCCAACCTGGTCACAGGGAGAACGTACAAACGCCATACAGATAGCACCCATTGTCAAGATCGAACCAAGGTCTCTGGCGTCATAAGGCAGCAACCCTACCGCTGTGCACTGTGCCGCTGGAGTTACTCCAGCATTTTGTGTCTATCTTTGGTATATACCAGCATTTGCAGTTCATTTTATTCCATGTGCCTCTTATTCTCTCTCCTCCTTTGCCTCTACCCATCACCCACCAACTACAAACTTCACTCTCTTTCCGCCACCTGCGCATCATTCCCCCCACCTCACCTGGTTCTACCTATGGAGTGATTTCATGGTTGACACTTGATCCGTACTGGTGCCACGCAACGCCTTCTGGAGGACAAGCAGTGTACTGCAGGCAAGCAAGAGCGTGTTGATTACTATGGCTGCCAGTACAGTGGGACCGTCTTCGGTGACAAGCCATTGAATTGTCACCGGAGCTTTTTGGTTGTACTGTCCTCCCAAAAAGTATGTCATGGAGACTGATGACCAGGATGAACAAAAATGGTGCTACAAGAGGTGGACAGCGGGAAAATGATCATGTGCAGAGTTAAGCATGAGTATGCTCCCTTTTGGCATAGGGTCTGTTAAGTTTTCATTAAAAATTGTAACAACGGTATTAAAAAAAGATATCAAAGTAATTTGAGTGTGCTCTCCTTAATTTAAAAAAGTGCTTTCTTTGATTTTAGTGTGCTGTTTAAGGAAATATGTTTAAGAAGCAACTGCAGATGCTGGAAAATCGAAGGTAGACAAAATGCTGGAGAAACTCAGCGGGTGAGGCAGCATCTATGGAGCAAAGGAAATAGGCAATGTTTCGGGTTGAAACCCTTCTTCAGACAGATGTGAGGGTGGGGGGCAGCAGGAAAAATATGGTGTTTTCTGAAGTATGCCTAAGTAAATCATACATGTATGTGTGCTTTTATTGAATTGTTACATTAATGGTGCTTTCTATGAAGTATAAACTATATGCCAAAGGTACATCAAGTGTGTGCTGTTGAGGTAAAGTGTACTTTCTTTCAAGTGTGTGTGAAAAAAACACAACAATCTGTCAATATAAAAATAAGTGTGCTTTCTACGAAAAATGGGAGAAAAAATGATTTATTTCAAGTGTGCTTGTTGATGTCAACATTGCCAAGGCGAATTGAGAAGTTTTATTTTCAGTGCAGTGAATTCATAAAAGAAACAAAGGAGATGAGACAAAATTGCATGATGAAACATTTTAAATTAACATGAATGGAATATGAGTTCGTTATTATCATCTTAAAATTACAAAGTGTGCTTTTACTTCTGTGTTTGTGATTCAATGATTTGCCAATTTCTTACAATTTCATTCATATTAAATGCTAATGAGCCAAGTTACTTTTTTGTAAGTGGTGATTGTTCCTATATGTGCCCATACGAAAGCACAACGATCTGCACTTACTGTGAGACTATGGATTCATTTGTTGAAAAGTGCACAACAGATCCTTGCAATTTTAGGTCCTTGAATGGTTATCATGTACTCCATTGGTACAGTATGACTTAGAATTAAGTATTTTTGCCTGACAGCACCAATCACACGCTCTTCATGAATGCGTAAATGTGTAAATTCGCGAGGTTTTTTTCCACATCCAGCACAGATAGTTGTGCTTTCCCTCTTGTAAATGCAGGAATTTCTACTTCACAACCGTAAAATCCAGCGTCATATTTTATGTCAAAACCGCGATCAGCAAAAATGACAATCTCCAGGGAGCAGATGGTCAAAAAAGTTAGATGAAAGTGTGATTGTTTTATCAGTGCCTCTGCCCCCCCCCCATGCAGCAGATAAAAATGAAATAACTCCACATGGTGTTACACCTATCAAAAATTTAATGGTGTTATATTTATAGTTCAACCACGTCTCGGTGCGCCCCTCTAAAATCGTAGGTCTATTACAAAATACTTCGAAGCAATCAACAATCACTGCCACACACTTTCCAAATGTCTGCCGAAATTGCAATGGCATGGTGTCTTTAACAGCACAAAAACTGACCATTTTGACGGTATTTTCCAGGTAAGAAAGTAAATATTGTGTGTGACAAGCGTATGCCGGAGACTTGCTTGTCCTCCAGAACGCTTGAGAGACTCCCTTTGACCTATCGTGCAATCACTCTATTCCCATCCTGCTCCTACCTCATTCCTTCCCCCTCA
Source organism: Raja brachyura (assembly GCA_963514005.1). The sequence continues at coordinate 41,015,087 of OY740787.1, read as the reverse complement.
CCTCTTTATATCTTATCTCCCTTCTACAATATCAGTCCTGATGTGGGATCCTAACCCGCAACATCCACTGTCCATTTCCCTCCACAGGTGCTGCCTACGTGTGCTCCAGAATGCAGTATCTGCACTCTCTTGAGTTCCCACTGGCCATTCCTTCCCCATTCAACAGTATAAACTTGGGATGTGGACAACAGACGACATTTTATCTACACCCTACTGTATCTTTAGCCCACGGCGCTGAAGCTAAAAAATATTCCTTCTTAATTCAGGATAATGTGGCCAACAGCTGCTTTAGCCTGAAACCAAGCAGAGCCCTGTCACATCCTCCCTGGATCTTGGAGCCAAGAGCCTTCTCTTCTCGCAAACCAACCAACCAACCTCCTCCCCCAAAGTACCCCTGGTCATGAGGCCAAGAGCAGTCCAGTCCTCTCACAGTCTACCCCGGTTTACCTCCTCGTCGTCGTCCTCCATCTCTCTCGCCCCGTTGCTGTGGCAGCCCAAACACCCGGGGTCACGCGCATCTGCATCCGGAGTCACTGAGTTTGGGTGTGGAAGGTGCTGGAACCCATCATTGGTGGAGCGCGCCGCGGAGGGCGGGATGTCAGCTGTGATTGACGGCGTGGCTGGTGACTCCACTGCAAACATTGGTGGTGCCCAATTCACTTGAAAAACGATAACGCGTGTTGGTACCGCACACGTTATACAACGGAAAACGAGCTTTTAATTCGCTGCAGTCATATTGGAGTCATACAGTGTGGAAACAGGCCCTTCGGCCCAACCTGCCCACACCGGCCACCAATGTCCCAGCTACACTCGGCCCACCTGCCCGCATTTGGTCCATATCCCTCCAAATCCGTCCTATCTATGTACCGGTCTTAACTGTTTCTTAAATGTTGGGATAGTCCCTGCTCCAACTACCTCCTCTGGCAGCTTGTTCCATACACCCACCACCCTTTGTGTGAAAGAGATAGCCCTCAGATTCCTATTAAATCTTTTCCCTTTCATCTTGAACCTATGTCCTCTGGATTCACCTACTCTGGGCAAGAGACACTGCATTTATTCTATCCCAAATGGAGATAGTGCAAGGTTGTTACTGGGAATCAATATATTCTCTACTGCGTAGGCGGTAATGGATAGAGGATGACTTGCATCCATCCATGAAGGGGTTGATGACTTAAGTCGTTGATTGTCATGCACAAGTACTGTGAGATGCAGGTACAACAAAAATCTTGCTCGCAGCAGCATCACAGGCTCATAGATTCAGATAACACACAAAAATATTTATGCCTCTGCATAAATTATACATTCCACAAGACCACCGGGTCTTTCCTGTAATGGGGCTACCAGAATTGCAAATAATAATCCAAATGTAGCCAAACCAAAGTTCTACAAATCCAAAACATGACTAAAATAGAACAATTTGTTCTATTTTATTCCTTTAAAAGCCTCTGCAAAAAACCAGTTGCCCTCCCAGCTTTTGCAGTGATGATTCACCAGGTTTACCAGATCATTTAATGACATTGAATTTCCCAATTAACGTGAGAGAGCAGTCCGTCTAACTTCAACATTGCCATCAATGCAACACCTCAGAAATTAGCTCGGGGTTATGGCTCTTGTGCAGAGTCTAATGCAACTTTTAATAACACTTAATTTTACAGATGATGACCAAATTGTGTGAGCAATCATGATGTTCAGAGAAGGACAAAGTGCAGAAATATCCACAAGAAAAATATTGATGGTTGGTAGGTAAATCTAATTAATGTAAATATATACAAGTCACGAAAGTGACATGAATGCTTACAAAAGGTAGCCTTCTTCATGATATTCATGCCATTGGCTCCCTCAAACCGAGCACATTTTAGAATATTGTGTTCAGTTCTGGGCACCATGTTATAGGAAAGATATTGTCAAGCATGAAAGGGTTCAAAGAAGATTTACGAGGATGTTGCCAGGACTAGAGGGTCTGAGCTATAGGGAGAGGTTGAGTAGGCTGTGTCTCTATTCCTTGGAGCGCAGGAGGATGAGGGGTGATCTTATAGAGGCGTATGAAATCATGAGAGGAATAGATCGGGTGGATGAACAGACTCTTTTGCCCAGCGTTGGGAAATCGAGGACTAGAGGACATAGGTTCAAGGTGAAGGGGAAAAAATGTAATAGGAATCTAAGGGGTAACTTTTTCACACAAACGGTGGTGGGTGTATGGAACAAGCTGCCAGATGAGGTCGTTGAGGCTGGGACTATCCCAACGTTTAAGAAACAGTTATACAGGTGCATGGATGGTCTGTGGTGGCTGTTTAAGTTTAATCTTTATGTAGTTTTGTAGGGTGGAAGATTGCAACCTTCACGTGGCCCGCCCTGTTTCAACTAATGCAATCAACTCGACGTGCACAAATGGAAGATCAAATAGAACAAGTTGTCCAACAACTTTAGGCTGTGCACGCCACACGAAAGAAGACGTAGTTTTGTACCTTGTTGCTTTTTTTGTATGACTGTATGGCAAATCACATTTCACTGTACCTCGGTACACATGGCAATAAAGGACAATTGAACATTGGTTAGGACCGGTTTGGAGGGATATGGACCAAACGCAGGCAGGTGGGACTAGTGTAGCTGGGACACGTTGGCCGGTGTGGGCAAGTTAGGCCGAAGGGCCTGTTTCCACACTGTATCACTGGTTTAAACCGAAGATAGACATATAATTCTGGAGTAACTCAGCGGGACAGGCAGCATATCTGGTGAGAGGGAATAGATGACATTTTGGTTTGAGACCCTTCAAGTCTGAAGGAGGGTCTCAACCTGAAACATCACCCATTCCTTCTCTCCGGAGATGCTGCCTGTCCTGCTCAGTTACTCCAGCATGTTGTGTCTATCTTCAGTGTAAACCAACATCTGTCGTTCTTTCCTACACATATAATATCCATTGGGGTGAATTGCAATTAACCTCTCAGGTACTCACACATTATATACACGCTAGGAGCAACAGGGAGCTATTTGCGACGTGGCGCTAGTAAATGTTAGGTTCAATAGACAATAGGTGCAGGAGTAGGCCATTTGGCCCTTCGAGCCAGCACCGCCATTCAATGTGATCATGGCTGATCATCCTCAATCAGTACCCCGTTCCTGCTCCCCATATCTCCTGACTCCACTATTTTTAAGAGCCCTATCTAGCTCTCTCTTGAAAGCATCCAGAGAACCCGCCTCCACCGCCCTCTGAGGTAGAGAATTCCACAGACTCACCACTCTCTGTGGGAAAAAGTGTTTCCTTGTCTCCGTTCTAAATGGCTTACTCCTTATTCTTGAACTGTGGCCCCTGATCCTGGACTTCCCCGACATCGGGAACTTGTTTCCTGCCTCTTGCGTGTCCAAACCCTTAACAATCTTATATGTTTCAATGAGATCCCCTCTCATCCTTCTAAACTCCAGAGTGTACAAGCCCAGCTGCTCCATTCTCTCAGCATATGACAGTCCCGCCATCCCGGGATTTAACCTTGTAAAGCTATGCTGCACTCCCTCAATAGCAAGAATGTCCTTCCTCAAATTAGGGGACCAAAAGTGCACACAATACTCCAGGTGTGGTCTCACTAGGGCTCTGTACAACCGCAGAAGGACCTCTTTGCTCCTATATCAGATTCCTCTTGTTATAAAGGCCAACATGCCATTCGCTTTCTTCACTCCCTGCTGTGCCTGCATGCTTACTTTCATAGGCTGATGAACAAGGACCCCCAGATCCCGTTGTACTTCCCTTTTCCCCAACTCAAAACTGAGAAGGGATCATTCCGCTTGGGAAAAAAAAGAGTACCGGCTCGTATGGACAGATGTAAGGAAGCAAAAGGTTGTTGGGCCTATTCTATGACTGTTAGGATGAGTGTGTTGTACCTACAATGTTGAAAAATATTTGTTTGCTCTAATAACATTTGATATTTGAGTCAATATTGCAATGTGCAATGTTCACACACCCAAAAGGCATCAACAGCAAGGAAATCAATAATCAGATCATCTACTTTTGAAGAACTCTCCTGCTCTTCTTCAAACAAACATCATGGAATTTCTTGAATCCAGCCAAAGACAATGTATCACTGTAGCGGTGCAGCTGGTAGTGCCTCTGCCTTACACTGCCAGGGACCCAGGTTGAATCCTGACCTTGGGTGCTGTATGTGTGGCGTTTGCATGTTCTCCTTGTGGCTGTATGGATGCACCAGTATTCACCACATCCAAACGATATGCAGGTTAATTGGCCACTGTGAAGAGTGGCCTTCAGCTCCATGTGCATCTTGACAATATACAAAAACATAAATCATACATTCTACAAAGCAATAAAAAGACAAAGACATTAGTGTAAAACACAATTAGAAAACAAGTCCATGGAATGCAAGCAATCAATGGTCCATTGTTTTCAGTTGCTGAGGTAAAATTGGCTTTGTGGAAAGAAGCAGATGGTGACGGTGGAAGGTTGTTTATCGGACTGGAGGCCAGTGACTAGTGGTGTGCCTCAGGATTTGGTGCTGGGTCCATTGACTTTTGTAATCTACTTCAAAACAATATAGTGCTCCTGACAGTCATTGAGAGCCATTGAGTCATACAGTGTAGAAACAGTTGGGTAAGTTGGGCTGAAGGGCTTGTTTCCACACTGTATGACTCAATGACTCTGTCAGGAGCACTATTTTGTTTCAAGTCTTACAGCAGCTCTCATTTTTTCCAATTCAGCAACTTTAGAACAGGACAAAAGACTGAAAATGTCTCGAAATTGAATTGGGAAAGTTTGTAGGATGTACAGTTCATTCAGAAAGTATTCAGACCCCTTCACTTTTTCCACATTTTGTTACGTTACAGCCTTATTTTAAAATGGATTAAATTCATTTTTTATCATTAATCTACGCACAATACTATAACTATATTACCCCAGAATAAAGAAGTGAAAACACACGTTTAGAAATGTTTGCAAAGTAATTAAAAATAAATAACTGAAATATTACATTTACATAAGTATTCAGACCCATTGCTATGACACTCAAAATTGAGCTTTGGCTCATCCTGTTTCCATTGATTATCCTCGAGATGTTTCTACAACTTGGAGTCCACCAGTGGTAAATCAAATTGTTTGGACATGATTTGGAAAGGCACACACCTGTCTATATAAGGTCCCACAGTTGACAGTGCATGTCAGATCAAAAAACAAGCCATGAAGACGAAGGAATTGTCCGTAGACCTCCAAGACAGGATTGTGTTGAGACACAGATCTGGGGAAGGGTATAAAACAATTTCTGTAGCATTGCAGGTCCCGAAAAGCACAATGGCCTCGGTCATTCTTAAGTGGAAGAACTTTGGAACCATCAGTACTCTTCATAGAGCTGGCCGCCTGGCCAAACTGAGCAATTGGGGAAGAAGGGCCTTGGTCAGGGAGGTGACCAAGAACCCGATGGTCACTATTATAGAGCTCCAGAGTTCCTCTCTGGCAATGGGAGAACCTTCCAGAAGGACAATTATATCTGCAGCACTCCACCAATCATGCCTTTATGGTAGAGTGGCCAGACGGAAGCCACTCCTCAGTAAACGGCACATGACAGCCCACTTGCAGTTTGCCAAAAGGCAAGAGAAACATGATTCTCTGGTCTGATGAAACCAAGATTGAACCTGAATGCCAAGCTGGAGGAAACCAGGCACCGCTCATCACCTGGCCAATACCATACCTATGGTGAAGCATGATGGTGGCAACATCATGCTGTGAGGATGTTTTTCAGCAGCAGGAACTGGGAGACTAGTTAGGATCGAGGGAAAGATGAATGGAGCAAAGTACAGAGAGATCCTTGATGAAAACCTGTTCCAGAGCGCTCTGGACCTCAGACTGAGGCAGAGGTTCACCATCCAACAGGATAACGACCCTATGCACACAGCCAAGACAATGCAGGAGTGGTTTTGTGACAAGTCTGTGAATGTCCATTAGTGGCCAAGCCAGAGCCCGGACTTGAACCCGATCGAAAATCTCTGGAGGGGCCAGAAAATAGCTGTGATTCGAAGCTCCCCATCCAACTTGACAGAGTTTGAGAGGATCTGCAGAGAAGAATGGGAGAAATTACCCAAATACAGGTGTGCCAAGCTTGTACCCAAGAAGACTTGAGGCTGTAATTGCTGCCAAAGGTGTGTCAACAAAGTACTGAGTAAAGGGTCTGAATACTTACGTGAATGTGATATTTCAGTTATTTCTTTTGCAAATATTTCTAAACACCAGTTTCGCTTTTTTATTATGGGGTATTGTGTGTAGATTGATGATTAAAAAAAAAAGAATTTAATCCATTTTATAATAAGGCTGTAACATAACAAAATGTGGAAAAAGTAAAGGGGTCTAAATACTTTCTGAATGCACTACATAGTACCAAGTCTTACAACACATATAAAATGAAACAGACAACCAACAAAGTGAAACCACCAATCATGTTGTTTTTATTATTAATAATTAATTATTTCTACAGACCCACATGCCACTCCTCACCAGTATAAATGTCCACGGTGTGGGAGAGTACTTATGATTTAGCAAAACCTTTCTCAAGGGAATTTTCTGCTCATCAGGATAAAACTGTTCAGCTCTGGAATATTTCCATCTGACCTGCCAGCATCAATAACACCCAAACAATGGACCGCATGTTAGATGCAGAGAAAGGATTATCTAGATTCTCCCACCAAATCACACATCTCGTTAGCAAGAATTAGTTATGGAGTTAATCTCACCTACACAGAGCTATTCTATAGTTTTGGACCGGCTACAACACGTTTGCATGCAGTGCATACTTTACACTATCTCGCCAATCTGCACAGTTTGCATACCAAGTCTAGCCCGCACTAAACAAGTCACCCCCACAAAAATAAATTAAGAGCCTGTGTCTGAACTGAGCCAAGCTGCAGGCACCCAATGTGAACCAGCCTGTGCCTCGTTTACAACAGAGAGTAGCTGCATGCGAGTGTCCTGAAGGTCATCGTTCACAATTGTAGAGTCAAACAAATGTCCAAAGTAGTTTAGCATCTTCTCAGATACATCCTGCATCTCCTGTAAATCTTCCTCCTGTTCACAAAAAAATCAAAGCATGACACAGTGGAAGAGAGGCGATGTTAGGAAGATAGAAACTGACAGGAGGAAGAGATTGAAGTAGAGTGAAAAGTGAGTTCTATACTGTAATAGGATGGGGGAAACCGGGCAGTGAGGTATGGATGATGGGAATGACTGTTTTGCTTAGGGGAAACCCAGGATTGATTTTCCCCAAAAACTGTTGAATTTAGTGGCAGTTCCTGACTAACATTTTCTGGCTTCTTCTTTGTACCTTTATTTAAAGTGCTTGTGCCTGCAATGAGAATCCAACCTGTTTATCCTGCATAATGAAAGAAACTTGTTTTATCCTGATAAAATCCTCTCCATAAAAATAAATCCCTAAGAAATTGGGATTATGACACGGAGGCCGTTATTCATAGCGCTGGTCAATACACTGGATTAACTCACCTTGAAAGATCTGTTCACAAAATACTCAGTGATAATACGACCTTGTGCACGAGTCTGCTGCAGACGACTAATGCTCGGGGGTTTTATAAATATGATGAAAGGTTTTAGCTCCTTGGTTCGTGCCTCTCGAATTCTCTGTAAGCAAAACAATTAAAAGCATTTGATGAAATACTGGTGAATCATGTACCAATAACCCTTAGCTGCGCTGGTGATTCTACATGTAGTATATGACCTATCATATGTATATCCAATTTACCCTGACAAACCACTCACCAAGTACAACTTCTGACTGAACCAACTCAGAATTTCACTCAATAAGATAGTTATGGAATCATACATCTGTCTTTGGGTTGAGCGCCGACCCCACATTCGGGCACCAGCCCTCCCGTGTGATGCCACCCCCCCCCCCCCCCCCCCGTTGGGGGACGGGGCCCAACGGGTCTCACTTGGTCTAGTATCCCTCTAAACATTTCCTATCCATGTACCTGTCCAAATGTTTTCTAAATGCTATTATAGCACCAGCCTCCTTTGGCAGCTTGTTTCATATACTCACTACCCTCTGTGAAAATGTTGCCCTTCAAGTTCCTGTTAAATCTTTCCCCTCTCCGTAAGACATTGGAGCAGAATTAGGTCATTCGGACTATCGCGTCTGCTCCACCATTCGATCATTGCTGATCTATTTTTCCCTCTCACCCCATTTTTCTGCTTTCTCCATGCAAGCATTGATGCCCTTACTAATCAAGAACCATAAGATCTAACCTTTCAGAGCAGCCTACCATGTGGAATCTTACCAACTGCCTTGCTGAAATCCAAATAAATACGTATATGGCTTTGCCCTCTTCAAGGTGAGGTTACTGCTTCAAAAAACTCAATTAGATTCATAAGACATGATTTCCCATGTGCAAAACTACACTATCGCTAATCAGTTCCAGCTACATGACCAGGCTGAGCAGTAAAGAACACAACCATTCTGTGCTCTTTGATTGGTAGGTGAACACTTACCTGTGGTTCAAGGTCAATTATGCAAATTAACCCTGAATCCAGAATCAAGCGTACAGCCTCCCTGCTCGTACCGTAAAGATTGCCTTTGTATTCTCCATACTCCAGAAACCTGTGATCAGGAAGAAATAATTCACCAACAGAATACAGCCTCTCATACCCCTTCAACCACTCTAACCTCTCATAACACTCTAACCCCTCTGTCCATTGGAGCCCTCTTCTTTGTGCAGGATTAGCAATGACAAAAAAGCTTTGATCAAAAGTGATTGCATGTGCAAGAAATCGAGACACTACAGTGATCATAACCAGCTGTTATAAACAGTGGGATTTCATCAGGTTTCCCTTTATATACCTTGCAATGCTTAATTTCTACCCAAATAACATAAAATCTGAAATAAATTTGGAAATCTAAAACAAAATAAAAATGCTGGAAATTCTTAGCATGTTAGGGCATATCTGTGGGAATAGATATAGGGTTAAGATTTCAAGCTGAATACCCTTCTCCGTTCTCCAAGCTAATTATTGGTTTACTAAATTAGTGATCATTTGGTTTCGCGACAGATTATTCAGCCTGTTCAGAAATGTATCTCTATCAGGGAGTTCCTTGTTCATTCAGACAATGCCTGTTTTCTTCGCTCCACTGGGAGATGAGGCTGCTGATGCTGGGTAAAGATATTCTTCTGGGATCCTTCCTCACCCTCTTGGTTCTGCTGGTGTTCATGGTCCACATCTAGGTCTCAGGCTACAGATTACCGTTCTTCATTTGGTCTAACATCGTTGCAGTTTGCAAGGTTGTGCAGCTTGCAGTGATGTCTCTGCAACATTTGGATGTAGATACAAGACACCTCTTGAGAAAACCAATGGCATTTTCCATTGCTAACCTTGCACATGTATAGATTTATATCTTTTCTCATCTCATGTGGTTGGAGTGGGAACTGGTGTAAGAAGGCATGGAAAATGGCTCCCAGTCACGACATCATCGTGGGTAATTCAGAAAGGGAACCTCTTCAAAAGTATTATTATCACTTAATCATATAAATAATATAGCATGGAAACAGACCCTTCGGCCCAACTAATCCATTCTGACCAGGGTGCCCAAATGATCTAGTCCCACTTATCTTCTCATCACCCATCTCTCTCCAAACCTTTCCTATCCATGCAACTAATAAAGTATTTTTTTAAATGTCATAACTGTAAATATTGCAAAGCAGATCTCATCCCACTGGTTCCTTATTACCAAGAAGACCTCCTGAAGTTTTGTTTAAACAAAAGCCATTATATTCATCAATTTTGAGTCTGACCCAAATAACAGATATACCTACCCACCTATGACTCAGTGCCATGGCTTCAAATGTTTCCCTGGAAACAAAGTAATATTCATGGCCGTTTTCCTCATAGCTTATTGGTGGCCTGGTGGTATCTACAGGAACAGAGAAGGGAGAGTTATCAGGTTAAACTGGGGCCCCAGACAGTAGTCAATAAATATGAGCTGGGCATGGACTACTAACCAGGAGGTTATCAAATATTCTCCCTCTGCTATCCCCTCTGCCTCCGAGCATTTCTTCATTCCACTTTCCCTGCTGGAATTCCCTGCACTATATTTTGGACTACGTCTCTTTCCACAGCACATTGAGATCTAATTGCCTCTAGGAGAGTATACTTCGGCAATATTGGTGCTATTTCTAATTGCCATATAGTAAAAATCTAGTTTGGAGGAAGGTGCCCATCAAACTTTGTAACTGAAAATCAGATGAAATTACTTGCTTCTTGATCAATGTGTTATTTAAAAAATTCACCTTGACCCCAACCCCTCATCACCATGATGCCTCCATTTGCAAGTTGGATAAATGGCAGCAGCTCTAATTATGACCATGACATAAAGTGGAACCTTAAAAGTAAAATTACACAACAAACCCCAACAACTACTTTACACAACTGTGGAATTCTCTGTCACAGAAGGTAGTTGAGGCCAGTTCATTGGCTATATTTAAGAGGGAGTTAGATGTGGCCCTTGTGGTTAAAGGGATCAGGGAGTATGGAGAGAAGGCAGGTACAGGATACTGAGTTGGATGATCAGCCATGACCATATTGAATGGTGGTGCAGGCTCGAAGGGCTGACTGGCCTACTCCTGCACCTATTTTCTATGTTTCTATGTTTACACTAAGAATATATGAAACAAGGAAATGTCTTTCATCTTTTTTAATCAGCTTACATTAATCATCACCCACCACATTACACCCCATGCAAACCTTCTTGAAAGAAGGATCTCTCCAACCTCAAAAACACAAAAAGAAATTTCCACGATGGAAACTGATCTTGTGCAAAGTTTGATGCCTCAGTATCTGCTGTCCCATAAATTGCATACTTACGCGGTACTGGACTCTGAAACAGATGTGGGTTGGTCTCAATCAGTGTTCTTCTGAGTTCATTCACTCCCACACCTGAGGGTCCTAGAGAATTAGGAAACATGGAAGCGAAGATAGTCTCAGTTCTTGACACAGCATTCCCAAATATCCAACAGGATATTTCTCTCCACCCAGCTAACACTTACAACTGTATTCTAAAACTTTGAACTTTGCTGTGGGAGAAGATTTGATTTTCTCATCATCCATCGTTTTGGCAGAAGCAGCTCTGGTAAACCTCTTTTACCTGTGGTCAACCCAGTGGGACTGGTTTCCCATGGTTCTGCTCTATCAGCTACTCTATCTACTCTACTCTACATGATTCTCCTTTATCAGGATGCATCGCAGCTTGGTTTGGATACAGCTCAATCCAAGACCGCAAGAAATTGCAGCAAACTGGGCACACAGCCCAGACCATCACAGAAACCAACCTTCCTTTCTTTGACTCAATTTATACCTCTCACTGCCTCAGCAAGGCCAGCAACATAATCAAGGATAAGTCGCACCCTGGCCATTTCCACTTCTCACCTCTCCCATTGGGCAAAAGGTATAGACGTATGAAAAAGCACTGCTCGAGATTCAAGGACAGTTTCTTCCCAGCTGTTATCAGATAATTGAATCATCCTACCACTACTATAGAACAGTCCTGGACTACTATCATTGGTGACTCTCGAACTATCTTGATCGGACTTTACCTTGCACTGAACATTATTCCCTGCAAATGGCTCAATTGTAATCATGTATTGTCTTTCCACTGAATGGTTGGCACACAACAAAAGCTTTTCACTGTGTCTTGGTACGTATGACAAGAAACTAAACTGAAACTGAGCTGCACTAATGGATCCAATCATAACCACAGTTTCATTGGCCTTGGAACAGGCTTCATACATAAGTTGGCAACACGCATCTGGACCATCCCACCACCATCCTCCATTCCTCTAATTCCAATATTATCGTTTTGCCCTGGATGGATTTCGTGAAATATTAGAGCATTGTTTTTAGGCAGCAAATATTCTCTTTTTTCTCCTTACTGATTCTATGTCTTCATTGGCCATTCTCACAGCACAGAACAAAACTTTCGACACACGTACCTCTGAGATGTCTTCCTTCTTCCTGAGCTGTAGTTTTGCTTCCACCACATTTGACAGAGCATCTAACTGCATCTCATCTATTTCCCACACATCTCCTCTGAACCCCTCTTTCCTGAACAGCGCCCGGATAAATTCTTCTTCCATGCTGGTAGATTTCAATGGATCGCCCTTCATAATGTACAGAACTTCAACAAGATTCCACCTCCAGAACCATCTTCCTCTCCTCTATTAGCATTCACATCGAAACTCCCATCCATCCCCAACAACCACTCCTCTTCTTATAGTTCTTTCGCATGCAACATCTATTGTTTCACCTCTCCCCTTCCCACTGCCCTATAACCCAAATAGTCCATCTAGGCACAGCAGTGTATCACTTTGAATCCTTCCAATCGAATGTACTGCACTCCGCGTTCACAAGGTGGTCTTACTTGCATTGGTAAAACAAGTGTAAATTGGGTGACCACTGTGCAAAACACCTGACTTCAGTCTGTATGGATAACTGTGAGCTTGCTGTGCCTGGCACTTTGACTCTCCATTCTACTTCCACTCTGGTCTATCTGTCTGTCTGTGACTACCTGCACTGATATCTGTTTTTGCTATATTTAAGAGGGAGTTAGATGTGGCCCTTGTGGCTAAAGGGATCAGGGGGTATGGAGAAAAGGGAGGTACAGGATACTGAGTTGGATGATCAGCCGACTCCTACTCCTACTCCTACTCCTGCACCTATGTTCTATGTTTGTATATTTCTATATAACGAGGCCAAACAAAAGCTTGAGCAACAGCACCTTGTTTACCTCTGGGCACCTTGCAGCCTTCTGGACTCAATATCAAATTCTACAGCTTGAAGTAACTTGCCTTCTCCATCTGTATCAAACTGTCCAGTTCTGCTCTAAATTATGCATCTTTGATATTGGCTCATTTTTTCTCTGTGCTGGACGCATCCACCTGCCCTGTGATAACTTCCTAGGTATTCACGTTCTAATTATGCTCATCCCTTGGCTTTTGTTCATTGTCTGTTTCTCTAACTGCCCCCATTAACCCATCGCCCAGATGATCTTTATAACATATCTCCACAGTAACCCTGACAGCCTATTTCAGATATTCAGATATTCCCTGTGCTGTATTCATTTCTTCCCCAACCACTCTGGCATTCAAATCTACATTATTTTCCCACTTTTGCGGATCTGACAAAGGATCATCAACCTGAAACATTAACCCTTATTTTTCTTTTCATGGATGTGGGCGGAGTTGGTGAGCGTTTTTGGTTTAATTCCATGGCTAGCCTTGCCTGCCATTCTCTAAATCATGCAACGTTTATTGCCCATTCTACCTCTCTATTGTCACTTTCCATTTACCTTCAAGGCCCACAGATCACCCAATTCCTCATACGGTGTGACTTGTCCCTTCAACTGTGCCCTACAATGGAGGTGTGGACCCTTCATGATGTGCAAGTGGGATGGACCCCTCATCTAGCGCCTTGTATTGTGTAAGTGCCTTTCCTTTTAGAAATGGGTTCTGCTGGACTTCATTGAAAACGTCTTTTCCCCTGGTGGTCTGCTTTGTGCAAAGTAACCCTTCCCCTGTACATCTGTGCAATGGAACCAGACACATCCTCTGGTGTCCTGGTCTGTGGTTGTGGGCCCTTCATAGGGGGCGGTGGGGGGGGCAGTCCTGTTCAGCCCATGTGAGTTCTCAAAGGCACTGGTTGGGGAAGATAGACTCAGCTCCTAATCCGAGTTGGTTGTTACTCACCCACAAGGATAATCAATCTGTGCCTGTCAGTAGGGACACGCTGGTATCTCACGACCTCCTCATATGGTGACATGGTGCTGACATAACAGTTGTTCGGGCAGCAAGCAGGGCACTGCAGTTGACTGCTCTTTGATTTCCTGCGGCAGAGCCGCATGCTCTTCCTGAACCCCGCTGGGGAGGGGGAACAATCAGTGAAAACATATTAATAAACAAAAGGGTATCAGACAAACAATAAGATGTAAAAAGTGTGATAGAAATGCAAATTAATTCTCTTTGTGCTATAAATCCCTATTCTGCCCGAGGCAGGGCAACTGGTTCTTCAGCATCTGAACATTTTAATGAAAATAAAGTACTGACAGTCAGAGAGAGGGAACGGGTTTTTTGTCCTTCTTGTATCGGGAGGGGATTTTACAGTAAAGTTTCTTATTTATTTCTTGATTTCCATGTAACAAAGTGTTTTACACCATTCTGCTGGTCTTCTTCAAGACATGGGACCTGAGAGTCCTCATTCTTTAGGGAACGGGGGTTCCCCTCTCCCATCATGGATGAGGCCCTACTCGTGTCTCCTCTGTACCCCACAGCTCTGCCCTTGCTCCCCCTCCCCCTCGTCGCAACAAAGACAGTCCCCCTAGTCCTTACCTTCCATCCCATCAGCCGTTGTATACATCAAATAATCCTCCAAAATTTCCGCCACCTCCAACCAGATCCCACCACTGACCATATTATCCCATCTCCACCCCTTTCCGCCTTCCGCAGAGACCGTTCGCTCCGCAACTCCCTGGTTAACTCATTGCTTGGGCAGCTTACAGCCCAGTGGTATTGATTTCTATCACTTCAGGCATGCCCCAGCATTCCCTCTCTCTCCCACCCAAGTCACACTAGCTTCTCATTTTCACCCTACAAACAGCTAACAATGGCCTATTTCCTTTACCATGGTTAATTATTTGCATATCTTTCATTCATTGTTCTTTATCTCCCCACATCACCGTCTATATCTCTCGTTTCCCTTATCCATAACCAGAAGAAGGGGCTCGACCCGAAACATCACCCATTCCTTCTCTCCAGAGATGCTGCCAGTCCCACTGAGTTACTCCAGCTTTTTGTGTCTATCTACAGTTTAACACCTCTTCCAATAGAAGGTATCTCCTACAGTGCGGCACTTTCTCAGTACTGCATTATATTGAACAATACAGCACAGGAACAGCCCACAATGTTTGTGTCGAACAGGATGCCCAATTGAACTAATCTCATCTGCCAGCATGTAATCCATATCCCTCCATATCCACATGCCTCTCCAAAAGCCTCTTAAACGGCACTGCCATATCTGCCTCCACCACCAAATCTGGTTGTACATTCCACACCCACTACGCTCAGTGTAAAAAAACCTTCACTACACATCTCCTTTAAAGTCCCTCTCACGTTAAAGCTATGCCCTCTAGTTTTTGATAATTCCACTTTGAAAAAAAAGTTCTGACTGTCTATCCTATCTATCCCTCTCATACTTTCATATACAATTATCAGGTCTCCCCTTAACCTCAAACACTACAGAGAAAACAATCAGCGTTTGTCCAACCCCTTCTTATAACTAATACCGTCTAGGTAGTATTCTGGTAAACCCCATCTGCTGCCACTTCAAAGTCACCACATCCTTCCTGTAATTGGGTAACTAGAACTGCACACAATATTGTGCTTAAATATATTTATCTAATTTTTCAATGAACTGCACGTTATATCGGAAAACATAATGTTTTCTGAAAAGGACACAAAGTGCTGGAATAACTCACCAAGTCAAGCAACATCCCTGGAGAACACGGATAGGTGATGTTTCGGGTTGAGACCCTTGTGTCCTTTTATGTGATGAACAACACATTTTATTTGGAAACTTAATCTTGATGTAATTAATTTTTTGAGAATTTGGTGCCAAGCAGAGTATGCTCTTGCATAAAATTACTGTGAAGTGGAATAACTTGTAATGTGTAGAATTAACAGCAATTTTGTAATTTGCAGAGGAAGTTTATGAAGTTCAATGCAGATTCAGTATTTTTTACACTGAAAAATATTCTATAATGTTTTTGTTACTTTATTTATCTATTGATTAATCATCAAAATGATCATGTGAATGGGTTTATTTGGTATGATAGTTTGGTGGTTATGTAACTGGGCAAGTAACCTGTGCTAACAGTTTAGATATTGAGGAATGATTCTGTCTTCTGACCACTGATTTGGAAGTGAAATGCTCCCAGCTGAGCCACATCTGATACACTTTTAATCTCTGTCCCTGGCAGTGTTTAGGATGGTTTATGTTGGAAGATGAAGGGAGAGACTTTGAGATCAATGTCTTTGTTTTTTTGTGCCAATTCTGGAGTGAAATGACAATGTCAGTTCTCCTGCCGGGAAGAGCAGCAAAGAAAGTGAACTGGGAGTGGGATGGATGCAGAACAGAAAACAAATGTGAAACAGCTGCAGAGCTCCATCATACCAATGTACAATCCTTGTTTATATCCATTGAACTCAGCATCTTCTGCACCTCAGGTGATATCACCAGGAAACAGAACAAAACAGGTATTAATTCAGTTTGGAAATCACTTGCATTAGTTTTTAAATAATCTCTGCAGGATCTTAAATTGTTCACTTTAGATTTTGAGTCACATACATACATCTTAACAACTCAGCCACTGCCAAGGCTTAGTATGGGTGGGTGGATCACTGTGGATGCTGGATTTTGATCAGCTGATCCCAATATTTTATAAATTCACTTTGTGAAGGATTTTATTCTTAACCCATCCCCCTAAGTGACCATACCATAAAAACTGCAAAATTATCTCCCCCCTTCCTGCTGGTTAATGTGGGCTAAGATCTCTCGGGTTCTTCACTCCATTGACTATTGCAAAACAGGAAGCCTTGACAGCATGTTCAGGCCTGGATCAAATTTGATCCTGTCCTGCCTTGACTCTATCTCTGCTACATTTAGATAAAATTATTCCAATATACTCCAAACTGACCTCCAGTGTTGTACGCTCCATAGAATTGATCAACTAATATTCTGCTGCCCATTTCCCAACCTGCACCATCCTCCCTGTGCATGCTTGCCTTTGTCTAACAACACAGTTAAAAACCTCTTATTCTTATTTCCAAATCTGTACATTGCCTCCCTCCATCCCTAATTCCTGGTTTTGAGACCTGTAATCCTCTGAGATTTCTCGGTACATGCCTGACCTCACTCTCTTCTCTTCAGTACGCTTAGTTGAGGAGCAGACAAAGATCACAAAAACCTGAGCATCCCCCAGTGCCTCTGCCAGCAGTTTACATTGATAATACAGCTCTTGGCAGAGATAAATAAAAGCTTGGTCAGTGGGGCTGATTTTAAGCATCTTAAAGTTGAAAGAGAAGTGTACAGTGGAATTGTCAGAGCTTGTGGTGGGAGGGGGGGGGGGGGGGGGGGGGGGAGAGGTTTGTCAGTTCCAGGCACGGTGGTGAGGTGAAGGCAAATTTAAACATAATTGTAGAATAGAAGATTTGGGTGGGGTGGCCATGGGGCAATTGGAAAATATGAACAAAGTCTTTAAATAAAAAGTGTTGCCTCCTCCCTCGACTGTCCAGGGACCCCGGCCGTCCTTTCAAGTTAGGCAGTTCACTTGCACCTCCTCCAACCTCATCTATTGTATCCGTTGTTCAAGATGTGGACTCTTAAACATCAGCGAGACCAAATGTAGACTGGGCGATCATTTCATGGAACACCTTTGCTCAGCCCGCGTGAACCAACTTGATCTCCCAGTTGCTGGACACTAATTCTCCTTCCCATTCCTACACAGACCTTCTGTCCTTGGTCTCCTCCATTGTCAGAGCGAGGCTAAACGCAAATTGGAGGAACAGCATCTCATATTTCACTTGGGCAGCTTACAGTCCAGTGGTATGAATATTGATTTCTCCATTTTAGGTAGCCCCGGCATTCCCTCTCTCTCTAACCCTCCCCCACCCAAGTCGCAGTAGCTTCTCATTTTCACCTTACAAACAGCTTTCCTTTATTATCGGTAGACAAAAATACTGGAGAAACTCAGCAGGTGAGGCAGCATTTATGGAGCAAAGGAAATAGGCAATGTTTCGTGCCGAAACCCTTATGCATATCTTTCATTCTTTGGTCTTTATCTCTCCATATCACCGTCTATACCTCTCGTTTCCCTTATCCCTAACCAGTCTGAAGAAGTGTCTCGACCCGAAACGTCACCCATTCCTTCTCTCCAGAGATGCTGCCTGTCCTGCTGAGTTACTCCAGCTTTTTATGTCTATCTTGAGAATGGTCTACTGAAACAGGATGGAAAGATGGGTAGGTGGGATAAAAGCCACTGTATTTTGAAAAGTACCTTCTCTTAGTTCCTCTTCAGAAAGCAAACAAGAGGTAGGAATTAGATAAAAGAATTAACTTCTTAAATGTATTTATCTTATCATTTTCCCATTCACATAATTTTTTTGAAAGTTTACAGCATTAATAATGGCTTCATGATTTTAAAAAAATGCATGTCAAATATTGCATAATAAATAACAAAAGATTCAAATTTAACAAGTTTGATTAAAACAGATTAGACTGCATTAGACTATATTGTGTTTCTTTCCCTTAGAACACTTTCTGACTACACTTCAAAAGTACCTACCGTAATTGGCTATAAAGTGCTCTAGACGTTCATGAGATTAATGAATGGTTTTATTTCAATAAAGCTTTTCTTTCCATCTTACTTCTCAACAAAACATTTCCCCTTCACCAATGGAGAGGCTGGATTCCTCTCCTAAAATGCCTCATTGGCAATAATCTCTGCATTCAGGAGATCCTTGGTATATTTTAAGAGTATGGAGAGGGAGCAGGGGAGGGCTTTTCATGTTTTGAGGAAGGACAATGGGTTCTTATTTAAGAAAAGCTTTTAATTCCTATACCTCCCCGTGCAGAATGAATGAATAAATAAGTTTATTGGCCAAGTATGTTCGCATACAAGGAATTTACCTTGGTTCCCCGCTCGCAAGTGACATGACATACAGTGACAATTAAGAATGACACATAAAATATTAAACATTAATAATAAAACATTATCGATTAAACATGTGAATTAAATAAAATACCAGAGCAAAAGGAGGGTACAGATTTTTGGTTATTGAGTATAGCTACGTGGAAAAAAGCTGTTTTTATATCTGGCTGTGGCAGCTTTGACAGTCATCTTCCAGAGGGAAGTGATTCAAAGAGTTTGTGGCCAGGGTGAGAGGGGTCAGAGATGATCTTACCCGCTCGCTTCCTGGCCCTTGCATTGTACAGTTTGTCAATATAGAGAAGGTTGCAGCCATAACCTTCTCAACTGATCAGACGATTTGCTGCAGCCTTCGGGTGTCGTGCTTGGTGGCTGAGCCAAACCAGACCATGATGGAGAAGCTGAGGACAGACTCTACGATGGCCGTATATAATTGGCCATATCATTGCCTCTGGCAGATTGTGTTTCCGCAGCTGCCGCAGGAAGTACGTCCTCAGTTGTGCCTTTTTGACTGTGGAGTCGATGGTGGCCCCCCATTTAAGGTCCTTGGAGATGATGGTTCCCAGGACCTTAAAAGCACAGATGTGACTGTGGTGTTGTTGATAGTGAGTGTGGCGAAGGGAGGGGGAGCTCTCCTAAAGTCCACAATCAATTCCACTGTCTTAAGACCATTGAGCTCCAGGTTGTTGCGATGGCACCAGGATGCCAGCTCTGTCAATTCCTGTCTGTAGGCAGATTCCTCCCCATCCCGGATGAGAATCTCAGCCAATAGGACTGGGGAGAGAGGATACAATGTAGTGGCGGTGAGTGTGGGAGGAAGAACAGAACTGGACCAAAATTCCACCAAGGACCAGGTTTGGACAGCTGGAGGCAGCCTGGGATTGGCAGATGTTGGTGGATGTGGACAAACGGCTTACAGTTCCATCAGAGATAGCCATCACCAACTTGGGGCCTGATCTTGTGCTCTGGTCGAACTCTCAGCGTGTGGTGTATTTTGTGGCGCTCACAGTCCCTTGGGAGGATGCTGTGCAGGAAGCCTTCCAAAGAAAGAAACTGCGATATACAGAGCTTGCAGCGGAGGCAGAACAGCGGGGCTGGAGAGCTAAGTTCTGCCTGGTAGAAGTTGGATGTTGAGGATTTGTGGCAACATCTATCTTAAGACTGATGAAGGACCTGGGGTTCAGTGAACAAGCCCTACGCCAGGCCATCAAAGAAACATCATGGGTGGCAGAGCGGAATAGCCAGTGGCTCTGGCTGAAGAGGAAAGACCCCATTTGGTCTCCCAAATAACCGACTGGACAGATGCAGAGAGGGGTGGTTCTGGGACGCCAGAATGCACCGCTGAGCTTACTGGAGACGTCGTGGGTTCAATCAGCAAAACGTCGATGAAAGTAGGTGCCCACTTGATAACCTCAATGACGTGTCTGCCTAGTCTTTCTCAACATCGGAGGAGCATAGGTGAGTGCAGAAGGCTCCCATCACCATCGGGAGTAAATTGATATTTGGCACTTTGGACTTTTAACATCTTGTCCTGTGTATTTGTAAACATTGTTTAAGAAGGAACTGCAGATGCTGGAAAATCGAAGGTACACAAAAATGCTGGAAAAACTCAGCGGGTGCGGCAGCATCTATGGAGCGAAGGAAATAGGCGACGTTTTGGGTTGAGACCCTTTTTCAGACTTCTATGGAGCGAAGGAAATAGGCAGGGGAATATGGGTCACCAAAGGATTTTAGCCAATTAAGCACTTGCAATTTACAGACATTTTATTAGGACTGCAGATTAAACACATTGGACTTGCCTACCTGATTCAAAGGTTTCTTCATCTGTGGAGGTAAGGAAGAGAAAGCACACTTTTTTGAAGTGCAGATATTACAAACAACAAACTACACAGTCTGGGGCAGAAAATTTGCCACTGGCAGATTGAGAACCTGCGTCAATACAAACGGCTGTTATCTGAAAGTATAAATATCACCCATAAAAATGACATCAGATTATCAGTCCTTATTGATTCTCCATTAAAAGTGGGTACACAATATGTCCTCCATTTGTGCTCTTCCTTTTAAACCTTAAGATACTTGGAATTTTCATTATGTATCAGTTGTGTGATGTACGACCTTTGAGTCATTCTTTGTCAAATGTCAGCCACTATCTCACACTCTCAAATATTTCAACGAGTCGAGGATCCCTCATCAACTAGGCTGACCACAAGTTTGTTCTCCCTGTCAGAATTTGAAAGATCAGTAAAGATTGGAAGAACTCAGACAGTCAAACAGTTATTGTTTCAGGTCAATGACCCTTCCTCAGCTGCAGGGTGGAGCCCCACCCTAACCCCCAGAGTGGAGGACTTACAGTCTTCAAAGCAAAGCAGAAAGAAGGAATGAGATGTCTGACAAAAGACTATGTAGAGGTTGGTGACAGATCAGATGATAAACAACAAGAGTACTGACAATTAGTAAGACACTTAAATGAAAAGGGATGAGAAAAAGATATAAGCATGGTAGTGGGAAAAGATGAGAGAGCAGATTACCTGAAGATGGATAAATTAAATGTTAATTCCAAGTAAAGTTGAATGGTTTTCGTCAAGAGTTCAAATTTAGATCTGGTAGAATGCGTTCAAATTAACTTACAGCTCTGAGAAATTGAGTGTTTTCCTCTTCACATGTAAATATATCCCAACACCTTCTCACAGCACCCTCGTCCCACCTATCACTACTTCTTTTAACATCATCTGTGCATCTTCGCAGCTTGATTCATCTAGTTTTGTGTTGCACCGATATACATTACATTAAAGAAACATCATAGCCCCCAAAACAATTCATGCCTGTTAAGTTTGAACCCTATCCTTCAAGTACAATATTGCAACATGGCCCTCATTTACTCCCGCTCAATCCTCTTTTGGGAATGTTCAGACGCCAGGAACTTTGCATGGATGATGGAAAGTTTAAACTGAAGGATCATTGTCTTTCTAAAGAAGCACTGTAAATCTTTATTACCTGTTTCAACAAACTTCTCATCGATCTCTATGTCCTCTTCTAGAAAATACAAGAATGACACACCAATGAGTTGGGATTCCAAGCCAAACCTTGAAAGAAGAATTTAAGCTCTCAGTATGCTGATGGATATACTCACCCTCTTCCACTGTACTCACTGTGCGATCCCCGTCAGCAAAGGAAAGATAATCAGGTCAAGTTCAGTGTCGCCGTTTTTGCTGACAATGAGTAATAAGACACAGAGCCAACAGCTGTGCTGGGCTTCTTTAAGAAGTTACTACAGTCATGATATACTCCTGAAGGAAAAGATTTACAGCCAGCGTTAGGACTCAATAGGATTGAAAATCTCCAGACACTTCATCAGCAAGTGTGTAGAGGAATTTGTGCCAAAACTCTCACCATCTCTCAATTGGAGACATGTGTGATACATTGGGGTAGGAGTAGAGTTGCTGCTTTACAGTGCCAGAGATCCAGGTTTGATCCAGACTATGGGTGCTGTCCAAAACTGAGTTTGTACATTCTCTCTGTGACTGCATGGGTTTACTCTGGGTCCTCCGGTTTCTTCCAATATGCCAACGACTTGCAGATTTGCAGGTTAATTGGCTTCTGTTAATTGTCCCTAGGGTGCAGGATAGAATGGGTGTACGGATAATTGTTGGTTGGGGTGGAATTGGTGGGGCATAGGGCCTGTTTCCATGCTGTAAACTAAACAAAACTAAACTAAATAAGTCTGAAGAAGGGTCTCAACCCGAAACGTTGCCTATTCCTTCTGTCCATAGATGCTGCCTCACCCGCTGAGTTCCTCCAGCATTTTTGTCTACCTTAAACTAAACCAAAGATGGTTTCATCTCACACTTTGGCACCTCTCCCAAAATTCAATAACACCACAATTCTTTACTGCTCCTTTAACTGAATTTCTGTTCACTTGATATTATTTCTCCTTTGGCATTGTGCCAATTTTCTTTCTGCCGAAATGAAATGCCTCACATTCCACATGAAACACACTAAATAAACATATGCTGTTGAGATATCTCTTCCCCCAGCTATAACCCATTGTCTACAGAGGTCTGAAGCCCTTCTCTTTTAGATCAAAAAGCGTTGCAAATTGTCAGGTTGATGGGGCAGCTGGCGCAACAATTCGCACTTTGTCAATCCTCCAGCTGCACAGTTTGCAAGTATTTAATCCCTTTGTGCTTATCTCCGACCTTTGTCCAACATATGACTACACCCCCCCCCTTGCTTGTGTTCACCTAATACCTGTTATACTTTGTCTTGCCCCTCTTCTAGCCTTCTTCCCCCCCATCCCTCAATCAGTCTGAAGAAGGGTCTTGGCACAAAATGTCACCTCTCCATGTTCTCCAGGGGTACTGCCTGACCAGCTGCGTTACTCCAGCATTTTGTGTCTTTCCTTGGTAAACTAGCATCTGCAGTTCCTTGTTTCTACTTACAGGCTGTTGATTTGGTGCAGGTATGCAGTTGAAAGGTGTGGGACCACCAAAACTCCCTCTGCTTCCTGAGGAAATAAAAGAGGATAAAGTAAATACATGCATGGTGAAACAGTGGAGGTTGGAGAAATAAACATCCTCAGCAAGCCTGGGCAGACAACTAACATACTTTGGTGTCAGCAATAGAGGGTGAGATTGTATCAGATTTACAAATTGGACACACCAAGGACCTTGAATCATTCATTCCTGCCATGAAAACCACTAGGTCTTGCAATCACCACAAATACTTTAGTGAGAGGATTAACCCCATGACTCTACCATCATACTAGCCCTGCAGATAGACACAAAATGCTGGAGTAACTCGGCGGGTCAGGCAGCATCTCTGGAGAAAAGGAACAGGTGATGTTTCAGGTCAAGACTCTTCTTGAGACTGAAGAGGGTCTCCACCAGAAACATCACCTATTCCTTTTTCGCAGAGATGCTGCCTGACCCTCTGTGTTACTCTACCATTTTGTGTCTATATTTGGTGTAAACCAGCATCTGCAGCTCCTTCCTACACATACTAGCCCTGCTCTTACATCTAGTGAACCAGTTGCTTTACCTCTTGAGCAAGTTGCTTGAAGGAATTAGACCTGCACATCTCGAAACAGTTGTGATGTTCTGGGCCTGCCACCAGAGTACATCATTCTGATCCACAATCTGCAGGATGTCTCTTCTCTTGAAGGTCAAGCCAGCTTCGGGACACGGGATGGCAGGATCGTACCTTGGGCTGTAGTCCACCATCGCTCTGACATAAATCTGCACACAGAGAGGAGGTATAATCAAAGATACTACAATTATACTGAGGGCGGCACGGTTGCTCAGCGGTAGAGTTGCTGCCTTACAGCGTATGCAGCGCCAGAGACCTGAGTTCGATCCCCACTACGGGTGCTGTCTGTACTGAGTTTGTACGTTCTCCCCGTGACCTTTCTCTGAGATCTTCGGTTTCCTCACACACTCCAAAGACGTCCAGGTATGTAGGTTAATTAGCTTGGTAAATGTAAGAAAAGATTGTCCCTAGTGTGTATAGAATAGTGTGTGGGGATCGCTAGTCGGCGTGGACCCGGTGGGCCAAAGAGCCTGTTTCCGCACTGTATCTCTAAACTAAAAACTTAGAGGAAATCCTTAAAACTGAAGGAAAATACACAGCAAGTCAGGTGGCACAGTGGCAAAATGGTGGAGTTGCTGCCTTACAACACAAGAGGCCTGGGTTCGATTCTGATTACGGGTGTTACCTGTACGGAGTTTGTATGATCTCCCTGTGACCGTGTGGATTTTCTCCGAGTGCTCCAATTTCCTCTCATACTCCAAAGACACACAGGTTTTGTTGGTTAATTGGCTTTGGTAAAATTGTACATTGTCCTTAGTGCGTAGGATAATGTTAGCGTATGGGGTGATCGCTGGTCTGAGCGGACTCGGTGGGCCCAAGATCTGTTTTAGCCCCCACCCCTACTTCAACCCCCCCGCTGCAGAAACCATGCTTCTCTCATCTCTCGTCTCAACAATTCCAAATATCTCATGGCCAGTCTCTCATCCTCCATCAATCTGTGTAAAGTCAATCAGCAACTGAGAGTGAAAAAGGTCTGTTAGTATTTGTTTAATCTTTTCAACAAGGCAAGATTATATGATGGATGGCCATCCTTTGAAGTTTAATCAAAATAAATGCCAGAAGGGTAAGAATGGAAACAGCAAGGGTGTCTAATAGCATTTGTGAGATTCTAAGAAGATGTAGAGAGATAAAGTATTGAATGAGATATAATGATCATCCCAAGTTACCATCTGCTGTTCATGCTCTCTGGATTCCATCTCTGATACTTATCATAGTTTCAGGGATAACCATTCTTTCCATTCCCTCTTGCTTCTTCTGAATAAGGTTCTCTCCATCTGCTTCTTGCTATTGATTTTGTTGTAGACTCACGGACAAGAACAAGTTCTGTAAATCAGCCAAATAATCTCCAGTTTGCAATGTTGGATTATTACAAAGCAGTGGTTAATCGTGTCATCATCACCTCTGGTATTGAAAATTTATGATTGGTCAATAGTTAGGGCTTAGAATAATTAAATCAACTTGTGTTGCAATGTCCTAGGTCCAAGAATGTGATCAATACACAATATTGAGGACAATCATTTCAGTAAAATTCAGTGAGAACATTTTGGGTCAAGTGTACAAACTCTTGGTCAGGAGTATGATTTAAGGAGCCTATTAAAAGAGGGGAAATAGCTGGAGGAGTGGAGGGGTTTAGGTTGTGAATTCCGGAGCTTAATGTCTTTGCAACTAGAGGGACTGCACCATGGATAGTGCCATTAGCAATTGCATTATTATGCAGACAATAAGATAACCCATTAACTGATAGATGCTGCTCAGTTTTCAGTTTATTTTTGGGCCTTGCTTCTAATCATTTATCTCTGTCATAAAAACCATCCACTTTCATCTCTAAAAGAAGATCGGCCCTCACCCCTACTTCAACCACCCCTGCTGAAGAAACCATGCTTCTCTCATCTCATGTCTCACCAATTCCAAATCTCTCCTGGCCAGTCTCTCATCCTCCATCTTTTGTAAACTCCAATTATGCAAACACTGCTGCTTATACTATGCCCTACACTTATCATCTGTACAGGGCATACAGTAAGTTACCCAAAGCAACGAAACACGAATACCCATAAGATTTAAAAGTTTCACTGTTAGAGAGTGAGCAGTATTGGTACAAACTCAGAAGGAACTAGAATACACTACAGTGGGAATAAATACAAAAAATGATGTGACTAAACATGAAAGTGTGCTCATGATGGGACAAGGTGGTGAGGTGAAAATGAGAAGATGATGAGAAGGTGTGAAATTAAGAAAGAATATGATATTGAGAGAGCAAGAATTATGACGGCAAAATACATTTCAAAGAGTTGTGATAGTGAAGGAAACCTATGTTAGTGAAGGTCAAACTGGAGTGCTATGAGTTATGGAGAAAACGTTGAAAGGATGGGAAAGACTGAGAACGATTTCCTTGTGGTGGTGGGTGACTGGGAGAGTAAATGGGGAGAGGCTGATTGAAAGCAGAGCTATAGCTTAGTTCAAAGGTTACACAATGTCTCAATTTCAACACCAGGAAAGGCTCCGCATGAAATCAGCGTATCCCTATGGGATAATTAATACAATATGAGCCTTACCCCATTTTGTGAGGAGTTTGCTGGTCTATGGGATGCTGGAATAAGTTTGAACAGAATGCTGCCTTCAGATTTGCTCTGTTTAAACAAATCACAGATTGAGTCACTTTTCTCAAAAACATGTTCACTAATAAACAGTCTCAAAAAGAGTTTCCAGTTAATTTTAGGGTATTCACTTTGATTAATACTATCTACACCCATCCATCCATTTATCCTATTTTGCTGAGATTACACGCGTATCTTGGCAAATCGCTCTCCCAACAAAGAGTGTATGCCAGGAATGCCTTTCAGAGACTCCACTTGAGAAGTGAGCAGATGGGGAGGTCAATACATCTGAACTTCCCGGAGATAAGGAGTTTAATTTCTTAGCAGACTGCATTTAATATTGAATTATGGCCCTGTTTCTTCCCTGGATCCTGTGCAAATTTGATTTTGAATCTCCCTGTGATAAAGTTTCTTCTTGTCCTGACGATACTGGAGAAACCGATCCCCTCCTTGTCTGAAAATCAATTACATTTTCTTTCCTGGAAATATTGACACTTAGTTTTGTATTATTTCTGAGAATGCTACCTCTCACAGGGGTAGAGTTTCTCGAGGAACTAAAATTCAACGAGGGTCCTCCTTCACTCATCATATAACAATTACAGCACGGTAACAGGCCTTCTCGGCCCTTCCAGTCCGTGTCAACCATTTATTTTCCCCTAGTCCCATCTACCTGCACACAGAACATACCCCTCCATTCCCTTCCCGTCGATATACCTATCCACTTTACTTTTAAATGTTAAAATCGATCCTGCCTCCACCACTTATGCTGGAAGATCATTCCACACAGCCACCACTCTCTGAGTAAAGAAGTTTCCCCTCATGTTACCCCTAAACTTCTGTCCATTAATTCTCATGTCATGCCCTCTTGTTTGAATCTTTCCTACCCTCAATGGGAAAAGCTTATCCATGTCAACTCTGTCTATCCCTTTCATCATTTTAAAGACCTCAATCAAGTCCCTCCTTAACCTTCTGCGCTCCAAAGAATAAAGACCTAACTTGTTCAACCTTTCTCTGTAACTTAGTTGCTGGAACCCAGGCAACATTCTAGTAAATCTCCTCTGTACTCTCTCTATTTTGTTGACATCCTTCCTATAATTAGGCGACCAAAATTGTACACCATACTCCAGAATTGGTCTCACCAATGCCTTGTACAGTTTTAACATTACTTCCCTACTCTTATATTCAATGCTCTGATTTATAAAGGCCAGCACACCAAAAGCTTTTTTACCACCCTATCTACATGCAATTCCACCTTCAGGGAACTATGCACAGTTATTCCTAGATCCCTCTGTTCCACAGCATTCCTCAATTCCCTACCATTTACCATGTACGTCCTATTTTGATTTGTCCTGCCAAGATGTAGCACCTCACACTTATCAGCATTAAACTCCATCTGCCATCTTTCTGCCCACTCTTCCAAATGGCCCAAATCTCTCTGTAGACTTTGAAAATCTACTTCATCATCCACAGCACCACCTATCTTAGTATCATCTGCATACTTACTTATCCAATTTTCCACCCCATCATCTAGATCATTGATGTACATGACAAACAACAGTGGACCCAACACAGATCCCTGAGGCACCCCACTGGTCACCGGCTTCCAACCTGACAAACAGCCATCCACCATTACTCTCTGGCATCTCCCATTCAGCCACTGTTGAATCCATCTTGCTACTCCGCCATTAACACCCAAAGATTGAACCTTCTTAACCAACTTTCCATGGGGAACTTGTCAAAGGCCTTACTGAAATCCATATAGACAACATCCACTGCTTTACCCTCATCAATTTCCCTAGTAACCTCTTCAAAAAATTCAAGAAGGTTTGTCAAACATGACCTTCCAGGCACAAATCCACGTTGACTGTTTATCCTGATGCTTATATATATTATCTCCAAGTATCCTTTCCATTAATTTGCCCACAACTGACGTCAAACTAACAGGTCTATAATTGCTAGGTTTATTCTTTGAACCCTTTTTAAACAATGGAACAACATGCGTAGTACGCCAATCCTCCGGCACTATTCCCGTTTCTAATGACATTTGAAATATTTCTGTCATAGCCCCTGCTATTTCTACACTAACTTCCCTCAATGTCCTAGGGAATATCCTGTCAGGACCTGGAGACTTATCCACTTTTATATTTTTCAAAAGTGTCAGTACTTCCTCCTCTTTGAATCTCATAGTTTCCATAGCTACTCTATTTTTGCCCTTACCTCACAGAGTTCAATATCCTTCTGCTTGGTGAATACCGAAGAAAAGAAATTGTTCAATATCTCCCCAATCTCTTTTGGCTCTGCAGATAGCTGTCCATTCTGGCTCCCTAATGGTCCAATTTTATCCCTCGTTATCCTTTTGCTATTAATATAGCTGTAGAAACCCTTTGGATTTACTTTCACCTTTCTTGCCAAAGCAACCTCATATCTTCTTTTAGCTTTTCTTATTTCTTTCTTAAGATTCTTTTTACATTCTTTATACTCATCTAGCACCTCATTTACTCCATGCCTCCTGTAATTATTGTAGATATATATCTCTTTTTTCGAACCAAGTGTCCAATTTCCCTTGAAAACCATGGCTCTTTCCGATTTTTACTATTTCCTTTCAACCGAACAGGGACATAAAGATTCTGTACTCTTACAATTTCCCCTTTAAATGTCCTCCATTTCTCTTCTACATCCGTCCCATAAAACAAAATGTCCCAATTCACTCCTTTTAAATCATTACGCATTCCGTCAAAGTTAGCCTTTCTCCAATCAAAAATCTCAACCCTAGGTCCAGTTCTGACTCTCTCCATAATTATATTGAAACTAATGGTATTGTGATCACTGGACCCGAAGTGCTCACCAACGCATACCTCCGTCACCTGACCTGCCTCATTTTCTAACAGGCGGTCCAGCACTGCCCCTTCTCTGGTCGATACCTCTATGTATTGCTGCAAAAAACTATCCTGCACACATTTAACAAACTCCAAACCATCCAGCCCATTTACAGAATGTGTTTCCCAGTCTATTTTTGGAAAATTGAAATCTCCCACAATCACTAACTTGTGCTTACTACTAATATATGCTATCTCCTTACATATTAGCTCTTCCAATTCTCCCTCCCCATTTGGCGGTCTATAATACACCCCTAAATGTGTTGCTACACCGTTCGCACTTCTCAGTTCCACACAAACAGCCTCCCTAGACGAGCCCTCTAATCTATCCTGCCAAAGCACTGCTGTAATATCTTCTCTGACCAGCAATGCAACCCCTCCACCTCTGGTCCCTCCAATTCTATCACACCTGAAGCAATGAAATCCTGGAATATTTAGTTTCCAATCACAACCCTCCCGCAACCATGTTTCACTGATTGCCAGAACATCATATTTCCAGGTGTCAATCCAGGCTCTAAGTTCATCCACCTTTCTTACAATGCTCCTCCAATAAAGACTCATAATTCCAGAGATAGACACAAAATGCTGGAATAAGACTCATAATTCCAGAGATAGACACAAAATGCTGGAATAACAGCGCGACAGACAGCCTTCTTCAGTCTGAAGGGTCTCGACCCGAAACGTCACCCATTCTTTCTATCCAGAGATGCTGCCTGCCAGAGTTGCTATGAGAATGCAGGGTGAATTGGACAGGTTGGGGGAGTGGGCAGATGCATGGCAGATGAAGTTTAATGCGGATAAATGTGAGGTTATCCACTTTGGTAGCAAAAACCAGAAGACAGATTACTATCTAAATTACGTCAAGTTGGGAAAAGGGAAAGTACAACGGGATCTGGGGGTCCTTGTACATCAGTCTATGAAAGTAAGCATGCAGGTACAGCAGGCAGTGAAGAAAGCGTAGGTTTACAAGGTTAATTCCCGGGATGGCGGGACTGTCATATGCTGAGAGAATGGAGCAGCTGGGCTTGTACACCCTGGAGTTTAGAAGAATGAGAGGGTATCTCATTGAAACATATAAGATTGTTTAGGGTTTGGACACGCTGGAGGCAGGAAACATGTTTCGGATGTTGGCAGAGTCCAGAACCAGGGGCCACAGTTTAAGAATAAGGTGTAAGCCATTTAGAACGGAGACAAGGAAACACTTTTTCTCACAGAGAGTGGTGAGTCTGTGGAATTCTCTACCTCAGAGGGCGGTGGAGGCGGGTCCTCTGGATGCTTTCAAGAGAAAGCTAGATAGGGCTCTTAAAAATAGCGGAGTCAGGAGGTATGGGGAGAATGCAGGAATGGAGTACTGATTGGGGATGATCAGCCATGATCACATTGAATGGCGGTGCTGGCTCGAAGGGCCAAATGGCCTACTGCTGCACCTATTGTCTATTGTCTGTCCTGCTGAGTTACTCAAGCATTTTGTGTCTATCTTCAGTTTAAACTAGCATCTGCTGTTCCATCTTACAACATAATTCCAGTGACCTTGGTTCAATCCTGATCTTCGGTGCTGTTCACGTGGGGTTAGCTTGTTCTCCCTGTGACCTTGGGGGTTTCCTCTGGTTGCTCTGGTTTCCTCCCCCATCCTACAGGTGTGTGAGTAGATAGGTTAATTGTTCACTGTCAATTGCCTGAGTGTGCAGTCTTAGAATATAGTTGAAGTAAATAAGAGGAGCATAAAAGGGATTGGTGCAGGATTCTGTTTCCCTGAACTCTATGACTCCATACCCACTGCAGTTTCTAACTCCTATGGAGACACACTTACTGGAAATGCTGACTTTGAGAAATAGGTCCTTCTCCCATTAAGGTACTGACATTTACTAGGAAACAGTTCCTGGGGAAAATACTTCTTTCATTCCTGAAGACTGAACTCCACTGGATACTGGTTCCTTCCTATCCCAGAGGTAGAGACTCTTCTTGTAACTCTATTTCTGAAGCCAATAATCACTGATTAACCCACATCGGTTCCCCTGTCCTGTGGAAGACTCCCAAAGTCAGATTTCTGTGGCTCTGGATGATCAAGAGTCAAGAGTGTTTTATTGTCATATATCGCTAAATGGAACAATTAAATTCTTACTTGCAGTAGCACAACAGATATGTAAATGTAGTACTCTGTAAACACCATAATAAATCCGACAAAAGTTCAATATATATATATATAGACAAAAAATAATGCCCCAAAATATATGTAGTTTGGAGGTTATTTGGAAGTTGTGATGTTTAACAGCCTGATGGATGTAAGGAAGTAGCTGGAGCCTGGACATGACAGTTTTTGGCTCCTATACCTTCTTCACAATAGCAGGAGTGAAATAAGAGTGTGGCCTGGGTGTTATGGGTCTCTGATGATGTTGACTGCCTTTTTGGGCAGCAACTCCTATAGTTCCCTTCGGTGGTGGGGAGGATGTGTTCCTAAAATAGACTGGGGGCACCATCTGCATTCTTCCACTCATTGCTTCAGTTCAAATGAACAATTGGATCCTGACCCTATGTTGTGGGACCCTGCAGATGCGACAAGTGTTAACCTGCAGTTGTGGGACCCTGTTGTGGTATTTAAAGCAGATTCCATTGACTTGGAATTGATATATTCGATATGTGCAATTTAACCTGCAGTCAGTTAGAATAAGGTGAAAAATGTTGAGAGGAGCTGCTGCTACATTGCAATAAACTATTACCAGGAGCTTGATGATGTGTTCTGGATCAAGTCCTGCCACTGGTATTCCGTTAACCTCGACCAGTTTATCCCCAGCATACAGCAAGCCTGAAACACAAACAGGTGGTGTCCATTAGTTATTGAGCTTACTCATATTGTTCAAAGAATTGGGACATATGACAATAAAACACTTGGCTCTTGATTGTACAAGAGTCTAAGGAAAGTCTTAAGTTTGCAGTGGGTGGTATCGTTGATAGTGAAGATGGGTATCAAAGCTTACAGCAGGATCTTGATCAGTTGGGCAAGTGGGCTGAGGTACGGTTAATGCAAATAAATTTAATGCAGAAAATTGTGAGATGTTACATTATGGGAAGTCATAGCAGGGCAGAACCTTCGTGGCTCTGGGGTATGGTGTAGAGCAGAGCAATCTAGGAGTGCAGGTACATAGTTCCTTGAAAGTGGCACCACTGGTAGATAGTATGGTCAAGTGGCTTTCGGTACATTGGCTTTCATCAGTCAGAGTATTGAGTGTAAGTATTGATGTTATGTCACAATTGTACAAGACATTGGTGAGACACATTTGGAGTGTTGGGTTTAGTTTTGGTCATTCTGCTATAGGAAGTATGTTGTTAATTTGGAAAAAGTTCAGAGAAGATTTATGAGGATGTTGCCAGGACTTGGGCTATTGGGAGAGTTTGGACAGGCAAGGACTTTAATCCTTGGAGCACAGGAGGACGAGGGATGAACTCACAGAGGTGTATAAGATCATGAGTGGAATAGATAGAGTATTTTATCCAGAGTAGGGGAATCAAGAACCAGAGGACATGGGTTTAAGGTGAGAGGAGAAAGATTTAATAGGAACCTGAGGGACAACTTTTTCACACAGAGGGTGGTGGGTATATGGCATAATCTTCCAGAGGATGTAGTTGAGGCAGGTACTGTAACAACATCTAAAAGGCATTTGGTCAGGTACATGGATAGATGGGACAGGTTTAGTGGTTTATGGTCCAAACGCGGGAGATTGGGACTACTGTAGATGTGGCATCTTGGTCAGCATGGGCAAGTTAGGCTGTAGTGCCTGTGTCCATGCTACATGACTCGATGGAAACATTGCGCCTCATCTCGTTTATATTTTGCTTCCTACTTCTCCCAGGTAATTGTCAGAGGACATCAGTAACGTCAGCTATATTCCTTGTTGGTACATTTCCTTCTCACCTATCTAGTTCTGCATGAAAACGGAAACATTTCTCCCTCCACATTGTTGTCTGATCTGATGATTGCAGTATATCCAGCATTTGCTGTTTTTATTTCAGATTTTGAGCAACTGCACTTTTTGTATAATCTCACAAAGAGGCAGGCGTAATTTGGGCCTAAAAAGTTAATCTGCAAGTTAAATCGGTAGGAAAGAAAGCAAATGCAATGAGATAAATAAGTAAATACATTTATTTCAAGAGGGCTAGAATACAAAAACAGATATGTAATGCTGAGACTCTATAAGGTGCTGGTCAGGCTGCATTTGGAGTATTGTGAGCAATTGGACAAACAAAACTTGGACAACAAAATATCATATGTCAGGCTGTTATTCATTGATTACAGCTTGGCATTTAATACAATCATCCCCTCCAAGCTGGTTACCAAACTCGCAGAACTGTGTCTCTGCGCATCCGTCTGCAATTGGATCCTCGACTTCCTCATTCACAGACCACAGTCAGTTCGTATTGGTGCAAATGTGTCAGCCTCGATAGCAATCAGCACGGGAGCACCTCAAGGCTGCATGCTTAGCCCCCTGCTGTACTCACTCTATACTCATGACTGATACTGCTGACGATACCACTGTTGTGGGACGTATCATTGATGGGGACGAGCCAGAGTACAGAAGTGAGATTGACCGACTGACCAAATGGTGCCAGCACAATAACCTGGCCCTCAACACCAACTAAACCAAGGAACTGATTGTGGACGTTGGAAGGGGGAGGATGGGGACCCACAGTCCCGTTTATATCAACGGGTCGATGGTGGAAAGGGTCAAGAGCTTCAAATTCCTGGGCGTGCATATCTCTGAAGATCTTTCCTAGTCCAAGAACACTGATGCAATCATAAAGAAAGCGCCTCTACTTCCTGAGAAGATTACGGAGAGTCGGTATGTCAAGGAGAACTCTCTCTAACCTCTACAGGTGCACAGTAGAGAGCATGCTGACTGGTTGCATTGTGGCTTGGTTCGGAAACTTGAGCGTACTGGAGCGGAAAAGACAACAAAAAGTAGTAAACACTGCCCAGCCCATCATCGGCTTAACCTCACGTCCATTGAGGGGATCTATCACAGTTGCTGCCTCAAAAAGGCTGGCAGCACCATCAGGGATCCACACCATCCAGGTCATACATTCATCTCCCCACTACCTTCAGGTAGAAGGTACAGGAGCCTGAAGACTGCAACAACCAGGTTCAGGAATAGCCACTTCCCCACAGCCATCAGGCTATTAAACTCGGCTCGGACAAAACTCTGAACATTAATAGCCCATAATCTGTTTATTTGAACTTTATCAGTTTATTTATTCATGTGTGAATATATTTATATAATGGTATATGGACACACTGATCTGTTCTGTATTCGTGCCTACTATGTTCTGGTGTGCTAAAGCAAACCAAGAATTTCATTGTCCTATCATGAACACATGACAATAAACTCTCTTGAACTCTTGAATTGTGGTCAACATATCTGAAGAAGGATGTGCTAGAGGAGGTTTACTAGAATTATCCCAGGAATGGTTAAAATATGATGAGCATTTTACAGCACTACGCCTGTACTCCCTGGAGTTTAGAAGAATGGGTGACCTCATTGAAACGTACAGAATAGTGAAAGGCTTGGATAGAGTGGATGTGGAGAGGATGTTTCCACTAGTGGGTCGACGACGAGAGCTCATAGCCTCAGAATTAAAGGACGTTCCTTTAGGAAGGAGATGAGGAGGAATTCCTTTAGTCAGATGGTGGTGAATCTGTGGAATTCTTTGCCACAGAAGGCTGGGAGGCCAAGTCAATGGATATTTTTAAGGCAGAGATAGATAGATTCTTGATTAGTACTGGTGTCAGGGCTTGTGACCTTAAGTGAGTGCTCAGAGATATATTTTTGATCTGGAGAACGTGAGTGGAGTTGAAGAAGTTCAGTGTGGGTATCAGGCAGGTGAAGAATAGTGTTAGTGCAAGATTATATTCGAGCCTCTGTTCATAAAGAAACCTTCAGGTCATGCTAATGTGGGATGGGAATGGAGATTTAAATCACCCCTCCCCGGACACTTATTGTTATTTATTCAAATCATTTGCTGTGTCGCTCTTCCAGGGAGATGCTAAATGCATTTCGTTGTCTCTGTACTGTACACTGACAATGACAATTAAAATTGAATCTGAATCTGAATCTGAATCTGAGATGGATTGTACATCCTTAATGAACACTGGCCAGTAGGGACAAAGAAAGTGGCAGGGAGCACAAGAAATATCATGGATGAAAGTGGGAAAGAATTTCGCAAAAGGAGAAAGGATTGTCAATGAACAGAAGGACCAGGTTTGTTGGGGCATGAATAGGTAGAAATAAATAAGGGTCCCGACCCGAAACATCACCCATCCTTTTTCTCCAGAGATGGTGCCTGACCCGTTGAGTTACGCCAACACTTTGTGTCTATTTTAGGTCAGAAAGACATTCCTGCTTGTGGATCTTTGGAGGGATATAAATGTGGACTGGGCAGGGTTGAAATTCGTGCTTATTTTCTCTTGGGCCATACTCACCACTGCGGTCAGCAAGACCACCGTGGATCACTCGAGCTATCACAATGGAGCCAGTCCCCTCTTGACGTTTGATTGTAGCACCCTGCGCACAGAAATATAAGGTAAATTAATGAGACTAATATTTGGAGATCCTTTCCAATTTATGACAGCTGAATTGTCCTCATTTATACATACAGTATGGGAAGGCAGCTCCACCAAATGCAGATTGAAAGCAGAGTTATTGAGAGTGTCTGTGTCATTTTTCCTATCAGTTGGTCTCCATCCACTGTCCAACTCTCAGAAATAACAGGGAATTAACAGGTACAGGCCTGTGATGGAGTCATGTATGTAACCAATGTATGTACAGGTAACTAACCCACTCAGTAATCAAATCATATTTAGAACACAGCTTAATTCCTATCTTTCTCCCTCTTAATCTAATCTCTCTCACAGTCACAGCTACACGCTCTCTTGATACAAGCGTACCACCAGCTCTATTAACCAAAGGGATATGAAAGACATTCTTGCCATAGAGAGAGTACAGAGAATGTTCACCAGACTGATTCCTGGGATGGCAGGACTTTCATATGAAGAAAGACGGGATAGACTCGGCTTGTATTCGCTGGAATTTAGAAGATTGAGGGGGGATCTTATAAAAACTTACAAAATTCTTAAGGGGTTGGACAGGTTAGATGCAGGAAGATTGGTCCCGATGTTGGGGAAGTCCAGAACAAGGGGTCACAGTTTAAGGATTAGGGGGAAGTCTTTTAGGACCGAGATGAGAAAAACATTTTTCACACAGAGAGTGGTGAATCTGTAGAATTCTCTGCCACAGAGGTAGTTGAGGCCAGTTCATTGGCTATATTTAAGAGGGAGTTAGATGTGGCCCTTGTGGCTAAAGGGATCAGGGGGATGGAGAGAAGGCAGGTACAGGATACCGAGTTGGATGATCAGCCATGATCATATTGAATGGCAGTGCAGGCTCGAAGGGCCGAATGGCCTACTCCTGCACCTATTTTCTATGTTTGTATATTTCTATGTTAGAAATGTGTGTGTGTGTGTGTGTGTGTGTGTGTGTGTGTGTGTGTGTGTGTGTGTGTGTGTGTGTGTGTGTGTGTGTGTGTGTGTGTGTGTGCGTGTGATTCAAGTTGGGACCCTTCTTCAGACTGATTGTAGTGACATGGGACAAAGCTGGGAGAGAAGTGGGGGTCGGATTAAGTTTGACAAGTGATCAGTGAAGACAATTGAGGGGGGGGGGGCAGGGTTGATTGGCAGACGACTGGATAAAGGCCGGAGATGAAAAGACAAGATATGAGATATGGATAAGAAGGTGGGGGTTTGTAAGTCACTTACTTAGAAATCGGACAATTTAATGTTCACACTGTTAACTGTTCACACTGGTAAGCTACTCAAGCGGAATATGAGGTGCTGGTCCTCCAGTTTGTGTGTGGCCTCACTCTGACAATGGAGACGACCCAGGACAGAGAGGTCAGTATGGGAATTGGAAGGGGAGTTAAAATCGTTAGCAACCGGGAGATCTACTAGGCCTTGGCAGACCTTCAACAGAGAGGTTAGTAACTAGGCAGTGAAGGTTTAAGATAATGGGTAGAAAGATCATAGGAGAGTTGATACAACATAGGAGGTCAAACCAGGGCAAGATCTTCATAATGAATGTGGATACAAGGAACTACAGATCCAAAAAAAGGCACAAAGTGCTGGATTACTCGGCGATTAAGGAGCATCACGAGAGAACATGGATAGGTAACATATCGGATTGCGACACTTCTTCAGACAGCGTAGGAAGGGAAGAAAGCAGGAAGCAAGAAGGGGCAGGAAAAATCTTGACAGATAATAGAGTGATACAGGTGATGGGAAATGTTTGATAGGCAAATGGTGGACAGAGATGAAAAGAGAGAAGGAGTGAGACAAAGGGATTGAAGAGTTGCAAATGACATTGAGGAAGGATTTATGTGGTACCGGAGGAGAAGGGGAGAAATAGGTGCGAGTCCAAGTGGGTCTCAGGAGAGTGGGGGAGGGGGTTTGGGGGATGTGGAGGATTTTATACTGTAGTTACCTAAAATTGGACAATTTAATGTTCATACAGTTGGGCGATGAATGGTGAAGCCCTGGAGTGTGTGGTAGAGCAGTGGGATCCAGAAGTATAGGCACGCAGTTCCCTAAAACTGGCATCACAGGTTGATAGGGTGGTAATAAAGTTTTTAGTACACTCACCTTCATCATTAAGGATATTGAGTATAGAAGTTGGGAGGTTATATTACAGTTATACAAAACATTGGTGAGGCCACATTTGGAGTACTGTGTTAAATTTTGGTTACCTCGTAATCAGAAGGATGTCAATTAAGCTAGAAAGAGTTCAAAGAAGACTAATGAAGATGTTGCCAGGCCTCAAGAGCATGAGCTATAGGGAAAAGTCGCAAATGGATGTGCGCATTTACTATTTAACAAAAGTGGGGGTGGGGGGGTCTGATGTGGAGACCATGGGAAAGTCTGGGGGCTGAAAGAATTGCTTACGTAAGTGCAAGTTTACATAAGTCACCGATTATGTAAGAGGGGGAGAGAGAGGGGGAGAGAGAGGGGGAGAGAGAGGGGGAGAGAGAGGGGGAGAGAGAGGGGGAGAGAGAGGGGGAGAGAGAAGGGGAGAGAGGGAGTGTCTCTGTTGACTCCTTGTGTGCTACATTTTGTTGAATTTGAGAGAGAGGTTACCCAAGAATACTCAAGAAGCATCTGAACAGGTAGTTGAATGAGTAAAAGCGTTGAGTGATATGAGATTAAAGCAGGGAAGTTGAATTAGACATAATGGTCAACATGGTCATGCTGGGCCAAAGAGCTTGTATCTATGCTGTTGATTATGACTCAATGAAGGCCTTGGTGGTCTTAAAAATGGAAAGGTAGAGGGGGAGAGAGAGAAGGGGAGAGAGAGAGAGAGAGGGGGAGAGAGAAAGGGGGAGAGAGTTGGAAAGATTAAGATTTTTCTTAATGGACAAACAAGAACTATTTACTATAATATGGTCCCCATTCATTGAATATTTGAAGGGGAAAACTGGTTCGGCACGAGAACCTGACTGAAACCTGAATCAAGGAATAGATGAAGAATTATATAATTTTATAACCCATGGACATATCTCCAATGATGCATAATTAGCTGATTACTCCATTCATCTTTAACTTTTTTGGTTTATTTTCTTTCCCTCTATTATTTTCTATCTATATAAAAATTAAAAATATATATATAGAAGTACAACTATTATACAATTGTTAATACAAACAATATTAATAATGTATGACTACAACAAACAAAATGCTTTTTATCATGTATTTACTTCTAATAAAAAAATGTATTAAAAAAAAAGAAAGGGGGAGAGAGAAGGGGGGAGGGGGAGGGAGAGGGAGAGAGAGAGTGGGAGAGAGAGGGGGAGAAAGAGGCTGAGTAGAGGGAGGAAAGCTGGGAGTAAGAGAAAGAATAAGCGTGAGAGAGAGAATAGGCTGATAGATGTTTTCAATTTGATTATATTTTAAAATAAAAGACAAAGTGAACTGCAGCCTGACAGCATGATTCCACCTTGTCTTACCAAAGGATGGTTGTTTTTCACCAGACACACTATCCGCAAGGCTTCCTCATCTTCAGGAATGTTATCTGGCAGCGGAGGAAGAAGAGGTTCGTAGTCTTTCTGAGCCACAGCATCATGAGCATAGAGCAGCGCCTGTCATTCAATCAAATCTGAAGTTGTTTTAGTTATTCTTTGCAGCAAATGTTAATGTGCTGAGTTTATTTACGTTCCTCAGAAAGTAGTTTTGCGACAAGATAGCTACCTATCTGCATACAGCGGCTTGTGTGTGCGAAAATGTCTCCTTGCACTACCTTTTGCGACTATAAAGGTCCCAGTACATATATATTTTGATATGTATCATCACATATCCTTGTTTAATTAAATCATTCTTGTACATTCCTCATGTGTACTAATGCTTCATGTGCAGGTATCCGGGCTTTGTCTATGTCTATGATACAAAGCTGGATGGCAGTGTGAGCTGCGAGGAGAATGCTATGAGGCTGCAGGGTGACAGATTGGTTGGGTGAGTGGGCAGAAGCATGCCAGATGCAGTATAATGTGGATAAATGTGAGGTTATCCACATTGGTGGCAAGAACAGGAAGGCAGATTATTATCTGAATTGGGTCAGATTGGGAGAAGGGGAGGTGCAACGAGACCAGGGTGTGCTTGTACATGAGTCACTGAAAGTAAGCATGGAGGTACAACAGTGAAGAAAGCCAATGGCATGTTGGCCTTCATTGCGAGAGGATTTGAGTCCTACTGCAGTTGTACAGGGCCCTGGTGAGATCGCACCTGGAGTATTGTGTGTAATTCTGGTCTCCTAATTTGAGGAAGGACATTATTGCTATTGAGGGAGTGCAGCATAAGTTCACCAGGTTAATTCCCGGGATGGCGGGACTGACGTATGATGAAAGAATGGGTCGACTGGGCTTGTATTCGCTGGAATTTAGAATGAGAGTTACCCTCTCATTCTAAATTCCAGCGAATACAAGACTAATGGATGACCTGATAGAATCAGGTCATCCAAGACTAATGGATGACCTTGCAGAATCATATGAAATTCTTAGAGGATTAGGCAGGCTAGATGCAGGAAAAATGTTCCCAATGTTGGGGGAGTCGAGAACCAAGGGTCACAGTTTAAGAATAAGGGGTAGGTCATTTAGGACTGAGATGAGGAAAAACCTTTTCACCCAGAGAGTTGTGAATCGGTGGAATTCTCTGCCACTGAAGACAATGGCAGCCAATTCACTGGATGTTTTCAAGTGAGAGTTAGATTTAGCTCTGAGGGCTAAGGGAATCAAGGGATAAAGCCAGAACGGGGTACTGATTTTGAACGATCAGCCATGATCATATTGAATGACGATGCTGGCTCGGAGGGCTGAATTGCCTACTCCTGCACCTATTATCTATGTCTATATCTATGTCTATATCAATATGCACCTTTCTTGTGACTATCTTCTATGTGTGTCTCTCTTAATCTCTATATACTTCTATCAGGTCATCCATTAGTCTTTCGCTCCAGGAAAAACAAGTTCAGCCGAACCAATCTCTTCCGATAACTGAAGTCATCTAATCCAAGCAACATTTTGTGAATCTCATCTGCACTCTCTCTAGCAGTTACAACTTACCTATAGTGTGACATGTGGATAATAAATATTAAGGCAGAATGGTGAATTGAACAGTGTCTTGAAAGGAATGTAAAAATAGGCTGGACACATTGCGGTTGAAACTTAGCACAGGGAAGTAGGACTCATTTTGCTTTGAAGAATAAGAAAATAATTGGGTTAACCTCAAGGAGGTGCAGATATTCCTAAATCTATGTATAAACAAATCTTTGTAGATGTTTGAGAGTGTGAGAAAGAGATTTAAAAGACATATGGAACCTTTTACGAATTGAAGCCATGAGTATAAAAGCAAAGGATTTTGTTGCCCCTCAGTGAAACATTGTTTTTTTTAAGTGAAGATAGACGCAGAGTGCTGGTATAACTCAGAGGTTCAGGTAGCATCTCTGGAAAAAAAAGATGGGTGACGCTTCAGACTCTTCGGTCCAAACCAACATCTGCAGTTCCTTCCTACGCATTTATTTTTAAAAGGATTGGATTGATTGAAAGATAACGCATGGAGGCAGGTCTTTTGGCTCACTGAGTCCACACCACGACTATTGATCACCTGTTCACACTATGTTATTCTATGTTATCTTACTTTTGTAGGATAACATAGGGTTTTTTATGCAGCAAACTGGCATGATCTGTAACTCATGGGTTTAGACGGATGAGAGAAACGGATTCAATTCTCACTTTCAAAGGGGAATTTTACAAATACTTGCAAAAACATTGCAGGACCATGGGGAAAGGGTGTAGGAATGGATTGGCTGGACAACAGTTGGAGAGAGCCGATGCAGACTTGATGGCCTCATAGGCCTTCATTTTTCAGTAACAACTCTGCAAGTTATATAAATCTGCATCTATTTGTTTCACAGTGAACAGACGAGTCTGTGTCCTGTGAATGTGAGCTTAATGAGGGAAGGAGTTCACAGCAATAACATGATATGTGTGAAAAACAAAGTGCTTGAGGAACTTAGAAGGCCAGACAGCCCGTGTGGAGGTAACGGACAGATAGTGTTCCATTCCTCTGTCCATTTCCCTCCTCACATGCTGCCTGACCAGCTGAGTTCTCCAGCATTTTGTTTCTTGATCGATTCCAGCATCTAAAGTCTCTTGTGTCTCTGTGGTATGTGTAATTATTAGTGTATTTTCAAGATAGACAAAATGCTGGAGTAACGCAGTGGGACAGGCAGTATCTCTGGAGAGAAGGAATGGGTGACGTTTTAGGTCGAGACCCTTCTTCAGACTGATCTTCAAGCATGTATTTGAGAAGACAGTAAAGAAAATAAAGCACTCAGAGATAGAAGAAGCGGTAAACATTATTGTTAATCAATATTGATTTGAGCTTTGTATAACTCTGCAACCGTAGCTCAGAACTGACCATACTTACCTGGAAATCAGGTTTTCTCAGGAGCCAATGTAATTCTCTAAGGTCAATGGACCTAGAAGATTCTTTAAGTATCTCTGTCACCTGTGAGGAAGCAGACCAACACTGACAAGCAGAAACTCAAAGAGACCCACATTCCACCCATCTTCCCTACATATATATATACACACACACAG
Organism: Raja brachyura; assembly: GCA_963514005.1. Next base: position 40,972,604 of record OY740787.1, on the reverse strand, counting down.
TGGCTTGCAAAAGTTTTCATACCCCTTGAACTTTTCCACATTTTGTCACGTTACAACCACAAACGTAAATGTATTTTATTGGGACTTTATGTGATAGACCAACACAAAGTGGCACATAATTGTGAAGTGGAAAGAAAATGATAGATGGTTTTCAAATTTTTTTACAAATAAAAAACTGAAAAGTGTGGCGTGCAAAATAATTTAGCCCCCTTTACTCTGATACCCCTAAGTAAAATCCAGTGCAACCAATTGCCTTCAGAAGTCATCTAATTAGTAAATTGAGTCCACTTGTGTGTAATCTAATCTCAGTATAAATACAGCTGTTCTGAGAAGGCCTCAGAGGTTTGTTAGAGAACATTAGTGAACAAACAGCATCATGAAGCCCAAGGAACACACCAGACAGGCAGGGATAAAGTTGTGGAAAAGTTTAAAGCAGGGTTAGGTTATAAAAAAAATCCCAAGCTTTGACCATCTCACGGAGCACTATTCAATCCATCATCCGATCATGGAAAGAGTATGGCACAACTGCAAAGCTACCAAGACATGGCCGTCCACCTAAACTGACAGGCTGGGCAAGGAGAGCATTGATCAGAGAAGCAGCCAAGAGGCCCATGGTAACTCTGGAGGAGCTGCAGAGATCCACAGCTCAGGTGGGAGAATCTGTCCACAGGACAACTATTAGTCGTGCACTCCACAAATTGGGCCTTTATGGAAGAGTGGCAAGAAGAAAGCCATTGTTGAAAGCCATAAGAAGTCCCATTTGCAGTTTGCCACAAGCCATGTGGGGGACACAGCAAACATGTGGAGGAAGGTGCTCTGGTCTGATGAGACCAAAATTGAAGTTTTTGGCCTAAATGCAAAATGCTATGTGTGGTGGAAAACTAACACTGCACATCACCCTGAACACACCATACCCACTGTGAAACATGGTGGTGGCAGCATCATGCTGTGGATATGCTTTATTTCAGCAGGGACAGGGAAGCTGGTCAGAGTTGATGGGAAGATGGATGGAACCAAACACAGGGCAATCTTGGAAGAAAACCTGTAAGAGTCTGCAAAAGACTTGAGACTGGGGCGACCCTAAACATACAGCCAGAGCTACAATGGAATGGTTTAGATCAAAGCATATTCATGTGTTAGAATGGCCCAGTCAAAGTCCAGACCTAAATCCAATTGAGAATCTCCGGCAAGACTTGAAAATTGCTGTTCACAGATGCTCTCCATCCAATCTGACTGAGCTTGAGCTATTTTGCAAAGAAGAACGGGCAAAAATTTCAGTCTCTATATGTGCAAAGCTGGTAGAGAAATACCCCAAAAGACTTGCAACTGTAATTGCAGGGAAAGGTGGTTCTACAAAGTATTGACTCAGGGGGGCTGAATACTTTTGCACGCCACAATTTTCAGTTTTTTATTTGTAATAAAATTTGGAAACCATGTATTATTTTCCCTCCACTTCACAATTATGCACCAGTTTGTGTTGGTCGATCACATAAAATCCCAATAAAATACATTTACGTTTGTGTTTGTAACGTGACAAAATGTGGAAAAGTTCAAAGTGTATGAAAACGTTTGCAAGCCACTGTATGTATATATATATATATATACATATATATACACACACACACACAGACTCAACCTAGAGATCCAACTCACCACACTCACACATGCACACAGGCAAGCTCATACATAGGCCCACAGACTCAGAGGCACAAGAGAATGGAGATGCTGGAATCTGGAGCAAATAACAAACAGCTAAAGAACGAGCGTCAGGACTAGAAGAAAGGTCTTGACCCAAAACATTGAACTGCTGAGTTCCTCCAACAGTTTGTTTATTACCTCATACATTTTGACTTGCATACGGATAGACGTACATACAGAAAGGTCCAAATACAAAGATCCCAATGACAAACTATAAACAGTGTTATTCCAGTCTGTCCACACTCACACACGTACAGACCAACACATAAAACACATTGATAGTTAATGTACATAATTGTACATATATATCCATGCAATTGTGATCACATCCTAACAATCCCGCAGACACACATCAGCAGCGGAGTGGCTCAGTAAGATGAGCTGTTGTCTCACAGCTTGGACAATCCGGATTTTACTTTGACTATTGCTATCTGGGTGGAGTTTACATATTCTCCCTGTGATTATGTGGGTTTCCCAGGGTGCTCTGATTTTCTCTTACGTCCTAAAGACGTGCGGTTGATAGGTTAATTGGGCACTGTTAAATGCCCCTTGTATGGAGGTGAGTGGTAGAATCTAGAAGGAGTTATAATGCATCTCCAAGACAAATATGGCACAGCTAACTACAGATTAAAGTTACCTCTACAGGCCAAATCAAATATTCCCAGCGAAGGAACAGCACCCAGCCCACTATCCCACTCCTGCTGGAGTTGCTGTGAGACTCTTCACATATTCCAGTGGACATAGACTTAAGGGCAAAGATTTAAAAGGAACCTGAGGAACAACCATTTCACACAAAGGGTGGTGGATATATTGAATGAGCTGACAAGGAGGTAGTTGAGGCAGGTACTATAACAACATTTAAAAGACATTGAACAGGTACATGGATAGGAAAGGTTTAAAGGGGTGTGGGCCAAACACCAGCAGGTGGGACTGGGTTAGCATGGAGAAGTTGTGCCGAACGGGCCTTTTTCCCTGCTGTATGTCTCTATCCCAATGCTATGGACTTCAAGGCAGGTCAGAGATGTGGACACTGTGCTTCCTCTTAGTTGGAGGGGAACATTTTGCCTGTGAGGTACCATGTAATAAGAGTTATTTTTGTGGAATCTCTGAGACTTTCAACATTAATTTCCTATTGGCAATTTCTGTACTCAATTCAGCCACACTGAATTATAATAGAATTGATCGAAAATAGATCTTATATGATAGAAGACTGAAAGGCTGAATAGCCTACAGCTGGTTGTGTATTCCTGATTCAACGACATCACAACAACCGAGCACCTTATACACATTGGAATCTTTCTATTCAGTTAACCTCCTGGATAATGTGTTGGTCAACACTAATTGAGAAAGTGACTGGGCCTGGCTTTGATGCTCTCTCTAAGCATAAATGTACAAACCATGGCAGGACTTATGCAGTAATCACTATGGTCCTGGGGAGTGTTGCAGAACAGAGCCCTCGGGAAGCAGGAACATAGTTCCACGTAAGTGATGACACACTTCTTGTGCCAGAGTGATGAAGGCAGCGTCTCTGGCATGCCTTTGTGGTCAGTGCATTGCTACAAAAGTTGGGACATCATGTTAAGCTGTACAAGATGTTGGTAAAGCCACGTTTAGAGTATTGTGTACAGTTCTGGTTACACTACTCTAAGAAGGATCTCATTGAACTGGAACGGGTGTACAAAAGATTTAGGAGCTTTTTGCTGAGCCTGAAGTTATAAAAGGCTGGGTAGGCTATGACATTTTCCCTGGAGCTTAGGAGGCTGAGAGGTAACCTGATAGAGAGTTACATAAGCATGAGGGATACAGATAAGGTGAACAGCGACAGTCTTTTCCTCAGATGAATTTGAAACTAAAGGGTTTAAGATGAGAGGAAAATATTTAAAGAGGCCTCAGGTGCAACATTTTCTCACAGAAGGTGGTGCATACTTTATATGGAACTGCCAGGGGAACTGGTAGCGATTTAGAGAGCAATAGGTCAGGATCAGGCGAGTAGGACTTGATCGCCATGGATGAGTTGGGCCTTATTACTCAATGACTCAAAAGAATGCTTCAATAACTTCAACATTGATATTCCATTGCATGATCCTTGACCCTCTGTGAGAGTCCATCGATTTGTGGTCGTGCAGTTTTCCACTGGGGCACAGATTGCATGGTACTGAAAGACTGCTCATTTGAATGTATGGGGAAAACTAGCATTTACAGTCCATCACTTATCTCCTTTGAGAAAAAGATAGTAAACCATATATTTTGAACCTCAGATGCCCATATGGTTGATACTCTCAACAACATTGTTTGATGTGGATCCAGTGACTGTAAAGGAAAGGCATGATGTTTGTGAACACCCTTAATGTTGAAGTAAAGCAGCTCATGAGATCAAAAAGTACTGTTAGAAGCTGTTGAAAGAAAACCCATCAGAAAGACCAATTCACGTGGGCAAAGAAATGAATTTGCTATATTGAAGGTGTGTGTTTGAATATGGAGCAGATGTTGGGAACTTTAAACATTTTTTTCCCCATCTAGATTTTATTTATCTAAAGCAAGTATTGTTTGCCCACCTGGAATGTAATTTTAAAATTATGTTCAAACATTGAAATTCTATCAAATAGCTGACGCGGATATTGGGTGAGAGGGGGGAAGAGGGGAGGGGCAAGTCAGAACTTGGTCTGAGATTAAATGGGGAGCTACAATTGCAATTGTTAAAAGCCAGCGGCATTTTAACTTAGGAGAAAATCCTTTCAGAAATTAAGACACTGCAGTCAAGAGAGGGTGACCTGGTCAGTCTTAAGGGTTCTGTTTGTGGCAGAGATGGGTGGAGAGAATCGAAGTGGTTTTACATTAACATTACCGTAATATCTCAACCTCAAATTAGGTCTTTATTCTTTGGAGTGCAGAAGGTTAAGGGGGGACTTGATTGAGGTCTTTAAAATGATGAAAGGGATAGACAGAGTTGACGTGGATAAGCTTTTCCCATTGAGGGTAGGAAAGATTCAAACAAGAGGGCATGACATGAGAATTAAGGGACAGAAGTTTAGGGGTAACATGAGGGGGAACTTCTTTACTCAGAGAGTGGTGGCTGTGTGGAATGATCTTCCTGCAGAAGTGGTGGAGGCAGGATCGATTTTAACATTTAAAAGTAAAGTGGATAGGTATATGGACGTGAAGGGAATGGAGGGGTATGGTCTGAGTGCAGGTAGATGGGACTAGGGGAAAATAAATGGTCAGCACGGACTGGAAGGGCCGAGAAGGCCTGTTTCCATGCTGTAATTGTTATATGGTTATAAGTAATGATATTTCACCACAGAATAAAGAATTCCGTTTTTTTTTTAGCCATTCACTAGAATTCTTTGATCAGAATCTTGTATGGCTGATGGTAATCAATTACTGATTTGTTGTAAACATAGATGGCAGGGGCCACAGGAAATACCTGGGCAATTGTTCCAAAATATGCTGGAGTGGTAGTTGCAATGGAGTAACTTAGCTGGTAGCCAGGCCGAATAGCAAGGTCTCCAGTAGAAGTCCACAGCCAGGTTTTGGATCCTCCAAAATGCTTTGGTACACTTGTTGATATCACATGGAACAATTCAAATTAGCTGGAAACTGGCACCAGTGATGGTGGAAATGTTACAAGGAAGCTGACATAAATCATCTAATTGGTAATTCTTGCCTATTATGGGATAACTGGCACGATCTTTATTGTGGCATCATAACCTTGAATATGTGCGAGAAAGAATGAAGCCCTTTTTGAGCCTCAAAAATTCTTTCCTCACCTCTCGACAAAGCACAGATGCCTGCGGCATGACCGGCAATGGTCTTCTCCACAGGTACTGATGCAAGCCCTCATATACCTGAAAATGCAAGCCAGAAACCAGTAAAAGTCAAGTGAATATCCTCTTATCTCATAGCGAACTTGAAGGCCCATCAGGTCCATTGTTTCCACAGAGAGAATGACAAGATAGCTATCAGCTGTTCCCCATAGACTGTGTTAATTATTTATTTTCAGCTTGTCACATGAGATACATTTGTAGAATCCTGTGTTAGGAAATTAAAACACACAACAATGAAATAAAGCTGACAAAAAATACTTGATTCTATATAAACATTATCACAGGTATCTCAAAAACTTCTGAACTTCTGATGGTGGTAAACTGTTACCACTGAGTTTTGACTGATAACTTCAGTTCTAAAAGGCGTTGTAAATACACTTTTGCCAAAAGTGCTTAACTGAAACATAAACATCACCCATTCCTTCTCTCCAGAGATGCTGCCTGTCCAGCTGAGTTAATCCAGCATTTTTGTGCCTATCTTCAATTTAAACCAGCATCTGCAGTTCCTTCCTACACATTAACTCTGTTTCTCTTTCCATAGATGCTGCCCAGCCTGCTTCAGTGTTTTCAACACTTTTCACTTTTATTTATACCTTTACCTGTCTTAACCAGTCCATTGTCCAGCTAGGGACATTGTTGGTATAATTTATAAGTAATCTATATAATACTACAACTCTGTTTGTTTGTATACGTGCGGGTGCGTGAGATCCCAAAACCCCACCAAAACAGTAGACGATAGCACTACAATTTTTGGCGCATCTTACTCACCATTGTCCTGGGATTTAAATGAAACAAGTTTCTTTCGGATTGATGGTATAATTTACGTTATTGACATTTTAAACTTAACAAAAATCACTTTTCAAACCACTTTTCCACTTGCCCTGCCCGTCAGCCACGGTCAACGTTACAATAACGTAACAATGGGATCCCGTTCGACGTCACAATGACGTCGCAAATGGGATCCCGAATCTCATTTACATTAAAAAATTGAGATTTTCATTGTGCGGGAGTGGGATAGGGGGGGAAGGGTCATTTTTAAAATAACATCGCGATTTTCATTGTGGTTGGGTGGGATAAGCGGGAGGTTTCATTAAAAAAAAAATTGCGATTTTCATTGTGGGGGAGTGGGATAGGAGGGGGGTGAGGAGCGGGGGGAGCAAGAATCGGATAGAGGGAGAGGAGGGAGGTAGGGAGGGGAAAGTGGGGGAGGTGAAGAGGGAGAGTGGGGGAGGAGGGGGATAGAGGGGGTGAAGAGGGGGTGAAGAGGGAGAGTGGGGATGAGGGGGATAGAGGGACAGGAGGTGGGAGTGGGGGGTAGAGGGAGAGGAGGGCAGTGGGGGAGGTGAGGAGGGAGAGTGAGGGAGTGGAATAGGGGGAGGTGAGGAGTGGGGGAGCATGGAGATAGGGAGAGGAGGGGGTAGGGAGGGAAGTGTTAGGGAGGGAGGGAGGGAGGGGAGGAGGAGAGGGGAAAGAAGGAGGGTGAAGAAGAGGGGGAGGGAGTGCTGGGGAATGAGTGGGAATGGAGGAGGATAGGGGTAGGAAAAGGGATGGCGAGGCGCAGTTGGGGGAAGGTTGCCGTGACTCGTGTCACAACGGGGATCTCTGGCATCACAACGGGAACCCCACAGCCGCGCCTGCGCAGTTGGGGGTTATGGGTCAGTGGTGGAATATTGCCTTGGGGGACGGGCCCAACGGGTCCACGCCTGGTCTTGTGTCTTATAAACGTGGCTATTATACCTATCTCAATCACTTCTATAAATGCACCACCCTCTGTTTGAAAACGTTGTCCCTCAGGTTTGTATTAAATCTTTCCCATCTCATCTTAAAGCTGGTTCTAATTCCCCAACCCAGGTAAAAAGATAGTGCATTTCTCTATAGAAACATACAAACATAGAAAATAGGTGCAGGAGTAGGCCATTCGGCCCTTCGAGCCTGTACCTCCATTCAATATGATCATGGCTGATCATCCAACTCAGTATCCTGTACCTGCCTTCTCTCCATACCACCTGATCGTCTTAGCTACAAGGGCCACATCTAACTCCCTCTTAAATATAACCAATGAACTGGCCTCAACTACCTTCTGTGCCAGAGAATTCCAGAGATTCACCACTCTCTGTGTGAAAAATGTTTTTCCCATCTTGGTCCTAAAAGACTTCCCCCTTATCCTTAAACTGTGACCCCTTGTTCTGGAGTTCCCCAGCATCGGGAACAATCTTCCAGCATCTAGCCTGTCCAACCCCTAAAGAATTTTGTAAGTTTCTATAAGAAACTGCTCAATCTTCTAAATTCTAGCGAGTACATGCCGAGTCTATCCAGTCTTTCTTCATATGAAAATCCCGACATCCCAGGAATCAGTTTGGTGAACCTTCTCTGTACTCCCTCTATGGCAAGAATGTCTTTCCCCAGATTAGGAGACCAAAACTGTACGCAATACTCCAGGCGTGGTCTCACCAAGACCCTGTACAACTGCAGTAGAACCTCCCTGCTCCTATACTCAAATCCTTTGGCTATGAATGCTAACATACCATTTGCTTTCTACACTGCCTGCTGCATCTGCATGCCGACTTTCAATGACTGGTGTACCATGACACCCAGGTCTTGTTCAATCTCCCCTTTTCCTAATTGGCCACCATTCAAATAGTCTACTTTCCTGTTTTTGCCACCAAAGTGGATAACCTCACATTTATCCACATTATATTGCATCTGCCATGCTTTTGCCCACTCACGCAACCTATCCAAGTTACCTTTCAGCCTCCTAGCATCCTCCTCACAGCTAACACTGCCCCCCAGCTTCGTGTCATCCGCAAACTTGGAGATGTTGCATTCAATTCCCTCGCCCTAATTATTAATATATATATTGTAAATAGCTGGGGTCCCAGCACCGACCCTTGCGGTACCCCATTAGTCACTGCCTGCCATTCTGAAAAGGACCTGTTTACTCCTACTCTTTGCTTCCTGTTTGCCAGCCAGTTCTCTATCCACATCAATACTGAACCCCCAATACCGTATGCTTTAAGTTTGCATACTAATCTCTTATGTGGGACCTTGTTGAAAGCCTTCTGAAAGTCCAGATATAACACATCCACTGGTTCTCCCTTATCCACTCTATTAGTTACATCCTCAAAAAATTCTATATGATTCGTCAGCCATGATTTACCTTTCATAAATCCATGCTGACTTTATCCAATGATTTCACCACTTTCCAAATGTGCTGCTATTCCATCTTATTTAACTGACTCCAGCAGTTTCCCCACTACCGATGTTAGACTAACTGGTCTATAATTCCCCGTCTTCTTCCTCCTTCCCTTTTTAAAAAGTGGGGTTACATTAGCTACCCTCCAATCCTCAGGAACTACTCCAGAACCTAAAGAGTTTTGAAAAATTATCACTAATGCATCCACTATTTCTGGGGCTACTTCCTTAAGTATTCTGGGATGCAGCCTATCTGGCCCTGGGGATTTATCGGCCTTTAATCCATTCAATTTACCTAACACCACATCCCGGCTAACCTGGATTTCGCTCAGTTCCATCTCATTTGACCCCCGGTCCTCTGCTATTTCCGGCAGATTATTTATGTCTTCCTTAGTGAAGACAGAACCAAAGTAGTTATTCAATTGGTCTGCCATGTCCTTGTTCCCCATGATCAATTCACCTGTTTCTGACTGCAAGGGACCTATATTTGTTTTAACTAATCTTTTTCTCTTCATATATCTATAAAAACGTTTGCAGTCAGTTTTTATGTTCCCTGCCAATTTTCTTACATAATCTATTTTCCCTTTCCTAATTAAGCCGTTTGGCCTCCTCTGCTGGACTGAATTTCTCTGGTAGGCTGCTTTTTCTGGCTAATTTGTATGCTTCATCTTTTGTTTTGATACTATCCCTGATTTCCCTTGTTATCCACGGATGCACTACCTTCCCTGATTTATTCTTTTGCCAAACTGGGATGAACAATCTTTGTAGTTCATCCATGCAGTCTTTAAATGCATTCCATTGCCTATCCACCGTCAACCCTTTAAGATTCAATTGCCAGTCTATCTTGGCCAATTCACGTCTCATACCCTCAAAGTTACCTTTCTTTAAGGTCAGAACCCTTGTTTCTGAATTAACGATGTCACTCTCCATCCTAATGAAGAACTCAACCATATTATGGTTACTCTTGCCCAAGGGGCCATGCACAACAAGACTGTTAACTAATCCTTCCTCATTACTCAATACCCTGTCTAGAATAGCCTGCTCTCTCATTGGTTCCTCTACATGTTGGTTTAGAAAACTATCCCACATACATTCCTAGAAATCCTCTTCCTCAGCACCCCTGCCAATTTGATTCACCCAATCTATATGTAGATTGAAGTCACCCATTATAACTGTTTTACCTTTTTTGCACGCATTTCTAATTTCCTGTTTGATACCATCCCCAACTCCACTACTACTGTTAGGTGGCCTGTACACAACTCCCACTAGCGTTTTCTCCCCCTTAGTGTTTCGCAGCTCTACCCATATCGATTCCACATCCTCCAAGCTAATGTCCTTCCTTTCTATTGCCTCTAACCAGCAACGCTACCCCGCCTCCTTTTCCTTTCTGTCTATCCCTCCTGAATATTGAATATCCCTGGATGTTCAGCTCCCAGCCTTGGTCACCCTGGGGCCATGTCTCCGTGATCCCAACTATATCATATTCATTAATAACTGCACATTCAACTCATCCACATTACGAATGCTATTTGCATTGAGACATAAAGCCTTCAGGCTTGTTTTTACAATACTCTTACCCCTTATACAATTATGTTGAAAGGTGGCCCTTTTTGATTTTTGCCCTGGATTTGTCTGCCTGCCACTTTTACTTTTCACCTTGCTACCTATTGCTTCTACCCTCATTTTACACCCCTCCTTCTCCCTGCTCACACATTTAAGAAACTCACCACCTCTTATTCTCTGTTTATTATATTTTTCTTCTTTCTATCTTTCTATCTAAGCTGCTCATGATTTTATACAACTCTATAGGATCCAAAACATTCCAAAACGTTCCAAAGCATCCGCAACCTAGCCCTGTAACTCAGTGCCTCAAGTCCTGGTAACATTTTCATAAATCTTTTCTGCACTCTTTTCCAGCTTAGTAACATCTTCCCAAGAGCAGCGTGAGCAAAATTGAACACAATATTCCAAGTGTGGCCTTACCAATTTCTTATACAACTGCAACGTAATATCCCAATTTTCAATGCTCAGACAAATGAAGGCCAGCATGCCAAAATCCTTCTTTGTCTACCTGTGAAAGTCCTATTCTGGTTTGACTTCCCAGAATACACTCTGAATTAAATTCCATTTGCTGTACCTTGGCCTGCCTTACCCAGTTGCTTAGGATCCTGCTGTAATTGTTGATAATGTTCAACACCGTCCATGATACCACCTATTTTAGAGTCAGCTACAAAGTTACTAACCATGTCTAGTACATTTTCATCCAAATCATTGATATAGATGGAACACGCTAATGTTTCCTGCACTGACTCCTGAGACATCATTACCTATTCAGATTGGGTGCTCACCGGAGGTAGGGTTTGGGGATGGGCTTGGCACGTTTAACTGTGCATCCTTACAGAGGTTTTGACATCATGGTCTCTAAATGTGCTTCTTACCTTCACCAGTGACTGCAACCATCGTGTATTAAGCAATCCATGCAGGACATCCATCTGTTATTGTGCCCAGGGATGAGGTTGGTCCTTCAACTGCTGCTTCCAGGAGTGAAGACTAATCTGAACAAGAACGGACTGAGATTCAGTAAGGCGATGATTAGTTGGCTCCATCTGTATTGCCCCATCCCTCTTCCAGCTTTCTTCCTCCAACTCTTACAATCAGTCTGAAGGGTCCCAAACCAAAATGTCACTGATCCATATTCTCTGGAGATGCTGCTTGACCTGCTGAGTTATCCAGTTTCTCAGTATGTATCTGAGAGGGGCTGGATTTTCTCGGTGTATATAGAGAGGGGCTGGGGTTTCTCAGAAGATTCCTAAGAGGAATGGGTTTCTAAGTATGTATCTGAGAGGGGCTGATGTTTCTCAGTATGTATCTGAGAAAGACTTGAGTTTCCCAGTGTGTAGATGAGGAGAATAAGAATTTCTTGTTGCATATGTGAAAGCGATTGGAGCTTTTTGGAAGTGTATCCAGGAGGGAGTGGACATTCTCAGTTTGTACACGGGAAGGGCAGCCTTATATCTATGTGTATAAGGAGAGATAGTATTTCCCAATACATTCAGGGGACAGGATGGACTTTTGCAATGCATTCATGAGTTTCTCAGTGTAAATGGAAGGTTAGCTGGAGCGGAAAGGAAATGTTTCGCAGTGTCCATATGTATCTAAATGTGCGAAAATGACAGGGATAATATTTTGTAGTTTACTCTCTCTCTGGGAAGCCACACTAATTGATTCTTAAAGTATCAACAGTACTTTCCCTGATGCAGATTATTTTATTTTTATAACCTCTACACTTGCCATTTTAAGTACTATTTAGAACCTTGCGTGTCAGAGTGTGACAGAGGAGAGTGATTGGAAACTGTTGGCAATGAAGAAGTGAAATATTGTAAGCATACAAGAGATCCGCACCATAAAGGATTTTATTTTCAGTCTGGAATCCCCGTTTCCGTGCCATCTGCCGATGAAGAATCAATCAGCTCAGTGCATTTGCAGAATTGTTCTTGCTTGTCGTGGCCTGAAATATGTTTATGTGTTTGTGGATCTGTATGCAAAAAAAGTAATTCACTGTACCTAGTACACATGACAATAATTAAACCATTTGGCCCACAATGTCTGTACTGACCATGATGCCAAATGAAACTAATCCATTTTGTCTGCACATGATCCATAGCCCTCCATTCCCTGCATGTTCATCTACCTAACTAAATGCCTTTTAAATGTCACTATTGTTCCTGATTCCACCACTTCCCCTCGCAGCGCATTGCAGGCACCCGACACACTGTGTAAAAAACTTGCCTCACAGTTTACCTTTAAACATTCCCCCCCCCTCATCTTAAAAGTATGCCTTCTGATGTTGATATTTCCATCCTGCGAGAAAGACTCTTGCTATCTACCCTATTAATCCCTCTCATCATTTTATAAACTAGTCTCTCCTCAGAATCGGAGATCTGGCAAATAGCTGAATGGGCTGAATGGCATTTTTCTGTTTTGTATAAATATATTAGGACAAAATGGTTTCTATTCCAGGTAGAAGAGGAGAAAATTGCAGAAGTTGTGTGCTTTCAAAGCTTTCTTAATTTGAAGACCGTGACATTAAATTGGATAAATGGTAATTATTTAATAGGGGAAGAGGAGAAAACAGTTTCTATGGGCTGTCAAGCTAACTGCGAGGAAGCTGGGCAAGTCTACCATTAGGGTCAGAGTGCTAAATATTTGAGTAAATACAGAGTGATTAGAGAGAGGATGCACAACTTTGTTTAAAGAAATATCATGCCTGATTAATGAAATACATTTATTGAGTTCCTTATGAGTCCAAACGATGTGTACATGAATGTTATTAATAAAAACCACCAAGACGCATCAGATGAGGTCCCAACAAAAGGATGCCAGTTAAAAAAAGTGTTCAAAATTTGAAGTGAACTTTTGGATGAAAATTGGTTGGGAAACAGGAGGTGAAAGTTGGGATAAGGACTCATTCCTAAAAGATGAGATACGTGATGTTCTGTGGGTATCTGTTCCAAATCCTCAACATTTCACCATATTTATTGCAATATTGCGTATCCAGTTTTCAAATAATATCAAGTTGGGCATTTAACAGTGCAGATGCAGTTCAGGTGCAAGGCACATAGATAGATCATTGAGTGGACTAAACTGAGACATATAGAGTTAAGAGTAAAGTGCAAAGTCATCAAATTTGAATCTAAGGAAAATAAAGATTTTAACTGAAAAGCTAGAATCTGTATGGCAGCATTGAGATCCGAGAATCCAAGTAGACAAATAATTCCACAGAGCAATTACAAAATAAATCAAGTATGCAAATGGATGCATTGGAATGGGGGTTCACTCCAAAAGGAGGAATTGTGCTGCGTTGTACAAATCTTTGGCCACGTCCCCCTGGAGTACAATCACTTTTGGACACTGCACCTCAGGAAGTACACTTTTGAAGGGATGTGGCTGAGATGACTCTTTTCTAGTACTTGGCAATGACGTAGGGCAAAGTCAGTGCCACAAAACCAATTATAAGCTCCACTGAATGCTGGATGTGTTCTAATCTGTTTGTAATTAATCCACTGGACAAATTCTCACCTTCATATCATTTAATTCCTGAATCTCCCAAGGTCTCAGTCAATGACAGTTTCCATTGAGCACAGCGGTGATTTGATCAGATTTCATTTTTCTTTATGATTAAGATGGGGGCCACCCTTATCAACTCTCAAAACATTCCAATCAATGCCATTTACCTATTTACAAATTTGTTTGACTTTTTTGATGAGGTGAAAAGAAGATTAACATGTCCATAGACGTGTAAGCACAGGAACAGGCACTTTGGCCCACAATGTCTGTGCCGAACATGATGCAAATTAAACTAGTCTTCCATCTGCATGTGATTCCCCCTCTGTTCTAAAAGCAATGCCCTCTAATCTTTGACCTTTCTATCGTTAGAAAAAGGACTGTCCACCCCATCTTTGTCTCATAGTTTTATATACATGCATTTTAGCAAGATTTTTGACAAGGTCGCTCATGGTAGGCTGGTCCAGAAGGTGAGATAACATGGTGTACAGGGTGAGCTAGCCAACTGGATACAAAATTGCCTCAGTGGAAGGACTCAAAGGTTGGCCGTGGAGGGCTGTTATACAGATTCACATCTCTGGAACATCCACAAAAAACAAGATCACCTTCGTCGGACCATATTTATTTTATATAGCTGCATCTTAAACATCATAATCTGAACCAAACTTCATCTCCAAGCTCCTGGACCTAGTTGTCAGCACCGCCTCTGTCACTGGATTCTCACTTCCTGACCCATAGTTCACAATCAGTGAGGATAGGTGACAAAACAACTTCCACAATAATTCTCAAAACTGCAGTATCTTACTATACTCCCTACACACTCACAACTGTGGAGCCAAATTCTGCTTGAACATTAACAAGGTTTTTGACTATGACACCATATTGTGGGTTGGATCTCGAATAATCACGAGACAGAGTACAGGAGGGAGATAGAGAGCTTATTAACACTGGGTTAAGACAACAACGTCTCTCTCAATGTCAGCAAGATGAAGGAGCTAGTTATTGACTTAAGGATCATTTCCTCTGGAACATAGTAGGCTGAGAAGCAAACCTTTAGAGGTACACAGAACCATGAGAGGCATGGATAAAGTGGATGGTCAATCATTTTCCGAGGAAGGGGTGTCTAAAATTAGAGGACGTAGATTTAAGGTGAGCGGGGAAAGGTTTAAATGGGACCCTAGGGACAACTTTTTCCACACAGGGGATGGTAGATGTATGGAAAGAAGATGTAGAATTGGGTACAAATACAATGCTTAAAAGACATGTGAATAGATATATGGATTGGAATGGCTTAAAGGGATAAGGACAAAATGCACGCAAATGGGACTAGGTTATATAGACATCTTGGTTGGCATGGAGAAGTAGGGCAATTGAGCTCATTTCCATGTTATATAGCTTTGATTAAGGTTTTAACTGAACATGCACTAGACATTATCACTGACAGCTTGCTAGATTTTTTTTCACGTTGATGCCAGCGAAATAAAAACACAACAAATCAGAGACAGGAACAGATCACTCAGTTCTTCCGAAATCACTCTTCTCTGCGTTAACACTCTGTCAAGGTTAATTCCTTCATTCATTAAATCTTCCACTGAAAGTAATCTCTCTGGTTGATTACCTCTATCATCGATGTCTGCCCAGCCAGAATATTTTATTGGGTGCCAAAATCTGCTGGTGAGCTCAGTTAAATCATGCAGGTCAGTAGAACTATCAGTTAACAGTGCTACACCTCAAATTCCAGATCTTTTTGCCCACTCCCCTCATCTGACACCAACAGAATGCTCTTCAAATAGGAAAAGCTATGGGCAATGTGATATGAAAACTGTCCTTGAAAAATATATTGCAGTTCACTCTTCTTCTGTCTGCCCTTTCACACACAGCACTAAGTTATGAATTGTAAGTTGGCTTACTTACCATTGACAAGATTGCAGTTACTTCAACCCTACTGAACAGCACTTGGGATGCGAAGCGATCTGCGTTTGTTTTTGTTCTCTCACAGTTTTTGTTTCCATCACAGCTGACAGTGCAAGGATCAAGTAATCCCTTTATGTTCTCAGGATCCGCTGCAATCCTTTTTTACAAGTACACATCCATCAATGGCGAATACCAAGCCATCATTACTTAAAGCAAACCAATCGCTTTACTTCCACTGTACCAAAAAGGCTTTCTTAGTATAGTTTAATGATCGGGACAAACCCCTTTGAGCTGAGACTTGCATGGAAAATACCCTATTGTCACTTGACAACCAATCCTTTTTCTGACCTGTACAATAACTCCTCTGGATAGGGTAAAGGAAGATTTATCTGTATCTAATTTATGTGCATCTGCCCTGAGAGTACTTGATAAAATGTTGTGGAGGGACCTCTACTTTGTATCTAACCCACATTTGACTTGGAAATAATTATTATCCATCTATTTTATTAGTCTATCAACCACAAATTTTGGTACTAGCATAAAAGATTCCCCATTTCAGTTGAATCCTTGCATTTCTGAAGTTTTGGGGTCACACTCTCAAAAGTATACTAAAATAATTTAATCTCATAATAGCTATATTTTCATAGTCTAATATTCAACCCTTCAATCAGTTTATTTTATTTCATCCTTATATTATAACTATAAAACTCTGATCTTGGATGTGTGTGTGTGTGTGTTTATTTGTTTGTGTGCGATCACATCTACTCGAAAAAACAACGCTCTAACAGTAACATTTTTACATATTCCTGTAGCAATTTATCCCGTGAAATCAAAAATTGCCTTATCTAAAATTTAATGCATTATTTCTCGAGTTATTTATGAAAACGTTCACAAATCTCAAATAACTTCGAAAATAAATGAGATGGTCTTGCTGATGACATCACAGTGGATCTGACTGCCTGCCGCTGCGAGTGACGTCACCCCTGATATGTCTTCTGAACTTCTTGGCTTCTTAACTTTCACTTCTTTAAATTTGCCACTTAGCATTTTTAAACTGCTGCTCAGGTCGTGCTGCGTGCTCCACTAGGCTCCTTGAAGTTCTCGAACATGGCGGCGGTTGTTATCGCCGCGCGGGCATGGAGCAGTGCGGTGGGAAGGTGGCCATTACTCCTTCTGGGAGAGGCCGTCTATGGATACCTGTGATTCCACTGTCGATCGCAGGGCTCAGGGAATCGTGACGTCTTTTCCTCGCTGGTGATACCAATCCTACCTGGCGATCTCTGCCCGTCACGGGGGACAATCTCCTCTACGTCTCCCCCGCCCGATTGTCTGTGATGCAGGTGGGTCGGCTTCCCCTCGCGGAAGCCACGATCGGCCGGCCCTCCGCTGCTTTTGACCGTCCTCAGGTCGCTCAGGTCCACGCTGGTCGCAGCCTCGCTCGGGCCCAGCACCTGGTGGGGAGGCTGCTCTACGGCCTGCGTAGGTGCTGCCTTTACCCCCTCCCTCTCTACCCTCCCCGGGGCAGAGAAAGAGAGAGAGGGAGGGAAGGTGGAGGGATGGAGAGAGGGGGGTGGAGGGGGAGGACTTGCCCGGGCCCAGCACCGGGTGGGGAGGCTACTGCTCTACAACCTGGGTAGGTTCTGCCTCTAACCCCTCCCTTTGTGTCCCCTCCCTTTGCAGGGAGTGGTGAATATTGGGACCTATGGGTGAGTGGTGGTATTGCGTTTGGGAACCAGCCCCCCCCCCCCCCCCCCCCCCCCACCCACCCACCCTCAATCCCTACCGCCTTCCCTCTCTACCCATGCCTGCACAGTTGGGTGTTCTGCATGTGGATAGGGCGGGGGATGGGGTAAAAGGAGCAAATGAATAATATTAATATAATATGAAGGGGGTGGGGTTAGTGTGTGTGTGTGTGTGTCTGTGACACCGAAGGCTGCCCCACCCCCACACCACCGAACGGGTCCCACGGACTAGTCTAGTTTAAAATATTGATGAACTCCAAATGGTAACTCAGAACATGGTGATTACATGAAAGTCACACTATTCACCAGAGACATTGGCATTGTATATGTAACAATTTTCTCAAGCCTCCAATTAAAAAGCTGTATTTCATAGCCTGCTACTATGTGTGGCAGACAGTAGATAAAATTGGTGAACTTGTGCGCTGCCTAGGTGAGCTCTGCTACATGATTTTACTGGGTTGTATGCAAAACATATCTATTCACTATACCTAGGTACATGTGGCAATAAAGTATTGAACTTTATTGGAAGTTGAGGATGTGAGGTCTTCACCATTATAACATATAACATAACAATTTCAGCACGGAAACAGGCCTTCTCGGCCCTTCCAGTCCGTGTCGACCATTTATTTTCCTCTAGTCCCATCTACCTGCACTCAGACCATACCCCTCCATTCCCTTCCATATACCTATCCACTTTACTTTTAAATGTTAAAATCGATCCTGCCTCCACCACTTCTGCAGGAAGATCATTCCACACAGCCACCACTCTCTGAGTAAAGAAGTTCCCCCTCATGTTACCCCTAAACTTCTGTCCCTTAATTCTCATGTCATGCCCTCTTGTTTGAATCTTTCCTACCCTCATTGCTCTCTTCCCAGATGTTGCCAGGCTGGCTGAGTGTTACCAGCATTTTCTGCTTTTGTCCATGGATTTCTGTTTGTTATTGTTTTTAAAACCGCAAGCCTTATTATTCATGACTAAAAATGTGCAGATTTGTAGGTTAATAGACCTGTGTAAATTGCACCCAGTATATATGGAGTGGATGAGAAAATGTGATATAATAGCACTAGAGTGAACAGGTGATCAATGAACAGAAAGGCCTGCACAAATCAATAAAGTGGGACAAAGAAATCAAAATTCCACTTTATTGCAGCCAAGTAGGTCACAATAATTATTGCACTGTGAAGCACTTGTATACAGCATAAATTTAAATAGCTTTGTACATATTTCAGAGTTAAATTCAATTTCTTATTAAACATTTTTCACAAGAGTACAAAATATTAAACCTTTTATTAATAGGACAATGCAGACAATTGAGATATTTTACAGGAATGAAGCAGTAAAACTTTTTGCAGAGTTGTGCCAGAGGCATTCTGTACTGGTTTTAAAATGCCCTGCTTTTCAACGCTAGACAAGACAGATATTTTTTGGTTACTTGTCTCTTTGGATGGTCTTCTCATTACCTTTGTTCATCAGGGACATTGGAGTGACGTGAAGACCTAAATATGTAGCTTAGAGAAATGATGGTCAATTTTTGCCAGTTACATTGAGGCATTTTTCCACTTATTAGGGCAAGGGATAATCAATGGAAAAAAACCATTACAATGAATTAATGTCACTATTTGGAGATTAGAGTTTCCTACAACGCATACCATGCTCACCCTCAAAAATACATAAAACATACCAAAAATTTTAAAACAATTCAAAATAATTGTATGGAAATGGTAAGAATAACATGTATATTCCATTGTATCAATTTTCCCTGCAGTAATTAACACAGGCATTCAAATAGGCAGTGACAGGGAAGTGAGGCACCTGCCCGAGGAAAGTTCCACAAAGTATCTAAGTAGCCAGCTTGAGGGAGTTTATAGTCAGCTGCTGTGAGGAAATCTCAGCCATGCTGGAACTGAAGTCTTGAGCCTGGTTCAGTCAGGAAATGTAGAAATGGAAGGGAATTAAGCAAGGCTTTCCAGGAAAAGCACTCTGCAGAGTTGGAAGAACCAAGTGTTATGGTGAGGGCATACAAATGGATTTATCAGCAGTGATGAAGAGACAGACATAAAACTGGTCAACAGCAGGTCAGATGGCAGTCAGCATTATGCTGAATACGATTAAAAAAGCTTAATGTAATCTTTGAAAATAGAAAGATTACTGTCAGCTTAGTGCAGAACAGCTCTTCAGAAGTAGGAAAGTGTGCTAGTTATGGGAAGTAAATGTTGTAATGGGCAAGTAGATGAGACAGGTTTATGGCATGGAATATGTTGGAGATCCTGCAATGGTGAAGCACTGTCTGACACACATAGGGTGTGGTGGGGAGGAATTTTGTGTAGTGTTCATGTTCATACGGCTCTTATAAACAAGACTCACAGGTACGAAGGGAACTAAACAAACAGCAGTGGACAATGGGGAAGGTGGAGAAAGTAAAAGGACAGGGGGTGGGAAATGGTGGAGAGACTCAATTAAATTTGGACACAAGTTAAAACTACCCAGTATAGGGTTAAGATTTCTATCACTGTGCTGTGGTATCTTGCAAGCAGGTCTTAGTAGTTTCATAACCAAATAAATAATTGACAATTATGTGCAGCAGCATCGTAACCAGGCATGTGCCGTCAGGGTAGGCAAGGTAGGCACTGCCTACCCTGACTAAAATTATAACATAGTAATAACTAAATATAAATAGTAGAGGCATGGGAGAATATGCCTATGTAAGAGATCGATCTCTTAGGTAGGCATAATTCTCCGTGCCTTTCATCCGCAGCGCTTGTAACACGGGAAGCTCTGTGCAGCCCTCGTGCCGTCAGCGCGGCCTGAAGCCGTCCGTTTCAAGCGGGGCTGAAGGCAGCAGAAATTCTGCCTTTGCGGGGTTTACAAATATGGTTTGTCAATATTTTAAGTGTATCTTAGGTAACAAAGAGAGAAGAATGGAGTTTGTGTACCAATAATGTGGTAAGTACATTTTGTGTTTATGTTTTTAAATACTCTATTTCCCAGAGTGTGGGGGTGGGGGGAGAGCTAATTTCCAAGCATTTAGGGAGTCTGACCCGGGGTAAAGTTGCGGGGAGGGCATGAATGTTATGAATGAGGGGATTGGGATAATGCCACTTGCGACGCCCCTTGCACGGAGGCGTGGAATGCCACCGCATTGAGGCCGATGTGGGGGGGGGGGGGGGGGGGGGAGGGGGAGGGAGAGAAGCAGCTCGGGTGGCTGAGTGGCCGCCGGGCCGGACAGCAGAACCAGCCGCCACCTTAGCTCCTTCTGCCGGTCCGCGCTCACCTCTGGCAGCTCCCTGTCTAAAAACCTCTCTCCTGCCGCTCGCTGGCCGCACTCATGTCCTCAAATTCCGACAGCGCGATTGAGGTTACTCGGCTTTGGGAATTTAAGGATTTGCAGGAAGCCGCTGACATGAGCGAAGTCGACGAATGGCAGGTGGCAGGTGTTCCGACGGCGAGCTCTGCCAAAGGTGAGTGGGCCGGCAGAAGGCGCTGAAGTGGCGGCCAGTTCTGCCGTCGGGTCCCGGTGGCCGCTCCCCGACCTGCTTCTATCCCGAGCTACAGTGCGTGGCTTCGCGCCCAGAGAGCTGCGCTAGTTGTGAGTGAGTTACTGGCAGTATCCCCAACGCCCTCCTTCTCAACGCTCGTGCCCTCCCCACAACTTTACCCCTGACTCTCCACACGCTGTGAAAGGAACTGTTCCCCCAATTGGTCTAGGACTAGGAAGCCTAGGAAGGGCAAATTGAAATGTCACTGCTTTTTATTTATTTATTTAACGGGGAGAACAATCTGCGCATGCGCGGTTTAATTTTTGAAAGCGGTCTGAGTGCCTACCCTAAGTAATTACTCACGGCACATGCCTGATTGTAACATATATAGTGTAGGTTGAGAGATTTTTGGTTTGTTTTAGTGTAGCTCCAGGTTTAAAAAAGATGTCTTAAAAATTCCAAATTCTGTGAATGGATGTTAAATTGCATTATGAAACACTAAAATTGACTGCACAGGAAATAAACAGCTGGAGGAACATTTCAGGCTGGGACAATTTTTAGATTAAAATTAACACTCTTGGGAAACAGAGGGGCTCCAGAGATATTCAACTAATTTCTCAATTTACCCCCCTGATCACCTGGACGAAGAAAAGTAACCCATAAGAAATACGTTCTCACACTGTGCAAACCAGAGAGAGAAGTTGTAATTCTGCAGAACCTTGCACTTCAATCCAAAACCCTTACCAGCAAATTCATTAGTGCGAGGTGTGGTCACTGGTTCAAAGTCAGAAACCTGGCAGACACATAATGATGAATGTGAGAACAATCAGATAGATCAGATTCTGTGATGTTAATTGAAAGATGAGCATTGACAAAAACATTTGAAAAAATGTCCCTGGTATTTTCTGAAGCACCACCAATATTTTTTGCAACTAAACAAGTTTAAGGTAACAGCTACACTTACAACATTTTCCGCAATTTTATGAAAGTACCAATCTGCAACATGTCCCACTCGAGAAAGACAAGCACAAGGACACAATACTGACCTACAGAAGAGTGCCCCTGACTTAACTAGGACCACAGAAACTTGGCTTCTGAACATTTCCCAGAACAGAATTTACCCTTCCACTGTTGGCATAATGTATGGAGAGGTAAAATGTGCGAATTGTAGAGTATCCGGAAGTACTCCAGGAACACGGAAGCAAACTGTGCAGGAAGATCAAATGCAAAGGGCTGCTTATTAAGCATTAAATTCCCTTTGCCCATTTCTTCACAAAGGTGACATTCTGCACTCTGACTGCCTCAAGTCACTTAAAAGCATAAAGGTGGGGAGAATCATGCAGTATTCCTTAATCTGTGCATGGATATCAGGAGAGAATTGTTTCAAATACAACAGGCCTGCAGAAGATTCATAGAAGAAATCAGAAAATGGGATAATGGAGATCTTTCACTGCAGAGGGCTCCATATCAGAGAAAAAAAAAGCATCTCGGATAGAACGATCAAACATTACCTGTACCTCAGAATTTTTCTCAGGATGGAGACAACAACTCTCACCTTCCTCAAACCCAGGAGGGAGTTGATGACCATCTTTTCTTCCTCTTCAACAATGGCTTTTCATACAGGGTTCAAGAGTCATATGGCTACCAGCCCATTGAAACCACATCAACTATCAAATACTTATAATCTTTCCCTAATCCCAATTAATTCTCCTAGCCTTCTGATTAAATCACCTCAGATTCTAACACTCACTGACACATGAGAGGCAATTTTCAGTGGCTAATCTATCAAACACAAATTGAAACCGGAGCACCCAGAGGAAACCTACAGTCACAAGGAGAAACTCCACACAGACAGAACTGAGATCAGGATCGAACCTGGGTCGCTCCAGCTTGAGGCACTAGCTTTGTTTTTTTATCAAAAATAATTTATTGAAATTGGCACAGGATACACAGTGTTCGATTCAATACTGTTTATATATCTTCTTTCTTGAACAATTGTGTGGCACCAACAAAATAAGGCATCTCCAGATAAACTATTGTGTTGAGAGTGGCGTCAGTTATGGCCAGTTACCCGTTATGGTTGTGGAGTCAGAGTCTGGCAACTTTTGGTTGGTGATTGATTGGATCAAGCTGCTTGAGTTGACAGACTGCGTTTCAAAGAATTGCAATGCTGGATGGTGACAACAAGCATATCATAGAGTACACTCTATAACTCTCAGACTAGACCACACTACCAAAAGTTAAAGCTCTAACAAGGGTAAGACGAGGAACCGGAGGTTGGAATTGAACCCAGGTCGCTGGTGCAGTGAGGCACTGTTACGAGTTACATTGCTGTGCTGCCCATTTTCTTTCTGCTGCCTCCAAGTCAGTCTCCTCCTTCACATTTAGATGCAGTCTCTCACTCCTAACAATGTCCGTTTCTACCTATATTAATGACAGCTGGCTTTCATGGCCCAAGTTGTCAGAATACTTGTCAGATATCCAGTATTAGATGATCAGAATACCATCTAAATATTGGGAAGATCAAAAGGTTTTGTCTTTATCAGAAACTCCTTCCTGGCCACTGACTCCATCTGCCGGAAACAGGAGATTCCAGATGCCTCACAACATCTAAACTGGTGCCCAACTGGAGCTTCTGACTATTGATTTTGGGCCTTGTTTAAACTACTAAGTTTCACTTACTCAACACTGTTTCACTCAGCTCCATTCAATCTCACCAACCTCTGCCACTCTCGTCTGCCCCTTTGTTATCTCCAGGATGAGCAATTCAAACAGTTTTCATTAGCCTATTTCATTCTACCTCTTTAAAAATACATAAATCCAGAAGTCTCCTGTCTGCATTCCAAATTGTAATCTTCCACACAACACTTAGGTACTTGCTAACCTAAACCACCACTCAGTAAATCACCATCTGGATTTTTAGATTCTCTCAAATTCCTCCTTCACCCACCCCGTGTTTTACACGTCCTTATCTCTTACAATTATCTTGTAGACTTCTCTCATCTACTGCTTATTGCTTCTGAACCATCTTGAATAAGATGACTTCCCAAATGGAGCCCACCTATTTTGTTAATAAAGTCCAAAGTTATAGAATTCCCTGCCTAGAGTCTCACCAGCTTTTTGCTTTTTATATTAAAAAAAAATCTCTAAACCCCTATGTCTTTGACCCACATTATGGAACCCACAATCATTTGAAATGGGCCTGTCTTTATCTTTGTTCCATTCTTTCAATCAGTTACCTCTATTGTAATGAAAACGGTTGCAATTCTTGTAGAACAGAGACTACTCTAATTTAATCAGTGCAGAACCCACACTGTTATCATAACATGCTTCCTATGATGCGAGACCAAGATTGCACAGCTCTCCAAATGTATGCTATTTGATAGGTTTTAAGTACATTCTGAGTTACATTGTGATTTTTAAATCATCTCCAATTTAAGACTGGCTCACATCACATCTTGCATCGCTCCAACCAGGCAGGGACTGTCCTTGTGCTCTAGAAATACAGTAACCCAAAGGGCTGGGTAGTGACAGTGTTTCCTACGCCAGAAACAGTGAATTCGTGCAGAAAGTTACCCACAAATGCTGGAATAATGTCATGTACTATTTCCAAAAGTGTCCAGCCCTCAGACATGAAACACCTTGTCATCAACTATCCAGTGTAATGCATTTCAATTCTACGCACTGATGCAATTGATAATTTTTGTCCGACAGTGACAATTTATGTTTTATCATTCAATTACATACCAAGTTAAACAAAATATAATTTCAAATTCAAGTATCCAGACTTAAAACACTGCAGGGCATGTGGTCACATGGGGGCGGGGGGTGTCTGTAAAACGGGTATTTAATCGGCTAGCTGGGAGTATGAAGAAGGCAAGCAGCGTGCAGGCATGATTTGGGTGGCAGAGAGGATGTGAAATGAGTGTGAAGTGGGCGAGAGGCTGTGGTAGTGGGCAAATGCATCTTCGCAGGTACATGTACGAGGTAATGCATCCATTATAATTTAGGCATCCATGTTGGCCTGCCCCAGGACCCACCCTCTTAACTGTGCATAATACCATTCCAATCAGCCAGAGAGAGAGAAAGAAGGGTTGGTGTTCTATGTTAGCTTCTCATGCTGAATTTGATAATAACAGGCCTAGAGATAAAAAATAAAATAAAACGTTAGTAATTAAAGCTTTTTGCATTTACTACTTCAATCATTTGCATTAAGCTTGAACAAGTATTTGTGCTTAACTCACTAAAGCATTTGCGGCCATAAGGAGCACATTAGTCTTTCCTCCTCCCAGGTGCAGAACAAAGCTGGTGAGCCAACTCCACCATCCTGGCGAAACTCTATCCTGTCTGTTCTCCTAATTCTGCTTCTTTCTTTTTTCCTCACCACCCAGCCGAATAGCTCCCTTTTCTCCCCCACACAATCTGCCCTATGATTTTCCCCTAGCCATCCATCCCAAAAATGTTGTATTTTACTCTCCTTGCCACTTCCCTCATGGACATGTTCTTTTTGTTCCTTCCCTATCATACCCCAACAACGTGATGTGCTATTGCTGTCACTGACCTTCAGTGTAGTGAACATAATCCCCTGCTCTCCATGTTGAACTGAAGGGTCCATCAGATCCTCAATAAGGTGAACTTCCGACCCCAGATTCCTGATCCTGTAAGATAATAATACAAATTCGAGTTAGGAGTTAACTTGGCATTTTGTTTAGTGGATCAAAGCTCCTTCCTGTCACATGAACAAGGGTAGAGTACATTTCAATTCATGGTCTGTGTCAAACTAAATGTCAACTGCTGGATAGAAATATATTGCAGATGCATCGAACGTGCGAAAGAGCATTTCCTCACCTTGCCCGAAGCACCACGTACAAAAAAACAGGGAAGAGATCGTCCATTGACCACAGGAAGTCATCCTGCAACATAGTCAGCACCTCCTGGGTGATCTCCTCAAAGGTTTGCTGGATAACACTCAGCTTGTCAGCTGGAGTGAAAGTGGTGCTGGTGAGGAGAGGGGAAAAAAGGATAAAATTATATTCCAACATAAAGCAAGTCATTTCACTATGGCAAAAACTTGACTCAGGAGAACTCTTGAATTATCTCATACAGTGGGACAGACCCTTTATGTTTGGAGGACACAGGCTTAGGTGGCTTATGAAGGGGAATTTCTTTACCCAGAGAAAAGAGAGAGCCTGGAATGCACAGCGTGAGAGGATGTAGTAGCTGTATTGCCAATAATATTTCAGTATCAAAATGAGCACTTGAATTGTTGATCTTTGAGGCCTGGAGTCCAAATGCTGGGCAATAGGATTAATATGGTAGGGTGCTCACTGGTCAGAGGACTAGTTCAGCCAAATGGCCGGTTTCTATACTGTATGATTATATAATTCTTAATGCAATTACCATTCCAGTTTTTTATTTGTTGCCATAAACTGTATTTTTTTCCTTTCCATCCATTTATCAACATCTCATTTGAAAGTCACAAGATCAAACTCAAAATGCAAAAAGTCACATTTAATTCTGGATTCTTTTTGCCAATTATCATGAATCCATGCTCTCCGACTACTGACCTTCTGGCAGCGGTTAGTATTTTTTTCCAGCTACCAACAAAAGCCCTCATGCTTTCATTGCTCTAAAGATAATAATCCCATTTATCTCGTCTTTTCATGCAACTGGGCTCTTTCATTTGAAAGTTGCAGCATGGAAGCGGGCCCTTTGGATACCCATCAATCATGTTCACACTAGTGTGTAGGAAAGAACTGCAGTTGCTGGTTTAAATCGAGGGTAGACACTAAATGCTGGAGTAACTCAGCGGGACAGGCAGCATCTCTGGAGAGAAGGTACGAGCGATGTTTCGGGTCGAGACCTTTTTTCAGACTAGTTCACACTAGTTCCATGTTATCCCACTTTTACATCCACTCCCCATACACTCAGTGGAATTTGCAGAAACTAATTAACCTGCAAACCCTTGAGCCTTTGTTATGTGGGAGGGAATGTTAGCACTCAGATGAGACGTACATTGTCACAGGGAGAATGTACAAACTCCACACAGACAGCACCAATGTCAGGATCAAGCCCAGCCTCGGGCCCTGTGTCACTGTACTACTCATTCCGTGCACAACTCTTTTTACTTTTTAATGTCCTCCCTAATACAATGTCTAGATTTGAATAGAAAGTCTATTCAGTCTTTAAAAGATTCAATAGAATTTACAAATTTTGTACTCTCTGCCTCTATTATTAGACCCATCACTATTATTAGACACAAACCTCTCAAGGTTTGTGTAGATTTTGTGTACTCAAATCCCCAAGTCTCTGCTCCTGCATCTCCTTGATAGTTGTAACGTTCTTCAAAAATCACTATTCTATTTTTCTTTGCACACAGCATTACATCACATTAATTACCTCCCACAGGTGCAGCCTGACCAGCTGAGTATTTCCACCATTTTCCATTTTTGTTTTTAGGTTTACAGCATCTGCAATCATTTTTTTGATCTTCCTCCTGAATAATGCTACCATCCTGTTTATTGCAAGTCTTGTATAGTATGCTGCGTTGTGCTGAGCGATTGTAGCATTTTCATTTTTATTTCCAATTTCCTGTCTCTGCAATTTATTTTTCCGCTTTTCTATCATATAGTAAAAACTTTCTAAATCTCATCATACATATTAAACTTCTACATATTTTCTGAACAAAACAATGGCCTTTCTGTGGACTGAAATAACAAGGAAACAAAATATTTAAATCACCGGTAATGCGCCTGGAGTGTGTAATCTCACAATTTTGTATGTGGACATTCACGGAAGCAAAGGAGGGAGAACTGAATCACCTTGTTCTTTCTTCTCTGGAAAGAACAAGGTGATTCAGTCTTCAGTAGTCTGTAGCTCAAACTTTCCTGTATCCAAGTTAACTTAAAGAGATTTGAAAAGCAGAAGAGGCTTCATTAACAACAAACTGCAAATATACAAGGATTAGGAAAAAGATATCCACAGATGAAAACATGTCGAAGCACTCTGGTTTCAGGGACAAGTCGATCCTTTCATCTATCCAAGAGAGCCTGGTGTCAGTTAAAAACAGTTTCTCGGAAAAAGGTAAAGGTTTCCAAAGATAGACACAAAAAGCTGGAGTAACTCAGCGGGATAGGCAGCATCTCTAGACAGAATGGGTGACGTTTCGGTCTGAAGAAGGGTCACGACCCAAAACGTCACCCATTCCTTCTCTCCAGAGATGTAAGTAAATTGTACTTATATAGCACGTTTAAATGAACTTGCGTTGAAACCAAAGAGCTTTACATAGAAGAAATAATTAGGTTTCCGTACATCCATCGAAAAATTAAAAAAAGAAAAACACATTATAGAATTTAACATGAACATTCCCCTCACAGTAGAATCAAAATTTTCCACTGTGGGGAAAGGCACTAGAAAGTTCAGTCTCTTCCTCTGTGATCACCCACTGCTGTGCAGTTAATTTACTCCAGCTTTTTGTGTCTATAGTCATAGAGTGATAGAGTGTGAAAACAGGCCCTTCGGCCCAACTCGCCCACACCGCCAGCAATATCCCAGCTACACCAGTCCCACTTGCCTGCGTTTGGTCCATATCCCTCCAAACCTGTCCCATTCATGTACCTGTCTATTTGTTTCTTAAACAATGGGATAGTCCCAGCCTCAACTACCTCCTCTGGCAGCTTGTTCCATACACACCCACCCTTTGTTTGAAAAAGATACCCCTCGGATTCCTATTAAATATTATCCCCTTCACCTTGAACCCATGTCCTTTGCCCTTGATTCCCCTACTCTGGGCAAAAGACGATGCATCTACCTGATCTATTCATCTCATGATTTTGTATACCTCTATAAGATCTCCCCTTATCCTCCTGAGATCCATAGAATAGAGACCCAGCATTCTCAACCTCTCCCTATAGTTCACACCCTCCAGTCCTGGCAACATCCTCGTAAAGCTTTTCTGAACCCTTTCAAGTTGACAATATCTTTCCTGAAACATGGTGCCCAGAACTGAACACTTTGGTAGTGGGAGTGGGGTTGTTTGCAGTTGCAGAGGGAGGGGGCAAGGGCGGTACAGTTCCCAGTCTCAGCTCCTGTTCTACTGAGCGCGTGGACAGGTGGCTTGGTTGGCGGTGGCACATGGTGTGGCAGAGCCGGCGTGCCCGCTGACTGACATCTGCCATAACAGGGGGGGGGGGGGGAAGGATGGCAGTCAGCCTGATTGTCACCTGCCCGCTGTTTCTGATGCTAAAGCCTTGGGATCATTGCCCTTCGTGTTGGCGTGGAGGGGGAGGGGGGTATTGTGCTGTTTGATCGCCCCCTGCTATCCCAGGGACAGGGAGACACAGCGGCTTTTGAGACTGGTGGGCAATCACTACCAAAGTGTCTGCCCACACAGTCAGTACACCTCTCCTACACTTGTCTCCCGCATTAAGATCATCCCGCAGAGAATGATCCCAGCCTAACCCAAGAGCCTTGTCAACCCAGACAGATTAATGATATCTGCGCATCCCCCGCCAACCTCCCTCCACCTCAACTCACTCCTGGGCACCAAAGCAGCTCAGGAGGCGAACCCTGAGCTCCGTCTCCCAACAATCTGATGTGCAACTGATGTGAAAGAACATCGGAATGAGAAGTAAACGACAAACTTAGTCATACCCGTGGGAACTCGGTTAAATTCTTGAACTTAAACCTGGAATCGCGCACACAACCACGAGTCTGTCACTCGGGGTCACTCGTGGGTCAACTCGCACCAGGGCCATTACCTGGTTTGGCTTATTATATGACACCAGATCCACCAACATGGTTGGCTTTGAATGGGTGCAACAAGCCACTTGATTAAAGGGGAATTAAGGATGGGTAATAAATGCTGTCTTTGTCAATGATACCAAGTCCATAAAATATTTCATAAAAAGCATTTAACAAAATGTCATGTTCCCAAAACCCCAGATTCCCTGCTACCACAAAACAAATACCAGAATGGTGGTTGCTTCACCTGATCTGCTGTAAACTTTCAACTGCAGAAGCGAAACAAACTTCCTTTGTGGTGGATTGTATCTGCAAGGATGAATCACACATTAGAGGAGGTGGTGAGAATCTGCAATATGTGCACTTGACAGCTTCTAAGTGGTTGCTTCTTTTACCCCAAGCAATATTTTGAGTTGGAAAACATATATAGGTGATGAAGATACAACAATTCCAGAGCAACAGGGTGGGCATGCGTAGCCTTCGGGATTTTTTTCAGATGCTGAGCCGATAAACAACGTGCCAATTTCACTGCCCTGTGACCAAATCTCGTGTGCAACCATTTATGACAAACCTTGCACTAAAATCCCATGTTAACATGAAATCAATCATTAAGTCTTTCTCTGATCCATGTGTGAAGGTCCAGAAGTTCTAATAATTAAAACTACATTTTATTCCTAGCACATGCTAATCTTTTTTCCCCCCCCATTCAGTTTCGATAAAATATCAGGCATAAAAAATGCCACCTGTGGTACAATGGCATTGCAAATACAATTTCCAGTGAAAAAATCTAATTTAATAACATGGTGCCAAGACAGCAGTCAAAAGAACAAAGGAAGGGATTAGAATGGGATCCAAACACACTGCTAAACATTTTCAGCTGGTATTTTAGGTTGAAACCTTGAAGATAACAAAAAAGACAAAGCCTCTATTTTTCTAAAGAAAGTGAATTTAGGAACTGCCCAAGATCCAAAGCATACCACCTCATCTGTGAAACAGTGGTGGGGGTGTTATGGCCTTGGCATGTGTGGCTGCTGAAGGTACTGGCTCACTTATCTTCATTGATGATACAACTGCTGTTGGTAATAGCATAATAACATCCTATCTGCTCGTTCAAACAATTGCCTCAAAACTCATTGGCTGGCGGTTCATTCTACAGCAAGACAATGATCCCAAACATACTGCAAAAGCAAAAAAAGTCAATTCTTGAATGGACAAGTCAATCACCTGATCTGAACCCAATTGAGAAGGCCTTTTATATGCCAAAGAGAAAACTAAAGGAGACTAGCCCCCAAAACAAGCGTAAGCTAAAGATGGCTGCAATACAGGCCTGGCAGAGCATCACCAGAGAAGACACTCAGCAACTGGTGATGTCCATGAATCGCAGACTTCAAGCAGTCATTGCATGCAAAGGGTTTGCAACAAAACACTAAACATGACTACTTTCATTTACATTACATTGCTGTGTCCCAAACATTATGGTACACTGAAATGGGAGGACTATGTATAAACTCTGCTGTAATTTCTACATGGTGAAACCAAAATAAAAATAGCCTTTAATAAAATCGGACAATGTGCACTTTAACCACATGTGATTTTTTATATTACAAATCTCAAATTGTGGAGTACAGAGGCAAATAAATAAATGATGGGTCTTTGTCCCAAACATTATGGAGGGCACTGTATCTCCAAGTACTGCGCTCAACATCAGAATCCTAGTGCAAGGGACTAGAAACATAGAAATTAGGTGCAGGAGTAGGCCATTCGGCCCTTCGAGCCCGCACCGCCATTCAATATGATCTTGGCTGATCATCCAACTCAGTATCCTGTACCTGCCTTCTCTCCATACCCTCTGATCCCCTTAGCCACAAGGGCCACATCCAACTCCCTCTTAAATATAGCCAATGAACTGGCCTCAACAATCCTCTGTGGCAGAGTTCCAGAGACTCACCACTCTCTGTGTGAAAAATGTTTTTCTCATCTCGGTCTTAAAGGATTTCCCCCTTATCCTATGTTAACTAGGAATGAAAGTTAAGACATTTGTAGTAGTATAGCTTACCACTCGCACACTTCTACACAAAGAATGCTCACTTTTACAAGCTCCGTGCTCTCCCTCAGAATTATTGTTTTTTGGAAGAGGAAGATGGGCAAACGCAGTGAGTGGTGTGTGGAAAGTGAAAATGAAAGTATAAATAAGGATGAAGGAATAACAGAAAACATTCTTACCTCTATTTTCTCTCCCAGTACAGAGACTGTAATGGGCCAGAACTTCCTGAAAACAAGTCAGAAGACCAGTCAGTGTCAATTAAATGTGGCAAAGAACATAAATAAAGATCAATATGCATTTGATTACATGAGCAGAGACAGGAAAAAAAAGAGAGATGGCCAGCAAACTCAGCAGTCAAGTACAGGTTAAACACTGTTGAACTGGCACCCTCAGTTCCAGAGACTTTCTGGATTATCTGTTTTTTTGGACAAACAGATAACTTACCCATTACAAAGTACACCAATCTGTATTTACCGTGTTTTCCTTGCAGCTTTTCTTAAATAGAGGCAGAACAGTAGCCACCCTCCAGTCTTCCAGTGCCTCACAGTGGTTATTGATGAAACACATCTCAGCCAGATGATACAAAATTCTATGTTGATTTTTAAAGGGCTCTATTCTTTCTCGAGTTACTCTTTTGTCCTTAATATGCTTGTAGAATCTCTTTGGACTCCACTTTATCTGTCAACGCTATTCCATTTCCTCTTTTTACCTCCTTGATTCCACCAACACTTTAGTCACATGTCATGGCTTATTTCTCAAGAGAAGGGCAGATTTTGCCCCTTCTCCAGTTGGGCAATGTACATGTTGATTGAGATTTCGTTTCTGAACATATTTAATAAAATCCACCCCATCCAAACCCTTTGCACTATGGCAATCCCAGTCATTATTTGGAAAGTTAAAACGCCCCAGTATTAAACCCTCGTCAAGTCACAACAAACTGTTGGATGACAGATTTCTTATTTTTGTAACGCGAGATGCCTGATTTTTTTCCTTTTAGTTGAAGATGCCCAGTTTCATTATTACATTTCCCTGGGGATGGGACTGGAAAACGCTAAATGAAATTCTCACTATTATGTAGCATTAAAATGCCCAGTGCAAAAACATGGGCGCTTAACAGTGCAAGGCCAGTTGCCTGTAATACCAACCTTACCACAGATGTTGTCTTTATTTTCCATTTTCAATTTCAGATGTTCACCTATTTTTCATTTAAGATTTCATCACTTATTTAGGATCAGCTCTAACTTGATTCTCTCAAAATTGCAGCACGAGATGTTTGTATCAGACAATGCACCAAAAAAAAGTGTTGAACACCGACAGTGCAGCTTTGGAAACTGATATAC
Source organism: Raja brachyura (assembly GCA_963514005.1). Next base: position 40,939,567 of record OY740787.1, on the reverse strand, counting down.
AAAGTAACAATGGTGAGGAATGTGCAGAAAAATACTTGATGCCCTTCCAATGACTCAATTTTTTTAACCGCTCCGACTTTAATTACATATTCCAAATACAATTGCACCATTCTGAAAGAGTGCAGTATAAAAAAAATTCTCGTGTAACACTCACTGCTGCACTCCAAGGAAGCCCAGTAGTGCCAGGTCCGTTTGTTTGTTGAGTCGAAGCACACACTCCCAGTAAATGTCTTCTTCATGCTCATTGTCCAGAGCATAGAGTGTGAAGAGTGGAGGGTAGAGCCGCGGTAAGAGAACCGGAAGGAGCAGACTACAGCATGTGATCATTTGGGTCCTGCAAGGATGAAAAGAGTTAACTGACAAAACACATTAGACAGGATAAACCCACCATTTTTAATTACAAGTTACACTGGAAAGAAACAAACAAGCTGCCTGGGATGGAGAGGTAAAGAAGTGGAATGGCAGGTCTAAGGCTCAAGTGCACAATTGTGCAATGCTGAAAAGACAAAAAGAGACAAATTTACTCAGAATGGGGCTTTTGTTCCCATTGAGCATGCTGCAGATTTCTACTGTGAGATTTTCACAGAACTTGATCTCTTGATTAACTCCAATGACAAGCTTGGCTCATCATTGAAACATTACCAGCATCTCACTCCATGCTATTTTGCTGCTATAATTATCTTCACCAACGGAGTTTCTTCTGGCTCCTTTGATAGTCACAATTTGTCAAAATAAGGTAGGAAAACAATGTAGTCTAATAATAACCAGTCAATTGCAAAATGAGTACTTGCCCATTATCAGTGGAGTCCCCTTCCTCGATGCCGAGCTCTTTCTTATTATCCTTTACTGGGATCAGACTGCCCCCATCTGGGAGATCTGGAAAGAGAAATCTGAAAGAAAGCAGAACCACAAATCAACTATGCATTACACAAAAGAGACATAAGAGACAAGAGATGCTGGAATCTTGAGCAAAAGACAAACTGCTGGAGGAACTTAGTGGGCCTGGCAGCATTTGTGGAGGGAAATGGACAGAAATTTTGGACAGAACTCTTGCCTTACACAATTTTGTAACTTCTGAGCAGTTGAATCAATCGCAGATCCTAGCATCATTGAAAAGAGTTGTCCTTACCTGACCAGCTGAAAGATGCGGATTAGGTAGGATTTGATTTCGTTGACTGCTTGATGAAGTAACCGGCGGTTAGCACCGACTCCCACATAGGTCATTCTATACACCGCCACCAGTGTCTCCAGGAGATTCCCCAGTGGATGCAGAGGAGTGTCACATGCCTGTGAAAATCAGGGACGTGGATCAGTCTCATGCTCTTTCTGAACAACTGAAATTAAATGTCTGAATAAGAGGCAAGAGCTGGCATAGGCACAAAGGAATGATAACTGTAAAATGTGTATAGACTGCAAAGTTCTCAGCTCTCAACGAGGGATGGTGTGAAGGAAATAAATAGCAATCTGCACTCTGTGCAGCTACCAGCAGCAGATGCCTTTGGCAATGCTCTGAGAATTGGCTGCAAATCGATTCCACCATTCCAAAGGCAAGTTTGAAGCCTGACAATCATTTGGTGCTTACATAACAGCTGCACTGGTTCTACTAACATCACTCCAATATACTGCAGGTCCCACAAAATAGCTTTCAGTCTTCAGTGTCACATTTGGCTGTCCTGGGACTGCAACACATTGGGAAGCCACTTCATCCACAGCCTAATTTGACAAGTTCACCTCCAAGGAAGAGGGACATCTGTGCGTAGTCATGCAGAAAACTTCAATATTGACGAACACCAAAGTTTCCTAAATTTATACTGACCCAATCAGCATTACAGATTTACTGCCAGTGTCTCCTTAAACAGGTTCAGACTTAAAATGGAGTCTGAAATGCCATGAGAGAATCTTAACCCACTTATATCTCGTCAGGAATCAGACATCCTTTCTGCCCTTGATTTTCTTTCCCTCAAATCTTTTGGTGGCTAATTTACAATCAAGGCTGAATGTTCCCATATTTAGTCATCTCCAAAAATAAATACTGCAGATGCAAAAAGGTGGTCAGGAAGCATCTATGGAGGGAGGAACCGAATTAGATCAGTATTTTTCATGAGAAATCTGATGAAAGGATAATTCCTCTTCTCTTTATGGATGCAGCTTGACCTGCTGAATATTTCTAACATAAATCAACGAGGGAATCCTTGGGTGTTTATATCCTGTATATTATGCATTCAATCTTATTTTTTGTCAAATAACTACAGAAAAACAATCAAGCTTCAATACCTTTATTAAGTATTTCTTGATGGCCTCGTACTTCTCCAGTGTGATGGGGCCAACAATCTGTGGGATAATTTCCAAACTCTCCAGTATTTGTACATGAGATCGGCTCTGGAAATCAGGGCTAGATGAGGGTAGAGAAAAAAAAAAAAATGCTTAAGAATGTGTCATGTAGACAAAGATACAATTGGATTTTGGGTTATTACCAAGAACTTCAAGCTCCTCTTATTCGTTTCCAAAGCCCTCAACAGGCTTGCCCCCACCCATATCAAAAATCTTCTAACCAACCGTTCTACCTCCAGGCCCCTCAGGTCAGCCAACTTGGGGCTACTGACTATCCCGCTGTCTAGGTTTAAGCTGAGTGGTGACCGCGCTTTTGCGGTTGCAGCACCTAAACTGTGGAATAGCATCCCGCTCCTCATCAGAACTGCCCCCACCATCAACTGCTTGAGGTCATGACTCAAAACCTATTTCAACTCCCAAGTGTTTTTGAGCCCCTCTGATGGTGCACTGGAAACAGTTTATGTATGTATTGTTAGATCTGTCTACCGTTGTATGTATCAAATGAGTACCTGCACTGATGCAAAGCACTTTGGTCAACATGAGTTGTTTTTAAACGTGTTATACAAATAAATGTATTATTATTATCTGTTCTGGGGATATAAGCAATACAAATGAGGCCATCTTCAATGCCGATCATCAGTTACCTTGAAAGGAATCAAGATTCCCCATGTGGTAGGAGAACACTGTCACATGCAAGTCAGACAAGTAGAGGTGGCAATTCCCCTTCCTAAAGATTAGTAAACATTTGGGATTGTATGGTGATCTGCCAGCTCTAAATATAAACTTTGGGTGTTATCAGCCCATTAATGTCCAAATTTGCTGAGTATCTCAATTTGCACTGAAGATACAACTTTTGAGACCAAAAACATTAAACTGCTCAACTAGATTTAAAACAGCAGTGTTCATGTTCTTATGAGGAACCAAAGCATCTTGCAAAACATCAATTGTATTTGAAGTAAGAGTTACTTTTGGGGCATTTTGGAACCAATAGATACACACAGTAAGCCACAAAAAGTGACGCCGTAAATAATTACACTCGTATCAGGGGGTGATGGTTACAGTGACAGAGGGATGGCACAGGAGAGGAAACAAGACATGAGGCAATCAAGGGTTACACAAAAAGCTGGAGAAACTCAGCGGGTGCAGCAGCATCTAAGGAACGAAGGAGATAGACGACGTTTCGGGTCGAGACCCTTCTTCAGACTGGTCAGGGATCAGGGAAACGAGAGATATAAACAGTGATGTGGAGAGATAAGGAACAATGAGTGAAAGATATGCAAAAAAGTATTTTTTGCCTGTTCCAGGCCTGCTTCCTTTATCACCAATACTTTTTTGCATATCTTTCACTCATTGTTCCTTATCTCTCCACATCACTGTTTATATCTCTCGTTTCCCTGATCCCTGACCAGTCTGAAGAAGTGTCTCGACCCGAAACGTCGTCTATCTCCTTCGTTCCTTAGATGCTGCTGCACCCGCTGAGTTTCTCCAGCTTTTTGTGTAACCCTCGATTCTCCAGCATCTGCAGTTCCTTCTTTAAAACAATGAGGCAATCAAGAATGAGTAAAAAAGATGGCTGACGATGAAAGCATGCAGAGGATATGAGTAACGGGAGGTGAGGGCATGTCAAAAAACTTTCAGCTGTAGGTGCAACAAAGTTGGAAACAATTGGGGAACTTTCTACCACAGTCCTGAGTTCTACTCACATTTTAACTACTCCATCCACAATGGAGGCAATAATCAAGCTTAGTTTAGATATACAGCATGGAAACAGGCCCTTCAACCCACTGAGTTCATGCCAACTGTCGATCACCTGTCCACACTAGATCTATGTTATCCCATCTTCTCATCCACACTAGGAGCAATTTTTAGAGGCCAATAACCCCACAAACGCACACACATTTGGGAGGAAACTGGACCACCTGGAGGAAACCCATGCGGTTACAGGAAGAACGTGCAAACTCCAAACAGATAGTACCAGAGGTTAAGATTGCCCCAGGTCTCTGGCACAGGGGCAGCTGCTTTACCAATCATGTCATTGTGCCACCTCTTGGCCCCTCTCGGCTGTTGGTTCCTCTAGCAGCCAACACTCACCTGTCCTTGTGCTGTCGTTTGCTCGTGGTGAGACACACTGCGATGTTCTCCCAGGCCCTGAATACATCCCCATGCCCAACAGATTCACAGCCGAGCTGGCTCCAGCACTCATCAAACACAGCCTTCCATTTCTCTTCTGGGTCGACTGCCAGTTTACCCAGCTTCCTGCAATTACATCCACATGTCTCTTTGAGCAGCTGAATGAAATGGACCATAAGAATGAGATATCTCTAAAAAAAATAAACTGTTGTGTTCTCGGGTAAACATCGACCGCACTCAACAAACCAAGGATAGTAAAGGGCCTGGCCCAATTGGGGCTTCATTTACGCAACAGGCCGGTAGTGACTGACGCGCGACGGTCACACGCTTCATCATGCGTCTGAACAGCCATCTGGAGCGCGTGACATCATTTGAAGATGTCCTGGATCATGTTTTGGATCAAGACTCTTCAGTCTGAAGAAGGGTCTCGACCTGAAACGTCACCCATTGCTTCTCTCCAGAGATGCTGTCGGTCCTGCTGAGTTACACCTGCATTTTGTGTCCATCTACAATCGTCTTGGCCCCGCTCTGGGAGTAGAGGCCGATCCGGATCCGCAGCGGCCGTGAGCCCCAGGCCGAGTTCGGTGATCGTTTGCCTGCTTCTGCTGCTGTTGGAGGCGAGACGTTGCGTCTTGGGCCTGTCCCACTTTGGCCGTCAGTTATGCGCCAGGCCGGTGGCGCGCGAAGATTTCTTTCAGGACGAAGTCCACACTCCTCCACGCCATTCCACACTCCTCCACACCACTCCATGCGCCTGTCCCGCACTACCCATGCTCTAGCCAGGTCGTGTAAATGGCGTGCGAATGACAGCCAAGTGGGACAGGCCCTTAAGGCTCTATTAATCCAGCACATGAGCCTTTAATGTTGCCTGATTAGCAGATGTTATATTCACACCATAATTCATTTTTAATTCAGTAAAAAAATATCCATTTTCCAATGAACCTAATACATTTCAAGGGAGTGCAGGAACCAGGCCTTTGGTGAGAGGAACAGGAGCTTGGCAAGCACCACATGGGAGCTAGATGCCGAACCATGGGAATTTTTGTATCATCAGAGAATGGATTATCGGAGTTCTACTGCACAACCTTTTGCCAAAGCCAAGAACAGACATATGTAACATGGCTGTTTCATCCGACTCGAAAACCTAATTACAATTATTTAACATTACAAATCCACAATCTGCCAAATATTGGAAGATGATATCCAGAGATTCCACCTCTTTCAAAACTCTTGGACATAAATCATCAAGCTTTTGGAATTTATCAACCTTTAGGCTGACCAACATATCTGATAATGTTTCTGAGAGTATTTAGATACTGGATTCGGGACTGGAGAGGGAGCCACAAGGGAAGATACGTGTCTAGTCAATGGTTCAATGGCACTTTATTGTCACATGTCCCAAGGTATAGTGAAATGCTTTTTTGCATACAATTCAGTATCAGGGTGAGAAACAGGCCCTTCAACCCACCGAGTCTGCACTGAACAGCGGTCCCCGCACTAACACTATTGTACACACACTAGGGACAATTTAACATTTATATCAAGCCAATTAACCGTCAAACCTGTACGTCCCTGAAGTGTGGGAGGAAACCGAACATCTCAGAGAAAACTCATGCAGGTCACGGGGAGAACGTACAAACTCCATACAGACGAGCACCCGTACTCCGGATCAGATCCGGGTCTCTGGCAAATCAAGGTATTAGCTCTACCATTATGCCACCGTGCTACCCATTGACTGGTTCACTCCTGACACATTAGGACAAATTTACAGAGGCCAAGTAATCTATAAAGCCACATGTCTTTGGGATGCGAGAGGAAACCAGAGCACCTGGAGGGAAGTAATGCGGTCACAGAGAGAACATGCAAGCTGTGGGGCACCAATTCTACCAGCTGCGCAATCCTTCTTCAGGATGCAAACAGGAACACGAGACAGTAAACTAACAACAAGGTGCATTTGAAATACAACAAGCGCAAGGAAGTAGACTCTGATTTGACCCTCCTGCATTTCTCTGGTATCACATTGTCAACATATTGATCGGACATAGATTTTACTTTAAATTAGTAAACTTTAAAAGTCCCTTTAAGTGACTTCAAAGCTAGAGACAGAAAAGAGCAACTGTTGGGTATTGGGAACAAATAGAGAAACCACAAGAAAAGCTTAGCAAGTCTGGCAGCTGCTGTGGAAAGATTTTTAAAAAAAAATTTTGGCTCATCCACCTGTTGTCAGAATTGGGAAAGAGGGAGATAAAAGTTAGTTTTCAATATCAGAGAATGCAGGGTAGGGATGTGCAGAAGAGAGTTTCTGGGATAGAATGAGTATTTTGATTTACATTTAGCTCGGTGAATTGGGTTTAGCTTTGACTATGGAATTAGTAAATGGCTTTGGGATGTCCCAATGCCCATACAACTATTCTCCTTGTAAATTCCGTTTCAAAAATGAGAATAGTCTTTACCCCCTCCTGTCATTGTAAACGGACACGCTTGTTAATTGATTTCCTTACTTTACAGGAAGGACATGTTTTCAGTATCCGATTCCTAAAAGATATCAATCTATCTTTACTATTACTAAAACTCTCATCTTGTGCTTTTCTGGTTTGCGTTGTTTTTAAATTAGCACAAAAATGGTTCCCTATATCGCAAGGATTTATTCGTCACCTTACTCACCGTTCTCCTCCGCACCACGTTTTGTTCCGATCGGTGGAATATTACGAAGTTACGAAGGTTTAAAACATCGTGAGATTAGCAGGTTGGTCTTCTCGCCTGTCTGTCACCATGAAGGTAACGCCCCTTCCGGCACCCGGATGCGGGCCGAGTCCGTGAGCCTTGCTGATTGAGTCCACAAGCCGTGTGGGCAGAGAACAAGTGCGGGGAGAGAGCAGCGTGCGGGGAGAGAGCAGCGTGCGGGGAGAGAGCAGCGTGCGGGGAGAGAGCAGCGTGCGGGGAGAGAGCAGCACGATGAGCCGGGAGCTATTAAGTTGAAATGGAAGCCTCTGAGTGAAGTCGGAGTGAGACCGGAATATGCTGCGTGAGATAGGAAGCTGAAGTTGCGGGGTGAGCAGAGAGCGTCTGCCACACATGAAGGGGGGAGGGGAAAAGTGCTGGGGAATGAGGGGAAATGAACTGCGCAGTTAGGGGCAATGGGTGAGTGGTGGAATATTGCTTTTGGCGAACGGGTTGCCTTGGAGGAACAGGTGAGTGGTGGAATATCGCATTGGGGAATGGGTTGCGTTGGGGGGGGGGGGGGGGGGGGGGAACCAGGCCTCCCATGTAACTGGGACCTAACGGGTCCCACTTAGTCTAGTATATATTACTAAAAATCTTGTCTGTTTCTATGTCTGTGTATTTGTCTGTCTGTGTGGGCTGTGCTCCCAGAACTACGCCAAAACGGTACATGATAGCGCTACCATTGTCCTGGTGTGTGGTGTATCATGTTTTGTTCAGATTGATGGTATATTTTACAAGTTATTCACATTTTAAACTTTACAAAATCCAGTTTGAGAAAAATCACTTGAACTTGCACTGGCAGTTAGTAGGGTATGATGTCACAATGGGATCTCATTTACATAAACTGCCCATCAGCAGTGCTCCACCCCACAGTGACATCACAATGGGCTCTCAATTACATTTTTTAAAAATCAGTTTTCAAACAAACTGCCCATCAGCAGTGTTCCACACCACAATGACATCACAATGGGATCTCATTTACATTAAAAAAAAATCAGTTTTCAAAAACACAGCAGCTTCCACCTCTAAATGACGTCAAGGGGGGGTATGGAGGGGAGAGGGGTTATGGCGGGAGGGAGGTAGTGACTGAGGGTAGGGGAAAGGAGAGGGAGGGAGTAGGAGAGGGGAAAGAAGAGGGAGGGTGAAGAGGAGGGGGAGGGAGTGTTGGGGGATGAGGAGAAATGAGCTGCGCCTGCGCAGTTGGGGGCTATGGACGAGTGGTGGAATATTGCATTGGGGGAACGGGTTCTGTTGCGGGAAACGGGTAAGTGGTGGAATATTGCGTTGGGGGAACGGGGCTCTTAATTAAAAAAATTGCAAACTGCCTAGAACTCTCTGCAAAAAAAAGTGCTGGAGTAATTCAGTGGGTCAGGCAACATCTGTGGTGGGAATGGACGGTAACATTTTGGGTCAGAAGAAAGGTGCCGACTCAAACGTATGTTAGCCCATTCCCTCTACAGATGCTGCCTGACACACTGAGTTGCTTCAGCATTTTGTGTTTTGCTTAAGATTCCAGCATCTGCATCCCTGGTGTATTGAACTCTATTTGCTGCATCCATACAGGTCATAAAAGAATCGGGCGCAGCTTGCTGTTCCATATAACCTGACGCCATTATAATGCAAAATGTCTCTCCAACACAATACCACAGGAGCCCCTATCAGGAGTTGGCGCTCTGATGGGGTAGATGGAGTAAAAAAAATAAATGTAAAAGCCTCCAGGAAATGAGTTTTGCATTTGCACCACCATATAATAACTCTTGCCACCACAGGTCACATCTGCAGCCAGTCATATTGTTACTTATTGAGAACTGAGCAAGCACCAGTGGCCTGTTCTGGCACTTCTCGCAAAGTTTTAATTAACACGTTGCGTTACCATACCAGAGATGACTCCAGACACAGTTGCCAGCTGGACAATGCAAGTTTCTTCAAAACTGATATCACTTACAACACACGGGCTTTCTCTCCATCGTTGTCATATAAATTAGGTTTGAAGTATGTTCCGGCAACTTTAATCCCTGTTCCCCACTCTCCACTGAAAGTTCCTTCAACGTAGTCACCATTTGCCATGGTCAGAACTCCCTGTACGAAAAGAGCACTTAGTAAGTCAATTTTTTGGCTAGCAATCAAAGATTTGCAGGTGTAAATCAAAGTCTACCCCAGATATTCTTAGATCTAGGAAATGAGAAAATAAAACCATGGAGATACTGAAATTCTGTAAATAAAAACATACAGAAAATGCTGGAAACATACTGCAACATCTAGGAAAGAGGAGTAGAATTAAAACTTTAGGTTCAAGATCCTTTGTTTATCTCATCCGTAAAATGTAACCGTTTCCTTTTCCACAGTATTGCCTGACCTGCCAAGTGATCCATACTTTCTAGCTTTTATTTTTCAGATTCAGGCCTTGCTGGGCATTATAGGTCCCGAACCAATATTGCACTGCTTCTGTTCATATTCTGAATTAATATTTTAACTGAATAGGTCTTGTGGTTGAGAGACAAAAATCCCACCACCTGCCACAGAATTTAAAATGCACAAAGCAAAAGATTAACATTGAATTGGTTAAGTTTCATGAGCTGTCATCATCAGTGGAAGAACCGTCCCTCATTCCTCACCAATATTTATTTCTCAATCAATATCACTTTGACAATTTTTCTTGCCATTGCTGCATTGTGGTGTTGGGACATTTCTTGCAGTAAAACATTAACCTGGATTTGGCAGTGAAGTGTTTTGGAACAATGTGTAGGAAAGAACTGCAGATGCTGGTTTAAATCAAAGGTAGACACAAAATGCTGTAGTAACTCAGCGGGACTGAAGAAGGGTCTTGACCCGAAACGTCACCCATTCATTCTCTACAGAGTTGCTGCCTGTCCCACTGAGTTACTCCAGCATTTGTGTCTGTTTTGGAACAATCCTGGCTTTGAAATCCTTACTTTTCATTCTGGCACAGTCCAAAGCTCAAACGCCTCCAACTCACTGTGGTTCAAAATTACCCAAAGCCAGAACAGTGGCAAACTATCTTATTGAGTCTGTGGACTTTACCCAGTTTGCCAGCAAAGTTCATATTTGTGACCCAATCAAAATGAAGAGTGCAAACTGAAAGCACCACAGCAAAATCAGTAGAACAAATAAAACTATGGGGCTCCGCACATAGCCAGATCAATGGGAGGTTAGGAACATAGTGAATCTCATTTGGTTTGGGTCATCCGGCCTCACAAACCCGTTCCCATAGTTGTTGTAATCTGCATTCTAAAGCATTTTCTAATTCATGAACCTAATGGAGTTCCCTGCCATTATCCTTCAGCTGCTCAGTCAGTAACCCTATGTAAACACCGACCCCTTTACATCCACACCCATGGTTGATGGTTTTACCTTTCCATTTAAGATCCAGTCATCAGAGAACTCTCCTTCAAAGCTGGTATCATCCTCAGAGAGAAGGATGCCATTGCCCTGTGCAGGTGAAATAAGCATTAAATTATTGGTCAGCACTTAAGAGTCATAAAGTCATAGAGTGATACAGTGTGGAAACAGGCCCTTCAGCCCAGCTTCTCCACAATGGCCAACATGTCCCAGCTACACTAGACCCACCTGCCTGCGCTTGGTCCATATCCCTCCAAACGTGTCCAATCATGTACCTGTCTAACCGGTTGAAAAAAATGTACAGAGAAACCGACAAATCCTCATGAAACAAACACATGTCCATTTAGTCACACAGCACAGAAACAGGGCTCTTCCACCTACTCTGTCAATGCCGACCATGATGTCTAGCGATGATAATTAACTTTGCTTTGAGCCCATATCCCCTTTCCTATCCAAGTACCTGCCCAAACACCTTTTAAACGCTGCAATTGTAACTGGTTGTATTACTTTCTCTGACAGCTCATTCAAGTAAATCACCACCCTCTGAGTGGAAAATCACTCCTCACCAACTCATTAAAATTTCTCCTCGCTCACCTTAAACCTGCACCTTCTAGTTTCAGGCTCCACTGCCCTGGGGGAAAATAAAAGTATATCCTATCTGTGCCAAGTAGTAACACAGGTGCTGCTCAGGTGCAACTGGTTAACAATTCCAGAAAATGGAGCCAGAAAATGGAGCCAATGAACTGACTGACGGACTAACTATTGCTCGCTCATCCTGCAATGTGCGACTGTAGAATGATAGAATCTCATACCTTTGAGCCAGAGTGAAGGTTTACGCTTCATCTTCCCCTTTGTGCTTGTTTGCATCAAGAGGGCATGACAAAACAAGGGATCCATGGAGCAGCTCCAAACTTTTTGTACCACATGTCCCAAATGTTTACAATGAAGTAGCCCCACTCAAGATAACTGCTCCTTGGCTCAAGTGTGATCTGTACACCAATAGGACATTTTTGTGGCAAGACCAAAAGGTAGAATCATAGAATCGTAGTCTGAAGAAGGGTTTTGGCCCGAAACGTTGTCTATTTCCTTCGCTCCATTGATGCTGCTGCACCCGCTGAGTTTCTCCAGCACTTTTGTCTCCGGTAGAATCATAGGTCAAAGTTCAAAAACGTGAACGAATTCAATGGCTTAAAATCATGACGCAGCTGACTAAAGAGACATGCTGCTAACAAAATTACACAGAGTGCTGGAGTAACTTAGCAGGTCAGGCAGCATCTCTGGAGAATATGGATAGATCACTTTTTTAAGACCCTTCTTCAGACTGCCAACAAAGCTGAGTTGAGTTTGACCCAAGGTTCTATGCCACAAGCACAACTTCCTAAGAAAGCATTTTCAAATCTTGGACTAATTCCTCTCAAAAATGTAACCAACTTGGGCGTAACCATCCCAAAGGCAAAGTGGTACAGAGAAATTTCCACCCACCCCGTTCTGACAATGTTAAGGTTAATCACCCACCATGATTAAATCAGAATAAATTTTATATATTCTATATTTATTATATATTATATATTTTATATATATATATATATATATATATATATATATATGTGTATGTATGTATGTATGTATGTATCTATCTATCTATCTATCTATATATATCTTCATCAAAATTACAAATCTTTTCTTAGCTTTCTGTAGTCTTCTGAAATAAGTCCAGTATTTAATTTCTCCTTTTAACTGTAAATCGATCCTGAAAACACTAATTTTTGCAAATTAAAAAAAACTACTTTACACTTGCATCCCAATTCAAAAAACTTAAAATGCTGGCAAGTCGTTTTGTGATTTTATCTACTTGCACCCATTTTCAGGGAAGTATATATCCAGATCCAAAGGTCATTCCTCATCCAGACCTCATAGTGGGAGGTTTTATGTCTGTGGAAGTCCCTGCCTCAGAGGGCGGTGGAGGCAGGTTCTCTGGATGCTTTCAAGAGAGAGCTAGATAGGGCTCTTAAAAATAGCGGAGTCAGGGGATATGGGGAGAAGGCAGGAACGAGGTACTGATTGGGGATGATCAGCCATGATCACATTGAATGGCGGTGCTGGCACGAAGGGCCGAATGGCCTACTCCTGCACTTATTGTCTATATTTCCATGCTTTTCTTACACAATATATTGCTTCATGACTCCTTGCATGGCAACTGCCTCATCTTTGCTCATAACACATTCAAATTTATTTTACTAACTTAATTCTTACATTTGCCAATAACCCAAGGTCCAAAAAAAATCATGTATTTTAAGACAATTGGCCATGCATTATTACCCCTTTGTTGAGGGTCACAAAACTAGAATATTAAAATCTGTTCCCATGTCCACAGATGCTTCTTGATGTGCTGGGGCTAGCATATTGTTTTGCTTCTTTATCCCCTGATAATTATGGTACCACATAGCTTGAAAACTGAATTAAATATGATCATTACTGAGATAAAGGGTATTTTGTCCCAGGGTCTCAGAGTTTGGATGTCAACTTCAGCAGGAATGAATTGGACTGATGCAGACAAATACTCACTGCCATTTTGTTACTGCTGAAGGCGCCTTCATAGTACAGACCAAACTGAGTGACCACAACTCCATTGCCATGACGAGCATCATCCAACCACATGCCCATGTACTTCTCACCTCTGTAACAAGGGGAAGAACTGTTGTAAATTTGTTAATCGAGATTAAGGTTGAAGGCGTTTTGGCAAATTTACAAAAGGAGTTAAACAAAGGAACATATAGGTATATCAGCACATAAAAGAAGAAAGGAAGGTGCCTACTTGGTCAAGGACATCAAAAAGATCTATACATCAAAAATAAAGTAAACTAAATTAAAGGAGCAGGCAACACAGGATGAGCAAAAACAAACAAGGTTATCAGAATTAAATGATTTGTATCTAGATCCTCGTGCCAACATGCTGAAAACGTTTATGATACCAAGCAGACGTTCACAAAAAGTGGCCACATGCAAAACCGATAACTAACTGCAAGGATGCATTAATACTACCAATGGATTATCAATTACACTGTCTGTTATTCCAAATCAATGCAATTCCCAATAATTCTGGACATCTGCTGAGTAATATAATTGTCCTGCATACACATTGTCATGCAAAACAAAGTTGCAACTATAAACAGAATTTAGTGTGAGGCTGTAATCGCTGCCAAAGGTGTGTCAACGAAGTACTGAGTAAAGGGTCTGAATACATATGTAAATGTGGTATTTCAGTTTTTTTTTTAAATTACCTTGCAAAAATTTTAGCTTTTTTATTATGGGGTATTGTGTGTAGATTGATGATTTAAAAATAAAGAATTTAATCAATTTTAGCATAAGGCTGTAACATAACAAAATGTAGAAAAAGTGAAGGGGTCTGAATAATTTCTGAATGCACTGTAAGTGACTGAAAAAGGTTCCCCCCTATCTCCCCCCCCCCCCCCCCCCCACACACAAAACATACCAAGAGACGTCAAAAACATTCAAGACATACTTAAAATAATAAAAAGAGAGAAGAGGCAAGGCAGATGGCAGACGAGGCAGCCACCACCCGGTTTTTTCAGCTCTTCGTATCTCTTAGCAAGGTTTCAGTGCAAATGGACCCAAGAGGAAAGAGGGGATGGAGATGGTCAACATCATGCAAGAATAGTCATTAAGTGAGGGTTTTTTTTGAAGGATGGTAGAAGGTTGATGGCGGCCTTGAAAAGAGGACTAAAATGTCTACTGTTTACAATCTCTGCTGCCATGTCCAACAAATTGGAAATGCAGGTAGAATTTAAGAGCAAACATAGGATATTCTGGAAAATGAGTAAGGAGAGCATGTGAAGCGAGGGGTGGAATTTGAATAAATTGCTTGTTCTTCGAAGAATAGCAGAAAAAAGTTTTAATCTCAATACCATTTTATTGACAAAAAGATTCCACAATGTCCTTACTCATTGTAGTTGGTGAGAAAGGAAAAAACAAGGAAGAGGAGTTTAATGCTTTTGAATGTCATTTTGATGCAGACAGTAGTTTTGACAAAGGACATCAGATTTGAGATTGTAAAATCTATGGTTGATGGACAGCCAAATGATGAGTCTCAATGACTTGGCATATTTTACAACCGATTATGCATCTCAAAAAATGTTGTGATCCTTCGGTGCCTATGTTTGTACCAAGTCCTATTCTTTTTAATTATATCAAAAGCAGAATGTCACTGTGGTGCTAATCTGGATGGTATTTAATAAGCAATTCAACAAATTATTCATTTACAGAATCCTCTAACAGAGGTTTTTCTGTGTACCAAATATACTGAGACCAATACTGCACTATGGCCAAAGCATGCACAGAAGACAGGCTCAATTCTGATATTCTTCTTGCATCAATAAAGATATTTCTCCACACTCCAAGCATTATGTTTAAAAATCAATAGATTAATGGTAGCTGTGGAACTGTTCTCCCAGCAAGAACCATCTCCTTCACGGAACTGACATACTCCTCATGCAACACTTCCATGCTTGAAGCCAAGAACTGTTGCTATAATGGATCAACAATCAGTGCTGGGTGTCTAGTAAGCTGTACAGTCTCAAAGTATGCCAATAATTTAAAGCTTTCCCCATCATCACATACCAGTATCTTTCTCCACATTTTATTTAAAAAACATAGTTAAGCAGGAGTAAACACTCAGCTACTTATGCCTTCTCCACTGTAACATTATTTTCCTGCACTGTCACCTTTCCTCTCGATTCCTTAATTATTTAAAAATGATTAATTTTCAGTGACTGAACCTCCATAGTCCTCTTGAATGGAGAAGTTTAAAGATTCTCTGCCATCTGCCTGAAGAAAGGTTCTTTTCAACTCTGCCCTGAATGACTGACCCCTTATTTTAAAAATGCAGCTCCTAGTTCTAGACAATTCAGCTCAGGGGGACACTGGCCTCAAATCTACCCTGTAAAATTCCTTTCATGTTGCAATGAGATAATCTGTCATTTTGCCAAATTAGGGAGCCTAGGTCTGGTCTGTTTAATCTCTTCTCTTGCAACAAACATGTAATCATTGAATCAGTCTGGCGATCTTTTGTTACTCTCACTCAATTGCAAGTAAATTCTTCCATATGAAGCAAAACCAGAATATCATAAGGTCTTTACAGGGCTTAATGTAAAACCAGAGCAAGACATTACCACTCTTCTTCTGAATTCCTCATACTGTTTTTCCTTCCTAATTGTTCATTACACCTGCATGTTCAGTTTCAGTGATCCATTTCCAAAGAAACCTCGGTCCTTTAATCATCAATACTTTTCCACCTATCACTATTTAAAAAAGCCTTACTTTCTATTTTTGTCTACTGAAGTGGGTGACATTTTTCTACAATAATCCCAGTCCTCGACATATGTAAAAATTAGGTTAAACTATTCAACTCCTTCTGCACAGTTACTCAATAAGGTGACCTTTTTGTAGTACATCAGCAGACCTTTTCTGCATGAACTCCATATCCCTTTATTCGTTACCATGCGTTTTTTCCCTGCTCTCAATATTCCACTGGAGTTTCTGTTGGTTTCTTTTTTTTTATTTTTATTTTTTATTAAAATTCAACTTCTCATGTCCATCCACTGCGTTGATAAATTTTGACAGTCATCTTCTTCCGTTTTGGCCCCACTTTTTTTCCTGTTTGTTTAATCTGAAATTTCACTTGGGGAATTGTATGCCTTTTCTTTAACCCTTGTGGAAATGCAACCAGTCAGCACACAAAGTCTCTGCTTAGAACTTCTATTGATAATTTAATCAGCTAATCTTTGATTCCTAACTGCCCAGGCAAATTGTTCAATTAAATTATTGCACCTTTTGTCTACCCAGAAGTAGACAAGACAGTAATGTGGTTACACAAAAAGCTGGAGAAACTCAGCGGGTGCAGCAGCATCTAAGGAGTGAAGGAGATAGGCGACGTTTCGGGTCGAGACACTTCTTCAGTCTGAAGAAGGGTCTCGACCCGAAACGTCGCCTATCTCCTTCACTCCTTAGATGCTGCTGCACCCGCTGAGTTTCTCCAGCTTTTTGTGTAACCCTCGATTCTCCAGCATCTGCAGTTCCTTCTTTAACACAGTAATGTGGTTACCATTTCCCCAGATGCTCAAGTGGATTCACATATCCAACTGAAAGGCAATCTACAGTTTAAGAATAAAGGGTAGATCATTTTAGACTGAGATGAGGAAAAACTTTTTAATCCAAAGAGTTGTGAATCTGTGGAACTTTCTGCCACAGAAGGCAGTGGAGGCCAAATCACTGGATGTTTTCAAAAGGCAGTTAGATATAGCTCCTAGGGCTAACGAAATCAAGGGATATGGGGAGAAAGCAGGAATGGCGAATTTTGGATGATCAGCCATGGCTCTAAAAGCCGAATGGTCTACTAGTACCTGCACCTATTTTTTAAATGATTCCTTGACTCTTCGAGGGCAAGGTGAGGAATATTTATTGCCCATGAGGAAGGAAGCAGTAAGTAATTATAAGTTCTCTTAGTGATTTCAGGAATTTTCACCTCTCACATTTTAACTTGGTTTTCCATCATTTGTATTGGGACAAGTGTAGTTTACGCATCCCAAATAATATTTAAAAAAAAAAATTGTTAGCTCCTTACAATTCTGCTTTCTCATTTAATTCCACTGCTATTTCACTTACCCACAGCATATACCAGCCAGCACATTGTCCCCTTTTCTACTCCAAACTGCGAGCCAGAGATTCCAGCATTGATTCATGTGCATTCATTTCCCACAAAAGAAACAGTATATTTGATTGATGCAACCATGCACCCACTTCCTCCTTGTATTCTTACCACATTCCTTCTGAATACATTGTACCAAGAATCCTATCACTTTGTTGTTTCCCCGCTAGTAAAGATACCCCATTGGGAATAATCTACACGTTGCCTCCTTATGATATTGTAGAATCTCATAGTATTTTCAGAGCATTATGCTCTTTCCTTGGGAGCATTGTCCAATTTAGTCCCACAAATTAGATATTTTTTCACCATCCCACAGGATTAACCATTGAGGCTTACATCCAACTTTCTTTTGAAAGTTATTTTAGAATTTGATTTTCCAACTTTTTAAACAATTATTTGGTATCAGATCTAGTCTCCTCCCCCGAACCTGAACTATTTTACTTCCTACAAGATTGATTCTAACGTGGATGTTGATGCTCCTTATGTTTGCAGAAGTTTCTTCACCTGTTCATTGACATACTCAACACTGGCATCAGTCCATCGCAGATCAATGAATACCCTGACGTGTAGTTATTGAATCTTCCATCACCCTCTTTTTGACTGCAAAGGTCCTCAAGTTGAGGCTTCTATAGCACAGGCAGTCTCACTGGAATTAGCGATGGATACTAGTTAATGATTGTCAATCTCCTCATCAAGTACTCCCAAACTGTATTGCCTGATGTAGCTACTGACTACAAAGCGAGACAGAGGTAACATGGAGCCATACCATTCATGATAAAAATTCAAGCAACTGAAGCTAGTTTTTGTATGTAATTGCTAATTATTTAAGAATGGATCATAGACGTCATACCACATATACAGAATTTTTACTTTACACTCCCATTTCCAGTTGCTCTGGTTTCTGATTATTCCAAATCTCCACTTTAAAGCCTTCTTTCAGTTTGCATTCATTCCTTTAAGCAATTTGGCACTCTCTACACTTTTGTACCAAAAATATTTTAGTTAAATTCTGAAACTACATTTAAGCAGGTTCATTCAGTACCTGTCAAATCAAGGAAGTACTTGCAAATCTGCATTTTCTAAAACTTTCAAATGTTTCCCTCAAGGCATCCACAGGATAATAAATTATAGTGATCCATGTACAGTTAGTTAACATTGCAATAGACAATAGGTGCAGGAGTAGGCCATTCGGCCCTTTGAGCCAGCAACCCCATTCAATGTGATCATGGCTGATCATCCCTAATCAGTACCCTGGTCTTGCCTTCTCCCCATATCCCCCGACTCCGCTATTTTTAAGAGCCCTATCTAGCTCTCTCTTGAAAGTATCCAGAGAACCTGCCTCCACTGCCCTCCGAGGCAGAGAATTCCACAGACTCACAACTCTCTGTGTGAAAAAGTGTTTCCTCATCTGTGTTCTAAATGGCTTACCCCATATTCTTAAACTGTGGCCCCTGGTTCTGGACTCCCCCAACATCGGGAACATGTTTCCTGCCTCTAGCGTGTCCAAACCCTTTATAATCTTATGTTTCAATGAGATCCTCTCTCATCCTTCTAAATTCCAGAGTATACAAGCCCAGCCGCTCCATTCTCTCAGCATATGAAAGTCTTGCCATTCCCGGGAATTAACCTTGTAAACCTATGCTGCACTCCCTCAATAGCAAGAATGTCCTTCCTCAAATTAGGGGAGCAAAACTGCACACAATACTCCAGGTGTGGTCCTACTAGGGCCCTATAAAACTGCAGAAGGACCACTTTGTTCCTATACTCAACTCAATTGCCTTGTAGTTTCAGAGTCATGGTGCTGTGCAGGCCCTTTATATACACATCTATTTCAGTTTAGTCCTGCAGCAACAAAGGAAAGGGCCTGTCCCACTTGGGCGTCATTTGTGCGACATCATTTACGCGTCACGACGCGTCATGATGCGCGCATGGCATTCATTATGTGCGCGTGGTTGCGTAGGCAGTGACACGCGGCATCCCAGGATTTTGGGATTCACAAAATCTTCAAGCGCCACCTGTGTGATGCGCAAATGACGCCCAAGTGGGACAGGCCCTGAAGTGTGATGATTCAGGGCACCCAGTGGCCCCCATCCTAATGTCTGCACATACGTAACAGTCAAAGTCTTCCCCCATCTCGGATGAACAGAGCTGTTCCACTTCTCCTGGCTGGGAAACCGAACCAAACAGGGACCATTACTACCACAGACAAAGCATGAAAAAGTCTTGTAGTGTGCAAGTCTCCGGCAGTATTCCAGTTTTCAGAAGATTATACTCCATGTCCTCCCTCGAATGGCCCTTCCTGGCCCACTGGACGTTCATCAGATGTTCGTATTGTTCTCACCATCTCCTGGGCCACAGTAGTAGTTCATTTTACCGGACAATCATTTTTCGGGTTGTCAATGAGCACCTTTGCAGTCCAGGATTGGTGACTAGCATCACAAATCCAAAAGGATGAAGAAATCAAAGCTAGGACTTTATTCATTGGAGTGTAGGATTCAGAGGGGTAATCGTATAACAGTGTTCAAAATCATGATGGGAATAGATAGACTGAATGCAGAGTTTCTTTTCCCAGTTTAGGGGAATCAAGAATGAGAGGGCAAGAATGAGAAACGCATGTTTTAATGGGAACCTGAGCGGCAACATTTTCAGAGGGCGCTGAGTGTATGGGATGAGTGGCCAGAAGAGGTAGTTACTATAAGAGCTTGGATAGGTAAATAGAAAGGAAAGGTTTAGAGGGTTATGGACCACACACAGTTAAATGGGACTAGCTTAGAAGGGGAATCTTGGTCAGCATGGAGGAGTTGGGCCAAAAAGCTTGTCTTTATGTTGTAAGAATTTATGACTAAATCCTATTTCCACTTGTCCATTATGGGTCAGACCCAGGCCTTCATCCTTCTGAACCTTCTTTGTTTCATTGGCGAGAATTTGAGTTTATCTTTGCCCATCCTGGGTTACCGAGAGCATGATCCTCATCACCAACATGTCCAAGAAAAGTGTCCTGAATTCAATCAAGGATATTCCTGGTCATCTATGATTTTTACCAAGGCATTTGACTCCATAAAACCTCATGGAGTGCCCACCAAGACCAGGTATTGGAGCCCTGAAATTTCTGCAAGATGACACAAAGATCCAAATTTGACATCTTCCATAGCTGGACTTGGTCAAACAATGATCATCCTCTCCATGATCACCATGCAGCCGTCCTTCATCATCCATCCAAACAGATGATCCAGCACCTGATCTCAGCCTCCACAATCAACTTGATGGGAAACATCCACAAACCTTATTATTAAACTTAAAAATCACGAAGGACACCTACATCCTTCAGTTTGCTGCACAGGCTTTGAAAGTGACATTATTTCCCATCCATATTTCTCATGATTGACTTAATCGTTGAACAGAATGTCCTCAAGAAACATCCCCCAAGCCAGGTAAAAAGTCATCTTCCATTCCAGCAGAACCTATAACTTTTACCAGCATCAAATTAAGACCTTCTGGTGCTTCTATCAGGTGTTTCAAGTCTAATCCTGGGGATCAAATTGGAGGGTCTCTGGACTAACACCGTGAAATTGCATCCATCCGACTTGCCTTGCCTGCCCAATGCACAAGAATTGGATTCTTAAGATGCCTCACATGCCCAAGAATTGAATTCTCTTTCCCAGCTCCTCATGGGCCAATGAGCTAAAGTGGGCTAATAAAAGATATGCTCAAGGTGCCCTCAAGCAGAGGCATTTACACCAATGACAAAGAGAGCCATCTGTTAATTGTTCAACGTAGTACCTCCTGGTCCAAAAAACATGCACCATTGAGGCCCAACGACTCAATGCTAATGTAAAAATCTGGCAGTTCAGAAGGAAGGGGATGTACCCGAGGTGGCAAAACCTACCTCACCAAGCAACAACAGCCAACGAACAAATGCATCCAGAATCAGGCTTCTCAATCACGGGATTTGATGACTTTCCTCATTGAGGCAGTGAGCCAGGAGAGGGAAAACTCCAAAGTTACATTCCTTGACCTGCGATAATAGTAGGCCCATTTTAAACAGGCTGTCATTTAGAGAACTTTTAGTCGGCCCATCACGCTCATGAAGAGGATAACCGGATCACACATTCATTTCTAATTACATCTATATTGAATGACAGGCTCACATTCACTTCTCGACCTCAGTGGCAAAATGGTGGCTTTGGTGAGTCTGCATATTTAACCTGACAAGACGAATGGAGGCGAGGCAGGCTGATGCCAAGGTTGACGTGAATGGAATTGGGCAGGTGGGTTCAGATCTGCGGTTACTACATGAGATTCTGGCTTCACAGCAGTGCCAGGACCCATATCACAGTATGAAGAGCCAAGCTTCTTAGCTTAACTGTTAGTTTTCAGCCAGGAAGGGCCATTAGATATGGTGCCATGCAAGGGTGAGGTGTTCCATGCATGGGGGAAGAGGAGAAGGGTGCAGGCAGATTGTGGCTGGGCTCACCCGGTGCCTCCCGCTGGCTGGTCACAGAACTGCACTGATGACGGCACCCGAGACGTCCATGGCCAGGACCATCCCACCCTCCTGGTGGAAGCAGGACACGTGGCGGCGGGTGTCCTGCAAGGGGGACAAGAACAGTCAGAAATGTGGGCAGGAAACAAAGCACAAAGAATGGATTCCTGCCATATCCCCCAGTTCTTGCCCTCCTGGTCAAAGTCATGACGGGGTGGGGGCGGGGAAACAGGATGGATATTTCAGCTTCCATCCACCTCCCACCTGCAAACCCAGAATGAGAATGAAGGAATTTGCCACAGATTTGTTGCAAGACAGATTCTATCCACATGAAACACAACAAATATACACCAATCAGGAACAGTTTACTTAACCACCCCTGCCTACCAACTATTTATTGTGATCAAAACTAATGCTGTCATATGGATCAGAATTAAAACAAGGGTCTTTGCGCACAGGTTGTCCTTGATAGAAAACTCAGGACTTTATTCACTAAGTATCCGGAACATTTTTACCACTCTTCAGACAGTTGTTTTGCAGTGACAATCTTTAGTGCAGATGCAGGCAGAGTCCAGGCAGAAAAAAAATGGGTCAGGAGAGTGTATTATAGGCATCCTATGACTCGTTTGGAACTGATTGCATTGAACAAAGAGAGCAAAGTGACAGTGTTCCCAAGAGAACAGGAGAGATGCAGAAGTAGCTTAGGCATTGGTGAAGCAGGAACATGGCCAATAGGCAGGTCAATGGCTGCAGTTATTTGAGGATACCAAAAAGGACCAAATCTCCAGGTTATGAAAAAATTGGTTAAAATAACAAATATAAGCTCCCCGTAATAAAGGAGATATAGTCACACCGAGTCATTCAGTGTGGCATTAAAATAAACCAAAGGTTTGATTCGCTGCTAGTTTATTTGGAAATTTTGTAGGTGGGGTTGGAAAATCACCTCACAACTCTGAAGTGTTAAGAATTTAATCATCCACTTTACGTGGTGTTGCATTGGGGAGCTTGGAGAAAATTGATGCTGAAAGAAAAGGATCAAATATGTTTGATGTCCCTTCTTTACATGTAGAAACTGGATATTTCTCAATGGACTTCACACGATTGGCTTTGTATTTTTCCCCACAACAACAAAAATACCAAAAGCTTGGTAAAATTGACGGATCTAATGACTTGTATTCAGAAACAATGGGCCAAAGAGCTTCATAATGCCTCCTGAATTTTCAGAAAGAAATACAAGTACCACACAAATATAGATATCCAGAGCTGTATAAACACCGACTCGGATAACACTCCCTTCACTCTTACATGCACTGCTTCTGGTCATACACTCTTCAAGATACCCAAATCTCTTCATTTTACCGCAGAATCAGAAGGTCAAGGATTCAAGTTTTACTTCTGAAACTTTTTAAGCACAGTATAGTACTAAGGAAGTGGTGCCCTAAGCAGCACTCAACTGTCAAAGGATACCAACTATAAACCATTTACATTAGATCATTAACATTGGTACAGATCACTTCATTGTCATATCCTTGTTTTTGGATGTTATCTACATGCACATCACCTCCTGTGGTCCTTGCTGGAGAGCATGATTGGATGCCTCATGGTTGTAAAATACTGTCTAATTGGTGACTAATTTGTTTCCACCAATTAGATAGTATTTTACAGCCATGAGAAACCTTCAAAGGGAAATAGATAAATATCTAAAGAAAATACTTCAGGGATATGAAGTACTAGACAGAGTGGATTGCATTTCAAAGCTGACACTGATTCAGTGTCAAATATATACTATATTTACACTTCTACTCTTCAATTCTATGAAAGCTGCAAAATAATTGCATTCTCTGCTCAAATAACATTATGTAATTTTAGGAAAATAAATGGTCACAGAGCTTTTCTTCGACTCGATGTTGAATTGAATCTTCATTGCATTGTGTTTTTGGTGTTTAATAATATTTCACTCACATCATTATACTTAAGAGTACTTAATTAACTTAGTAACAACCCAGGCATGTCCATGAAAGATGTCAATAAATGAAATTCCCTTTCAGCAATATTTTCTACAACTAAATAGCAACCTATTCATTTATTATCCTTTCCTTTCTGGAACAAAGTAATGGAATATTGCACAGACAAAAATTCTATTCCACTTCTGTGTGAACTATTAATCTACATCATTTAACAGTATTTATCCAGAAACTCCATGCATACTAAGTGACACACTGTAATATTGTTAATGTGTTGGAATTGACCCATCACATCAGAATTCATCGTAGCCAACTACATGTAGCATACCATCACATACAGTGCATTCAGAAAGTATTCAGACCCCTTCACTTTTCCACAATTTGTTACGTTAGAGTCTTATTTTTAGAAGGATTAAATTCATTTTTTAATCATTCTAAACACAATACCCCAGAATGAAGAAGCAAAAACAGGTGTTTAGAAATTTTTGCAAAGTAATTAAAAATAAATAACTGAAATATCACATTTACTTCAGTATTCATACCCTTTACTCAGTACTTTGTTGAGGCACCTTTGGCAGCGATTACAGCCTCAAGTCTTCTTGGGTATGACGCTACAAGCTTGGTGCACAGCTATTTTCAGATCCCTCCAGAGATGTTCGATCGGGCTCTGGCTGGGCCACTCAAGGACATTCACAGACTTGTCACAAAGACACTCCTGCGTTGTCTTGGCTGTGTGCTTTGGGTCGTTGTCCTGATGGAAGGTGAACTTCCACTCAAGTCAGAGGTCCAAAAGGCTCTAGAGCAGGTTTTCATCAAGGATCTCTCTATACTTTGCTCCGTTCATATTTCCCTCAATCCCGACTAGTCTCCCAGTTCCTGCCGTTGAAAAACATCCCCACAGCATGATGCTGCCACCACCATGCTTCACCGTAGGTATGGTATTGGCTAGGTGAGGAGCAGTGCCTGGTTTCCTCCAGACGTGACGCTTGGCATTCAGGCCAAAGAGTTCAATCTTGATTTCATCAGACCAGAGAATTTTGTTTCTCATGGCTTGAGAGTCCTTTGGGTGCTTTTTGGCAAACTCCAAGCGGGCTGTCATGTGCCTTTTACTGAGGAGTGGCTTCCATCTGGCCACTCTACCACTCTACCAATGGCCTAATTGGTGGAGTGCTGCAGATATAGTTGGCCTTCTGGTTCTCCCATCTCCACAGAGGAACTCTGGAGCTCTGTCAGAGTGACCATCGGGTTCTTAGTCAACTCCCTGACCAAGGCCCTTCTCCACCGATTGCTCAGTTTGGCCGGGCGGCCAGCTCTTTGAAGAGTCCTGGTGGTTCCAAAGTTCTTCCATTTAAGAATGACGGAGGCCACTGCGCTCTTCGGGACCTGCAATACTGCAGAAATTGTTTTATACCCTTCCGCAGATCTGTGTCTCGACACAATCCTGTCTCGGAGGTCTATGGACAATTCCTTCATCTTCATGGCTTGGTTTTTGCTCTGACATGCACCGTCAACTGTGGGACAGGTGTGTGCCTTTCCATATCATGTCCAATCAATTTAATTTACCACTGGTGGATTCCAATCAAGTTGCAGAAACATCTCAAGGACAATCAATGGAAACAGGATGAAACTAAGCTCAATTTTGAGTGTCATAGCAAAGGGTCTGAATACTTGTAAATGTGATATTTCAGTTATTTATTTTGACTTTGCAAAATTTCTCAACACCTGTTTTTGCTTCTTCATTCTGGGGTATTGTGTGTAGATTGATGGTTTTAAAAAAAGAAATTAATCCATTAAAAAATAAGGCTTTAACATAACAAAATGTGGAAAAAGTGAAGGGGTCTGAATACTTTCGAATGCACTGTATTAAGGAGTCTCACCTCATCTTCTACTCCTAAGGTTGGGGTTAGAAGTTAAGCGTGGGTTCAGTCGGGCTTGTAGCAGAGTTTTGTGGACGTTTATTTTAGTTTAGAGATACAGCGTGGAAAGAAACCGTTCAGTGAGTCTGCGTCGACCAGCGATCCCCGCACATTAACACTATCCTACACATTCTAGGGACAATTTTTTTTTACGCATACGCCAAGCTAATTAACTTACATATCTGTATGTCTTTGGAGTGTGGGAGGAAACCAAAGATCTCGGAGAAAACCCACACAGTCATGGGGAGAACGTACAAACTCTGTAACGATAGCACCCATAGTCGGGATCAAGCCCGGGTCTCTGGTGCTGCAAGTGCTGTAAGGCAGCAACTCTACTGCTGCGCCACTGTGCCGGGTGTAAAGTGATAGGAGTCATTTACTGATGGGAATGGACTCCAGGGAGCTAGGAAGCATGGGGGGTGGTAAAATTGTAGTCTTTGTTAGATAGGTGGTGTTTGGAGGACATCAAATAGGGGTACGCAGCAGGCTGATGAGTTCACTGAGTTGAGCAGCTTTAGGGACCCCAAAGATTGAGGCTTGCAGCAACACCGGTTCAGCACTGGATCCAGGCAACATCGTTCCAGGAGTGCTCAAGATGGGCACCTGATCTTGGCGCTCCTGCATCCAGACAGATATAATCACTCGTGTCTCCGACACAGAAATCACAATGGGGATGAAAGTCAACTCACAAGACGAAGTACCTGCTCGAATTTCACAATTAGTGCCACTTGATCACAAACATAGTTTGTCAATTTTCCATCACTTGGGGCTGAAAAATATTCCACGCCCAACCATCCAATTGCCAGGCACGTACAAGAAACTAAGCGTGGTAGTGACACTGTAATGTTGCATGTTGCAGCTGACTGCAGTCACATTATTTGGTCAATATTACATTATCGATTGTGGAAGCAAGCTCACACAAATTGGCAGCTGCATGTCCTGCAGTTCAATAAAACTAATAGTAGTATTGCTTTGACTGGAAAGCACTTAGGGATGTTCTCAAAGGGAGGTGTACGGTGCTATATGAATGCATCTCTAACATTTACAAAACCGCCACCGTGACCGAGCTTTTTTTTAAATCACCCTTTAAACTATCTCCTTTGGCTTGATATTCATTTGGTCTGATTCTACACGTGAAGCATTGGGTTACATTTAGTAACATTAAATGCATTACATTAAATATATTCGTTAAAGCTGCACAACACATGTTTGAATAATAATGTTTTCTCTTTAAAAATAAAGAGTGCATGGTGTGTTCAAAGGAATATGCACAATGGAACAATCAACTATCCTTATGCGAAGGATAGTTCATGTTTTTTTTTGCAATTTCGAAAGGCACAGAGGACATGTTACAGATCAAGAATTGCAAGGACATGTTACAGATCAAGTTGCAAATTTGGCAGCACATAGCACACATAAAACAGCCAGAAGCCAGACATTACCTCCCATATTTCTCTCCTCGGATTAACAAAGCTCTATTGTATCGTTCTATCATGTCGTATAAATTACAAATAGTGCTCTTTGATTCCCATGGAAGGAGATCATGTTGCAAAAATAAATCCATTACCTTGTGATATCATCAAATACTCCATAGCCCATTTTCTTGTCTTGTGCCCACTGGCCAATGAACATACTGGGACGAGATGATGTGAGTTTGCCACTTCGGAGCAACCCATGCCCATGACGCATGTTATCTTGAAAACTGCCCTCATACACCTCTCCTGTGGCACATCTGTGAGGACAGTGGGTGAGAGGTCAAGATAGCCAGGAATAGAAGAGCAGAAACTAATCATTCAGCTATCACAGAAAACCAGTATTGGACATTGGTAAAACACCATGCTTGATATGAGATAAACCATCACCTACTTTTAGAACTTTCAGGCCCTTGTTCTGTTTGGGATATTCGATGAAAATGCTCAAATCAACAGGTCCGATTCAGATTCAGATTCAATTTTAATTGTCATTGTCAGTGTACAGTACAGAGACAACGAAATGCATTTAGCATCTCCCTGGAAGAGCGACACAGCAAATGATTTGAATAAATAATAATAAGTGTCCGGGGTGGGGGGGGGGGGGGGGTGATTGGCAGTCACCGAGGTACGTTGTTGAGTAGCGTGACAGCCGCCGGAAAGAAGCTGTTCCTGGACCTGCTGGTTCGGCAACGGAGAGACCTGTAGCGCCTCCCGGATGGTAGGAGGGTAAACAGTCCATGGTTGGGGTGAGAGAGGTCCTTGGCGATGCTGAGCGCCCTCCGCAGACAACGCTTGCTTTGGACAGACTCAATGGAGGGGAGCGAGGAAACGGTGATGCGTTGGGTAATTTTCACCACCCTCTGCAATGCCTTCCGGTCGGAGACAAAGCAGTTGCCATACCAAACTTTGATGCAGTTGGTAAGGATGCTCTCGATGGTGCAGCGGTAGAAGTTCACCAGGATCTGAGGAGACAGATGGACCTTCTTCAGTCTCCTCAGGAAGAAGAGACGCTGGTGAGCCTTCTTGATCAGAGTTGAGGTATTGTGGGTCCAAGAGAGGTCGTCGGAGAGGTTGACTCCCAGGAACCTGAAGCTAGAAACACGTTCCACCTCCGTACCGTTAATGTGGATGGGGGTGTGCGTGCCGCCCCTGGACTTCCTGAAGTCTACAATGAGCTCCTTGGTCTTCTTGGAGTTAAGGGCCAGGTTGTTGTCAGCGCACGATGCTGCTAAGTGCTGGACCTCCTCCCTGTAGGCCGACTCATCGTTGTTGCTGATGAGGCCAATCACCGTGAACATGAAGTTGCTGAATATTTTTTTTAAAAGCTTATGACTAAATGAATTTGTTTTCTCTGTAAACACGGAGTCAACGATAGAACAAGGAACTCCAATCATTCTAATTCAGTATAGCAGGAATATCTCATTCAGCTCAAACCAACAGGACCATTTATTCTGTCTATAGCTGATCTGCATCCAATCTTCATCCCTTGTTGCCAACTAGAAATCTGACCAATTGCAAAATAGCATTTAATTTATTAAGGAACTAATAGTCTTTTGGTTGCAGAGGATCCCAAACACTGGCAGCTCAGCCCAATTTCTCTATTCATCTGTTAATCTCTGTTAGACAGCTTGGAAACAGGCCCTTTGGTTCAACTTGCCGATGCCAACCAACATGCCCCCATCAACACCAGTCCCACCTGCCTGCATTTGGCCCATATCCTTCTAAACCGATCCTATCCCTCTGGTAGAGCCCCCTAAAGACTGTGCATTTGCCCAATCCATTCCCCTCATTATTTTGTACACCTCTATAAGCTTATCCCTCATCCTCCTGCACTCCAAGGAGTAAAATCCTAGCCTTCATAACCTCTCTACTAATGCCTCCACAATCTCAACAGCTACGTCTGGTCAGCCCACACCTAAAGCACTTTATGCATGGTTGTTTGTGAAGATAGTAATCTAAAATTTCCACAACACCTTTTTCTAAAACCTATCAATGCTGGCTTCTCAGCCATCTATACATAACTAAAACTCCGATCTTGTTATCTTCCAGTTTGGCAGTCTTTCTATTTGGGCAAAAGCGGTTCGCGATAGCGCTACGGATTTCCACCAGTTCACTCCCCATTCTCGTGTGCTGCGAGTGTACCTAGTTTCCTTCCGATCGGTTGAATTTCGTAAAAGTCAGCGAGGTTTAAAAATCTGAAAAACCGCGCGAGCGCAGATTGATCTCTTCTGCCAGTCAGCACTGTTCAGATTAGTCTCTTCCCCGTCACTCCCTGGGACGGTCCGCCCCTTCCTGCGCCATCGGGTCTTTACTGGAGTTGAGGATGGCCGACGGAGGTTTCCAACCTGACACAATTTTCGGAGGGACCCGAAGCAATCCAGCCCCAAGCAGCCCACCGTCGGAGACCCAACCCAGCCCAGCCGCCCCCTAGCCCCCCCCCCCCCCACAACCCCCTCCACACCCACCCCTCCCCCCACCCACACCTCCTACCCACCTCCCTCCCCCACACCCCCATCCCCCCTACACCTCCCTGTCCACACACCCTTCCTCCCCTCCAACCCCACACCACCCCCGCCACCCACACATGAAGAGGGGGAGGGAGTGCCGTTGATATGGGGAAATGAGCCGCACCTGTGCAGTTAGGGGCTATAGGTGCGTGGTGGAATATTGCATTTGGGGAACGGGTTGCGTTGGGGGAACGGGCGAGTAGTGGAATGTTGCTTTGGGGTTTGGGTTGTGTTGGTGGACCAGGCCTCCCCTGTGACTCCCACTTAGTCTAGTTTGGAATTAAAATTTACTCTCAAACATATTAATTTCTCTAATATTACATTTGTTCTGAATGCCAATTACTTCTGACTCCTCACTCTCTCTGGAGCTGCTGTTCTCCACTGTTTGTACGACGACAAATGCAAAACATTTGTTTAACTTCCCTGCCACTTCCTTTTTGCCTAATATAGTTTTGCATTCTCAGTCTGGGAAAGATCCACACTAACGTATAATATTTATAGAAGCTTTTACAGTTTTATGTTCTTGCTAAATTCTAATTTTTACTTTCCACACCCTCCTTTGCTAAATATGGAAAATTTCCAAACCTTCTGGCGTACTGCATCATTTGACAATATGATAAGCCTATCCCTTTCATCCAAAATTCCCTTTAACGTCACTTGATAGGTACACAGGTCATTTTTCCAGGTGAATTTTCATGTCTTGAGACGGGATGTGATTTTAACTATTATTTCTCCAAACATCAGTTATCACTTGTCTGGTTTATATTTTATTGCAATTTCCCAATCTACCACAGCTAATTCACATCTCACCTGAAGTTCTTTCACGACTTAGTTTAAAGCCACCGTTATCCAATTGCTAGGTCACGGATGACAGCTTGATTCAAGTGAAACCTGCCCCAGCAGAATACCCCCTCTTTCCCCAATGCTGGTGCAGGTGCTGTACCAATTGAAACCCATTTATTCCACAACAATATTTAAGCCAAAATTTCAATTGACCCTTTGTTCTTGGGTAGCAATCCAGAAATTATTACCTTTGAGGTTGTTTTTTAATTTGGACTTTAATTGTTCAAATGCCTTCAGTAGAGCCTTAGCTCCAGCTGAATCTTTGGCTCCTTCACCTTACAACAATTGTACCTTTCCCCTCCTGCCCTGACGAAGTGTCCTAATGTCTTTGGTCTTGGCATCATATAGGCAACATAGCCATTGGGATTATTCACACACTCTAACATTAATGTCGCTTACTACATGGCACACAATCACTGGAATATTTATATTTGCATCACACCTCAGTTCTTGCCCAGACAGGCTGCAAGAATGTAGTACCATTGTACAATTGCAAGACTGACATTTCCCTGCACACCCACAGCCTACTCGTTTGTAGTCACATCAACCTGTCTTTCTTGACTAACCAACACCACAGCACATAGTCTAAGGGACGAGACGGCCTCTTGGACTATGGTAGCCAGGTAACTGGTCACATTGAATCTTAGTAGTTTACGTCAGTTCCTATATGCACAAATGTAATACACTGGCACGTAATTAAGTTAATTCTGGCCCTTTATACTTGTTAACTATAATAAAAACAACTGAAGGCAGTAAAGAACTCAAACATGGGTAGACAAGGGCACTGGTTCTTTCCTCATCAGAGAGAGATGTCATGTAGCCAACAGCGATTGCCTTGGAGCCCTCATTAAAAGGAACTTTCCCCTACAAAGGGACCACTTTGCCGAGGATGAAGTCATCAATTTTGAATTAACCACAGGTTGACGATGGAAGTTTCAGTTGGAAAACTCAAAGTACACTCATTTTAATTACCTTATCAGAGGTATGCAAGGAGCCAACCAGATCGCATAGCAAATCCACTGGCAACCCAATGGATATTATGGACTTAAGCACCTCGCAAATAACAGACCAAGTGAGACCAAATTCATTGATAAACCAACTAAAATATCCAACCAGGCCCTTATCCCCTCCCACCTTGCTACAACAACCAACAGATTATTAAATCATACAATCCTCTCAACAACAAACATATCAAACAAGGCTCCAAAGACAATTTTTGGATGAAATGAGAAGCGAGCCTACTTGTAGATTCCATGGCCATGCATCTTGCCTTCTTTCCAATGGCCCTGATAGTGGTCATTTTTCTTGAGGGCTTTGCAGGGCACATTCAACTCTCCGTACCTGTTAAGGAAAATAAATCTATTTGGTATTTTGCCTCTATATCAAGACGTTTATCCCCAAAGTCGAGAGAATATTGTTCCATTTGCATTACCTACTTGTTCTATGGATCTTATAGACCCCACCCTCAACCACCTGCCACTCTATTGTAGTCATACTAAACCAACTCTTGCCTAACAACAACAGTATCATCAATCTGGATACTCCTAGAGTAGGAATGTCATTTCTTGGATTAGGTAAAGTCTGGCTCAATCCATGGAATGTGTGACAAGTAAAATGGATGAAGGGGAGCCAGTGGATGTACTGTATCTAGACTTTCAGAAAGCCTTCGATAAGGTCCCACACGGGAGACTGGTGACTTAAATTAGAGCACATGGTATTGGGGGTAGCGTGTTGGATAGAAAATTGGTTGGCAGACAGGAAGCAAAGAGTAGGAGTGAACGGGTCCTTTTCAGAATGGCAGGCAATAGCGAGTGGAATGCCGCAAGGCTTGGTGTTGGGGCCGCAACTGTTTACCATATAAATTAATGATTTGGAAGAGGGAATTAGGAGCAACACTAGCAAGTTTGCAGAAGACACAAAGCTAGATGGCAGTGGAGTGGACTGTGAAGAGGATGTTAGGAGGTTGCAGGGTGACCTGGACAGGTTGAGTGAGTGGGCAGATGCGTGGCAGATGCAGTATAATATAGATAAATGTGAGGTTATCCACTTTGGCGGCAAAAACAAGGGGGCAGATTATTATCTCAATTGGGTTAGGTTAGGCAAGGGGGAGGTGCAGCGAGACCTGGGTGTCCTTGCACACCAGTCACTGAAAGTTGGCGTGCAGATACAGCAGGCATTGAAGTAAGCTAATGGAACGTTGGCCTTCATAACAAGAGGATTTCAGTATAGGAGTAAAAGGTTCTTCTGCAGTTGTATAGGGCTCTGGTAAGACCACATCTGGAGTATTGTGTACAGTTTCAGTCTGCTAATTTGAGGAAGGACATCCTTGCGATTGAGGCAGTGCAGCGTAGGTTCACGAGATTGATCCCTGGGATGGCAGGACTGTCATATTAGGAAAGATTAAAAAGACTAGGCTTGTATTCACTGGAGTTTAGAAGGATGAAGGGGAAAATCTTATAGAAACATATAAAATTATAAAAGGACTGGACAAGCTAGATGCAGGAAAAATGTTCCCAATGTTGGGCGAGTCCAGAACCAGGGGCCACAGTCTTAGAAAAAAGGGGAGGCCATTTAAGACCGAGGTGAGAAAAAACGTTTTCACCCAGAGATTTGTGAATTTGTGGAATTCCCTGCCACAGAGGGCAGTGGAGGCCAAATCACTGGATGGATTTAAGAGAGAGTTAGATAGAGCTCTAGGAGCTAGTGGAGTCAAGGGATATGGGGAGAAGGCAGGCACGGGTTATTGATTTGGGACGATCAGCCATGATCACAATGAATGGCGGTGCTGGTTCGAAGGGCTGAATGGCCACCTCCTTCACCTATTTTCTATGTTTCTATGTCACGTACCATACATTCCTCAGAGGTATTAACAAGCCAGCCCTGGTTAAAAGAGCACAAATTAAAGTAAAAATTGCAAATGCTGCACATTTAAAAGAAAAACAACAAATGCTAGAAATATTCAGCAGGTCAGGTTGCACGTGTGGACAGAGTAATAGAGTTAGAACTGGAAAGGAGACAAAAGATGTTTGTTAAACTGCAGAGAAGGCAGGCAATGAGGCAACTACACCAGCAATGGCAAATAATAAAATTGCCCAGGATGGCATGGATAATTTCAAATTAGTGCCATCTGAGGGGAAAGAGGATTTTAGTGTAATACTTCATTCAGAGAACTGTTCCTCATACTGTAATTGGCTCCCTCAGTACTACACTGAAACTGGAGTTGCAGTTCTGGGATGTAATTCCTTTGGTGTGTTGCCAGATGAGCACTGTTAACTTTACTCAGAGGATCACACACAATTTTATTGATAATCTTTTAATACTTACCCATCTTCTAAACCATTTTTGAAATCACCAGAATATGATCTCCCATTGGGCCACCGCAATATGCCCCTGCAATTGATGAAACGGATAGAAGATAAAGTCATGGTCATACAGTATGGAAACAGGCCCTATATTCATGATGAATAAGATGCCCCTTCCAAAATAGCCTTATTTGCTCACGGCTAGCATTTTACATTTATCCATGTAACTGTCCAAATTATTTTTTAAATGTTATGATACCTGTATCTATCACTTTCTCTGGCAGTTTGTTCCATATACCTCCAACCCCGTGTCAAAATGTTACCACTCAGGTTCTATTAAATCAATTCCCTCTCACTTTAAACCTATGCCCTCTAGTCCTTCATTTCCCCTAGCCTGGGGAAAAGACAGCATAGTGAAAATCAAGGTGAGGTCTCAGTCACAACAATTTCTTCCCCTCATAATTTCCAAAATTATTTTCTGCAAATTCGCCTGAAACCAAATTTGGATCTTTCCAAATTGTTCGTCAGGACTGCTGGAACAATACACTTGCCAACAAACCCCCTCATTGTTTCCTAACCTTGCCCACTATGTGAGCCTGTGCAATACACAGTAACACTGCAGTATGTGCATGTGCCACATTGTTTGTGCATGCAGTTGTGTGCACATTGCACATCCATGAAAATCAATGCTATGTTTTAATACTAGGTTAACAGAACTGTGCTAATACTAACTTGCCATGTGGTTTTCCAGCCAACCAGCGACCTTCATAAGTTGCCTCCTTCAGCCGTGGGTCCTTATAGAAGGTGTAACTGGCAGTACGAGAAATGGGAGGCTCAACGCGCACAACGCCACCCAATCCAGCAGTCATGCTATCTGAAGCACCAATCAGAGCCTGATCCACTGCTTGGTTAATTGCTCTTAACCACTTTATCTGAAATGAGTGATAAACATTTTACCGTCCACCATTAAACATGACATATGCGAACCATTTTACTCTCCCGCTACATTGCCCGTGGCCACCTAGCCTTTCAAGTCTACATTTAAATAACATAAGGTGGCAGGAAATATGAGTATTTCTGCCCATTGAGCCCATTCTATAATTCATTATCAAAGATGACTTCTTTACCGTAGACCCATTTCAGCATTATCCTAATATCTCTTGTCAGGAGTGTTTAATTGTCATATGTACTAGAAACAATTAAATTCTTATTTGCTGTAGCATTACAGGCACATTAAATTCACAACTCAAATTAACATGCAGTAATTAATAATATGTTAAATTATCAGTAATACAAGGTAACATATTATAAAAGTGCAAACAAAGGTATGTAGCGCAACTTAAACAAAGTCCATAGAAGTTTAGTAAAGAGGTTGCATTCTAGTTAAGTTTGCATAGTGTCCTTCAAGAGCGAAATGATTGATGAGAATAAGCTATTTTTGAAAATGGAGGTTACTGTTCTCAGATTCCTGTATCTTCTTTCCCATGGAAGCAGCAAGATGAGTTTAATCAGGGTGTGTGGATCTTAGATTCCTTTTTGAGGCAGTGCTTCCTGCAGATTCCAGTGGTGGGGAGGTCAATATCTGTGATAGATTTGGCACTGACCACTACTTTCTGGATTCTTGGGCATTCAAGTTACCAATCCAAGCCATGATGCAAGCAGTCAGCATGCATTCTATCTACACCTGCATGTTGGATAGAGTATTCGGTGCCAATTTCCTTCATTTTTTAGAAATTTCGTTTCAGTTTTGAATGAGCACAATGACTAAATCGCCCCTGCAGTAGAGAATTCCTAAAGGTTCACAATCCTCCAAGTGAAAACACTTCTCTTCATCTCAGTCCAAAAAAAGGTCCTCCGTCTCTATCTGAAACTGTGTCCCCTTGTCCAAATCTGGGAAATAACACCCCAGCATCTAATCTATCCAGCTGTTAGATATTTAAATGAACAAGACGCAAGCTCGTTGAAATTCACAACATTTTTCAGGAAGAATTCAATTCCATTCTTCTTATTTTCTTTTACGGCAAGCCCTAGAACCAGTTCAGCAAATCTTCCCTGCACTCCTTCTTCAGAAAATACATTCTGTTCTTAGGTAAGGAGACCACAACTGTACACAATACTCCAGATGTAGTCCTATTAAGGATGATACAAGACTTCCTCACTCCTGTAGTTAAAATAAAGGCTAACATACCATTTGCCCTCCGAATTGTTTGCTGTACCTCATGCTTGCCTTTAGCTGATGTACAGGCACACGTTGATCTCTTTGAAAATGCTGCAGTAACCGAGCGGGTCAGGCGGCATCTCTGGAGAAAAGGAATAGGTGACGTTCGGGTCTGGAGCTTTCTTCAGACTCTCTTTGAACATCAGTGCTACCCAACCTCTCACCATGTAACAAATACTCTGCTTTTCTGTCATGTGGATCAAAGCTGTGACCTTACAATATTCCATATTTGTGACCATCAATTCCAAAACAGGCAATTGATTCACATGTTGAAATTATTAACTGCTACAAACCCTTTTGGTTAACTACTTCCCAAGAACACCAAAGCATTCACCACACTACACCCTCTTTCTGCACCAGGGAGTTCCAATGAAAGCGAGAGAAGTTCACTTTACCTTCTCCTGAGGCGATGCTGCAGTGAGAACAAACTGTTCTTCAGGTGTAGTTATCTTCAGGGCAGTACTACAGAAAAAGAAAACATAGCAGCTGAGGGCAACGGTATATTAATACAGAAAAGAGCTAGTGTGATAGATAGATGACCTTCACCAATAATTTCAAGGGATATTACCTATACGCATGGGAGTGAAAAACACGAAAGGTTCTGAACCAAAAAGAAGGAAACAACAACCCCTCTCACGTTCAGAAGGCAGTGAGAAATCGAGCACCTAATCAAAGAGAGAAGGGACCTGAGGAAACGGTGGAGGAAATCCTCACTGGAGGAAAGAGTGGGCATCAACTTCCTGCAAGCAGATCTAAAGGAACGCCTGGGAAGACTGCGGACAGCAGAAACCCTCAGAACTCGACGCAAGAAGGAGGGCAAGAACATCCTTCTACAAGGATCCCTTCAGATTTGTGAAAGGACTTTTCATAAAGGAAAAGAACGGGTCACTTAAGGTGTCAAAGAAGGAATTGGAGGACCACCTGCAATCAATGTACACAGACAACCAAAGATTTGAGCAGAGGGGGATACCTCCAGACATGCCACCCATTCCTCAACCAGAACACCAGTTGGACGACAGCCTCCCAAGGTGGAGCGAAGTCGAGAAAGCCGTAAGGAAGGCAAGGGCAGCTTCAGCTCCAGGACCAAACGGAGTTCCATACCGGCTGTACAACAATGCTCCAAATGTTCTACAGTTCCAATGGAGGCAAATGAAGACAGCATGGAAAAAGCAAACCATCCCAAAAGCATGCCGAAGAGCAAGGGGAGTGGTGATCCCCAAGGACAAAGATGCCTCAAACATCGACTAATTCTGGCAAATCAATCTCTTGAATGTTGAAGGGAAGATCTTCTTTAGCATTGTTGCTCAAAGGATGATAACCTACCTGAAACAGAACAACCTGATTGACACGTCGGTACAGACAGCTGGTATACCAGACTTCTCTGGATGCTTAGAACACACAAGTATGATATGGCATCAAATCCAGTCTGAAAAAAGGGAAGGAAGAGATCTGCACGTCTTATTCCTGGACCTAGCCAATGCTTTTGGATCTGTTCCCCATTCTCTCCTCTGGACAGCCTTCGAGTTCTTCCATGTGCCAAAGACCATTACAAACCTGGCCAGAAACTATTGCAATTCTGTATTACAACAACAGAATACACAACATCATGGCCATCACTGGAAGTGGGAATAAAGGCAGGTTGCACCATCTCCCCGCTAGCCTTCACCATGGCGATGGAAGTGATCATCCGAGCTTCCAAGTGGGTCGTAGGAGGAGAGCGGTTGCAGTCTGGACAGCGGCTACCTCCCATTCGCGCCTACATGGATGACATGACCACCCCGACCTCAACCACTGCATGTACCAAGCGCCTGCTGGAAAAGCTTCATGCGAACATAACATGGACCCAGATGAAGTTGAAACCCAGCAAATCCAGGAGCATATCCATCACCAGAGGAAAAATCGTAGATAAGCGATTCCACATTGATGAAACACCCATTTCGATGGTGTCAGAGCTGCCATTCAAGAGTTTAGGACGGTGGTACAATGCAAGCCTCAAAGACTCAGACCCGTGTGACCAACTGACGGGTAAAAACCATCAAAGGCCTGCTAGCATAGACAAGGCCTCGCTTCCTGGAAAGCTGAAAATGGGGTGCCTGCAGTTTGGATTGCTCCCCTGTCTGATGTGGCCTCTGACGATCTACGAGGTCCCCATCACCAAAGTCGAGAAGCTGGAGAGGACAGTCAGTTCAAGAAGTGGCTTGGACTCCAGCGTTGCCTCAGCAATATCGGCTTGTATGGATACAGCACTCTGGAACTGCCTGTCAGTAGCCTCACAGAAGAATACAAATGCACCAAAATGAGGCTGGACATGACCCTGACCGAGTCTCAGGATGATGCGGCTGCTCCCAGACTGGCAACTGGGAGGAGGTGGACCCCATCGGAGGCTGTACAGCATGCAAAATCTGCTCTCAGGCATGGAGACATTGTAGGACAGGTGCAGCAGGGAAGCGGCAGGATTGGACTCGGGACAAGTCGACCCACATGGCATAAGACAACTGCCGATTACCTTGGAAGGAAGAACTACCACCAATGCCTGGTTTCTCGAACACCACCCCTTTTGTAAAAGCAGGACAACTTCTAGAGAAGCCATTTGCAAGAAAGGAACCGACCCTCCTGAACACTGCCCGGGACTGGAAAATGCCGCTGATCTAGACCAGAAGCTCATCTTTCCACCAGAGATCATCACAACTAATCTCAGGCCGGACCTGATCTTGTGGTCCACCTTACAGAAGTCCCAGTAAATTGTGGAGTTAACTGTGCCTTAAGAGGCTGCAGTTGGTGAAGCACATGAATGCAAATGTCTGAAATGTTCAGACTTAACAGCCGAGGCAGAGCAACGCAGCTGGCGTACCCAGGTGCTCGCTGTAGAGGTTGGTTGTAGAGGATTTGTAGCCATGTCAACAACCAGACTCCCGAAGGGAATGGGAGTTCGAGGACAGGCCTTCCAGCAAGCCGTCAGGTCGCTGTCAGTGGCTGCCGAGCGAAGCAACAACTGGCTGTGGCTGAAGAGGAAGGACTCCAACTGGGCTGCAAAACGACCAGCAAGAGGGGTAAAACGGAGGGGAGCGCACCTGGGACACCTGGTGTTGCTGTTGAGGCCTCTGGAGGTGTTGTGGGCCTATCAACAAAACACCAAGGAAGGAGGGTGACCATCTGATGACCCCAATGAAGTCTTTACTCCCACCCCCACTCAAGATATTAAGATGCCAACTATAGTAGGGATTGCAATATCAAGTCCTATAAGCTCAACCATTCAGCACACATCTATTTCCTCTCCACTACTTTATGTAAACCAGCATCTGCAGTCCCTTGTGACTCCACTACTTCTTTACTACTCTATTTTCGGCAAATAACCAATGGGGGATGACTCTGTCCCCATTTACTACCTCAGAACCTCCCAGGCAGCATCACAGGCATCTATAATCAATCAAGATAAAAACAAGTTAAGGTGGAGGCTTGCATTCAATTCAGGAATGCCTTTCCAATACCAAAACATTTCAGAATGTCTCAAATGACTCTTACTGATTTGTAACGATGTACCATAGGAAGCATCATCTCTGGATGAATCACAGCTTGGTATTGCAACTGCTCTGCCCAAGTTCACAAGAAATTGCAGAGTTGTGGACGTAGCACAGTAGATTGCATAAACCATGGCTCCTCTCCTCTACCCCTGCCATTGATTATCTTCATACTGCCTCGGGAAAGCAATCAATATTATCAAGCACCATTTACAACCTAATCATTCCCATTTTACCCCTCGTAAAAGATTTAAAGCATGTACCACTAGATTCAAGGACAACAACTTCCCTGCAGACTCTTGATCAATCCTCTCATAAATTAAGAATGTAATCCAATCCACCTTGTATTTGGTGGATTGGACTGTATTGGAAAAGCCCAAACATTTTTTATCTGCTCTTTCTCTGTAGCTATAACACTATATTCTGCGTTATTTGATCGGATTCTTGCATGAATGATTTACCTGGATAGCACACAAAAAGTTTGTCATTGTATTGTAATAATTACACATGATAATAGCAAACCAATGCTAACAGATGCTCAAATTCTATTTGATTATATAACTTTTGAGGCAGAAACAAAACTGGCAAAGAGACCAGGAGAATATTTGAACAATTAATGGCAAAAAAAATCCGAAAATGTATTATGCAACCACTCCTGATAAAACTGTGCATTTATTACAAGGAAGTGCTTACTTATAGGGGATGCAATCACTTCTGATACTCACGGGTTACCAATTTCTTCACACTGGGGTTCTATCCAAAGAGTGGGAAGGGAAAATATATGGTGGGTTGAAAACTGAGCAAAAGGGAAAAAGAATGAGACTTCCATTAGTTAATGCACATGGAAAGCAAATAGCTCCAATTCAAGACAGATTGCTCCAATTCCAACCCTCTCACCTACAAATAGTCAATAGGATTTAGAAGAACAAATATGCCATGAGATGGCAGGCAGCTGCACGACTAATAGGGTTGTCATAGTAGGGGACCTTAACATGCCAATAGAGACTGGGACTACCATAGTTCCAAGGGGTTAGATGGGGTAGAATTTTGCAAATGTGTTCAGGAAAGTTTCCTTCGACAATACATAGAGAACACTACGAGGGCAAAGTTTGAGCATTTGTGAATTCACAAAATATGTGAATTTTAAGGGACCAGTGATCACAGTTCTATTAGATTTTAAAATAGTTGTGGATAAGGGAAGGGCAGGTCCACAAGATAAATCTTTAAATTGGAGCAGAGCTAATTTTGATGGTACAAGTCCACCACTGATTTTCAGGCACTCTTTATTCTAGCGCCTAGCCAAATTATCACGTTGCTCTACCAAAAGAGGTCATGGCTTCCAAGGAGTGGAATGGTCCACGTAGGCCAACGGAGGGGCCGAAATAATAGCCCCCAAAGTTGGCCTCGGAGGTCAGCTATGGGAACGGATCAGTCGGCTCCGGCCAGACCGAAGATCCAGATCCCCGTCCGTAGGGGGCAAATTCGATCCGTAGATCGAAAGTCTAGCCGTGGAAGTCCTGAGGAGGTCAACATTGGCCGCTTCACGTGGTCTAGGCACCACATCTTTGGGAGGATTTCAAGTGCGCTTTCGTAATTTTATCCGGATTAAAGGAGGTGCCGGACCATCAGTTGCCTAGAAAATCTGTGGTGGATCTACATTCGGCAGGAACTTGTTACAAGTTGTTTGGAGTAGATCGGATGAGTGGGGCGTTTTTATTTAACATTGACGGTGGGGGTGCCTGCAATGCGTTGTGCTACTCTTGTTCCGTTTCTGTCCTCACTCAACAACTTCTCCTTTTACTCCTCCCACTTCCACCAATCAAAGGCGCTCCAGCTATGCATGCCTCTTTGTAGGGTACGTTGGACAATCCCTGTTCCATGCCTACACTAGCCCTATCCCTGAACTCTATCTCCGCTACATTGACGACTGCATTGGGGCCAGCTCCTGCAGCCATGCAGAATTCATGGGCTTCATTAATTTCACTACCAATTTTCATCCTGCACTCAAATTCACTAGGACCATCTACACCTCCCTCCCCTTTCTTGATCTCACCGCCTCCAACACAGGAAATAAACTATCGACTGATGTCTATTACAAACCTACTGACTCCCACAGCTATATTGGACTACACTTCTTCCCACCCCGCCTCCCGCAACGACTCTATTTGCTACTCCAAATACCTTTTCTATGCCGCATCTACGCCGAAGGTGTTTCGTACCAGTACATCCAAGACGTCCTCATTCTCGAGGGAACGGGGGTTCCCCTCTTCTATCCTTGAGGAGGCTCCCATATGCGTCTCCTCGGTACCCCGCAGCTCTGCTCTTGCTCTCCAGTCATAACAGGACTCCCCCTAGTCCACACCTTTCACCCCATCAGCTGTCACATACAACACATAATCCTCTGACATTTTCACCACCTCCATCAGGATCCCACCACCAGTCACATCTCCCCAACTCTTTCTGCTTTCCATACAGACCATTCCCTTCCCAACTTTCTGGTTAACTCATTCCTTCCCACCCAAACCACCACCCCCTTCCCCAGGTACTTTCCCCAGCAACTGCAGGAGATGCAACACCTGTCCCTATAGCTCCTCCTTTAGGAAGGAGATGAGCATGAATTTCCTTAGTCAGTGGCTGGTGAATCTGTGGAATTCATTGCCACAGAAGGCTGTGAAGGCCGTCAAAGGATATTTTTAAGGCAGAGATATATTCTTGATTGGTACAGATGTCAGGGGTTACAGGGAGAATGTAGTAGAATGGGGTTAAGAGGAAAGATAGATCAGCCATGATTGAATGGCAGAGTAGATTTGAAGGGCTGAATAACCTAACTGCTTCTATATCTTATGAACTTATGAAGACTAGTAATTGGTGCATTCACTTGCAGTTAGTAAAACAAAGATACTCCAAATTCACAGTTCATGCCACCTCACTGAAGAGATTTAAATTGTAAAGATCGAAGAAACTTTATGTTCAAGACAAGAGGTAACCTGCTCCTTTTGACCCAAATCAGTTTTCAACAGATGGACTGACCTGAGCATGGACAAGTGCATCATTGAAGAGGATAAACCAGTTGATGGAGAATCTACCCGCATGTTGCAGTGTTAAGCTCCGGTTACTGCTCTCGCAGATGAGGCGACGTTCTGGTTTCCTCAGTGAATCCTGGCAGAAAAAGAGCAGATTGACATTACATTGAAACATGTTCACACCAGCAGCAACCTCAGCAAACTTAGCAAACTTGAGAGCAAAGATAGACTAACAATGTCTTTTACAAACTTGATGCGCAAAATGGGATTCTCAAGGACAATATCAGCCAGATATTTGGACTGGGCTTCCAGCTATTGTTATTTTCAGACCATTTCTGCAAAAGGGTGACCAATATCAAACATAAGAATCAAACCAATACAACGTTCTGATGAAGGGTTGTATTTTCTTGAAGAGATATTGTGCACTTCAATTTATTTTAATGCACCTGGAAAAATAACGAATTAACTGGAAATCAAGCACGTATAATTGAACACTAAAAATGCTGCAATGAAGATAGAGATCACTCAGACCAAAAAATATTG
This sequence comes from Raja brachyura, assembly GCA_963514005.1. The sequence continues at coordinate 40,896,509 of OY740787.1, read as the reverse complement.
CTAGAAGAGAATATTGACATTTAGTTCTTATCTCACACTTTGTCTTTTCATCTCTGACCTTTGTCCACCCATCAAAATCCACCCTCATCTGTATCCAACTGTCACTTGCCAGACTTTGTCCTGCCCCACCTCTTCCATCTTTCACCTTCCTTACTATAATCAGTCTGGAGAAAAGTCCTAACCTGAAACACCACTGAGCCACAGTCTCCAGAGATGCAGTTTGATCAGCGAGTAACTCCAACACTTTAAAAAAATAAAATAGACCAGCATCAGTGGTTTACTTCCCCTACATTCAACCTCCTAAAGTACAATACATCACATTAGTCCCGATTAAACTCAATCTCTCATTTCTCCAAACATTTCTGCACCTGATTGAGTAAAGAAGTTGGGAGGTCGTGTTGCAGTTGTATAAGACGTTGGTGAGGTCACATTTAGAGTATTGTGTTTAGTTCTGGGAACCGTGTTATAGGAAAGATGTTGTCAAGCTGGAAAGGGTACAGAGAAAATTTACAAGGATGTTGCTTGGGCTAGGGGTTGAGTAGGCTGGGATTCTATTTCTTGGAGCACACAAGGATGAGGGGTGATTTTATAGAGCTGTATAAGATCATGGGAAGAATAGATCGGGTTGATGCACAGTCTCTTCCTGGAGTAGGTGAATCGAGGATCAGAGGGCATAGGCTTAAGGTGCAGGAGAAATGATTTAATAGGACTCCGAGGGGTAACTTTTTCACACAAAGGGTGGTGGATGTATGGAACAAGCTGCCAGAGGAGGTGGGGTCTATCCCAACATTTAAGGAACAGTTAGACAGGTACATGGATAGGGCAGGTTTGGAGGGATACGGACCAAATGCTGGCTGGTGGGACTAGTGTAACTGTGACATTTTTGCCGGTGTGGGCAAGTTGGGCAGAAGGCTTGTTTCTGCACTGTATCACTCTATGATCATGGGGGTGCCACAAGGCTCAGTGCTGGGATCTCATTTATTTACAATATGTATTAACGATTTAGATGAGGGAATTAAATGTGACATCTCCAAGTTTGCAGATGACACCAAGCTGGGTGGCAGTGAGCTGCGATGAGGATGCCATGAGGCTGCAGGGCGACTCAGATAGGTTGGGTGAATGGGCAGATACAGTATAAAGTGGATACATGTGAGGTGCCACTTTCGTGGCAAGAACAGGAAGGCAGATTATCATCTGAATGGTGTCAGATTAGGAAAAAGGGAGGTGCAACAAGACCTGGGCGAGCTTGAACACGAGTCACTGAAAGTAAGCATGCAGGTAAAGCATGCAGTGAAGAAAGCTAATGGCATGTTCGCCTTCATGCGAGAAGATTTGAGTTTTGGAGCAAGGAGGTCCAACTGCAGTTGTACAGAGCCCTGGTGAGATCGCACCTGGAATATTGTGTGCAATTTTGATCTCCTATTTTGAGGAAGGACATGATTGCTATTGAGGAAGTGCAGCATAGGTTCACCAGGTTAATTCCCAGGATGGTGGGACTGACTTATGATGAAACAATGGGTCGACTGGGCTTGTATTCATTGGAATTCAGGATGAGCGGGGATCTTATAGAAATATATAAAATTCTTAAAGGATTGGACAGGCAAGATGCAGTAAAAATGGTCCCGATGTTGGGGGAGTCCAGAATCAGGGGTCACAGTTTAAGAATAAGGGGCAAGCCATTTAGGACTGAGATGAGGAAAAACCTTTTCACCCAGAGTTGTGAATCTGTGGTATTCTCTGCCACAGAAGGCAGCGGAGACCAATTCACTGGATGTTTTAAAAAGAGATTTTGATTTAGCTCTTAGGGCTAAAGGAATCGTGGGATATGGGGAAACAGCAGGAACGGGATACTGATTTTAGATGATCAGCCATGATCATATTGAATGACGGTCCAGGCTCGAATTGCCTACTCCTGCACCTATTTTATATGTTTCTATCTATATTGTGCTGCATAGTTTGACAATCTCTGGAATTTTCTGCCACAGAAGGTAGTTGAGGCTAGTTCATTGGCAATATTTAAGAGGGAGTTAGATGTGGCCCTTGTGGCTAAAGGGATCAGGGGGTATGGAGAGAAGGCAGGTATGGGATACCGAATTGGATGATCAGCCATGATCATATTGAATGGCGGTGCGGGCTCGAAGGGCCAAATGGCCTACTCCTGCACCTATTTTCTATGTTTCTATGACAAACTTTCTCACTGTCCACAACTTCACCAATGTTGGTGTAATCTGCAAATTTACTGACAAACCCATCTATACGTGTCCAAGTCATTTATATATTACAAACAAGTGGAAGTAGCACCGATCTTTGCATAACGCCACTGGCAAGAGACTACCCCTCCACAACTCCTTGGTTCACTCATCCCTTGCCACCCAAAACACCCCTTTTCCAAATACTTTCTCCTGCAACTGCAACAGATGCAACACCTGTCCCTATACCTCCTCCCGAATCTCCATCCAGGGACCTCAGCAATCTTTCCAGGTGAGACTGAGGTTCACATACATAAATTCCATGTGACTTACACCATCGCTGGGACACCACTATTCTCCCCCCCCCCCCCCCCCCACCCAAGTCGCACTAGCTTCTAAAAAACAAGCAGTCCTTCCAAGTCAGACAGAGGTTCACCTGCATCTCCTCCAACCTCATCTACTGCATCCGTTGCTCCAGATGCCAGCTGATCTACATCGGTGAGACCAAGCGGAGGCTGGGCGATCGTTTCGCCGAACACCTCCACTCGGTCCGCAATAACCAACCCGACCTCCCGGTGGCTCAGCACTTCAACTCCCCCTCCCATTCCGTATCCGACCTCTCGGTCCTGGGCCTCCTCCACGGCCAGAGTGAGCAACACCGCAAGTTGGAGGAACAGCACCTCATATTCCGCTTGGGGAGTCTGCATCCTCTGGGCTTAAACATTGAATTTTCTCAATTCTGTTAACCCAGACTGCCCCCTCCCCTCCCCACCTCTCCCTCAGCCCCTGGGCCCTGGCATTCCTTCTCCATCTCCCCCCCCCCCCCCCCCCACCCCCACCCAAGTCGCACTAACTTCTCATTTTCATTTTCACACTACAAACAGCTTACAATGGCCTGTTTCCTTTATCATCAATACTTTTTTGCATATCTTTCATTCATTGTTCTTTATCTCTCCACATCACTGTCTATATCTCTCGTTTCCCTGATCCTTGACCAGTCTGAAGAAGGGTCTCGACCCGAAACGTTGCCTATCTCCTTCGCTCCTTAGATGCTGCTGCACCCGCTGAGTTTCTCCAGCTTTTTGTGTAACCCACCACTATTTTAATGCTGCAGAACATCAAAGATAAAGTAAAGAACTGCTATTTCAAAAGAAATTTAACAGGCAAAAAATGTTTAGCGAATTAAACCACAGCAACCATAGACAACCTTGGTGCACACTCCAAATCACTTAGTTACCAAATGCAAGGGTGTTAAAAAAGCAGGAATGGGATGCAACTCAACTTATCCAGTCGCAGTTAACAAGGGAAGGGTCATCTTTATGGAGCCACTTACATGGGAAACTAAATCTAGAGCAAAGGTGCTGCATTTTCATTTTAGGCCACACAAGAAATACATACTTACACTCAGAGTAGGAATATGTCTTGACAGAAAACCCTAAAAAAATGTAAACCCATATTAACCCTTCCATTGCCGAGCAAGGAAACATGCAAAATCTTTCACACAATCAATATTTGACACCCTAAATAAGGCCTTAAAACTCTGGCTTCAATCCATATTGAGTAGAAGCTCTGATGATTCACTGCCATCTGTTGGTTTGTGTTGTCCACAGGGTAGTATGTAGTGAGCAAATGTCAATGGCTCCTGTTTGTTCCAGAGCTGCCTCCCATGCAAAGGACGGAATATTTTATAGCAAGGTATCACCTCTCCTGTTGCAAATGCTATTGTTAGTTTGACAAGCTAACCTTTAATGCAATTGTATAGCAAATGTTCCCCAGGTGACCATACACACCATACAATGGCCTTTATGTGCGACAGAAGTCAGACAGCAACATAATTCGGTTTGGACAAGTCATACCATATGAAGTCCAGAATAGATTTAACCTTAGGCCTACAATACTGTTTTGGCAGAGTATCTCAATGCTCCCATTGGTGTCTCAATGGGAGAACAAGCATCACTCGCACAAGAATCAGTGGGGTCAGCATAAAGGCCAAAAATGCCAGCAAAAAAGTTATAAATAAAAGGCTGCAGGTATGTTACGGTGCATCCTTTAACTGGCAATCCATCTAAAGTAATTAGTAAAGCGGCAACCACATTACAACATGGCATCAAATGCACTTTACAAGAGCAAAGGCTTGCAATCTAAAAACTGTACACATAAGACAAACGTTTTGATGAGTATTACACATACCGTCATTTTCCCTGGAAATGTCTTCCAAAAACTGTACGTATATTCTGCTTCCTTCCTTTTCTTCTTCAAGTGCAGACCAAGAGCTTCAAACTGGCAGCTGACTTCCTGCAATTTGTGGTATTCCTTGGCGTTCTGCCACAGATTACAAAACAAGATAAATTACCCTTTTCAGATCTGCTTCTCTTCTCCTCTTCATCCCTACCCTTGCCAAAGAGTCTTGGTCCACAGCCATCAAAAACTCCACATCAAGTGTTTTTGCAGCACAAACACACACTTTTTAAACAGTCCCAAGATGGAATGCTTGGGAAAAGGTAGTTTTGATGGAAGGGCCACACAATTTTCTGCACTCAATATATTCTCTTTCGATCCTCTGCACAAAGGTTTTAAAATAATTTGGGATGTGGGGATTTTTGGCAAGATTAGTATTTACTGCGTATCCCCAAATAATTATTCAATTTCAGTAGGCAGTGAAATGGGCCTATTGTTTGATGGGCTGGAATTATATGTGTGATAGTCCCAGGCAGCCTTTTGAAAGACCAGAGGTCTTTTAAAATACTGTGCAATCTTGATATAATGGGGGTATCATGGTGCAATTTTAATACCCATGTTAAAAATTAAACCAACATTTACCCAAGTTCCATCTAGGATGACACATTAAATGCTGGTTAAATTCAAAATATTGACATATCAATGTTGCTTTATAATTGTAATTATAACTGCCAATCTACTACTGAATCTTGTAAATTCAAGGTTACAATTAACTTTTGTTCCCAATTGTTATTTGTGCAATAGGATTACGATTTCCCACCTGGCATGGTAGGAGCTAATCACAGTTCAATTACCCAGAACTGTGGCTGCTTGACTGGTAACTCAATCATTTCACTACCACACCTTCCAATTGATCTGTCATTTCCAGGTGACCAAAACTATCGGCAGGTACCTTGAATGCAACAGAACACCTGGACTTTCACAAGGGGCTCCAAAGCTACATCTGGGTGACTGGCTTGACTGCATTACCCAAAGTACTATCAATGACACCCATGATCTCCTGGTTCAAGTTCAAGTTTACATTTATTGTCACTTACACAACAAAGGCACAGTAAAATTTGAATTACCATACTAAGTGAAAAACGACAATGCACACAGCCACATAAAATAAAATTTAACATAAACATACACCACAGTGCAATCCACATTCCTCACTATGATGGAAGGCAATAAAGATCTCCCTCCTTCCTTCTTTGAACCCTCTGAACTTGACGCTGCCGACGGTCTGACGTTCAAGCCCTCTCGTCGGTTTGATCGAAACTCCGGCGTTGGGATGCATCGGAACACTCCGTGGGATGGAGCTCCCGAGTCAGCTTCTTCTTACAGGAGACCGCGGCTCCACAGGCCCCACCGTCGGAGCTCCGCTGGCAACCCTCGGGAAAGGATCGCAGCTCCTGATGTTAAAGTCTGCGCCGCGCCAGTGTAAATTGTTCGTTCTAAGCTTCCCCCCAGTCTAATTTCAGTCAAAAACCACTGAATCAAGCACTTGAGTAACTAATCTTTATTTTGACAAAACACAATTACAGTTCCAACTACTGTACCTAACCACCGCAGGTTCGATCCTCGTATCTGCCTGTTCAAGCCCTCCAGGTCTTGCTCCAATGGAGGCACTCCAGGTAACGCAGACCTAAGCGCTCTCCCAGAAGATCGACGAAGGACATCGTGGTAGCAGACTTTTATAGGTCCCTGGATCTCGAGCGGCCGAATCACAGGGGGGGTGGCCTCTTTACAATCCAATTACGGATATCAATTAACCCCATACATAACAGACATTTCCCATACCCAATAATACATTGGCTACTACATTGTATTCAAACAATGTTTCTTGGAGGAAGCAAACATTACAACATTTACCCTGATATGCAAGAAAACCAGACAAGGCTCAATACCACATTCAATCACCGTTCAGCAAAGTAAAGCTTTGCAACATTATTTACAAAGTGTATGTCTGGTTTACATTCATCCAATCCATTCTATGCATGTTGCACCTAATTGTCAGGGTCTGCAGATGTTCCCATTCTTTTCCTGCAGCTCCGATCTAGGCTCTAGACAAACTGGCACCATTCTGTAGGTTGTCCCATTTCTACAGAGAGCACTTTTAAATTGACCAAATGGCCTAGCAGCCCCGAAGCATTTTCTCAATTTTAGAATCCGAGCCTCTCCAATCTGGCCAGGATAAACCCCACAGCTTGAAGCTCCGGGCGGGTCTCCAGGAAAGGCCACACCACTCCTCGTTGTAGGTCGCAGGGGAGGACGGAGATGCGACACGGAGAAAAATCACATCATCGTCGAGGTAAGTAACTGAAAAAGGTTACCCCCCCCCCCCCCACAATCGAGTTTCTCCCCGGCACCAAGGTAAGGACCTTCATTCTGAAGAATGGTCTTGACCCGAAACATCACGTATTCCTTTTCTCCAGAGATGCTTTCTGACCTGCTGAGTTACTCCAGCTTTTTGTGTCTCTCTTCAGTTTAAGCCAGCATCTGCAGTTCCTTCCAACACATAAGGATATTCAATATTGTGTTGCCTGCACAATTATAATGAAGGCTTTGTCCAAGATCCACTGATGTCAGATTCAGATTTCAACCTTGCAGAATGTTATAGTTTGATCTTGGAGCTCATCAACAGATCAGGCCACATGAAGAAGCATGATATGAAACAAGAAAATAACAGAAGGGCATAAGTGCGAACTTACCACAGCCTGTTGTATTTCACAGTACATCACTTACCACTTCAAAACAAGTTGCAAGTTTTAGCAGCAGACGGGCATATTCATGCAAATGATTGGAGGGCATGTAGAAGAGAATGTGCAAGAGGTCAGCAGCTGGGGTGTTCTCATCCATCACTTCTGACAACTGCCGGAGGGTCTGAAGATTTTTGCTGAAGAGTTCCCTGTGTAAAACAATAAAAACACCCATATTACAGGGCATTCAAGAATTGTTAATTTTGCTAAAAAACACTATGTTCATATTATTCAATGACTGAATATGCATGCTCAAGAAACACATCATCAGTGCCCATGGGAATGTGCAGGAAGTGGGTTTTACTCACTGGAATTTTACATCAACAATATTTCCTTCCTCATTCACCACTAACAAGGGCATGTTTACCAATGTCATAGGACCACATTCACTTCCATTTCTCTATTGTTACCGGGTCCAAATGCAAGAACTCTACCTGCCAGCATGGTCAGAAGCTGCTCAAGGCACGGAGAAGACACATTCACCATCTTTTTAGGACAACCATCCATGAGAATTAAATGCAATCTTATCAACATTGACCGCTCAAAAGTTAGGAAATGATTCAAGAAAATTAGATTTTTAATGAACCTGGGCAAAGGGGTAAAAGAAAGGTTATAGGTATTGCACTGTCAGAGATAACACAAAAAGAGACCAAATGTTTTAACATCCTTGAAAGTGCAAGTACATTATTTGGCACTAATCAGAAACTTTCACTTTAATGCTTATCAAAGTCAAAGTATCCTATATTGCCATTCAGACCTTTCGGTCTGAACGAAATTTCGTTGCCTTGCAGTCATACATATAATAAAAATAACAAAAACACACAATAAACACAAATTTAACATCCACCACAGTGAGTTCACCAGGCACCTCCTCACTGTGATGGAAGGCAAAAGTCTTAAGGTCTTTGTCTCTTCCCTCCTTGTTCTCTCTCTGCACGGAGGCAATCCAGGCCTTTGATGTTGTGACCCCACCAGGTGATGGTAAGCAAGTCCCGCAGCTCAACCGTACTCCGCGAACGGGCCGGTTCAAACTCCGTGGCTCGGCGTTGTCGAAGCTGCTGCCCTCCAGTCCAGAGGACGCAGCTGTTGATGTGGGAGCTCCGGAAAAACAGGTCACCAACCTCTGACCTGTGGGCTCCCGACAATGTCGTCCACTGGGCCCGCTGCCGAGCCTCCGAAGTCAGGCCGCTGCCGGAACGCCGTCACAGCTCCAAGTCGGGCTGCTGCCGGAACGCCGCCACAGCCCCGAGGCTGCCAGCTCCAACACGACAAGAAAACGTCACATCCCCCCGAAGGAAGAGACTAAAACCCTGTTTCTCCCCCCCCACATACACAACCTAATAAACCAAACTTAACTAACTTTAACTAAAACAGACAAAAGAAAACAACAAAAAGGAAAAAACAGACGGACTGCAGGTGAGCCGCAGCTGCCAGGCAGCGCCGCCACTTCCGGATGCCACTTTATGGAAGGAAGATAAGGACATGCTAAGCTCTGGATTGAAACGATCATGTTTATTTGTACAGATCATATAATCCGATTAACTCTTCATCATGTCCACCCACTGCCATCATCTCTACTCATACTCTCTCACAAGAAATTCAAGTTCATAAGTTCTAGGAGCAGAATTAGGCCACTTGGCCCTTCAAGTCTTCTCCGCCATTCCCTATCAATCCCATTCTCTTGCCTTCGCCCCATAACCCAGAGAATCTGTCAATCTCTGCCTTAAAAATATCCATTGACATGGCCTCCAAAGCCGTCTATGGCAATTAATTCCACAGATTTGCCATCCACTGACTAAAGAATGTCCTTCTCATCTCCTTTCTAAAGGTACGTTCTTTCATTCTGAGGTTATGGCCTCTGGTCCTAGACTCTCCCACTAATGGAAATATCCTCTCCACATTCACTCTATCCAGGCCATTAAATTGTTGCAATGTATTCTGTAACTGAATGAATTTCCCCTTACTACTCTTTTTATCCATAACTGGCTTCCCTGAGCCTTTGGCTAACAAGATAATGTTGCAACATACTCTATTAATGTAAAGTGAGAGTGTGGAAAGATGTAGAACACAGGAATTTAATTGAAGATAAAATTCTAAATAACATTTATTTCTTATCTGGTGCTTGGTACTAGTTTGGAGCAATCTAGGAATAGACCAAGACTGATAACCTTGCAAAGACAGACTTAGTGTCAGTTCCCCACGATATAGTTGAAGCAGCAATATAGTTTATGCAACATTGCTTGAATAACATGCTTCTAAAGAAGCAAGGTTAGGCTTTACTTACATTGTGGGCTTGGCCAATGCTTGAAAGCCACCAACCACCACAAAATTCCCCACAGAGATGGAGAACCTGAAAACAGAGAAGAGCGCGGTCATAAGAACCAAATGATACAAATGTAAAAGGACACCACCATCAAAGGAAAGTATGAGGGACCGGCAAGGTCTTGAGGACCCTGGTGGGAACTGGTACTCTGAAAGTGTGCAGAAAACAATTCAGTGTCACAGAGGCACAGTAGCACAACTGTAGAGCTGCTGCCTCAGAGCACCAGAAAACCAGGCTTGATCCAGACCTCGGGTGCTATCTGTGTGGAGTTTGGATGTACTCCCTGTGAATGTATGAGTTTCCTCTGGGTGCTCCGGTTTCTTCCCACATCACAAAAACGTGCGGGTTGGTAGGTTAATTGGCCTCTGTAAATTGCTCGTCATATGCAGGGAATGGATGAAAATTAAGGACAACAGGTATTGATGGTCAGCGTGGACTCGGTGGGCCGAAGGATCAGTTTTTACACCGTATCTCTACAACTAAAGAAGGTGTTCATCTCTGGCCAGGAACCCAGAAGGCAAATTGAACCATTGAGCATACTGCTTCTCCAAGACTCTCATAATCAGCAGAGACCAAGTGAACTGTAAAGAATTTTATATTTTGAATCAGGATCACACTTGTCTTTTCCTCACAGACCTAATAAAGTAAAATGAAGATGGAGAAGTAACTAGGTTAATATAGAATTAACTTTGTATTGCAGTCACACGGCATTGCAAAATATGTGGATTTGACTTGCATGTCATAGAGCAGTGGCTTGAGATGAAAATTAATCAGAAATTCAAACACCATGGTAAGGATTTGGGAGATGAGTAATTAAAAGGAAAAGGTCAGGTGTAGGGAGAAGAGACAAAATCAGAATCAGCAATGTCCAATGCATAATGGATGGATGGAGAAAGACAAAATATACAAAATCACAGCGAGCCTATCAAAGATTTACATTATTGCCACAAACAACGTGGACTGTTAGGTTGGCTGAAATTTATGTTAATGGTATTATTGACCCAAAAACAGAGATGTAATGCTGAGGCTCCACAAGGCACTGGTCAGGCCGCATTTGGAGCACTATGAGCAAATTTGGGCCCCATATCTGAGGACGCATGTGCTGGCTCTGAAGGGTATTAAGGGTGTTTCCACTGGTGGGAGACTCATTGCCACCAAGGGCTGTGGAGGCCAGGTCAGCGGATATTTTTAAGGCAAAGATAGACAAATTCTTGATTAGAACGGGTGTCAAGGGTTATGGGGAGAAAGCAGGAAAATGGGATTAGGAGGCAGAGATCAGCCATGATTGAATGGCCGAGTATACTCGATGGGCCGAATGGCCTAATACTACTCCTATAACCAGTGAACCCCTACACGTTCTGCTGCATGAGAAATCCCCGTCTTGTGCTGGCACTCTTATAGTAATGCATTGTTCAGAGCTTGGGTGGAGAGACTACTTGTGATGGGTCGTGACGATGTAGGACTCATTCCCAGTCCAACATGGTCATCACCGGAGATGGGCACCATAGCAACAGACAGGGCAGTGCTTTATACCACTGGCAGCAATGCACCTCCAAATGCTGCAATCATAGCTCTAACTCTCTTGTTCCCAGGAATTCATTCTGAGCAATAAGATACCAGCATCCTGGTTAACAAAGTAAATATTTGCACCCTTAAAAATGGGATATTAAATATATCTATTCTTATTTGACCCCCCACCATGTGAACATTGGCAATACTCCAGCAACAATAACAGGGTTGTGTACTTGCTCTTTGAAAGTGTCCAGGAAGATCTTTGAATGTTCCAACATGACTAGTGTCTTGACATCCTTAGAACCGTGAAGAAACTTATTTAAGGTGAAGCTGTGCTGCCCAATCAGGTAGCATAGTTTGCTAAATTTGCTAGCAGCATCTTGTAATAACTGGCTCAGCGTCAAACCCAAAGCAGAAGTCAAGTTATCTACAAAAAAAATGTTGATAAACCAAATTATTGATAATCTAGATATTTGGCACATCACACAGTCCTCATGCATGCTTCATAATTGGTGTTAAAACTACTGTCACATTCACAAGCTGCAAGGTGGCTTTTCAACATTACTTCAGTCCCCAAAGGTTTGGTGATTATGAGATAAATAGAATTTTTCCAGAAGACAGCAAGATAATAAAACACTCCTGATGAGTAGCATTGCCCAATCTATTATCTTAGACTTTAAAATATTCACATTTTTCTTTAAATAAGTTCCTTAAGGTTATGCTATATACAGGTTCTCTTTATCTTTTGACCATGTGTAACATGTTATCCTACCTGAGACTCAATATGATCTGCAAAGTGTCTGTAGAGTCTCAACAGCTCATTATTAAACATAACTGAAATTCAATTTCAGTTGGTTAAGGCAGGTGTATGGGAGTCTCTGTGATGCCCCTGTTTCTACAAATGTAACATCCAGTCATTTTAGATTACAGGGATAATTTCTTTTTGACTTGTTTGCTGTTTAATGCTGGGTTACTGTACCAGTGGACACAGCACTGTCACAATGTAATGGCAGGCTGCAACACTAGTGGTGCAGGTCTATTGGGGTACTGTCCTGGTGGATGCAGGTCTGACAATGTGTAATATTGCAGTGAAGTACTAGCGAGCTTAAGACTGGCACATATAATAATTCAGTCCTAAAGTTTAACATTATTCAACTCATAATGCTCTATCTATAAATGATCCTAATTTTGAGCATACAATCTTTAATCATGTTGATTATTTTTTTTCAGTTTAATGGATGCCATCCAAATATTTACTTCTCTGATTATTATCTTGCTGCTTGAGTGAAGAAACAGTCAGCGACAACAACAAATATATAATTTTCCATACCTAAACCCAGCAGAGGTCTGAGAATCCGATTTTTCATATCGTATAGCCTACAGTGGAATTTCCTCTCTGATGATGCCAATTCATGACAGCTGGCAATATAGCCCATTACGTTCCTGTCTGCAAGAGAGAGGCACCTCTGCCCCCCAGCAAACAGACTGTTTACGTAGCCAAGCTGAAATCAGAGCATGAGACTACGATGATCATCGGTGGAACAAGGACCATTTAACAAGATAATAAGTATTCACAAAGTAAGATAATGTTTTTTTATTTATTTGGGCTACAATCGCAAACTTCTGAGGCAAGTTTGTTTTGACACGAATCCTTTTGCCACCATCTTAAATTACTTGGAATAAATGCAGGTCAACTTAAAAAAGCTCACTTTTTTCAATCTGAGAAACGAATTTTTGCTCTTTAGCTATACATTTTGAATAATAACCTAAGAGTAATTAGACAGCCATATCATAAATGTAGACAGACAGGTTACAGCAGAACTTCATGTTTGATAGTTTAAAATTGCAATCCAATCAGGCTTCAGGTTCATTTTGGAAAAAGACTAAATTATTTCCAATGGATAAAGTATACTATTAACATCATGCTCTTCCAAATTATCAAGAAAATACTTTCACTCTTTAAACTTGAAATAGAATACATTATGATCTAATTAAGAAAAGCCAAGTAGATTTTATTTTTTAAACAATGGACTCAACAGCAAGTGAAAATAACAGAGAAAGCAACTCAAGAAAATATAGGAGTCAAAACTTCTATAATTCAGAACTAGGGGAGTAAAAACAAAGTGTGACTATCATACTCAACTGAAAACAGAAACACCACTAGGTCCCCAAAAGGTAAAAGAAAATGTTTCACAATGTTTTCTCAAAGCATACTCAGAGACCACAATCAATCCAAATCATACAAAAAAGTTCTACAGCTGTCAAAGGTTATGCAGCTCATAAAATTACAAGAGTAATTCTGTGATCTTAACTCATTTGAAAATAATTTAATATATTTGTTGTGTGTGTGTGTTGAAATACTCCCATTCCCTGACCACCAATAAGGTTGCAACTATGATTTGGTGCAATAATAGCCAATAAAAGACCTATAGTTATCAAAATTGGGTGCAGCTGCTTTTGCTGATGCACAGGTTATCATGGTGAAGTGCAAGAAGCAGTCTGTTAAGGTCTGAAATAAGCATGTTTATTTGCTCCTTTTGGCTGTTTTTCCTGAAATCATCAAACCAGATGGTCACAATCTCTCAGGCCTGAAGCAGCTGTTTTTTTATTTAACCTAAGAAAATCAGTATGAAAGGATCAATGATATAGTGTAATAAAAGTTAAAAATTGCAAAGTAAATTTGAAAGATTGGGAGAATAGGAAATGTTTATTGCTTTTTTTATAAATTCCGCAATAAATATCGATTGAGTTTCCATGTGTAGATGAACCAACATATGTAAATAAACTTCTTTTTGACCCCCATTTTATTATACAACGATGAGAAAGGTAGTTTTGTTCAAATAATTTTGGGGCTGAATCTGCTTAAAGACGTCCATGGGGAAAAGCTCTCCAATTAGTTTCAACTGCTCTTTCAGATATTCGTTTCTTTCCTTTTTCAGGTAGTGTTTTCCACATCAAGTTCCGAGACTCCTCCAACCATAATTGCATATCTAAATAGAATTACAGATTGTGTCTAATGTCTCTTCAATTTTCCACCTTGAGGATTGTTTTAACCGAGGGTGCAACCATTTATCATGGATGAATTTCCCAAGGCCTGACATCATTTCAAGTAACTTATTAATTTTACATTGGTTTCTCTGAAAGCCTTTTCATCTTTACATTAGCACTTTCCTTTCTCTGTCCAAAAAAAATCTCCATTATGATTTTTTTCTCTCCATCATTCTGTAACAATTTATTCAAATATATTCATGCTTTTTGCCCTCACTTCTAAATTAAAATTTCTTCACAATTTTTTTTGTTTGTTTGCCACTGAATTATGCTACATAAACTTTCTGTTTCATTTTAACATGTTTATCTTTTGCCATCTGAGGTAATTAACATTATGGCTTTTCTAATTGGGAATATGTTCAATTAATAGTATCTGCTATAAGAAAGCCCTCCATTAACAATTTACCTGCCAAAACCTCTATTCTAATTTTACTGAAATGAGCTCTCCTATAGTTAAATGGTTGACCTTTGATTATTCCTTTACTCTAAGCTTCAGAAATATGATCTTCCTTCACTTTAATTTTTCTCACAGGATCATGCATTGGCTTATTTTTCTTTGGATGTGAAGCACACATCGTTTGTCCATTTCCCTGCACACATGTTGTCTGACCTGCTAAGTTCCTCCAGCAGTTTGCTTTTTGCTCAAGATTGCAGAATCTGCAGGTTGTCTCAATTTTGCCCGAAATGCTTATTATTTCTTATCCACATTAAGACAACTTGAAGACTCCAATACAATTCCTCATTTTCTTGCACCTTTCAGTATTTCAATGTTTCTCTAACTATCTTCCTTGGTAAATTACTTCTTGCGTATGGCATGCACAGCCTAAAGTTGTAGGTCAACTTGTTCTATTTGATCTTGTTTGTGCACGTCGGGTTGATTGCATTAGTGGAAACAGGGCGGACCCACCCCGGTAAATTACTCCCACCCCGGTAAATTACTTTGCATGGTATATTAGCTTTAACAGAAGAAGTTCCTTTAAACTTTGGTGTTTACTTTAATATCTTCATTTGTAACTGACATTCTCTCACTTTAGTTTTTTTTTATTTCAAGTAAAATATGTTGGTAAATGATTCAACTGTTTGGGAAATTGTAAATGTAAAGATGAGCAGTATTTAGTGTTCCACCCAGTTCACTGTAACACACACTTACTCCAGTTTCCAAGTGTCCCAGTCAAACATCCAGCCTAGCTTCAAGTGGATGTTGAGTTTTCCCAATTTAATATGTTCTACTGGCACATCAGATTGGAGAAGCCATCTTGTATTCTGCGGGACCAAGATCTGACTGGTAACTCTGGAGCGTGTGAAGGATCCCATGGCATTGTATTAAACATGAGAAGAATTTTACTCCGTATCTTGCACAATGTTTTCCCCTCAATCAACATTACTGAAACAGATTTTGTTGTTATTATTCTGCAGGAGTTTATGGCAACTTTCTGCCTGAAAAATGGCTCTAATGATTCCAACGTTACAACAGTGACTAAACTTCAAAGTTCTTTATTGTCTGCAGTTGTGAAAGACATTGTCTAATGCAAATCCTTACCTTACAAATAACATAAATATATTTTAGTTTATGTTCACTTGGCATGACTTTCTTTGGATGAATATTTGAAATTCACTATTTCGAATCTCATTGAATAATAAAGAACATAATTAGTATCACTTGCCTTACTGCAAGCTGTCAAAAGCACAGGTTGCTTGGTGTGAATCGGATTGTGCTCAGTATTCCTGCTGTTGTGCGACACTTCCTGTCCACTATAGTAGATAATGGGCTGGAAGAATTCCCCATCAGCCAAAAAGAGTGTATGACCTTGTCCTGCTGCCACATCCCACACACATACGCCTTCAGGGATCTGCACCAGAAATGTATTTGGAATGTCAGGTGTTGTGGTTTATTCATAATCAACAATCGGAGTCGGAAATTCTTTCAAAGTGGCTGTGTGATTTCTGCATTCAGACAGTAGATGTTCACCGATGCACCACCTCTAAAACAATTTAATGCTCTCTTCCTCCTGAAGCTGACTTGGATGTCCGGACCCATAAGCCACAACAGTTGATGCCTTTTAACCTGACAGAGCATCCAAGGTGAAAGCAGACAGGAAACAAAGAGTAGGGATGAAAGGGTCCCTTTCAGAATGGCAGGCAGTGACTAGTGGGGTACCGCAAGGCTCGGTGCTGGGACTGCAGCTATTTACAATATACATCAATGATTTGGATGAAGGGATTCAAAGTAACATTAGCAAATTTGCAGATGACACAAATCTGGGTGGCAGTGTGAACTGTGAGGAGGATGCTATGAGAATGCAGGGTGACTTGGACAGGTTGGGGGAGTGGGCAGATGCATGGCAGATGAAGTTTAATGCAGATAAATGTGAGGTTATCCACTTTGGTAGCAAAAACAGGAAGGCAGATTACTATCTAAATGGCGTCAAGTTGGGAAAAGGGGAAGTACAACGGGATCTGGGGGTCCTTGTTCGTCAGACTATGAAAGTAAGCATGCAGGTACAGCAGGCAGTGAAGAAAGCGAATGGCATGTTGGCCTTTATAACAAGAGGGGTCAAATATAGAAGCAAAGAGGTCCTTCTGCAGTTATACAGAGCCCTAGTGAGACCACACCTGGAGTATTGTGTGCAGTTTTGGTCCTCTAATTTGAGGAAGGACATTCTTGCTATTGAGGGTGCAGCGTAGGTTTACAAGGTTAATTCCCGGGATGGTGGGACTGTCATATGCTGAGAGAATGGAGCGGCTGGGCTTGTACACTCTGGAGTTTAGAAGGATGAGAGGATATCTCGTTGAAACATATAAGTTTGTTAAGGGTTTGGACACGCTAGAGGCAGGAAACATGTTCCCGGTGTTGGGGGAGTCCAGAACCGGGGTACAGTTTAAGAATAAGGAGTAAGCCATTTAGTACAGAGATGAGGAAACACTTTTTCTTACAGAGTCGTGAGTCTGGGGAATTCTCTGCCTCAGAGGGCGGTGGAGGCAGGTTCTCTGGATGCTTTCAAGAGAGAGCTAGATAGGGCTCTTAAAAATAGCGGAGTCAGGGGATATGGGGATAAGGCATGAACGGGGTACTGATTGGGGATGATCAGCTTGATCACATTAAATGGCGGTGCTGGCTCGAAGGGCCAAATGGCCCACTCCTGCACCTATTGTCTATTGTCTATTGAAAAGGATCAGAAGATTAGGGAGTGAAATTGAGGGGTAAAGATTGGGACGACTGGAGTAATCGTTTCCCTTTAATCAGAGTTGAATAGAAATAGAAGACATAGATTTTAGGATAAGAGATTTAGAGGAAATTTGAAGGGGACCTTTTCATCCAGAGTGGTGAGTATCTGGAATGCTTCAAGGGATAGTGGTGGAAGCAGAGTTGCTGACAGTATTTAAGTGTCTCGATGAGTACTTGAAGTGCCTAAGCAATAAGACTATGGACCAAATGCTGGAACGTGGTATTAATATATATGAGCACCAAGTGGTCGGCATCGATGTGGTGGGCTGAATGGTCTATTTCCATGTTGCGTGACTCTATGTAACACATTTTGATATTTTAACCCTCGAACATCCCCCAGGGATTTTTTCCTTGAACACTGGCATCAGACGAAATACTCTCCGCCATGATCCCAGTGTGCACCCTGCCTAGCTAGCCTGAAACAAAGCGTGTGATTGGTCAATTGGTGTCCGACTCAATGTCAAACGTGCTTTGATTGGACAATTACTACTCAGAAAATTGACAACATTTTGGAGTTTTTCCCCATATTTTAAAAATATGTGCAGGTTTTGTTCTTGACGAATTTCAGATATAATTTCCATAATATTCTCACACAATATGTTATAAATACAGGTAGATATGGGGTGTGGGTCACAACATGAAACGAAAAGGCACCTCGGCCCACGGTCTAATCAGTTTTGGAAGCTTGATAATTTCTGGGTGACAAAAAGCACAAAGTTTGATCCTTCATGCCCGACATCTACACAAAAATATTCCAGTGAAAAAAGGAAATACTACATTATTATTTTGGCCTATCCAGCATCTATTGAAGTCAACTAATGCATAGCTGGCCAATGCTTATTGAGGGTACTTTTGTGATCTTTACCACTCTCTATTTGCTATATTGGACCAGCTAATCCTCAAAGTAGAAAATAAATGGTTCTGTGCATATCTATATAATTGATTTCTTGTTTTTAAATTGTATACAAGTCAGGTGACCTGTACCTTGGCAAGACGAGGGACCACGGTGGGTGACTCTGAATGCCCGAGTTGTCCAAAGGTGTTACTGCCCCATGAATAGACCTGTGGGAAGAAAATTGGAGTCAACAGGTACACCATATATATTTATGTTTGTATACATGGTTTAATTACAAAATGGTATTCCAGAGGGATGCTGTTTTCATATGGATTATTTAAACTGTTGGTAAATAAACAAAATCCCACTGTACCTTTGGAATGCCCTTTTGTCCCATCAAACCCTAATTTTGAGAGTGTGCGCCCAAGGAAGTACTCCATGCCTATGCTGAATTTGTGGGCACAGGGGGAAGGTAACCATTTTGTCTCAGTTTGCATTATCTCCAGAATGCTCAGTTTTCCTTTCCTGTAGATGGAACATGCATTGCAAAAAAAAACATACATTTGCATAGGTCTTACCTGTGACCTGGCAGTTAAGGCCAGTGAATGATATGCTCCAGCAACTATTTGAACTACTTCTTTGTTGTTCAGACTTTTGATGCACAAGGGTTGCAGCCTAGATACAGTATTAGAACATTGTCTCAGCATGAGGATAATAAGTGTCCAGATATTCAACAAAGTAACCATATTAATCAGTGACCCAGAATTATGTTTAACATTTAGATGGGTCCTCTAAAGCTGCATGACTGAAGGCTCATTGAAGGTTAAATAATGTTGTTATTTAATTTTGACCTTAAATGTATAAGACCTGATAAATACATCTGCAAATAACACAAAAATCAGCTATGTCATTGTCCATAAGAGTAAGCCTTTAGATTCCTCAAAGAAATAGATGATCAAGTCTACTGGAGGAAAAATGGAAAATGGAATTTAATCTAGTGAAATGTGAGGCGATGGCTTTGGGGAATTGCAACAAGACATGGAGAATAAATATGGAGGAACAGAGAGACCTTGAGACATATACCAAAGGATACTGAAGGTGGCAGGACAGGTCAAGATGTTTGATTTAAAAAAGAATAATTAAATGAAGGACAGAATATAAGAGCAAGGAGATTATGCTATTACGAAATACCACTGCAGCTGAACCTGCTGCATCCACCACTCATCACTATATTATAGCAAAAATGTTGGAATTGTTTGGAACTGAGGAATGCCAGGGCTAGAAAATTGTGGCTGTGAGGAAAGATGCGATAAAATGGGATTGTATTCTCTGGACAAAAGGAGACTCAGTGAGATGTACAAATAATGATGGAGGAACAGTTTCCCCGAGCAGAAGGGTCAAAATCCAGAATGCATTAGTTAGGTAAAGGATTAGAGGGGATTTGAAGATAGGGGTCCAGACGTTTCTGCCTGAAAGTATAGCAAGACCCAGAAATTGAGCACTTGAAAACTAAGGGCTGCAATCGTACAGGCCCAGTACTGCAGTCTTTCTAGTCTGGCACTCCAGACGCACTGAATGGCCTCTTTCAGAGTCATAAATATCTGACGATTCTATTGAATTAAGTTAACTGACAGAAGGACCAAAAGCAGCATGTGAAAAAACCCTGGTTATGCAAAGATTGTTTGGGGTCTGGACTGTAGTGCCGGGCTAAAGGGAGAAAGTAGGGGAGTGGCTGGCTAGATTATTTCTAGCATCAATCCATCATGGCACACAGGGCAAATAGCCTCCTTCAATCTATGGGTTTCTGTGATTCTGACTGTTCTAGCTGAACCACATCTGCCACGTTTTCCCCCCCTACTATTGTTCTCTGCAGCTTTTGGTCTCCTCTAACTTCCTGTGACGCTGTTCCTAGAACCCAAAGCAAACTAAAATATACATTTCTCCTTCATTAAATTGAGCCATGGCAAGGTCTGAAACAATGAATTAGGCAGCAAAGCTGAATGTGTTGTTCTTGGGAGTATCATGATCAGAGAGATCCGAGTTTAGTAGTACCTGGGCAGTACATCTCCATGACCCAGCTGGCCCTCTTTACCTCGTCCCCAACTCCAGAGTTCGGACTGCAAGGAAGGAAAGTTTGTGTCGGTGTCAGTTCCTGGCGTTGGAGATAAGCTCACTTGTTTGAATCTGGCATGTCCTGCTTTCCTGAGAAGCCTTGGTGAAACTGAAAGGAAAAGGCACAATCAAGGTAAACACATAGAGAGCAGTGCTCACTACCCTGAATCTCCAAATCACTCCTGTATATTTGTGATTTTAAGCCAGAGATTGTGCTTAGTTAAGTTCAATAGCCCAGCTCCCATCTCCAATACCTTGTGTTCCTTTCACCATCCAATGTATAGGTAAACACACAACTGAATTAAATAGTCATTCTGAAATATTTCAGCCACTCAATATTGTATTTGGCAGTGTACATATCCTAACAAGTACAGACTGGTTCATTTTATGGTGTTAAGTTTAATAAACAATAAACCTGTTCTCCGATCCCATTCCTGCAATGCCCTTACTCATCAACCTAGCTGGATCACACTTTAGTGCAACATATTTCCTTGCACTGACTGACACTGTAAAATTGTTTTATTACGAGGTTTGAACTCACTTAACATAGTATTAGAAAATAGTGTTAAATACATTCAGCATGATGAACTATCAGTCCTAATTACGTGGGGGGGGGGAGGGCACTGTGCTTTAGACACATACTTGGATAGCAGGAGGCATTTTTGATTACTCCTTCATTTCCCAAATGCAGAATGACCTTAGCCCACCCCCCCCCCCCCCCCCACACCCTTTGAATTTTTCCAATAACTCCCCACTACTAACTTTGGACTCACGAGCCAGTATTAGGGTACCACATTTGCTGTCCTCCAGTCATGTGGCTAGCAAAGATTAAAAAACCCATCAGAGCTCCAGTGATAATCTTCATTTCATCTGGTTTATATCTCAACAAACTCCAGAGATTTACCCACTGAGACATTTAATACTTCCTTTCCAATGGCAACTTGTTCTGGAATATCAACATCTCCTTCCGTGAATTCTTCCACTATATTGCTCTTCATCTTCGTGAGTAGAGAACACAAATAATAATTTAAGATATTGCCTACTAAATTTAAAATCTTGCCATCATCTTCTCCACATACAAATTATCCGTTCTACATTCCTGTCAAGCCTCGTACAATCTCAGTTCTTCTTGCTTCCATTTGCTTCCTCTTGTTTTCTATGTCCCACCTTAAATGTTGTTTCAAAAGCCAAAGTTGTCATTGTGTATTTTTGCATGAATAGGTTGTGTTATTATCCTTCGAAATGCATATACAATTTTTGTATAAATGTTATTTTTGTCTCCGTGTGCCAATGATGGTGCTGCAAGATTTTCATTTTCCCTGTACCTCACCATCTTGATGCATTTTAACTTGACTTGTTTTATTGCTATCATTGCTCTTAAATCTGATAGGTAAGGAAGGAGATATGGGGAACCATTCAAGGTACATTCCAGGACCTGTATGCTTTGTGTCCCTACTCATCACCTTCTAACCTCTGTGTCCATCTTCATCCTCCTCTCCCTCAACCTGGCTCCATCTGCTGCTGACCCTTTCCTTTCCCTTTTCTGTTTCCACCTTTAGACTTTAAGACTTTACAGATATAGTGCAGAAACAGGCCCTTCGGCCCACCGATCTGCGCTGATCTACATATACTAGAACTATCGTACACACTTAGGGCAGTTTTACAATTAACCAGTTACAATTAAGCCAATTAACCTACAATCCTGTCCGTTTTTGGAGTGTAGGAGGAAACCAGAACACACAGAGAAACTCCACACAGTCACAGGGAGAACGTACAAACTCTACAGAATGCACCCGTAGTCAAGATTGAACTGTGGTCTCCGGCACTGTAAGGCAGCAATAATGCACCACCCGCCTGTGTCTCTCAACTCCAAGCTAGCCCTCCCCCATCTGCCCATCCTCCTCCATCTGTCCTCGATCCACATGTTACCCGAATGGCCCTGTCACTTTCCTTCCACTCTCCTCTTTATACTACCGTCACTCTCCACTCTATTCTGATGCAGGATCTTGACCTACTGAAAGAGTTGGTTATTAATCGATTGTTGTCATATTTAAGCTTTCCTGTTGTAAAAAGCCAATTGTATTGCATGATGGGATTTGGCCAAAATCATCATGACAAGGTTTTTTTAACGTAAGTTGCATAGTTCACAACTCTCTTACAAGTTTTTTATGTATGTTGAACAGGTTAATCAGATAAGAAGGGGCCAGAGGATGCCATTCGGATGACTGGCTTTTGGCAAAGAGTGAAAAACAACTCCATATTTGGAGGTGGCTGATGGTTCCTGTCTGAAGGTATATTAACCCCGGTTTTCTGGTATTTCTGTTTGTGTTTTGCTGGAGTATTCAGACGTAAAACTGTTGCCTCTGGGTCTCTAGGTCCACACCCATCAGACGTTAAATTAAAGCTTTGTATGGTCTTAAGAATTTGTACTTTGTCTATCTTTAAAGTGAATATTTTCACCACAATTCCTTGTCAGGTGCTACTCAACCTACTGAGTTCCTCCAGCAGTTTGTTTTGTGCTCCATATTCTAGTAACTGCTGTCACTTTGTGTGTGTGACTCTCTCTCTCTATGATGTTGAAATTTGCCTTCTCCCAATTCAGGACCTTAATTACCTGTCCTTTTCCATAGCTACCATGAAACTTAAAGGAATGGTCAATATCTCCAAAATATTCCCGTGCAAGACTCCAACCGCATGCCTGATTACAATCTCCAAGATTAGGTCCAGGACTACTGCTATTCTTGAAGGACTATCTCAGTACTGCCCCAAAAGCACTCTTGAACACATTTTTAAAAATCAATTTCCTTGATGTCTTTCTCACTAAAATGGTCTGTTGAAATTACCTACAAATATAACTCTTTTATTCTTGCACCTCCTCTGATTTTATTACATTTTCTTCTTATTTTCTTTTGGGGCAGCACTGGGCTGTGGTAGAGTTGCTGCCTTTGTACCACCAGCTTCAATCCTGACTACGGGTACTATTTGTATGGAGTTCTCCCTGTGACTGTGTGGGTTTTCTCTGGGTGCTCCAGTTTGCTCCCATTTCCAAAGGCGTGCAGGTGACACAAAGCTGGGAGGCAGTGTGAACTGGGAGGACGATGCTATGAGATTGCTGGGTGACTTGGACAGGTTGGGGGAGTGGGAAGATGCATGGCAGATGAAGTTTAATGCGGATAAATGTGAGGTTATCCACTTTGGTAGAAAAAACAGGAAGGCAGATGACTATCTAAATGGTGTCAAGTTGGGAAAAGGGGAAGTACAACGGGATCTGGGGGTCCTTGTACATCAGTCTGTGAAAGTAAGCACGCAGTGAAGAAAGCGAATGTCATGTTGGCCTTTATAACAAGAGGAGTCGAATATAGGAGCAAAGATGTCCTTCTGCAGTTGTACAGAGCCCTAGTGAGACCACACCTGGAGTATTGTGTGCAGTTTTGGTCTCCTAATTTGAGGAAGGACATTCTTGCTATTGAGGGAGTGTAGCGTGGGTTTACAAGGTTAATTCCCGGGATGGCGGGACTGTCATATGCTGAGAGAATGGAGCAGCTGGGCTTGTACACTCTGGGGTTTAGAAGGATGAGAGGGAATCTCATTGAAACATATAAGATTGTTAAGGGCTTGGACACACTAGAGGCAGGAAACAGGTTCCCGATGTTGGAGGAGTCCAGAACCAGGGGCCACAGTTTAAAAATAAGGAGTAAGCCATTTAGAAAGGAGACGAGGAAACACTTTTTATCACAGAGAGTGGTGAGTCTGTGGAATTCTCTGCCTCAGAGGGCGGTGAAGGCAGGTTCTCTGGATGCGTTCAAGAGAGAGCTAGATAGGGTACTGATTGGGGATGATCAGCCATGGTCACATTGAATGGCGGTGCTGGCTCGAAGGGCCAAATGGCCTACTCCTGCACCTATTGTCTATTGTTTGTAGGTTAAATGGCATCCGTATATTGTCCCAAGTGCGTAGGATAGAACTAGTGTACATGTGATCGTTGGTCGGCGTGGACCAAAGGGCCTGTTTCCACACTTTATCTCTAAAACTAAGACTACCCACTCCTTTACCTCTTGTTGACTTATAGAGGGCTTGTGATACATACCCTGCACAGTGATTGCTTCTTAGCTCTACCTACAAGGTCATATTTGAAGAGATTTCATGGATATCCTCCCTCATTACTATTGTATTCTCTTTTCCATCCCCCACATCGCATCTGGAGATTCTGTTAACCATGTATTTTAACCATGTCTCTGTGATAACAACAATACCGTATTCATACGAGTTTTTCAGCTCGCCTGCGTTATTAGTCAGTATCCTTGCATTAAAATAGACACGTTATTCTTATCTTGTCTCTCTATGGTCTACTGAACTGATTTGGTTATTCTTCCATATTTGACAATAATCACCTCCACGCCCAAATTGTAAATCTATTCTGTGCCTCATTCCCCGGCCAAATTAATTTTGTTGTCCTCAGTAGCATTTGCAATACCTCATCACAAGAATGATGGATACATGCTGGTTGAAATTGAAATATGCAACAGATGGACATGAACAATTTATCTGTTAACCCAAGATCTCTACAGTCTACACCTGCCTCTGCTGAGAAGCTGGGTGTTGTCACTCATGGTTCACTTCAACCTGATGACTCCCTAGAAAGAGTTCTCAACATGACTGAACCTTGCTTTTTTCTTTCAATTCAGTGTACCTTGAGATAGTAGTCCTGGTAGAGACAAGCGACGACACATGCCATCGGACCCTTGTTCACGAATATCCCCAAGGCTGAAGCTCTTCTTATCAGGCATGCTTTCCTCAGTTTTCATCCGCTCCTCCCTCGTCTCCTTGTGCTGGCTCACACCACTTGCTGTGCTACTGCCAATGCTGTCTGGCAGACTGGGAGACTGGTAGTAGTAGTTCACAACTTTTCTGAGAGAGAGGGCTTCGTAAGTGGCTGCTACCCTCTCCCCAACCACAGAGGCGCAGGAGACCACAAGGGTATTGAACGTGGAAGGAGAAGAAGATGAAGGGCTGGCAGGTCGAATGTCTTCATCCTCTGACGAGGACTGCGTGCATGGAAGGGGTGTGCTTTTCACAGGGTCATCCTGCTGGGAATTGTCCGACAATTTTCTGAGGTAGTCCTGCACGGCTTTTTCATCTGGGAACTGAGAGATCCTTGGTTTCAGGTTATTCACGGTCCCATTGGGCTCCAGGTGTGAATCGGGAGCACCACTCTGCTCTGCTTGCCTGGGATGCTGTGCTGGTTCCATCTGATTGATGGCATGGGGCAATTGCTCAGGCTGCTCCATATGAGGTAGCTCCATATGAGATTCTGCAGTCTGATTTGGAGGGAGAGAAGGGGACTGGTCTTGTGGGTCTGGGTGAGAGGGCCTGCGGTCGGGCTCAGAAAGCACCACACCTAAGGGGCAGTAGTGACTGTCAGAGATGATGACATGATCTTCCCTGTCGGTCATGGTCAGCAGCAGCTGGTGACAATGGTGGCACTTCTCGGAGCTCTGCCTCATCTGGTGGGGCGAAGGTCTCTGGACGAGCACCAGGCAGTGGTGGGCACCTGCGGCGATCTGCACCACCCTCCGGCCAGCCAGGTGCTCCAGTTTCTGAGGCTTGGCCACGGGGAATGTTGTGGCGACGAGCCCCAACTGGCAGCCACTCCCCCATGACCAGACCTCCCCCTTTGATGACAAGGCCAGTGTGTGTAGCTCCCCACAGGCAAGCTGCACTACCCGTGTCAGCTCGGGAGGACTGGTCTCCGGGTCCGAAATTGTAACCATGGTGGGTGTGGGGACCTGTCTCTGACCCTCAATGGCACACTGGCATGACGAGTTCTCCCCCCACATGAATGCTACTCCATCCTTGGTCACTGCCCCACTATGGTAGCTTCCAGCCGCCACGGTATCCACACACAAACCAACCAAGGCCTGCTCCAGCATGGGGTCCACTGTCTCTCTAGCATTACAGTCCGATCTCCATGGGAGGTGCCCAAAACTGTAGACTTTGCCATCTGAAACGGAAGAAGATTTCAGCCATCAGTTTGTCGGAATAACTTGCATTTGTAAGGAAAATTGCTCTAAGTAATTAAACCGAAAACCAAGGCAGAAAATGGTTTGGGGGGGGGGGGGAATTTTTAGTTCAGGAGGTTATTTTTTAAGATGTTCTTGTAGGGAAACGGGGTGGGAAAAAGAGAAGTTCAAGTTCAAGTAACATTTATTGTCACATGCACCAATTGGTACAGTGAGATTTGAGTGACCAGTGTCATACCGTTAGCTGATGGCATGGTGGGCATTGGTAGGATGAGGGATGCATGATGCATGTGCATGAGAGGCAAAGACTATATGGTCTACAAGCAGGGGAGAGGCTTGTCTTTGAAGGATGTTAGACAAATACAGTAACATTCTGATAGTTCACGCCTCAACTATTTGGAAATCCCAACAGGTCAGTGTCTCACAGACCAAGGTTCTGGTTCCCACGCTGACTCGCAACTTCCAGAGTTCACTAGAAAATGTATTTTAAGATGCCATGCATCAGAAGAAGACAACAATCAATTAAAAGTACTTCTGGAAATAACTTATAATGGCCCAGAAAATCTGCCAGTCAGATACCATCAAAGTCCTGAGCTTGGCGGATCAAAGGAGCTTTACTATAAAAAGGTGGGGATTGGAGATTAACAGGGACCGTGGTTTTGGTCTGTCAACAGAAAGGAAGATGACAAGAACATAAAAACAAGAATTGCATCATTTAGTTCCTCAAGACATCAATATTCAATCATCTGTAAATCAACTTTGGCCATCTGCCTTTGATCCTTTTAAACCTTTGTTCAATGGAAAGCTAATGAAATGTGTCCAATTCTTTGCCCAAAACTTTGGGAGTTCTGGATTTCATTGTTAGAGTCATAGAGCAATACAGAATGGAAACGGGCCCTTCGGCCCAACACGTCCGTGCTGACCAAGTTGCCTAGCTGAACTCGTCCCACTTGCTTGTGCCTGACCCATTTCCCCCAACCCTCTCATCCACATTAATGTCTAAGAGTCCTTTTAAATGTAATTCTACCATATACCCACATATCGCTATGTAAAAATAAGTTGCCCCTCAGGTCCGTTTTAAACCGTTCCTGACACACATTTAACCTTTACCATCTATTTTAAGGCTCCCCTCTGTTGGGAAATAGATTGTGACTATCACCTTATCTTAAAACTTTTATTTCACCCCTCAACCTCATATGCTGCAGGGAGAAAAGAATCAACGCATCCAGCTTCTCCTTATAACTCAAACCTTCAGACCTGGTATCATTCACAAAAAAACTTATTTGCATTTACATATTCTTTGTATTTGAATATTCTTCATATGAGAAGCTGCCTCCTGACCATTTTTGAATGACTTTACTTTAGACTTTAGAGATACAGCGTGGAAACTGGGCCTTCAGCCCACCGAATCCGCTCTGATCAGCGATCACCCCGTACGCTAGTACTATCCTTCCCACTAGGGACAATTTACAATTTACAGAAGCCAATTATCCTACAAACCTGTATGTCTTTGAAGTGTGGGAGGAAACTGCAGCAAACTGGAGGACCCAGAGATAACCCATGTGGTCACAAGAAGAACGTATGAACTCTGTACAGACAGCACCTGTCGTTAGGAATCAACCCGGGCCTCTGGCGCTGGAAGGGAGCAACTGTACTGCTGTGCCACTGTGTCCCCCTCGGGAATGGGTGGACGAAGATATAAAGTGCCTGTCCCACTTGGCAATTTTTTTGGCGACTGCCGGCATCATTGACTGACGTATCAGGTCACCAAAAAATTTGCGGTGTGATGACGTATGACGCGCAGTGTTTTTTCAAGTCTCGCAACATTTTTTCTGTCGCACGCTGGATTTTGAAATGTTCAAAATCTTTTGGCGACACTGATATGGCCAGGCAGTCACCAAAAAAATCGCCAAGTGGGACAGGCCCTTAAGTCTGGCAAGTGCTTCCTTCCTTGCCACATCATACCGCATCCACTCAGCCAGTCTATCTTACTGTATGTCGGAAACTAGCAAATAGTTGGTTGGAGGTTAAGCAAGCCCGTTTCATCTTTCCACCTCCACCTTCTCCACCTACATCCTTGGTCCATATCTCCATTCTTCTCTCTCCTACTTGACTCATCTGCCACTTAACCCCTTCTCACATGGATCACCTTATCACTAGCTCTTGTCCCACCCCTTCGCTTCACCTCTTTCTACCAGCTACGTACTCCATCAGTCTGAAGATAAGTCCTGACTTGAAACACTGTCTGTCCACTTTCCTCCAACTGTCGTGCTGAGTTCCGCCAGAAGTTTGTTTTTTGCTCCGGATTCTAGCATCTGCAGTCCCTTGTGTCTCTTGGTTGACCTTTGTCAGTTTATCCTCTTGTATTGGTGTTGTCTCTGTTCTTCCCCCAGACTCCCATTCCGGAGCAAATCTTATAACCCACTCCACCATTACGTGTCTGATTTCTCTTGCCAGTTCCACTCACCTTCAGTCAGGAGCAATCCATGTTCTGTTCCCAGGGCAGCATGCAACACAACCTTGCTGCCAAAATTAGGCAGCAGCTCTGGTATTCTAGAGGTATCATATCCTGTCCAAACGTGCACAATGCCTCGTTCCTGGGAACTCTCTTGTTCTATCAGGCTGCACAACATTAAATAGAAACACATATTGAAACAGTTGCATTAAAAGCTGAACCATATTTATTTTATTAAGAAACTTTCCCTCTGGATATATTGTCTTTGTTTCTTTCTTGCCTTCATTCAACTTGTAGTTTATTTTGTTTCCTCTACCTGAGGGCCAGCACATGGCTTGTGGCTGAGTAAAACAATTTCATGCCAATCATTCTGCATGAGCCTTTAATTGGCAACTCAGTTTAAACCAGCTTTGATCGGGAACCACAGAAAGCAGGACTTAATCCTGACAGAGACCATGCAGCACTTAGCAGGGTTTCTTTGCAGAAAAGAGTGATATTTCACACCTCCCAATCCCATGCCTCTTCCTCTGACAGGCTTAGCTAGGAACACAATTTTCGGCAGCACATTTAGCAAGCTCTTGCCCAGTGATGTACTTTGAAAGTATAGTTTCTGATGCAATACCTAAGACATGGCAACCAATATGCTAACGGCAAGCATCAATAAAACTATTCGGTCATGTGAAAATGTGAAAGAGAATTTATTCGGAGCACAGGAAGTGCTGCCTTCTTCCAAACATTGTTGTAAGATTAAATAATCCACCTAAGCATGGGCAGAATTATTCATCTGTAAAATGGCTCATTCAGCAGTGCACAGCTCCCCAAATAATGCACTGAGAGCATCACCAAAGATTATATATTTAAGATTCTGGAATGATTCAGAGCCCATAACTTATATTGGTAAATGGTAAATTCAGTGACTGGGTGGAAACTGGCAAATGTAGTTTCAAGTCGAAAGTGTGAGGTCATGCACTTTGGGAAGATGAATCTAAAAGCTGGTTATTAACTAATCTCTGTTGTACATTTATAGAAAAAGTTAGCATTTTCAAATATTTGGGGATGACATCCCGAGTGACTTTCCTGTGCCCAGCACATAGATGTAATCATGAAGAATCACCAGTGCCTCTACTTTAGAAATCTGAAGAGATTCGGCAAATAACTGAATACTGTAATAAACGTAGACAGATGCACTATATAAAGTATCCTACTGGTTGCATTATGGCCTGATACGGCAATTTCAATGGACAGGAATGCAAGAGGCCACAGAGAGTGGTGAATTCAGACCAGTCGCAGAACACCAGGGTGCTATGGAGAGCTGGCTGAGAAAAGGTGATGAGCCCCGGGCAGATCTACTATGATCATATTATGACAGGCATGCTTGAGGGCCAGTGGTAGTTTCCTGATTCTATTTTATGTTATTTTGTTCTGACTCGCACTGAGCTAATACTTTTAACAAAGATGTGTCAACGCCACACTGGCTGACTTCAGTCCTAAACCACAATGCATCAATGTGATTAACATCAGTAAATTGTTGTGAAATGACAAATTTCCCCTTTCAGACTATTGTGTATTTTAGCAACTCTTTGTGCCACGTCAGGTTTTAGAGTAATCGATATAATGGCCTGGTAAAGACCAAGCTTGAAATATTACCTACAGTTCTGGGAAGGAGTGTGGTCACATCTACAATAAATGTACAGTTTGAAGAACGTAAACAACCTGAGATGGGTTACAGTGGAGATGGACAACAACCTGGGATTGGTTACTCTTGTGAGACTGAACGTTGTGGAATTGATTATGTGGAAAGGTGAAGACCACCACCAACAACCATTATGCAGTGCCTTTAATAGTGACAAGGAGTTTTTGCTAGTAAAATAACATGCCTGGATAGTATGTTTTTGCATTCAATGGATCATCCTTTGTATTTTCAGTTTCATACTTTAGTTAGAATACACCACATCTCCTCCAACCCTCCCCTTTCAGCATTTTGAAGGGCCAGTTCACTTCATGTCTCTGTGATCTTCATTCTTGCCAACTATCTTCTTGCACTTTTGCAAGCAACTGCAGAAGATGTAACACTTGTATTTTTGCTTTGTCCCTTTTCACCATTCAAATCCTTTTTCATGTGAATCAGTAATTCACTTGCACTGCATCTGAATCTCACATTGTAGAAATCAAGTGCAGATTGAGTGACTGATTTGCAGAACACTTGCATTGAGTTCACAGGTACCACCCTGAGATCCCTGTAGCTTGCCACTTTAACTATCTGTCCTACTCTCATTCTGATCCACTTGTCTGTGGCCTCCTGCACTCTTGCAACTAGGCCAAAGGCAAGCTTGAGAAACAATAGCTCATCTCCCTCCTCTCCATGTTGGGATTCAATGTCATACTTCAAGTAAATTGCTTTCTCTGGCTGTCACAAAAGGGCCTGATCATCCATCTGCTAGATTAACTCAATGTTTCTCTCACCATTAGCAAGCGGAGAACTGCTGGCCATGTCCAGCAGGAATGCATTTCATATCCCTTACATTCCGTTGTTTGTGTTCTGACTTTTGTAACTGCCCTCTTAGAAACATAGAAAATAGGTGCAGGAGTAGGCCATTCGGCACTTCGAGCCTGCACCACCATTCAATATGATCATATAACCATATACCAATTACAACACGAAAACAGGCCCCCTCGGCCCTTCCAGTCCGTGCCGACCATTTATTTTCCCCAAGTCCCATCTACCTGCACTCAGACCATACCCCTCCATTCCCTTCCCGTCCATATACCTATCCACTTTACTTTTAAATGTTAAAATCGATCCTGCCTCCACCACATCTGCTGGAAGCTCATTCCACACAGCCACCACTATCTGAGTAAAGACGTTCCCCTCATGTTCCCCCTAAACTTCTGTCCCTTAATTCTCATGTCATGCCCTCGTGTTTGAATCTTCCCTACCCTCAATGGGAAAAGCTTATCCACGTCAACTCTATCTATCCCTTTCGTCATTTTAAATACCTCAATCAAGTCGCCCCTTAATCTTCTGCGCTTCAAAGAATAAAGACCTAACTTGTTCAACCTTTCTATGTAACCTAGTTGCTGGAACCAACGCAACATTCTAGTAAATCTCCTCTGTACTCTATCTTGTTGACATCCTTCCTATAATTAGGCGACCAAAATTGTACACCATACTCCAGAATTGGTCTTATCAATGCCTTGTACAATTTTAACATTACTTCCTTACTCCTATATTCAATGCTCTGATTTATAAAGGCCAGCACACCAAAAGGTTTCTTTACCACCCTATCTACATGCGATTCCACCTTCAGGGAACTATGCACAGTTATTCCTAGATCCCTCTGTTCCACAGCATTCCTCAATTCCCTACCATTTACCATGTACGTCCTATTTTTATTTGTCCTGCCAAGATGTAGCACTTTACACTTATCAGCATTAAACTCCATCTGCCATCTTTCAGCCCACTTTTCCAAATGGCCCAAATCTCTCTGTAGACTTTGAAAATCTACTTCATTATCCACAACATCACCTATCTTACTATCATCTACATGCTTACTTATCCAATTTTCCACCCCATCATCCAGATCATTGATGTACATGACAAACAACAGTGGATTTGTCATTGATCATCCAACTCAGTATCCTGTACCTGCCTTCTCTCCATACCCCCTGATCCCTTTAGCCACAAGGGCCACATCTAACTCCCTCTTAAATATAGCCAATGAACTGGCCTCAACTACCTTCTGTGGCAGAGAATTCCACAGATTCACCACTCTCTGTGTGAAAAATAATTTTCTCATCTCGGTCCGAAAAGACTTCCCCTTATCCTTAAACTGTGACCCCTTGTTCTGGAGTTCCCCAACATCGGGAACAATCTTCCTGCATCTAGCCTGTCCAACCCCTTAAGAATTTTGTAAGTCTCCATAAGATCCCCCCTCAATCTTCTAAATTCCAGCGAGTACAAGCCAAGTCTACCCAGTCTTTCTTCATATGGAAGTCCTGCAATCCCAGGAATCAGTCTGGTGAACCTTCTCTGTACTCCCTCAATGGCAAGAATGTCTTTCCTCAGATTAGGAGACCAAAACTGTACGCAATACTCCAGGTGTGGCCTCACCAAGACTCTGTACAAATGCAGTAGAACCTCTCTGTTCTTGTACTCAAATCCTTTTGCTATGAATGCCAACATACCATTCGCTTTCTTCACAGCACTCTTGCCTCCGTTCTTTCTCCCTAACAACCTCTTTTAGCCCGTTGACCTGAAGACCTTGTGCACAACAAAACTCAGGACAACTATTGCCCAATCAGAGGTCCCTTTGTCTCATCCATCCTTCTCTTACCAACCTGCCGCTTGAGACTGACTTGCTTTCCCTCCTTCCCAGTTACGCTGGAGATTCTATGACCTGAAACATTAGCTCTGCTTCTCTTTCCACAGATGCTAGCAGGCCTGCTGATTAGCCCACACCACCCTGTCCATACTAATTTTGCTTCTACTATTGGGAAGAAGGTACATTTATTCCCATCGTACCTACAATTTATTCCCATCAACCATCAGATTCTTTAACCGGTTTGCACAATCCTAACCACAACCCTACCTCGGCACTGAACCACTACGGACTTTGCACTACAATGGTTGCACTATGTACTTTGGTTTTTGCTATATCATGATCTAGAAATAATTGTTAATTTTAAATAACTCATAACTGATAATTTATTGTTTTTTTTAGTTGCTGCTATGTCTGAAGTGCCTATGAATCTATAGCAAGTAATAATTTAATTGTTCCAGTTCATATATTGTGCATGTGACAAATAAACCACTCCTAAATTATTATTTTTTTTACACACAGGATGATGAATGTATACAGGGTATCCTCTTTACACAGGATAAAAGAGAAAAGGGCAAAAGTATGCGGCTTTAGGAACTGTATCTTTGGCATTGGGTATATTTCCCCTAGAGTCTTTTCTAATGCCTCTTGATCCAGATAAAATAAAGCACTCTGATGCAAGAGTTACCTTGTGTCCTGCTCAGCCATTAATAGGTGTTTCCCTCACCACTGTCCATTGCAGTCCAGCTCTACATTAACTTCCATGGGGATGAACCTTAAGATAAGAAATAATTAATCAAATAGAACAAATCACCATGTTCATGACACCCATCATCATCTTTCCCGGCCTCATGGTCATGAAATTACGAACCATTCAAATACTCATCCATGTCCCCATTGTAGGTATGTTACAAAACGTACCTTTACCGGCGCTGCACTTCTGCCGCTCCCCGTGTGCGTGACTTTCGCGCCTTGCAGAGGGGGGCGGGCTTAAAGTGCCGTTTTTCAACAGGCAGGACAAATCGATCAATGTCGGGCGATTTGGTTGCTGAAGAAAAATCGCTCCGACATTTCATGAATGGTGGTATTTTTAAATTACTCTACATTATTTATTAACTAGAGTAATTTAAAAATCACCTTCAAAAGCCGTGAGAACAGACAACCGGAAGGATTTTCCGTAGGGGAGAAAAAAAGGTAAATACTTTATTTTTATATTAAAAGTTGGTTTTTCGGGAGGCATTAATAATATTTTTATGTTGCGAAATGGGGTCCCCAAAAAATGTATGAACCCCCAGTATTTTTCCCCCTGACTTCACCGCTAACCTCGACGTTCTAATCCACCGCATTCCCACTAGTAAAACCCACTCGCTAGTTGATTTAAATGGCCGTTAATTTACAGGCATTAAACACTAAATTCCTTCCATTTGGCCCAGAAATTCATGAAAATTAGATTTAAAAATTATGTTATATTGTGGATTATTGTGTGAATGTTATTTGGACACTTAGGCAATTTAAAAAAAGTTTATCTTTTCTTAAGAAATTGATAGATATTTAGATCTACTCATTGAATTTTGTAATTAGCTACAATTAGATAACTAACTAATTATATGCTTTAATTTCAGGTAATCCAAGTAAGATTGTTTAATATTTGTTTCAGAATGCTTCAATCTATAATAACTGAAAATTTCATTGAGTTCTCTTAATTTTTAAGAATGTTATGGACTTTTAACTTTTCCAGATCACAGCTTTTGAGTTAAGTCAATTGAAAGGCAATGGGAAGCAAGATGCTCATTTCCGAGTATGAAAACGGCCATAACTTTCTTAATACTGAAGATATGAAAGTAAATTAGGTGTCAAATTAAACTTTGTATGCTTTATCTGATGGGATAAATTGCAGACTTGATTTTTTAAATCTCAAAATTTTGTAACATTGCTACCCATTGGACACTGAAAACAGGTACTTTTCCCACTCCCTCAATTATCTGCTTTCGGAAAATTAATAAATAAGCCGGAAAGGGCACAGAAAAAAAATATGAGGAAGTAAACCTGGGAAGGGTGAAAAGAAGATGTTGCCAGAATTCGAGGGAGTCAATTGAGTTACCAGTTCACGAGTCGAGTGTTTTATTGTCATGTGTCCCAGATAGGACAATGAAATCCTTACTTGCTGCAGCACAACGGAATATGTAAACATAGTACATAACGGGCGAAAAAAAAAACGTTCAGTGTGTATATATACGTACACCCATACTCAATAAATAAACAAATATAGTGCAATAATAGTAAGTCTGTTGCAGTTCAGAGCTTATTTGTTGTCGAGTTTATTTGTTGTCATGATGGCTGTAGGGAAGCAGCTGTTCCTGAACCTGGACGTTACAGTTTTCAGGCTCCTGTACCTTCTTCCCGATGGTAGTGGTGAAATGAGTGTGTGGCCAGGATGGTGTGGGTCTTTGATGATGTTGGGTGCCTTTTTGAGGCAGCGACTTTGATAGATCCCTTTGATTGGGGGGATATACTGTATGACATGCTCAGGCCAAATGCCTTTCGTGTTTTACAATTAAACTGCAAGTTCTTCATTCACCACCACCATGTTGACAGATAAGCTGAACCAACTTCTTTCCAAGGTCTGACTTTTCCAATCTACCTGATTGACCTCCCATTATTGTATTATCCAAGTCCTACCTTGCACTAATTTCAGTTTTGTTTTTGGTTTATGATTGTCATGCGTACAGTAAAACACTTTTGTTTGCATGTTATCCAGTCAAGTCAAATCATTCTATACATGAATTACAACAAGTAGTATAAATATAAAAATACCAGTGTAGAATATAATGTTACAGAGAGAGAAAATGGCCACAATCTGCCAGATTACACCCTAGATTAAGGGAGAACCATTCTGTAGTCTGAATTTACTTCTTGAGGATGTAGAGATATTGAACTGCTTTCTTGGCCATAGTGATAATGGCTTATAACCTTCTGCTCAATGATCTACATTGGTTCTTGAACCCAAAGTGCCTTTATATTCAAATTCCAATCCTTGACTTTTAGTCTGCCTAACACTGTAATTATCTTGTGGTATCAACCTACTGATGTGTGTTTTCCATCAGCTGGCTCCTCTTGTTCATCCATTCCTTCCCATAACACCAACACTGACAACCATATTTTGTGCTGTGTCAGTCCAAAGCTTAGTGATTCCTTCCCTAAGCATCTTTACCATCACCTCCATGAAACTGGACTCATTGAGTCACTTAATCTATTCTACCACTATCAAATGATGTCAGAGTGTGCAAAATTAATTATTGAGTCCCAATTAAAACCAGTTAACAGAACACACGTTATCATCTTTCACAGTTTCATGATCTATTTAAAAAATATCACCTTAGTTGAATGACATCTTTATCTGCTCTTAAACTCCTCTGTAAGCAACAAGAAAACTGTGGAAAATCAAAACACTGGAGGAAAACTCTGGGCAAACCAGTGTGTACCCACTAGAGGCAGGAAACATGTTCCTGATGTTGGGGTAGTCCAGAACCAGGGGCCACAGTTTAAGCATAAGGAATAAGCCATTTAGAACGGAGACGAGGAAACACTTTTTCTCACAGAGAGTGGTGATTCTGTGGAATTTTCTGCCTCAGAGGGCGGTGGAGGCAGGTTCTCTGGATGCTTTCAAGAGAGAGCTAGATAGGGCTCTTAAAAATAGCGGAGTCAGGGGATGTGGGGAGAAGGCAGGAACGGGGTACTGATTGCGGATGATCATCCATGATCACATTGAATGGCGGTGCTGGCTCGAAGGGCCAAATGACCTACTCCTGCACCTATTGTCTATTGCTCCAGCATTTTGTGTCTATCTTTGCAGTGGAATAATCTCCACTTGTCTGCAATTCAAGCAATGGTAACCAAGTTTAACAATACAGGACAAATTAGCGTGCTTGAGTGTCATCTCATGCACTTCCATGAACATTTATTCCCACAGTCACTGTGGCATTGTGACTGGTTATTACCTATTAAAGGTTTTGTTGCCATTTGTTATGACTGCAATTAATTTTCATTTATCTCATACTTATAACCTCTAATTTCCAAAATTATTTGATAAATCAAAGCATAGAAGACAAATAACTAAGATCAATGTATATGAAGGCAGGAGACAGCTGGCAAACAGAGTGCAAAAAACCTCCCAGACTGGCAAAAGCTGTTGACTACATTCGCAATTATATAAACAGTTTGGACTCTGTAATTGGAAGCACCATTACTGTACCACCATATTAATGGTTGCATAGAAACTTGTTCAGACCTTACTTTGGAAGTGTTGTGTTTTCCAAATTATAAAATATAAATGTACTGAGAAGAGGGAAGAAGATTCACAACAATTATACCAGCACTCATAGATTATAAACCTGCAGAGGTTGAATAAGCAAGAATTCTTTTCTCCAGAAAGGCAAAATAAATGACCAAATAAAAATGTTTAAGGTTGAGAAAAGAATTGATAGGGTAGATGTGGAGAACATTTTTCCAGGAGTAGAATGAGGAGGAAAGGGGCGAAAAGACAATACAAAATTAGAGCCCATTAATGTAAGAAATAAAAACTCAATACTGTTGTAACAAACTAACCACTTCTGCTTTTTAACAGCCAATTATCTCCGGTGACTATAACTGCCTCAGCCAAATAACGATAATTCCTATTCTTGGTCAGCAGTGCCCTACAGATCGTATCCACGCACCTCCAATCCTGATATCTGCACACCCCATCCCAGGAGAAATCATAAAACCACAATCCCATCAGCCCTGCTTACTCCATCCATTGCAAACAGATCTTGCTGTATTGCTCTCGCACACCAGCTTCACTCCCCTATTGAAACCAACAGCAGATCCACATCAGCACAATTACATCAGCCCACCCCGATCCTCCAATCAAAACATGGTGAAACAGGATAGAAAAAGTTTACCTGTTGCCCTCCCCTGTTTGGTTTGCAATATTTAAACAATAACGATTATATTCTATCCCTGCATCAATATTAAACAAATCCAGATTGTACAGTGTAGTGTACCAGGGCTCATAACTAATAGAGTTTTACCCTGGCTGAATATATATTCTCACACTCACTACAGATTCTTCCTCTTGCTGCCACCAACCATGTTTGATGGAAGCTTAACACTGCACCTCACTCTGTAGCTAACCCATTCTGTCCCTGTCCTATGATGTTTGTACTGGGACAGTGCAGAGAGATCGTATTTAATTTTATTCTCGGGTCTTTATCCCCAGGCCCCATGTTTTCCCTGCTCTGTGAGTGTTTGAGTAGGCAATGTAGAGGCAGCTGTATATCATACCAAAAGCTTGCTATCCTTGATCTGAGTGATTGAGGGGAAAGTGTAAGGCATATATCACCTACATTCTACTGTTTCATAAGAATTTAATGAAACACACAATCTCACACTCACTGACACACAAATTTCCACACTTCTTGACAGATATACTCTCACACATACATTCCCACATTATGAAACAGACATTCTCACTCACTGACACATATGGATTCTCACACCTGCTGACACATACATTCTCACACTCTGACACTGTCCCACATTTACTAACATGCACTGACACGTTTCGCACTTGCTAACACACAAACTACCACACTCTGACACATGCACATTCCCACACTCATTGGCACACCCACATTCTCAAATTTGCTGACATATTTTTTCAATCAGATTCATTTTCCTTCACTTGTTGACACACACATTCTCAGTCACTGGCGTGCACACATTCTCACACTCATTGACACAGACATTTCACACCACACATTCCCACAATCTCTGACACACATACTCTGGCACATTGTGCGATCTCGCAATCGCTGACCCATCACGTTCAAACACTGACTGACACGCACACGACCTCACTCCCACGGACGCAAACACACTCCCGCAGTCTGGAACACGCAGTCTTCAACTGGCTGACACATCACGTCCAAACACTGGCTGAGACACTCGCATGAACACACACGGTCTCGTTCACGCTGACACACACACACGATCACGCACTCGCTGACACGGACCCATTCTCACGCACACGACCCCACTCTCACTCGTTGATCCTGGCACAGACTCACTCGCCCGTCACTGTTACACTGATTTCCACGCGTCGTTGATGCTGAGCCCTCTCCGCCCTCTCCCTGGACTTTGGCCTCACCTTCGGCCCATCGCCGGCGCCATCTCGGCTCCACCACCGGCTCCGGCGGGTTGGCAGCGCGGCCTACACGGGGGCCGGTGCGGACCAGAACACACGGACACGCGTGCGAAACGCGTTTCGAAATGAGGAGAGAAAGAAGACAAGAGAATGAGAGTGTTAAAGAAGGAACTGCAGATGCTGGAGAATCGAGGTTTACACAAAAAGCTGGAGAAACTCAGCGGGTGCAGCTGCATCTAAGGAGCGAAGGAGATAGGCGACGTTTCGGGTCGAGACCCTTCTTCTTCACCCAAGAGAATGTGAGTGCTTGAATCCTAAGGTAAAAACAAACCGCTGTTTCTCCAAGGAGTAATCGAAAGAGAAACAAAAGCTAAACGAAAGTTTAAAAAGAGGCAGGGTTACACAAAAAGCTGGAGAAACTCAGCGGGTGCAGCAGCATCTAAGGAGTGAAGGAGATAGGCGACGTTTCGGGTCGAGACCCTTCTTCAGACCCTTCTTCTTTAAAAAGAGGCACTTTGATTTGGAGAGCGAGTAAAACACGAGGGAAATTCCAGCTGGGTTACACACTGTTTTGGTGTTAATCGAAACCTTACATTGTATCAGTGTCTCTGTTGCTGGGTTTCATTGTATGTTACTCTGTTCTGGGTTATTATTAGCATTATTAGCACCGAGTCCTTCACCATAGACACCCTGCATGCAGGTCACCATGAACCCGAAACTCAACAGGATTATTTGCATAAATACCATTGCTAAAGGCGGATCAGAGGATGGGTATCGTGTGGTAAGCGATTTATCTCCTGATATCCCAAACGCTTTCCATCTTCTGTAATATATGGTGCATGATAAACGAATCAAGTGCTTTAGCATGGATGGTGTCAATCTGGTGTTGGAGCAGCATGCATCAAGTAGCAATGTTACAAAATTTTGAAATTTTAAAAATCAAGTCTGCAATTTATCCCATCAGATAAAGCATAAAAAGAAGTTTAATTTGACACCTAATTCACTTTCATATCTTCAGTATTAAGAAAGTTATGGCAATTTTCATACTCGGAAATTAGCATCTTGTTCCCCATTGCCTTTCAATTGACTTCACTCAAAAGCTGTGATCTGGAACAGTTAAAAGCCCATAACGTTCTTAAAAATTAAGAGAACTCAATGAAATTTTCAGTTATTATAGATTGAAGCATTCTGAAACAAATATGAAACAATCTTACTTGGATAACCTGAAATTAAAGCATATAATTAGTTAGTTATCTAATTGTAGCTAATTACAAAATTCAATGAGTAGATCTAAACATCTATCCATTTCTTAAGAAAATATAAACTTTTTTAAAAATTGCCTACGAGTCCAAATAAGATTCACACAATAATCCACAATATAACATAATTTTTAAATCTAATTTTCATGAATTTCTGGGCCAAATGGAAGGAATTTAGTGTTTAATGCCTGTAAATTAATGGTCATTTAAATCAACTAGCGAGTGGGTTTTAGTGGAATGTGGTGGATTGGAACGTTGTGGTTTGCGGTGAAGTCGGGAGGAAAAATACTGTTGGTTCATACATTTTTCTGGACCACATTTCGCAACATGAAAATATTATTAAAGCCTCCCGAAAAACCAACTTTTAATATAAAAATAAACTATTTACCTTTTTTTCTCCCCTACGTAAAATCCTTCCGGTTGTCGGTGCTCACGGCTTTTGAAGGTGATTTTTAAATTACTCGAGTTAATAAATAATTTAGAGTAATTTAAAAATACCTTCATTCATGAAATGTCGGAGCGATTTTTCTTCCGCAACGAAATCGCCCGACATTCATCGATTTTCCTGTTGATTTCCTATTCATCGATGTCTGTTGAAAAACGGCACTTTAAGCCCGCCCCCCTCTGAAAGGCGCCAAAATCGCGAACACGGGGAGCGGCAGAACTGCAGCGCTGCTCAAGGTAAGTTTTGTAACATACCTACATCAAGGTAAGTGGACAATATTCCCTCATGTTTCTGACCCGTCTTCCAAAACCGCTATGTCTACCATCCAGATCTAGTGCTTTCTGTGCGGAGTTTTCATGTTCTCCCTATGACTGCTTGGGTTTCCCCCATGTACTCTGGGTTGCTCTTACATGCCAAGATGTGCAGGTTGGTGGGTTAATTCGTAACAGTTATTGCCCCTGTTGATTGTTGATAGAATCTGAGAGGAGCTGATGATAATGTGGGGGAGAATAAAATGGGTTTGGGTAGAATAAGGGGGAAGGGTACTTCGTGGTCAGCATGGATTCAGTGATGGATTCAGGGCTTGATTCTCAACACTTGTTTTTCCTTTCACAGATGCCGATGAGTCTTTCCAGCAACGTTGTTTTTATTTTAGAATTGTGTAACAGTTTCGTCTTTAGTCTCCATTCACTAGAAAGTCTTCATTTTCGCTGCATAGAAAGTCTTCATTTTCGCTGCACTAAGTAGGCGGTGAAAACTGTTTTCGATAATGACAAACAATAATGCTGGTGCTGCTTGAGACTGCTGTAATTTATCTGTTGATTTGACTGAAAAACAAGAGTGGACGCTGCAGCCTCGTATTACTTCCTGGCTGTTTCACGCTGCTTTGTTTTATTTTAAGATTAACAAAGAAAAACCAAGTTGAGTTTGTTGCCATATGCACAAGTACAGTGGGTTCATGTACAACTGAAATCTGAAAGACAGTAAAAAGAAAAAACATGCAAAAACCAAGACAACATAAATATTACATTTTCCATTGGTTCAAGGCGCCTCAAATGTCTTGCAGCAGTTGAACTGCTGTTAATAATATGAAATGTTGTGATATAAAAATTAAGATGCATTTACTGTTTTGCCTATTTAACAGACCTTGAACAGACCTTTAACAGACCCCCAACACCGCAAGTTGGAGGAACAGCACCTCATATTCCGCTTGGGGAGTTTGCATCCTCTGGGCTTAAACATTGAATGTTCTCAATTATGTTAACCCTTGCTGCCTCCTCCCCTTCCCACCTCTCCCACAGCCCTCGGGCCCTGGCATTCCCTCTCTCTCTCTATCTCT
Source organism: Raja brachyura (assembly GCA_963514005.1). The sequence continues at coordinate 40,854,264 of OY740787.1, read as the reverse complement.
CCCCCACCCAAGTCGCACTAGCTTCTCATTTTCACACTACAAACAGCTTACAATGGCCTGTTTCCTTTATCATCGATACTTTTTTGCATATCTTTCATTCATTGTTCTTTATCTCTCCACATCACCGTCTATATCTCTCGTTTCCCTGATCCCTAGCCAGTCTGAAGAAGGGTTTCGGCCAGAAACGTCGCCTATCTCCTTCGCTCCTTAGATGCTGCTGCACCCGCTGAGTTTCTCCAGCCTTTTGTGTACCCTCGATTCTCCAGCATCTGCAGTTCCTTCTTTAACAGACCTTGGATGACAGGCAGTGATTGGTACCAAACATTGTGATTTTGAAAATGGGGGGGGGGGGGGGGGGGGGTTGTTTGTAGGTTAGTTAACTAAAATTGGAGAATTCAGTCCTCATACCATTAGGTTGTAAGCTACCAAATCAGAACATGATGTTCTATTTCTCCAGTTTCATGTGGCCCACACTCTGGCAATGGATGAGTCCCAGGACAGAAAGCTCTGGCAAAGGCTGCTGGATATCCCAAACCATTTTAACTCCCCTTCCCATTTTGACCTTTCTTTTGCCTTCTCTTCTCTGTGCCCCACCTGGATTCACACCCACTTATCCTGCCCCTTCCCACCTGTATTTCTTCCTCTGACTTTAAAATTAATGACTCTTCTATTATGTTTTTATTTTTTCATCTCTTCCCTTTGTCCAACCATTGACCAATCAAACATCCTCCCCCCTGCTGTTCACCTGCAAGGCAGATCACTTGCCTGACTTTATCCCACCACATCTCTCTCCAACTCCCCCCTCCCATCACATTCAATTTGAAGAAGAATCAATTTGTCACCTATCCATGTTCTTTAGAGATGCAGCCTGACTTGCTGAGTTACTCCAACACTTTATTTCTTTTTTTTGAATGGGGGGAGGTTTATTGTAGGAAACATTGAAAATGTTCTTGGTTTAATTTGTTTCCTTTATTGCCTACCTGCATGGTTTTCCATTTTTGTGGTGTCTGGACATTCCTGCCAGGGGAAGCATTTATTGCCTATCCCTACCCTAAATGTCCTTGGAAAGGTGGCAGTGAGTCTCCTTCTTGAACTGCTAAAGTTTTCTGGTGAAGGAGATCTCAGTGCTGTTGGAGAGGTTTTAGATGCAATGAATAGCAATTTACTTCCAAGCTGGAATCATGTGTGACTGCAGATGCTGGAACGGCAAATAATCTACTGTAGGAGCTCAGCCAGTTGAGTAGCATGTTGGATGAGAGGAATGGTCACCATTTTGACTCAAAACCTTGTATCTCCATAAACCTGATCTCCATCTGGATGGTAGATATTGTGGTTATGGGGCAGAAGCATGAGGCAATATTGTCCACCTGCCTTGATGCATGCTGCTACAACAGAATGACACCATCCATCATAAAGCACTTGATTGGTTTCTCTTCCACCATCACTTGCAGACGGTAGAAAGTGTTTAGGATATCAGGAGCTAAATCACTTACCACATGATACCAATCCTTTGACCCATCTTTATTCATGGTACTTATGCAAATAATCCTGTTGAATTTCTAGTTCACGGTGACCCGCAAGATGTTGATGGTAAAGGACTGCTAATAATGGTGTGAAATGTCAGGATAGGTATGGTTAAATTCTCACTTCTTGCAATTGTCATAGTCTAGCAATTTTGTGGTACAGATGTTACTTGCTATTTATCAGTGAAACATTAGGCCTGGAATGATTATACATCTTTTGTGGTAGTTTGTCATGGAATGTTGTCTGGGTCTTGCTGCATAAAGACAGCTTCATTTGCAGAGGAGTTCAAATAAAATTTAATGTTGTGCAATCAATACTGAATATCCCTATTTCTGAACTTACAGTTGAAGGAAGACGATTAATGAGACAGTTGAAAACAGTTTGACGGAAACATTGTCCAGAAGAACTACCATGACTAACTCTTGCTTGATGTCCTGGGACAGGGATGTAGTGGCAGATTTCTTTCTTTTTTTTTTTAAATATTTTTATTAGAAGCAATGCATATTGCCAACAATATAACAGTTTTTCAAAAACACATTTAACTTGTCTCTAAAATTATACAAATATTACGAAATGATTTATATAAGCTTTTGGGTTTTTTTAGAAAGTAAAGAAGTGAAAGAATAGGTCTATAAATCAATGGAGATGGTGATTAAATAATAATGATTATCATTATATAAGGAAAAAAAATTAAAAAAAATTAAAAATAAAGAATAATAAAAGAAAACAATTATTATATAAGAAAAAAAAGAAGTATACATCTTAACAATGAATGGAATAATTTCACATAACAATATCTATAGAGATGTGTATACAAATCCTAGAATAGATCTTTTCATCTAATCCTACAACTGGGTACTTATTGAGTTACAATGCTGAGCTCAGCTACCCCTTCAAATAGTCAGTGAATGGAGACCATATTTGTTCAAAAAGTTCATATTTGTCCATTAGGACAAACCTGATTCTCTCCAAATGCAATGTCTCTGACATTTCCACTGTCCACATTTTAATTGTGGGGGATAATGTTCCCTACCAGAATTTTAATATTATTTTTTTTCCAATTATCAAACTGTAATCAAGAAAAATTCTTTGACTTACTGTTAATATTAGGTTTGAATCAGGAACTCCTAATATTATTACCTTTGTGTCGGGGTCCAATTTAATTTTAAATGATTTTAAAAATATCAGTCCAATAACTATTAAGTTTTATACACGTTACAAAACTATGCGTTAAATTAGCTTCTAAATTCTGGCATTTATCGCAAATAGAAGAGATGTTAGGAAAAATTCTATTTATTTTCGTTTTTGAATAATGTAATCTATGTACAACTTTGAATTGTATCAAGGCATGTCTGGCATTTAACGAACAATGGTGTATAAGTTGTAAACTTTCTTCCCAAGTATCTTTCATTATAGATAAGCCCATTTCATTTTCCCATATTTGTCGGTATGATTCTGTTTTTGGGTTTTCCCTATCCAAAAGAGTATTATATATATACGCTATTAGTTTTTCTGTATTTGGGTGCTTGTTGAGCAAATCATCCAGTAATCCTGGTTCTCTATTTTTATAGTCTTGCATGTTTGACTTGATATAGTCTCTAATTTGTAAATACCTAAACATGTTATTTGGATGCAATCCATAGATATCTTTTAACTCTTGAAATGAGAGAAATTTTCCTTTCCTGCAAAGGTGTTCTATCCTTATAATTCCTAATTTTTTCCAGTGTCTAAACCCCTTATCCAATATAGAGAGTTTAAATGAAGGATTATTCATAATTGGTAAACAAAGTGACATATTATCCAAATGTAGAGTCTTAACTATTTGTTTCCAAATACGTCTATTGCTATAAATTATAGGGTTTTCCCTATAAGTTTTTTTTTGTACTTCCCTTGGAGCAAAGAGAATCGAACTTGTATCAAAAGGTAAACAGTCTTCCTTTTCCATCTTTAGCCAAGCTGGTTCCTGATCCATATTTACCAACCAAAAATTCATATTCTTGATCTGAACCGCCCAAAAATAATATAAAAAATTAGGTAGTGCTAATCCTCCATTTATCTTAGATTTACATAAATGTTTTTTACTTATTCTGTGATTTTTATAATCCCAAATAAAGCTATTAGCAATAGAATCGATTAAAAAAAAAGTTTTAGGGAGGTATAGAGGGATAGCTTGAAATAAATATAATAATTGTGGTAAAAAAAAATCATTTTTATAGCATTTATTCTGCCAATCATTGATATTGGTAGTGTTTTCCAGTATAGAATATTCTTGTTTAGTTTATTCAATAATTGAGGGTAATTTGATTTGAATAAAAAATTGTAAGATTTAGATACATTAATTCCTAGATATTTAATTTTGTCCGTAACTATTTTAAATGGGAATTGTGTAATATATTTGATTTTATTCCAGTTATAGGCATAATTTCACTTTTATTCCAATTAATTCTATATCCTGAAAATGTACCAAACTTAGTTATAATATTAAATAGATTAGGAATACTAATCTCCGGTTTTGTAATATATATTAAGACATCATCTGCATATAAAGATATTTTATTCATTGTGGTATTGGTATTATATCCATATATTTCTGGCTCTGATCTAATCCTTTCGGCTAGTGGTTCTATTGCAAGAGCAAATAATAAGGGTGATAACGGACATCCTTGACTACAACCCCTAAAGAGATTAAATTTGGCTGATAACATTTGATTTGTTAGTATTCTTGCTGTTGGGTTAGAATATAAAATTTTAACCCATTTACAAAATCTATCACCCAGTTGAAATTTCTGCATTATCTTAAATAAGTAAGGCCATTCAACCTGATCAAATGCTTTTTCCGCATCTAGGGAAATGACAGCTAATTCAATATCATTAATTATTTTTGAATATATGATATTGAATAGACGTCTCAAGTTATAAGTGGAATAACGTTTGGGAATAAAGCCTGTTTGATCATGATGTATTAATTTATTCATCACTGAACTTAACCTTTGAGATAACATTTTAGTTAATATTTTTTTGATCAGTATTTAGAACAGCAATTGCTCTATATGACCCAGGATCTTCCAGATCCTTATCTACTTTAGGAATGAGTGTGATTGTAGACTCATTTAAAGTTTCTGTTAACTTTCCTTGTTCGTAAGCATATTTATATATTGTTTGTAAACGTGGGGAAATCAAATTGTGAAACTTCTTATAAAATTCAACACTTAAACCATCGGGGCCAGCAAGTTTTGCAGCTTTTCCATTTTTCAACGATCTGATTGATTCCTCAATGTCTTTTACTGATATTTCAGCATCTAACAAGTCTCTTCCTTCCTGATCCAAATCTTTAATATGACATTCATGTAGGAATGTTTCCATTCCATCAGGTTGATCCGTCAGTTTAGTTGAGTAAAGTTTTTGATAGTAATGCAGAAATCTGTCATTAATATCTTTTGGTAAAGTTAGTATTTCTCCTTGATCTGATTTTATATATCATTTTTTCCTCATCTAATTTTCTAAGCTGGCGTGACAATAGTTTTTGTGGTTTATACCCGAATTTTATTATATATCACCCTAGATGGGGATATTGCATTTTCAATATCTAATTGCTTTATTTTATTTTCCAACGTTTGTTGAATCTTTTGGTTTTCCTTATTAAGGTGTGCTTGCGCGGATATTATAGCACCACGCATAAAGGCTTTAAATGTGTCCCAAAGAAGTGATGAAGAAATGCCAGGTTTGTCATTAGTCTCAAAAAACAATTTAATCTGTTTTACCAGATAATTATAACAAGCATTATCATTTAATATTTGCGGGTTGAGTCTCCATTGAGAGTATTTATTAGTTATACCCTTTAATTTTATCTTAAATGTTAATGGAGCATGATTCGAAATAATAATATTATGGTATTTTGAATCATACGTAAATGGAATTAACTTTGAGTCTATTAAAAAATAATCTATCCTTGAATAGGTTCCGAATACAGGAGAATAAAATGAATATTCCCGACCAGAGGGATTATCAGTTCTCCAGACATCCTTAACATTTGCGGTGTTAATAAAATAATTTATGAGTTCACTTGATTTAGATATAGCTTTCCTTTTGTTGATGATCTATCTAATTATCTAAAGTACAGTTTAAATCACCCCCAATTATTAGATTATGTTGTGTAACTATAGCAATAGTATTAAATATTTTCTTAAAAAACAGTGGATTATCGAAGTTACGTCCATATATGTTCATAAGAATGACTTTCTTTGAATATAATTCACCCGTAATTATTATGTATCTACCCGCAGTATCTTCTATTATTGAGCAATGTTTAAATGGTATGCCTTTACGAATAAGTATTGCAACCCCTCTAGACTTATGTGTAAATGAAGAATGAAGCACTTTAGGAATCCATTTTGCTGTTAGTCTATATTGCGCATCCTTTTTAAGGTGTGTCTCTTGAAGAAAGACGATGTCTGTTTTAAGTCTATTTAACTCTGCTAAAACCTTACCTCTTTTAATTGGTTCATTAATTCCCTTTACGTTCCAGCTGCAGAAGGTGATTCCATCACCCCCAGTTTTCGTATTAATGTCTTCCATTTTGTTATTAAGGTGGATTATAATGGAGTAGCTGTCTCAGCACATCCATCCCAATCTCATACACATGCTTCAGATCGATGAATTTTAATACTTGTAACTTTATCTTACATACATATCTCTTCAAACCAACTGTATAATACCAATCATAACTAAAATGATATAGTACATTATATAAAATATAGGAGACAAAAATAAAAGTAAAAAATGTTAGTGGTGTTAGTGATGTGCAGAAAGAAAAGGGTGACAACTAAGTTTAGTGTAGTTAGTGTATGCCACACTAGCGTGGCTATTAATCTACCGACTTCCGTTGTTAAAAAAAAAGATGTTTATGGTTCCAGCTCCATATTTGCCTTAAGGGCTATATATATATAAATATATATAAATATAAATATAAATATATATATATATATATAAAGGGCATTAAATTTAAATGCTTGATAATTATGACTACTACTGTCCATTTTTACTATTTTAGGAGGGGTAACATACAATTTTAAGTGATAGTTAATACTAAGCTATTTCTATTATATGTTAATGTTTTTATTAGTAATCCATCAAACCATCCTTAACTAGTGAATTTAAAAGTCCGTTATTCTTCCTCCTTCTCTATGGATAATCAGTACCATCAGGTAGGTGATAAATATAGTTCAAGTTCACTATTCTTCATCCTCATCTTCTAACGCTGCTTTTTCCTCTTCCAGTTTCTTCTCGATGTTACGAGCAAATTCAAGTGCTTCTGTATGCTTGATGAAGTGATGCTCTTTGTTATCATACGTTACTCTTAGTGTTGCGGGATACATCAAGCCATATCTCAGATCCTTTATATTCTTGAGGATGCCTCTTGTTTCTGTAAATAAAGCTCTTCTCTTGGCCACTTCCACAGGGTAATCTCTGAATATGCTGATCTCCATCGTAGTTAAGATTTTTCTTACAAATTATTATCTTCATCATATCTTCCAAGACGTGATCATAAACCACTTTCACAATCAATTGTCTTGGGGGTGAGCCCCTCTTTGGGAGTCGTCTCAGTGTCCTGTGTGCTCGACCAAGCAGGGGTTCTTGATCCAAATTCAAAACTTTTTTAAAATGAGTTTTGCAGCAAATTCTCAAGGATCTTGATCTCCCTCTCTGCCTTCATGCACTCCAACAATACGCAAGTTCTGGCGCCTTTGTCGTCCCTCCAAGTCAATACATTTCTCAGTTATTTTGTTTAATAATTCTCATAAACGTTTGTTCTCGGAGAGAAGTTTCTCATTTGCCTTAGCACTTGAATCAGCAATACTAGTCAGTTCCTTTATTGCCTCATGTTGTTGATCAATTGACCTTAAAATAGGTTCTAGCTTGATATCAACCACCGACTCCATCCCACCAACTTTAAGATTTACATCATCCATCTGTTGTTGCAGAGCAGCATCCGCCCTTGTTTTCCAGTCATCAATCATAGTCTTTACTGTGATTATAACTTCTTTTTTTAATTCATCTTTCACTTGTTCTTTAAACAGTTGGATATCTGCTCTAAGGATCTTTAAATCTTCTTTATATTACTTTTTCATTTTTTTCAGCTCACCCATAATAGTGGTTTTAAGATCTTCCATCTCGGATTTCCTCCTTGAGATGTCTTCCTGGGAGGCTGTCAAATTCGAGCCCGAGGCTCCAATCGGGCCTACTTCCTTTTTCGGTGCAGATTTTTTTCTCTCTGGGGGGGGGGGGGGGTGGTACGTTGAGTCGACATTCCGTCGGTAAAGTCGCGCGCCTGATGACGTCACGCACCTTTTTAAAGCTGCCGGTGCCGTTCTCACCCGTTCTCCTCTGGTGAGTAACTTTAATTCACCCCGTTTTCCCCCGTTTGTTATCCAATTTTTGAGGAGCTGGTTGGCGCGAGTTCCACCTACTCCATAGCGCCACCGGAAGTGATTTCTATATCGTTCAAGAGATTACTCCCTCTAGCCGCTAAATGGACTACATGGTTAAGGGGAATGTCTCCGTTTGCATGCGAGCTCCCCGTCAGAGACCTTCAGAGCCTCTTCACAGACAAATCTTCCAAACAGTCTTTTGATTGATAAATTATTTATTGTTGATGAAAAACAATAAGGTACATCCAAACTTCTTCCAACTCATTACAATAATCCTCATCGAACTCCAGCTTATCACTTTAAACACTAGAAAAATCCTCGTGTCTCCGTTACACTTCGCATGGTCGAAGGGTAAACCTTCTCCATGCTGGTCCCAAACTAAACTAAAAACTAAGCTTTTGCGCAAGCAACTTAGTCCCCAAAGCGCCCAAAGTACATCATAAATCCCACCCACAATATAACGGGCAGTCTAAAATTTAAAGATACATGCCATCATCAAAGACACGCAAAACAAGCCAAAGGGCCACTACAAGGGATAATTGACCTCCAACAACCACGTCCTTCTGGTGGCCGATTAGGAAAAGGGGAGATGCAGCGCGACCTGGGTGTCATGGTACACCAGTCATTGAAAGTAGGCATGCAGGTGCAGCAGGCAGTGAAGATAGCGAATGGTATGTTAGCTTTCACAGCAAAAGGATTTGAGTATAGGAGCAGGGAGGTTCTGCTTCAGTTGTATAGGGTCTTGGTGAGACCACACCTGGAGTATTGTGTACAGTTCTGGTCTCCAAATCTGAGGAAGGACATTAATGCCATAGAGGGAGTGCAGAGAAGGTTCACCAGACTGATTCCTGGGATGTCAGTGTCTTATGAAGAAAGACTGGATAGACTCGGTTTACACTCTCTAGAATTTAGGAGATTGAGAGGGGATCTTATAGAAACTTACAAAATTCTTAAGGGGTTGAACAGGCTAGATGCAGGAAGATTGTTCCCGATGTTGGGGAGGTCCAGGACAAGGGGTCACAGCTTAAGGTCAAGGGGGAAATCCTTTAGGACCGAGATGAGAAAGACTTTTTTCACACAGAGAGTGGTGGAACTCTCTGCCACAGAGGGTAGTTGAGGCCAGTTCATTGGCGATATTTAAGAGGAAGTTAGATGTGGCCCTTGTGGCTAAGGGGATCAGAGGGTATGGAGAGAAGGCAGGTACGGGATACTGAGTTGGATGATCAGCCATGATCATATTGAATGGCGGTGCAGGCTCGAAGGCCCGAATGGCCTACTCCTGCACCTAATTTCTATGTTTCTTTCTTTCTGCTAGGTATAGATCCAACTATGGGACTGTCTTCCTTTTGATTGCCTTCAATTTTACCAGACCTCCATGATGCATGCTCAACACTATTCTACCATGATATTGACCAGTCATTCTCACTTTAACTGAAGCTGGTATGTCAGAAATAGTCCTGACAAAATCCAAAGTGGATATCAATAAGCAGGATGTTTATACAGAATAATACAGCACAGGAACAGGCCTTTTGGCCCTCAATGTCTGCGCAGAACATGATCTGATTATACACTATTCTCATCTGCTTGCACATGATTAATACCCCTTCATTCCCTGCATATCTGTGTGCCTATTTAAAAGCCTCTGAAACACCACTACCATATCTGTCTCCACCACCACCACCTGGTCGTTCCAAAAAAAAACAATCCAAGTTTATCTAACCTCTTCTTGTAGCAAACCACCCTCTAACCCAGGCAGCATTCTGGTAAACCTCTTCTGCATCCTCTCCAAAGCCTCTACATATTTCCTGGAAACAGGAATTGCACGCAAAACTCCAAATGCAGCTTAACCAAAGTCATATAGAGCAGTATCATTATTTCCGGATTCTTAAACTCAATGCTCCAAACAATGAAGACAAACATACCATATGTCCTCTTTACCACTCTATCTACTTGTCATCAGGGATCTCTGGACCAGATCCCCAAGATTCCTCTGCACATCTATACAGTTAAGGGTCTTGTCATGAACCATATAACTTCACTTTACATTTGACCTCCCAAAGCGCAACACCTCAATTTGCTCAGATTAAAGTCCATCTGAAATTTCACCATCCATTTATGTAATTGATTGTTATCCCATTGTATACTTCAATAGCCTTGCTCATGACTGCTACTCCACCAATTTTGGTGCCACCTGCAAACGTATTAACCAATCCAACTATATTTACGTCCAATATATATATATATATTATATATATATATATATATATCTCTATCACAAACAACTGAGATCCCAGCACAAATCCCTATGCAATTCCGCTGGTCACAAATTCTGGTCAGAGTTACGCCATTCAACTATGAGCAACCAGTTCAGAATCCATACGATCAAACTCAAGCTTAATTTTTTGGATCAGCCTACCATTTTGGACGTTATGGTAAGCCTTACTAAAATGTAGAAAACTCCCACCAGCCTAACATCATTGATCACCTCCTCAAAAAACTCGATCAAATTAATAAGACATGGCCTGCTGCATACAAAGCCATATCTGTCCCTAATTAACCTATTCTCTTCCAAATATGAGTAAATCCTATCCCCAAGAATCTTCTCCAATTGCCTCCCTACCACTGACATGAGGCGATAATTCCCTGTATTCTCTCTACTTTCCTTCTTAAAAGGTACAACATTAGCTATGCTCCAGTCCACAACCACACTAATGGCTTGAGAAGATGAAAAGATCTTTGTCTAGGCTCCTGCAATTGCCTCTTGCCTTTTTTAATAACCTGGTCTAGATTCAATCAGGCCCTGTGGATTTATCTACAAGGCTCTTCAAAAGCCCCAACTCCACCACGATTGCAAACTGCCCTTGCATATTAGTATTCTTTACACTGATCTCCCTGTCCTCCCCATCCTTGGTGAATACAGATGCAAAGTACTAATTTAGTACCTTGTGGACATCCTCTGACCACAAATATAAATTCCCTATTTGTTTTACTCTAATGTTGTTGATTAAAACCCGTTCCATGACATTGTTGACACCATTTATTGCTATCATGTGAACTGAAGCAAATTGGCTGAAGATTGGATTCTGGACTGGTGGGGTTCAACACTTAGCACAGTAGGTTGAACGCGGTTTCAAATATTGTATTTAACAATTACATTCTGGGCCTTCCAATGTTGGACATAGAGATGTTTTGGTGCTTGTTTCTTTATATGACGTATCGCTATCCAATAGCTGGTATATCAGCTGCAACCCAGGTTCAATCCTGACCATTGCCAATATGTCTAGGTGGAGTTTGCACATTCACCCTGTAACTGTGTGGGTTTTCTCCTGCATGCTTGGAGCAACTTGCAACAGCTAATTAACTTTCCAATCCGCATCTTTTGGGGATATGGGCCGAAACAGAAGCACCCAGAGATATCCAATGGGTTATCGGGCATATTCCACACAGGCAACACAAATCAGGATTGAACCCGGGTACTCATACTCTGTGACATCAGCTCTACCAGTTGCCCCATTAGGCTGCCTTTGAATTACCGGTTTGCGATGGCAGCCTCGCCAACGGTCTTGTCTGTCTGTTCGTCTTTTTTGTTATTTTTAGTGTGTTTTAAAAGTATGTGTTAATGTTCTCTGGTTTGTTTTATGTGGGGTTGGGGGAGGGGGTTGGTGGTCGGGGGAAACTTGTTTTCAATCTCTTACCTTGCTGGAGACGCAACTGTTTTCCGGATCGTATCTCCTGTCGCTCTGCGGCCTAATATCATGGAGTTGGCGGCCTTGCTCGAGACCGACTTTGAGCCAAACCGGGGGGCCGTGGACTTACCATCAGAGCCTGCGATCTCTTGCCTGGGAACGACGCTCCAACCACGGCCTGCGGATTTCAACATCGAGGAGCTTACAGTCTCGGGCAGAGACTGATGTTGGGAAGCTCCAAAGTCGCAAGATGATCGAATGACAGGCGAGTATGTTATAACTGTAACCAGTTTCATTTAAATTTTATCTGCCTGTAATTATGTGGGTGGGAATTATATGTAGTCTGAGGCGTGTTTGTGGCTGGGATTCTCGCACAGACGCCCTAGTAATTTTTAGTTTAGTTTGAAGAAGCATGGGGGAGAGGTCACAGCTTTTGTCCATGCACGAGTTTGACTATGAGTAAGATCAAAATGTACTTAAACAAGAAGTTTGGACGAATATCTTACTGTTTTTAGTACAATAAAGAAACTATTAATTAAGAGACTGTTTTGAAGATTTATCTTTCGACGGCATTGAATGTCTCGTGGAGAGCTCATGAATGCATTTTGATTATCTCATAAACCCCCGTCTTCAATCACAGTGGCTAGAGGAAAGATTCCTTGAACTATATAAAAATCTGTTGCTACAGTAAGTAAGAATGGAAAATTACTTTGTATAAGAATACAAATATGAATAAGTTTGCTCAACTTTTTGTCTGTACAATTACTTCAACTAATAAGCTGGAAATAATGACTGGAAGTCGAGAATACTGTCTCTTGAAATGTTCCGTAAGTTTAGCAGGTCCAGGTAGACGTCGGATTTTGCTAGGTAGGATCATTCCATGAGTTGCTTAGCGCTACGAACAGCGCGTTCAGCAAGTCCATTGGACTGTGGGTACTCAGGGCTGCTAGTGACATGTTGAAAGTTCCACCGTTTGGCAAAGTTCTTGAACGTTTGGCTGGTGAATTGGGTTTTGTTATCAGTTTGTAGGTGAACGGGGACACCATGCACGGACAGATGGATTGACAGTTTCCGGATCACGATTTCAGAGGTTATCGTGGGCAGTAGGTCGATTTCAAACCAGCCTGCGTAGGAGTCTACCAGGACGAGGTAGTGCTTCCCATGCCATTCAAAGATGTCGGCGGCCAGTGACGACCACGGAAGGGAGGGAGCCAGCTGTGGCAAGAGGGGCTGCTTCTGTTGGTGTGGTGTTAAACTGTTGCAGATGGCACATGATTCGGTCTTATTGTGTATGTACCTTGTCATTCTGGGCAAGTAGATCATGTTCTGGGCCCATTTTAGAGTGGCCTCTGTGGACGTCTTTATAGCACTCGCTCCGTAGAGTGGAGGGGATGGCAGCTTTGTGGTCTTTGACGATTATTCCGTCCTGTAGCACTAGCTCGTCACGGACCAGGAAGTAGGGTCGTATTTCAAACGGGGTGCTTGACTGTTTGTTTGGCCATCGGTTTCTTATAACAGAAGTCAGCAGCTGTGAAGTTTTATCCGCAGCTGTGTGTTCAGCAAGGCGACGTAAACTGTTGGTAGGCACGAACGAGACCTTCAGGACTGAGAATTCGTCCTGTTTGATGGGGTGACATTCGCTGGTAGTATGCGGGGCTCTGGAGAGCGTGTCTGCGATGTGCAAGTCTTTACGTTTCTTGTACATGATGCGCAAGTCAAACTGCTGCAGCTGCATAATTATTCATTGTAGACGAGCTGGGGCGGCGTGGATGGGCTTGTTTAGGATGGTGACTAGTGGCTGGTGGTCAGTCTCAACAGTGAAGGTTTTGACAAAGATAAAGTCCTTGAATTTCGAGCAGTGGAAGACGACGGCGAGCAGTTCCTTCTCGATCTGGGCATAGCGTTATTCAGTGTCTGTTAAGGTGCATGATGCATAGGAGACAGGCATCACGTCGCCGTCGGTAGTTGTTTGCCACGCTGCGCCTAGTCCATACTGGGATGCATCGCAATTAACGGTGATTGGCAGACCGAGGTTGAAGTATATCAGTGTAGGTGTGCTGGCTAGCTGGAGCTTTAAAGTCTCGAAAGCTCTTTGGTGCTGGGGGTACCAGGACCATGCATTGTCCTTGTGGGTCAGTTGTCACAGAGGAGCAGAAAGTTCGCTGAGGTTGGGAATACATTTACCCAGGTAGTTAACCATGCCGAGGAACCGTTGCAAGCTGGTTATGTCGGTTGGGACTGGCAGCTCATTGATGGCTGCAGTCTTTAACGGATCAGGCTTTAATCCATTGCTGGTGAATACGTGACTGACGTAGGTGACCCGGAATTTGCATTTGAGAGGGTTGAGTTTGAGGTTGATGTCTCTGGTTTAATATCTTCTTCAGGTTAGCGTCATGCTCGGCCACATTGCGGCGTAGACTAGGATATCGTCAACAATGATGGCACATGGATATTCTGCGAACAGTTGTTCCATTGTGCACTGGAAGACTTTGCTTGCAGAGTTGATGCCAAAGGGCAATCTTAAAAATCTGTAGCGGCCAAATGGCGTGGCAAAAGTTGTTAGGGCAGACGATGCCTGGTCCAGTGGTATTTGCCAGAAAGAGCTCTTGGCGTCGTGGACCGAGAACACCGTTGCATTTCCAATTTGCGCAGCTACGTCCTCAGTGGTTCTCATCGGGTAGTGTGGCCGTTTGATTGCTGTGTTTAAATCTTTGGGGTTGATGCAGACCCGCAACTCTTCATTTTCTTGGTGGTTACGACCATGGTGGAGACCCAGTCAGAGGGTTCGCTGACCTTGGCAATTACTCCAATGGAGACCATGCGTTTAAGTTTGGTGTGCATTTTCTTCAGCATACGATGGGGAACGCGGTGGGGCGCACAAACTATTGGTGTGACTGCATGATCTACAGTGATCATGTATATCGTGGGCAGCTTACCGAGTTGGTCATCGAACAGGTCTTTGTACTAGGATAGCATCTGCTGTGTCAGGCAGAGTTTATGGACAGCACGCCAGAAATAAACCAGCCCCAGGTCATGGCATGCGTTGATGCCAAGCAGGGTTTCAGAGTTAGTTTGGACAATGTAAAACATCAGGTTTTTCGTTTGCTCATTGACAGTGCATTTCAAATCAGCTTTACCCAACAGGTGGAGAACTTCCCCCCCCCCCCCCCCCCCCCATAGGCATGTAGGGTGGAGGAGTCCTATCTCATTAGTTCAGTGCTCCTTATCTTGTTGAACTCTGAATGACATTACGTTCACCTTTGCACCAGTGTCAACCTTGGCGGACAGGGCCTTGTTGTTTATTACCATGGTCACAACAGGATCCAGCAGCTTGCCTGAGGAGCGCAGGAGGGACAGCACGGCTGAGTCGTTGTCTGTGTTATCGGAATCATTCCCGTGGGAAACATCGTCTTGCTCATGGGAATCAGAGTCAGACAGTTCTTGTTGAAGCAGGTGCAGATTTGTCCTTGAAGCAGTGTTCCCATGAGATCGACAACATGTGGCAAAATGATTAAGCTTCTTGCAGTTAACAAACTTTCCCATGGGCGACGCAAAACTGGCGCCCTCTAGAGTGGAAATAATTGCAATTGGGGCATCGCGTGGTAGGGACATTGGGGTCTTTGCGAGACGCGTTTAAAAATGTCTGTGGAGAGTAGTTGGCTAGATTTACGTTGTGTTGCTGTTGAGGGCTGGCACGGTCAAAATCTGCTAGTGGGGCCACGACCTCAGCCATTCGACATGAATGAATAGCTTGTTCTAAACTCAGTTCAGCGTTCCGAAGCAGTTCTGCTCTTAGCTTGCGGTCGCTCATTCCTCCCACAATTTTATCGCCTACCAGCTCGTTAGTCAACTCACCGAAGCAGCACGCTTGAGGATGCACAATAGGAACATTTCAAAAGAGAGATGGAACAGTTGGAACTAGAGACGAAGCTGGCGACAACAGATGCATAATGTACTTGACGCCAAGGGGTCAAGAAGCAGCTCTAGAGTATCTCACGGAAGGAGCTCTTATGTGAGAAAGGAGCTGCTCAAAGGGAAACATCAGCTAAATTAAATCTACAGGCAGATGAATACTTGCCTGATCAGGTGCAAAAGGTTGTTAGATCAAAACAAACAGCTCATGAATCACCTGTTAGAGCTCATGTTAGTTCTTCAGAGGCAAAGTGTACAGACTCATATGAGCAATGGTGAGCAGGGGCATGTGAGCACTACTCTACCTGTACGGAATGATGGAAACCAACGTGAAATCTGGAACAATGAAGAAGCAGAATGAGATTACTACTCTTCTGGTTCAACAAAATCTCTCATCTACCTCACCACCGAGACATTCCTGTTTATGATGGTGATCCTTTGTAGTATGAAGTTTTCATAATGGCATTTGACTAGGAGTGTAAAGAATTGTTAATGACAAGAGTGATTTCTTGCATTTTTTAGCGCAATACACAAGAAGGCATCCAAAAGCCTTAGTCCACAGTTGCCGACATTTGCCTCCAGCCGAGGGCTATCAAAAGGCAAAAGATCTGCTTAAAGAATATTTTGGTAATGAACATAAAATTGCCAATGCATACATGGTCAAGGCCTTTGCTTGGTCAGTGATCAAGCAAGAGGATGTGAAGGCATTGCATGTGGTCTCATTGTTCCTTAGAGGTTGTTGCAATGCTATGGAACATCACACCTATATGGAGGAAATTAATGTTGCTTCCAATATGAAGATCTCCTTCTAAAACTGCCTTACAGGCTCAGAGACAATTGGAGGAATAGGGTGTGTCGACTACAGGACGAACATGGTCGTTGAGCTACATTTTCCGACCTGGTAGACTTCATGGAGAAGCAAGTGAGGATATTGTCAGATCCACTTTTCGGAAACATTCAGGATCCTAGACTAACTGCAACTGTCAAAAGTTCTACTTTTTCTAAAACAAGAGAAAGACCAGGACCAAAAGGAAGCAGTTTAGCAACAACTGTTATACCTCTAGAAACAGCAGTGCAAGAAAATCCGACAACAGGTGGAACGAGAAGAGATGTATCTACCACTAATACAGTTCTTGTTTGTTGTGAAATAAAAGTGGTCACACATTGGGGCGGTGTGTACAGATCAGGAAGAAAGGACACAAAGAAAAGATAGACTTCTTAAGAGAGAAGGGAGCCTGCTTTGTATGTTTGAAGAAAGGACACGAGCAAAGACTGCAAGAGTCGTATGACCTGTGACGTGTGCAACCAAGATCATACTGAAATACTTCACTTTGAACAAAAGAACACAGAGAAGATGGAGAATACAGAACAAAAATGAGATGCCAATTGTGAGTAATGCTGTTTCCTCACCTCATATGTGTGGACATATTGAAACCTGCATTTTCTCCATAGTACCAGTACATGTAAAGAGCCACAAGGGGGACACAGTGTTGCAAACATACATATTTTTGGATCATGGAAGTTCATCTACCTTTTGCACAGAAAGCTTGATGAGAAGGCTGAACATTACAGGACAACAAACTAGTATTCTCTTGCGTACCATGAACCAAATTAAGTTTGTGAACTGTCATCATATCTCAGGTTTGGAAATTTCTAGTCTGGACAAGGATGATTTTGTACAACTATCTGATGTGTTCACACATAAGACCATGCCTGTTTCTCAGCTAAACATTCCCAGGCAATAAGACCTGAAACAATGTTCTAGATAACAAGAGGGTTATTCATACAAGAGGATTTCAGTGTAGGAATATAGAAGTTCTTCTGCAGTTGTATAGGGTTCTGGTAAGACCACATCTGGAGTATTGTGTACAGTTTTGGTCTCCTAATTTGAGGAAGGACATCCTTGTGATTGAGGCAGAGTAGGTTCACGAGATTGATCCCTGGGATGGCGGGACTGTCATATGAGGAAAGATTGAAAAGACTGGAGTTTGGAAAAGACTGTAATCACTGGAGTTTAGAAGGATGAGGGGGATCTTATAGAAACATATACAATTATAAAAGGACTGGACAAGCTACATGCAGGAAAAATGTTCCCAATGGTGGGCGATCCAGAACCAGGGGCCACAGTCTTAGAATAAAGGGGAGGCCATTTAAGACAGAGGTGAGAAAAAATGTTTTCACCCAGAGAGTTGTGAATTTGTGGAATTCCCTGCCACAGAGGGCAGTGGAGGCCAAATCACTGGATGGATTTAAGAGAGTTAGATAGAGCTTTAGGGACTGGTGGAATCAAGGGATATGGGTAGAAGGCAGGCACGGGTTATTGATTGGGGACGATCAGCCACGGTCACAATGAATGGCGGTGCTGACTTGAAGGGCCGAATGGCCTCCTCCTGCACCTATTTTCTATAATGGCCTAACTTGAAGGATATCAAGATTCCTGTAATAGACTCTGGCATCGACCTCCTCATCGGAACTAATGTTTCGAAGGTATTGGAATCATGGGAGCTGATCAACAACCAAGGGGATGGACCATTCATCGTGAGGACCTTACTGGGGTGGGTCATCTATGGTCCTCTGCAAAGAGACAATTACAGCAGGGATGAAAATGGTTGCCCTGCTGCTGCTGTCAATCGAATGTCCATTGTAAAATTAGAGGAGCGACTGGTCAAGCAATACAATCAAGACTTCAGTGAAAGAATCAGCAAGGAAACGGAGGAAATGCCCAGAGAAGAGGTAAAGTTCTTGGATATTATAAATCGCTCAGCAAAGACGATAGACGGACACTATTGTCTAGACTTATTTTTTCAAACAAGAAAGCATCAGTTTGAAGAATAACCATTGCATTGCAGAGTAGCCAGAACCTAAAACACAGGTTTGGCAAGAATAAGAAATGTCATGATGAATATACATCTTTCATCACAGAAATGATTGATAATGGTTATGCTAAAATGGTACCAGTGGACCAGCTGAATCGAAGTGATGGAGATCTCTGGTACATCCCACACCATGGGGTGTATCACTCAAGGAAAGGACCCTTGAGGGTGGTCTTTGACTGTGGGGCAGTCTTCAAAGGAGCATCACTGCCAGCTGTTGCAGGGTCCAAACCATGCCAATTCACTCATTGGAGTTCTCATCAGATTCAGACTGGTTGCTTTGATTGCTGACATCAAAGCAATGTTTCATCAGGCCAAGGTACTAGAAAAGCATATTGACTATTTGCAATTCCTGTGGTGGCCTGAGGATGATGTGCAGCAAGATCTTGTTGAATACCGGATGAAGGTACATCTTTTTGGAGCAGTGTCATCACCAAGTTGTGCAAACTTTGCATTAAGAAAGACTGCTGAAGACAACAAAGCTCATTTTCCAGCAGAGGTGACAAACACAGTAAAGAACAACTTCAAATTGTTAAAATCCATGCCTTCAGAACAGGAAGCAGTTCTAAAGGCAAGTGACCTGACTTCCCTGTGCCAAATGGGAAGATTCATGCTGTCAAAGTGGATCAGCAACAGCCATGCTGTATTGGCAATCATTCCACAAGAAAACAGAGCCACGGAGCAGGGAGTTGGACAAAGACAATCAGCCTATGGAAGGGGCACTGGGATTGCATTGAAACAGATGTGTTCAAGTTCAGAATTGCAGCACAGGAACAACCATACACAAGACGGGCATCTTGTCCATAGTGTGTGTGTATGTATATATATATATATATATATATATATATATATATATATATATATATATATATATATATAATCCTTTAGGATTTCTAGCACCATTTACTCTGCCAGCCAAGCTGATTATGGAGGAGCTCTGTAAGGAAAAACACAGATGGAGACAAGTACAATATATGGCAGATCTCTTTTGGAAACGGTGGACACAAGAATACTTGCCTCCAATGCAAGAACAGCGACGATGGTCATAAAGGAGAAACTTTATTCCAGGTGACATCATTTTGGTGGTTGATTCCACTGCACCACAAGGCTCCTGGCTAATGGGCAGAATATTGGAGATCATACCAGATGGACAAGGTCTTGTGCTTACGGTACGACTTCAGACCGAGAGCAACATCTTGATAAGGCCGATAACTAAGATATGTCTACTCCAAGAAGCTAAACAAGAAGCCAAAGAAGGAAAAGAAGATTGAAGAATCACCAAAGAAGATTAAATGCCAACACATATTACGTCTGAATAGGGGTCTCGACCCGAAACATCGCCCATTTCCTTCGCTCCATAGATGCTGCCTCACCCAGAGTTTCTCCAGCATTTTTGTCTACCTTTGATTTTGCAGCATCTGCAGTTCCTTCTTAAACATATTACATACTTTTGTTTTTGATAATATATAAAGCTTTTATAGCTCCTTTTAATGTTTATTGGCAATTGTTTTGTTATATACGTAGAACAATTAGGGGCCGTTCATGCTTCGTCTAGTTGGCATATTATATTATTTTGTCTAGATATTTCTAGCAGTATTATTTCGAACGCTTTGGGGTGGGTCTTTGATATATAGATGGGTGTTACATATTTCAGAGATGGACAGGGAGGAGCCAGATCAGACCAAGCACGGAAGTTGGAGAGGACACAGTTCTCACCAGATAGTAAGAACGGATAGCTACAATTTGTATAAGAATAAAGAGGATCTGGTATGTTCAACTTTTTGTCTGTACAATTACTTCAATAAAAAACCAATTAAGCCAGAACTAATGATTGGAAGATCCGTTCTTTTCGTCTGCGTAAGATCACTCCCACTTACCCGTGTAGTAATGGCAACGGAAAGTTGGACATTGAAAAAGTTACAGTGGAATAACATTAGCTACCCTCCAATCCACAGGAACTGATTCTGAATCAAAAGAACATTGGAAAATGATCGCCAATGCGTCCACGATTTCTAGAGGCACCTCTTTGAGTACCCTGGGATGCAGACCATCAGGCCATGTGGATTTATCAGCCTTCAGTCCCATCAGTCTACCCAATACTATTTCTCGTCTCATGCAAATTTCTTTCAGTTCCTGTCTCCCTAGATCCTGTGTCCTCTGTACATCTGGGAGATTGTGTCTTTCTTAGTGAAGACAGAACCAATGTACCTGTTCAACTCTTCTGCCATATCCTTGTTCCCCACAATAATTTCACCCGTTTCAACCTTCAAGGGACCCACATTTATCTTTACTAATCTTTTGCTCTTAACATACCTAAAGAAGTTTTTACTATCCTTCTTTGTATTTTTGGCAAGTTTACCTTTGTACTTCATTATTTCACCCCATATTGCCCTTTTGTTACCTTCTGATGTGCTTTGAAAGTTTTCCCAGTCGTCTGGCTTTCCACTACTCTTTGCTATGTTATACACCTTTTATTTTAGTTTTATACCGTCCATAACTTCCCTTGTCAGCCACGGTTGCCTTTTACTCCCCTTAGAATCTTTCTTCCTCTTTGGAATGAAATGATCCTGCACCTTCTGGACTTTACCCAGAAATTCCTGCCATTGCCGTTCCACCGTTATTCCTGCTAGGATCCTGTTCCAGTCGACCTTGGCCAGCTCCTCTCTCATGCCTTCATAGTCCCCTTTGTTCAACTGCAACACTGACACTTCTGATTTAACCTTTTCCCTCTCAAATTGCAGATTAAAATGTATCATATTATGGTCACTACCTCCTAACGGTTCCTTTACCTTGAATTCCCTTATTAAATCTGGTTCATTAGACACCACTAAATCCAGAATTGCCATCTCTCTGGTAACTCCAGGCACTCTTACAAACTCCCTTTCTTGGGGTCCAGAACCAACTTGATTTTCCCAGTCCACCTGCATATTGAAATCTCCCATAACCACAGTGGCATTAACTTTGCTGCATGTCAATTTTAACTCCTGCTGCAACTTGCACCCAATATCCAGGCTACTGTTTGGGGGGCTGCAGATAACTCCCATTAGTGTCTTCTTACCTTTACAATTCCTCAATTCTATCCACAGTGACTCTACATCATCAGTCCCTATGTCACCCCTCGCAAGGGACTGAATTTCATCCCTCACCAACAGAGCTACCCCACCTGCCTGTCCTTTCTATAGGATGTATAACCCAGAATATTGAGTTACCAGCCCCGATCCTCCTGCAGCCATGTCTCTAATCCCCACAATGTCACATCTACCAATCTCTAACCGAGCCTCAAGCACATCCACTTTACTTCTTATACTTCACGTATTCACATATACTTTTAATCCATTACTCACCTCACCTCTCACATTGATTCCTATTTCACTTGGACATACTCTCTCCCCCCCCCCCCCCCCCACTATTTAGTTTAAAACCACCCGTGTACTGCTTTCATCTGCAGTTTTGAAGTTTCAGCACCTTTGTTATTTTCACCCTGCTCTCACTTTCACATAACCTTTCTTTTTTGACTAAGGATGAGATTCGATTGGAAACTGAGAGATTTCTAAAGCTATCGTTACCCCGTCTCCTCTTATCCTGCTTCCTCACTCTCCCATTCTCGCCATCTCTTGCACATGTTCTTACAACTTGGAATACTGTATACGAAGGAACTGCAGATGTTAGTTTAAACCAAAGATAGACATAAAATGCTGGAGCAACTCAGCGGGACAGGCAGCATCTCTGGTGAGAAGGAATGGGTGACGTTTTGGATAGAGACAATTTTTTAATTTTTATAAACAGGCCATTGTTACTGGTTTGTAGGGTGAAAATGAGAATCTAGTGTGAAGGGTGGGGGAGGGAGAGAGAGAGAGGGGGGGGGGGGAAATGCCAGGGCTATCTGAAGTGAGAAATCAATATTCATACCACTGGGCTGTAAGCTGCCCAAGCGAAATATGAAATGTTGTTCTTCCAATTTGCGTTTAGCCTCATTCTGACAATGTAGGAGACTTAGGACAGAAAGGTCTGTGTAGGAATGGGATGGAGAATTAAAGTATCCAGCAACAGGGAGATCAGGTTGGTTCAAGCAGGCTGAGCGAAGATGTTCCGCGAAACGATCGCCCAGTCTGCGTTTGGTCTCGCCGACGTCTACATCTTGAACAACGGATACAATAGCTGAGGTTGGAGGAGGTACAGGTGAAGAATGGACTGTAGGGGGCAGTCGAGGGAGGAGGGATAGCAAGGGACAACTCAAAAGGGAAACGCATTACCACCCAAATCACAGTTGTAGCATTCGGGATGATGTGTGGGTGAAAAGTGGGTCCATCAGGAAGGACATGAGCACAAGAGGAGTGACATTGACAGGCAGGGGAGCACTCAGGTCAAAACTTTGATGTTGCAGCCTTCAGTTCAGATCCAGGGTCAGTCCGCAGATTGATTAGCGACTGCGACCAGTTTGAGTCGGCCATCCTGAACCACAGGAAGAATGATCTTCCGTCCCCTTCACCATTAAGCCTGACTTCTTGAGGGTGCTGGGGATCTGGTTCCAGGGAGGGGGGGGGGGGGGGGGGGGAAGGGGTGACAGAGGCATGTGACAAAAATTGGTTGGAGCAGATAGCCAAGGTGGGAAAGAAACTGCAGCTGTGGAAGCAGTGCTCCCTCTCTATAACTGGAAAAAATTTGGTCATCAGGTGTGAGGTGCTCTCGCAGCTGCTGTACTTGGCACAAGTGTGGCCAGTCCCTCCCTCCTACGCCACAGGGATCACCTTAGCCATCTTCCAGTTCATCTGCAGGCCAAGGGTGAACCAGGTGCGACGGGCCACAATGCACAAGTCGGTAGACAATGGGGGTACAATCGTGCCCAAAGTCATCCTCACCCTGATGGCCACCTTCGGGTGTGGCTGTATCAGGCATAACATAGAGCCAAGACACATGGGCACCAAGTGTAACTACCTGCTGTAACAAACGTGCCTATCCCTGGTTGCGAAGGACGGCCATGGCGCAGATGCCACGAAATGTGCCAGTCTGCTGGACGTTGCCGCACCATCTGAAAAAGGCCTCCTCAGCCTGTGCTTTGCCACTGCCCTCACTCCACCCAGTTTTCACCATTACATCCGGCGCGGCATTT
The DNA here is from genome assembly GCA_963514005.1 of Raja brachyura. The sequence goes on along the minus strand of OY740787.1, from coordinate 40,830,731 downwards.
CCCCTCCCCCTCGTCTTTTACGTCAACAGTCAGGCTGCGTGGAATGACGTCAGCCTGCTCAGGGCGGCGCCAAATGCCTGAATCAGAAAGGGTGAGAAATCAAAAGGAAAGGCAGGACAAAACCAAACCAAATGATCAAAATGCGAAAACATTCCCTCCAGATAAAAAAAATATCCATCCGAACGAAATATAACCCGCCCGCTTTCGGTCATATCACGGCGTTTTGCAATATTCCTCACAACCTGGGTTGGAACCTCACCTGAAGGAGCCGGCGTCCCTTCATCCCGCCGGGCTGGTCCAGTGACGTCAGCGCCCCCCCCTGCGCAGGGATGCGAGTGGAAGCGTCCTGGCCGTACAAAGACCGTGCATGCGCACTGCCCCCGCCCCCCCCAGGCTCCCATTGTAGGACACCATTTGTACGTTAGTTAACTCCTTTAGTCCGACACTGACTTATACAGCTGTATTTATCTCGGTGAGTCTCAAATCCATTCTCCCTCCCCGTTCATCGGTGAAATTATAGTTAAATTGAGTGGGATCGGCGGGTGCCTCTGTCGCCCGAGCGAGGGTGGATACGGAGAGCGGAGGGTGGATACGGGGGTGGGTAACGGGATGGTGTTGGGGAGCCGCGGGATGAGGAGGGAGTAGCGGGATCGGGGAAGTTGGCGGAGGAGCCGTGGAACAGGGCGCGGGCGACCCGCCCTCGCGCTGCTCCCGGCGTCGGTTGGATCGATGGGCGCGTTTGAAAGCAGTCCGGTTTGTTCCTGTTTAAGCCGGATTGGAGTGACGGCTGTTGGAGGGAGGGAGGGGGGGGGAAGGGAGGAAGATAGTGTGGTGTGGGAAGAAGATGGGGAAAGAGGAAGGATAGAGAATGTAGGAGGGGACGAGCCATGAGTGAGGGTGAACGGTAAGTGGTGGATGGATGGGGGGGGGGGGGGGGGAAATAGTGAAAAGTACGAGGCCATCCTTGGGTCGCCAGCTTCTCGAACCGCTTCGTCCGACTATTCGCAGCGCACTGTTTTTCCGAGATTCGGTCGAGGGCGACGGGCACTCGGTGTGTTTGGTTTTAAAACGGTGCCGGCATTTGCCCGGGCCACTGTTTATCTCCACGTTGTACACGTGCCTCCGCCATTACCGCACCTGGATTTCGCCGGCCACACTCGCTGACGGAGGCGGGCTTTCCTCTTGCTCCATAGTCCACACAAGTAGCGTGCGGGAAGAAGATATTTGACAGGAAATGAGGCGATGCTGTAAAATCTCCAGACAGTAGAACACCAAATACTGGGAGGAACTGAGCTGGTCAGGCAGTATCCGAGTAGAGAAATGGACAAGCGGTTTTCGGGTCGGGGTCCCTGAGTCCGAAGAAGCGTTGGGACAAGAATCGTCGCCTGTCTATTCCCTTCCCTTCCCAGATGCTGCCTGATTTCTTCCAGCTTTTTGTTTTACTCGAGATTCCAGCGTTTGCAGTTTCTTGTGTCTCGCAGGTCACCAAATGGATCTGGGCATTGCGCAGATTTTATAATTCACTTGCTTAATTGCCAAGAACGTAATTTTAAGGCTTTAGTAAATGAACTGAACAACCGCTGATCTGGGACAGATAACTTAGGAGTTACCACTCTTAATATTGTTACCGCGTTGCACCAATTGAGAGTAATTTGTCGGCTGTTATGTTTGGAACCGATTCAATTACTTGAAGATTTAGCTTTATGGGGGATTTTAATGGACCGAATGCCACGTACCCCACAGAAGAAATGAATGGTGCAAATTAAATAGTGATTTCGTGGCTGCCTTAAACTGAGAAATAGTTTGAACAAAGTAAGAATCTTCCTGGGAGCAATAGGGATATTCAAATTAAAGGCTGGTAAATCCATCATTTTTAAAATTTTGTTTTTATCATCTAATTGTTTTTAAATACTGAAAGGTGTTTGACTAAAGAAAAATAAGAAGTAATTTGCTTTGACATTTTCATTAAAATGTCTACATTTCTCTTGAGCATGCCCTGTAATTTTGGAATACAGCTGTTTTCTATAACCATATAACAATTACAGCACGGAAACAGGCCATCTCGGCCCTTCAAGTCCGTGCCGAACAACTTTTTTCCCTTAGTCCCACCTGCCTGCACTCATACCATAACCCTCCATACCCTTCTCATCCATACGCCTATCCAATTTATTTTTAAATGATACCAACGAACTTGCCGCCACCACTTCCACTGGAAGCTCATTCCACACCGCTACCACTCTCTGAGTAAAGAAGCTCCCCCTCATGTTACCCCTAAACTTCTGTCCCTTAATTCTAAAGTCATGTCCTCTTGTTTGAATCTTCCCTATTCTCAAAGGGAAAAGCTTGTCCACATCAACTCTGTCTATCCCTCTCATCATTTTAAAGACCTCTACCAAGTCCCCCCTTAACCTTCTGCGCTCCAGAGAATAAAGACCTAACTTATTCAACCTATCTCTGTAACTTAGCTGTTGAAACCCAGGCAACATTCTAGTAAATCTCCTCTGTACCCTCTCTATTTTGTTGACATCCTTCCTATAATTGGGCGACCAAAATTGTACACCATACTCCAGATTTGGTCTCGCCAATGCCTTGTACAATTTTAACATCACATCCCAGCTTCTATACTCAATGCTCTGATTTATAAAGGCTAGCATACCAAAAGCTTTCTTTACCACCCTATCTATATGAGATTCCACCTTCAAGTAACTATGCACGGTTATTCCCAGATCCCTCTGTTCAACTGTATTCTTCAACTCCCTACCATGGTAGTCTAGTTAGCTGGCAGAAACACAAGTGACTTATTCCCTATTTTTTAACATTAGGATCATCTTTTATTTTGAGCTTTTGTCATGGGGTGATGAACTTCACTTGAATAATTAAATGTTCTTTTTATTATTTTACTGTATGAGCCCAACCTTATTAACCTTCCCTATTGTTTGTTTTCACCATCTGTTCCTCGTTTAGTTTGGGCAACAAAAAAACTTGACGAGATTTGGAATGATTATGTAATGAAGGTTCTTGACTATAGTAATTTCAAATGTGATTGTATTTGCCATATTTTGTAATGCATTGGATAAGTGTAGTATATCCATGTTTGCTGCTGTAAAGTTGAGGAATTAATTATGTGTTGGAGGAAAGTAGTGCCTGCAAAATGATATTTTGGCAGGGGTTGTGGTTAGATGGAATGTAACTTGAAATCTGAGATTATAAAGCAGATTTTTAAATCCTCAAATTCTTAGGTGCAGGCTATCTGGTCCAGCTGATTTGTCTGTATTTTGCCCTGTGAGTTTCTCTAATACTTATCTTCGATTGGGGTTTTTACACATTTCTCCATGTAATTGGAAATTTATTCCATCTATCATTGGGTTATTTGCACTATCTTCCGTGGTGAAAACTGATGCAGAAAAAATATTGAGGGGGCACATGGTGCTGAAGTAACTCGGCGGGCCTGGTACTATCTCTGAAAAACATATACACGCCACAACCACCTTCCTATTTATAAATCTTCTAGCTTTTTGGCCTATCATGATTGGATCCTTAAAACCCCAGTCCTCTTGCCAACACCAACACGTACTCTTCTGTATTTCCTTGTTTTCAATTTAGTGTTGGGGGAACTGCAGATACTGGTTTACCAAAAAGAAGCTGCAGTGCTGGAGTAACTCTGGGTCGGGCAGCATCACAGGTGAACACAAATGGGTGCTGTTTTTTGTCTGGACCCTTCTTCACACTGTGGTGGGGGAGGAAGCAAGCTGGAAAATAAGTGGGCGGAGGACAATGTTTGGCAAGTGATAGTTTGATACAGAGAAGGAGGGCAGGGTCTTTGTAATCATTTGCCAAAGACAATAAATGTAGGTTAAGGAGAGGTTAAAATTAGGAAGCCAGGGGAAGGAATATAAGAGGGGTGGGGGGGATTGAAGTAGAAAAATTGGTGTGACTCAAATCGGGCCACGGGGAAGGGGTGGGAGGGGAGTAACCTAAAATTGGAGAATTCAATGTTCACACTTATGTTGTAAACTACCCATGCTGAAAATGAAGTGCTGTTCCTCCAGTTTGTGTGGCCTCTGTCAATGAAGGAGGCGCAGAACATAGAGATCAGTATGGGAATGCTAAAATAGTTAGCAGAGATCTAGCGTGCCATGGCAGATTGAGCAAGTATTCAAAGCTTGCCTTGTCTATGCTTGGTTAGAGGAGGAGCATGTGAAGCACTGTCTCACCTGGAAGGGCTGCTGAGGTCCTTGGATAGATGTGAGGAAGGCGCTCTGGGGACTGGTGTTATATCTACTATCGTTGCTGGGGAAAGTACCTGGGAATGGGGTGGTTTGGGTGGGAAGAGATCAGTAAACAAAAGAATTGCAGAGGGAGAGCGGTCTCTGGAAAGGGGTGGAGAAGGGAAGTTTTTTTTTACTGGTGGGATCATGTTGATGGTGGGTGAAATATTGGTAAATGAGGTGTTGGATGTGGAGGCTGGTGGGCTGAAAGGGGAAATCTATCCATGTTTCATCAGGGTGGGAGCTGTGGAGTCTGAGCAGAACTGTGGGAGAGGGATCCATCTATGACAGCAGGAGGGAAACCACGTCCTCATGTCCTGGAATGGAAAGCCTGATCTTGGGAACAGATGTGGCTGAGATGGAGAACTTAGGAGTAGGGATAGTGCATTTCCAAGAGCTAGGGTGGGAGGTGGAATAATCCAGATAACTGGGAGATGATGGGTTTATAGTAGATAGTAAGTGTCTGTTGACAATCTGTCTCATGTGATGGAGACAGATCAAGAAAGGGGAGAGGTGGTCCAAGTGAATTTGAATCCAACCAGAGAGTTGGATTTGGACAGACAATCTGCCAATGGAAAGAGCATTGGGAGTTACTGATGTTGCACAATTGAAATATGTTGACGCAGAAAAAAATCCTACAGATAAAGTTTCCAGAGAACTGACAGCGAACTGCTTCTTAAGCGATAACAGATGGATCAATGAACTAAACTCTCTCTGTAAGTGACAGAGATTGGCCAAAGCTTGAGCTAGGATTTGAAATCTCTGTTAATGATCCGCAAATTAAATCAAACCCAGCGGTGAACTTTACTGGTAAAAATCCTCTTATTCTTTTGAAGGATTTTCACACTTCAACATTACTATTACAGCACATCCTTTGGACATGGAGGAAGACGTTTCATGCTATCGAAGCTTTGGACTATTATGTTTTGGACTATACATTGGGTATCATGCCTGATTTTAAGGGTTTGGTGTGCACGGTACGACTTTAAACTAAAGCCAGTGTTTTAATAATATCAATCAAGTTATGCTTGCTTCTAGAAGGCGAAAGTGAAGATGGAAGAGTCGATGAAGAATTCTGATTGCGGATATATAGTGCATGCTATTTTTTCCTTGTTAGTATAGTGGTTACTATCCCCACCTGTGACGCGGGAGACCGGGGTGCAATTCCCCAACGGGGAGCCAGACCGGGGTTCAATTCCCTGATTTTTTTGCTTTTGATATGTAAAGCCTTCATGGCTACTTTTTAGATGTTTATTAATAATTCCCTCGTTACATACTCGGAACATGCGGAGTTTAACGGAGACGCGACGAGTTTTCTAACCTTTAAAGCGATGTGCTGAAGATCGATGAAGATTGTAATGTGAGTCGGAAGAAGGTTGGATGTATACCTTATTGTTTTTGATCAACAATAAAGAATCTATTAATCAAAAGACTTATGAAAATTAATCTGTGAAGAAGCTCTGAAGGTCTCTGATGGAAAGTTCACATGCGTATAACGATATTCTCCATAATCATGCAGTCCACAGTGGCTAGACTAGAGGGAACAATAAAGATCTGCTGCTACACTCCCAGATGCCGTTGTTGATGAATTTTTAAACATTGGCTATGAAGTGCAAGCCCAAACCGCCTCTACTGTTTTGACTTGTGCTAACTATTAAAGAGCAATCTCTTATCTCAATTCTTATCACTTTTTTGAATAATTATTCAGTTTCTTCCTGAAAGCTAGCATTGATTCTATTTCCTTGTCTTATCATTTCAAATCCTTTACCTTCTGTTTTAATTGGCCAACATTTGCCTACTGGTTATCGATTCCCAGTATTGGATCACTTTTCAATCACCTATTACAAGTAAATGGTCTGATAAAGCTAGTCGACCTGTTACATTGCAGTTCCTTGGACCAGATTCATTCCTGGGTTCTAGTACTGTCTAAAATTTGCATGATCTTTGACAGTGACCGTTGACATGCACTGATTTCTACTCTCTTTGCAAAAATGTGCAGGTTGATAGGTGAATTAGCCACTGCAACTGATCCCCAATGTGTGCGTAAATGGTACAATATTGGAGTTGATGGGAATGTAGGATGAATAAAATAGGTAAGATTTATGTAAACATAAATGGTTGGTGAGGATTTGGTACAGTGAAGGGACCGTCCCCATGTTCTATCTTTGATTCAATTTACTGGAAGCTTTTAATTTGAACAGATTCAATTTTTTGCTCCTTTTAGACAATAATTCCAACTTTTCTACTATATATTGCTATTGTTATCTGTAATCTCCAATTATACTGGTAAATCGTTTGTACCCTTCCGTATCCATAAACACCAACTGTGCCAACTAGTTTTGTATAGATCAGAACCGGTATTCTTTATTGCTATCACTTGTTTACAGCTGCTTTTTTTGTACTTCACCCTCCTCTGGTGCCTTCATAGAGAAATTAGCAGAAGGTGACTGTTGGTTTGTACCTGCTTTGCTGTTTGAAACCCACTCAATTGGTAATGCTGTAGGACTTTTGGGCCACAGGGTCATTGGACTCATTGAAGTGAGTATATAAGCAATGCCTATCCTGGGGCAAAATCTGACTTTTTGAAACTTGGAATTTCAAAGTTGCACTGGTGACTCTTTGGTGACTGGAGACTCACAAGGTGACTCTTTAAATGTTGATCCAGAAGTGGATCTTCGATTATCCATTACAATCTGCCTTTTACTTGTGCATGGTTGTACTACTGAAAAGTGTGATTTGACTGGGTAGCACACAATTACTTATGAGCTACAGGTCTAGCAATAGAATGTGTTTCTGCCATCTACTTCCAATCTAACATTGGGTGCGTTGGTAATGCGACTATCGGGGCAGATGGGTTACCTGACTCCATCAAGGGCTTCTGTATACTTCAAACCCAGGCCCAGCTTTCTTATTCCCTATACACACTCCCATCAGCCCTGGTTGAAATGTTTGACGTTTCACGATTGTGTTCTATATTCTAGCTTGTTGGAAAACTTATGCATCATAAATCAATGAATTTTCTAAACTGGTTCAGACAGAAGAGGATTATATAAACTTTTTGCTCTCTTGACAGGGTGTCTTTTATGAATAATCCAAAGCAGCAGAAGCCAACGCTAACTGGCCAGCGTTTTAAAACTAGGAAAAGAGGTAAGTTTCTGAAGATGTAAAACAGCACAGTAGTGCAACCAATACAATTGCTTCCTGTTGGCTCCAGCAACCTCTGTTTAATCCTGGTTTATTTGCTTGTGTTCTCCCTAAGAGTAGGATCCCTCTGCATTAGTTTCCTTCCATCATAAAAACACCTTTTGGTTGATAAGCTAAACAACCATTATAAATTGTCCCTAGTGTGTAGGTGAATGATAAGGATAGGGTAGTGAAATACCCATTTCCACGAGTTTAACTAAGTTAGGTATAACTATTGTTGATTTTATATTTTCATAAGTTGCTGCAGGTCAGCGAGTACAAATTGGACTGGGAAGTTCAGAAGTTTGGTTTATCTGAATCCTACACAAATGCTGTATTATACAGAAATAAAAATCACTATATGGCTGTCAATTTGTTCTTTAATGCATTAAAAACATATTGATATTAATAAATCCACACCCAACGATTCACCCTCAAATCCATATTTCATAAACTCAAAGTAGAATTAGGAACTAGAAACTATCAGAATAAAATTGATGCATATTATTGAATAGTATCCATTCATTAGACATAACGATATACTATAGTGTCTGAAGAAAAGGTCTCGACCCGAAACGCCACCCATTCCTTCTCTCCACACAGAGAGGGAGAGGGAGATCTATCTCTATCTAAAACTCTTATCTAAAGTAAAATAAAATATCCTTTATTGGCATTCAGACTTTTCAGTCTGAACGAAATTTCGTGCCTTGCAGTCATAATATAGAATAAAATAACAAAACACACAATAATCACAGATTTAACATCCACCACAGTGAGTCTACCAGGCACCTCCTCACTGTAATGGAAGGCAAAAGTCTTAAAGTCCTGGTCTTTAATTCTTCTTGTTTGTATGCGCGGGTTCCAGAAACTCCGCCAAAACGGTTCACGATAGCGCCACAATTTTTGGCCCACCTTGCTTACCATTGCCCTGTGATGTAAATGAAACGGGTTTCGTTCAGATTTATGTAATATTTTACGTTATTGACATTTTTAACTTTACAAAAAACACTTTTCCACTTCACAATGGGATCCCGAATCTCTTTTTAATTTTTTTTATTAGAAGTAATGTTCAATAGTATAAACCAAAAATAACACAATACATTTCATGTACCACTTCTTGTTTTAAAATGTAATAATAGAAAATTAACAGGAGCAAGAAAGAAAAATAGAGAAAGTTAGATAAGATAGTGATATTAATAGTACGTGAGAAAGCAGATAGAGAAAGCCCATAAAGATGTAAGGCACGAGAAAGCGAAAAAGAGAAGAAAAAAAGAAAATATAAATAAAATAAAAGGGATGTACCTGCTTCATATCTTTACACATCCCATATAACCATATAACAATTACAGCACGGAAACAGGCCTTCTCGGCCCTTCCAGTCTGTGCCGACCATTTATTTTCCCCTAGTCCCATCTACCTGCACTCAGACCATACCCCTCCATTCCCTTCCCTTCCATATACCTATCCACTTTACTTTTAAATGTTAAAATCGATCCTGCCTCCACCACTTCTGCAGGAAGATCATTCCACACAGGCACCACTCTCTGAGTAAAGAAGTTCCCCCTCATGTTACCCCTAAACTTCTGTCCCTTAACCCCTCACCCGGTCCTGAAACAGTTTATTTCCAGAGTTATGTTGCACCTTATGCTTGTAATAAGTCAATGAATGGAGACCAAATCTTTAAGAATTGGTCTGATTTGCCTGCTAGGACAAATGTCATGTCTTCGAGGTGTAACATTTCAGACATATTTGAAATACACATTTTTAGCGTTGGTGTGGGTGCATTTTTCCAGAATTTAAGTAATACGTTTTTTTGTCGTTATTAAGCCATAATTAAGGAAACTCTTTTGGAATGGTCAGCTCAAAGCCGACTTCCATTGTTCCAAAAATAATCAGTTCTGCGTTGAATTTCAGTTTTATTTTAAATAATTTTAGTAAAATTTTCAAAAATAATTCCAAAATGTTTGGATATTTATGCAAAAAACAAAGGAATGTACTATGGTTGCATCTTTAGTTAAACACTTATAATAAATGGGGGAGTCATTAGGAAAGAATTTGTCAGTTTAGTTTTCGAATAGTATAATCTATGTAAAATTTTGAATTGAATTAAGATGTGTCTTACATTGATCAAGCATTTATGCACATATAACAAGTATTTATCCCATCTCTTGAGATTTTTATAGATAGTTCTTGTTCCCAATCTCTTCTAATTGTATCAGATGATGGTATTTCTATATTTGGAATGATATTATACAAGTATATTAAGTTAGTTGAGTCCGCCTTTCTGATCATAGCTTCATCTGGAGTCAGAGTTTGGTATTCTTGTGTATGTTTTTTCAAATAGTCATGGATTTGAAGGTATTTAAAATATTGATTACTTTTCAGGTTGTATTTGAGTTGTAGTTGATGGAATGATAACAAATTTCCCATTTCATATTCGCGATTTTCCTTGACATTGACTTTATTCTTTTAAAAAATAATCTGTTTTGATCAAATTCTTCTGTTTTCATTAACACCTAACCTTGTGTTGAGGTTATTTTTTAAGTAAAAACACGATTTTCTTTGAGATTTCTTTTATCTGTTCTAATTGGATCATAATGCCGCCCGGGCGTGTGCAGTTGAGGGTCCAATTGGTCCGGGGCCCACGTGGGGGGAGCGGCGATGCGCCCCCCCCCCCCCACCCCCGATTGATTGGCTCTGACCGCCTCGGCCTCTCCCTCCCCAAGTTCCAGGCCACTCAGCCCGTTCCCCCACAGCCCCGTTTCAAGTACAGCTTCATCACCTATGTGGTGGAGAAATTGGTGCCGGCAGTTGTTTACCTCGATCCTGGGAAGGTGGGGGATGGGGGAAGGAGAGGGGGGTAGATGGAGAGGATGGGGGTAGATGGAGAGGATGGGGGTAGGGAGGAGGAGAGGGAGGGAGTGCTGGGGGATGAGGGGGAATGGAGGATAGGGGTAGGAAAGGGGATGGCGAAGTAATGGAGGGGAGGGGGAAGAGAGAGGAGGGGTGGGACTGGGTGAGGGGAGGAAGCAGGAGAGTTGGTGGAGGGTGGGGAGAGGGAGTATAATGGAGGAGGGGAATAGGGGGCTGAAGAGGGAGAGTGAGAAGCATTCACATTGATCTTATTTTAAAAGTTATTGCTATTTAAAAACGTCAGCTGCGCCTCCGAAGTTGGGGGCTATGGGTGAGTGGTGGAATATTGCGTTGGGGGACCGGGTCCCACTTGGTCTAGTAGCCTATAATGTTCACATATTGCTACCATAATAAAACAAGTGCAACATGTACTGTCTTGTTCAGGAACATTTGCTTGTATTTCTCTCACTTTCCCATTTTAAATTCTTTGAACATTTATGGGAGAAGGTGTTAATTTCAGTAAGTCGTGTCTAACCTGGGGAGTGCCCGTAATATTTACTTCGAAACATATCTTTTCTGATCTAATGATGACAGTACGAGCTCAAATGGCATTTGTTGCACTACTGTAGCAGTTGGGTATATTTCACTGTGTTATACCAGATGAAATCAGAGCAGCTGTTTGTTCTTTGGTGTAAAACTGCTGAACAATTAAGGTCTTAATAACATAATTCTGAAGATTTAGTAGCATTTTACTAGCAATGAAGGATAGTTGTATTCTAAATGTTTTCTATGCTAACAGTGGGCTTCTTAACATGCAGATGAAAAAGAGAAGTTTGAGCCTACTCAGTTCCAAGATTCAATTATCCAAGGTTTGAATGAAAATGGCAGTGATTTGGAAGCTGTAGCAAAGTTTCTTGATGCTTCCGGAGCAAAGCTCGACTATCGTCGCTATGCTGAGACTCTATTCGATATCCTGGTTGCCGGTGGGATGCTGGGTAAGTTTGCACTTAATGTGACTTTTTAATCTGCTCTTGACGTTTGTTACAGCATTGTAGGATGACCAAAATTTAATTATGTTTTGTGTGGCTGGGAGGAATTTAATCCCAAAATCTGTTCCAACATAAACTAATGAGAGCTGTACCAGTTCTTCCGTGCTTAATTATTTCCTGGATTTTCTTAATTAATTTATTTTGAATAATGAATGCTACAACAGAGCAAGAGGATTTGAGTATAGGATCAAGGAGGTCCTACTGCAGTTGTACAGGGCCCTTGTGAGATCACACTTGGGGTATTGTTGCAGTTTTGGTCTCCTAATTTGAGGAATTACATTCTTGCTATTGAGGGAGTGCAGCATAGGTTCACCAGGTTAATTCTCGGAATGGCTGGACTGACATGATGATGGATCGACTGGGCATGTATTCACTGGAATTTAGAAGGATGAGAGGGGATCTTATAGAAACATAATTCTTAAGGGATTGGACAGGCTAGATGCAGGAAAACATTTCTCCATGTGGGGGGAATCCAGAACCAGGGGTCACAATTTAAGAATAAGGGCTAGGCCATTTAGGACTGAGATGAGGAAAAACCCAGAGAGTTATGGATCTGTGGAATTCTCTGCCACCGAAGACAGTGGAGGCCAATTCACTGGATGTTTTTAAGAGAGATTTAGATATAGTTCTTAGGGCTAGGCTAACGGAATCGAGGGATATGGGAAAAAAAAGCTGGAACGGAGTACTGATTTTGGATGATCAGCCATGATCATATTGAATGGTGGTGCTGGCTTGAAGGGCTGAATGGCCTACTCCTACACCTATTTTCTATGTTTCTATAGAACAGTATAGCCCCTCCGCCCGAAATGGCTGTGTTGAACATGATGTCAAGGTAAACTAATTTCATCTGCCTGCACATAATCCACACCCTTCCATTCCCTTCATATCCATGTGCCTGTCTGAAAGCTGCTGAAAGCCAATATTGTACCTGTTTCCACTGTCATTGGGGATGATCAGCCATGAACAAATTGAATGGCGGTGCTGGCTCGAAGGGCCAAATGGCCGACTCCTGCACCAATTGTTTATTGGCGCCACTTTCCAGATACCAAAAGAAACTTGCCCCTCACATCTCCTTTACAGAACTAGGCTGTCACATATCTCTGAAATCGCATCGACTTGCGATATGCTTCAGTGCACTAACGTATAACTGTAAAGGCTCTCCCTGTCTCTGGCACCGCCCAATACTCAAATTAGTCCGTAACTCACATAATTGTAGGAATTTACGCAGGAGGCATTCAGGGTCACGGATGGATTCTGCAGCAATCTGGACACTAACTGCGTCAAGTCTAGCCGGTTCATTGTGAAATCTTCTGGCACGAAGAGCAGCTTCTGTGCCTGCCAAATTAAGAAGGATTGACGCTCGAACATCAGGATCAGCATTAGGGTGTGCCCTTCGATGTAGATTGAAAAATCCTCTTCAAATACACGCCATCGTTCTGCGAGATCTTCATCAAACACCAAGATCTCTGTTTTTCTGAGAGCAGAAGCCATTTCCAAACAGATGAAAAACAATGAACTAAAATAAAAGCAATAGAATTAATCAAGGAGTGAGTCCATACACTCTGGCACCATGTTGCGTTATGGCTGTGGTAATAACTGAAGCTTTACAACAAGATAAAGGTCCAAAGACTTCATTAATGACATGGCTTAGATAACTTCATGCTAGCATGTCTCTCTAATTCTAAGGGAAACAGGCAGGGAGGATTAATGTAAAACCAAGTAGGTGTAACTACAAAGACATAACTCATAACATGAGTGACACTGATCTACACTCCTCCACCCTCTTATCATAAAGCTATGCTCTCGAGACTTTGATATATTCACTCTAGAAAAATGTTTTCCTCATGTAGCTCACATAAATTTTATACTTCTATATATCTCCCCTCAACCTCCAGAGAAAACAATCATAGTCTGTCCAGCCTCGTGTAGCTCTATCCCTCTAATCCAGGCATTATATTGGTAAACCACCTCTGCATTCTTTCCAAAGCCTCCACTTTCACCCTTTATTGGGGCACCACATTTGCATGCAATATTCCAAATATGGCCTAACCAAGTCCTATAAAGATGCATCATGACTTCCTGACAAAGGGTCTTGACCCCGAAACACCACCCATTCCTTCTCTCCAGAGATGCTGCCTGTCCCGCTGAGTTACTCCAGCATTTTGTGCCTATCTTTGATTAAACTATCATGTGCTGTTCTTTACTACACATGACGTCCTGACTCTTGTTCTCAAAGCTCCTACCAATAAGGCAAGCGTACCATTAGACAATAGGTGCAGGAGTATGATGAAAACAGGTGGGGGTGGGACAAAGCCTGGCAAATTATGTGAATGCAGGTGAAGGTTTGATTGACAGATGGATGGAATAATTGACAAAGGCTAGAGGTGACGGAGACCAAAGGGTGTCTGATAAGGAGAGAAGTGGGGGTGTAAAATGTACCTCTTTCCCCCACCCCCCTCTGTTCTCTTCCACCTATACCGTTATTGTTTTTTTATATAAATTTACTGAACTTTTTGTTACGGTGTTTACAGAGTACTATGTTTACATGTCTGTTATGCTGCTGCAAGTAAGAATCTAATTGTTCCATTTTGGGACATATGACAATGAAGACACTTTTGGCAGATATGTGGAATGAGTGACAATCAAAATCTGTATTTGCTGGGCTTTGTCCTGACCCCATCTCTCTTCCAGCTTTCTCTCCCCTACTGCAGTCAGTCTCAAAAAAGGTCCTGACCCCATAAATTGCCTGTCCATTCCTTCCACAGATGCTGTCTGACCAGCTAAGTTCCTGTCCTCGTCAGAGTTCTTTTGCTTGTAGGATCTATAGATGAAGGTATCATTCACTCCTTTTACCTATTTATGCTGCATCTGATTCCTTTCATCTGTCACCTGGGAAGAGACCATGGTTTGGAGAAGCCAATTGTAGTTTGTGTATTTTTAGTCTTGGGGTCTTATTTGTGTTTCAGCTCCAGGTGGTACCCTTGCTGATAACGTGATCCGTACAGATGTATGTGTGTTCGCTGCTCAAGAAAACCTGGAGACCATACGTGCATATGCGCAGGTACGGTTTTGTGTTAACAAACTCGAGGAAACTTGTCAAGTTCGCTTTTAAGTTCGAAAAGTGGTGAAATTAGTATCGAAAACTTTTTTGAATATCACATTGCTTCCTTACAACTTCCCCATATTTTCCTACTGCAGACCCTCCTCTTTAATCTACCACGATATAGTCGTAAACTGTCCAATGCTAATGGATACTGGTCTGTTTTTTTAGTCTAAACACTTAGGGGGTGATGACTAGCTGTAATAAGACTATAGAACACATGATAAAAATAAAAGAAATATGGAAATACTCTGATCAGTGTATGTAAATAGGTGGATTTTAATCTTTAAATTGTCATTTTTTGTTTGAATTTTAAATGCCTGCTTCAGTTGAATGTGGGTTCAAGTTTTCCAGTTACATATTGAATATAAATCTATTTGTCTATTGTCCATTTAATTTTTCCACGAGTTGCCCCTTTTCGCGTGTTTCTATTTAACTTTTACTGAACTCTTACTAAATATAAGATAGACACAAAATGCTGGAGTAACTCAGCGGGACAGGCATCGTCTCTGGAGAGAAGGAATGGGTGATGTTTTGGGTCGAGACCCTCAGACTGATGTCGGGAGTGGGTGGTACAGAGATAAAATGTAGTAGGAGACAGTAAGACTGGTACGAGAAACTGGGAAAGGGGGGTGGATGGAGAAGGGAAAGCAAGGGCTACTTGAAGTACTTACTAAATGTAGTTCTGCTTCTTTCTGGCTCTGATACTATGCCACAAAGTCTTTATTTTTAGGTTTTGTTTTGGATGCCTGATTAGATAGCCATATTAGAATTAAGTTTGCTGTAACAATGTCACTACTTTAAAATGTGCTTTATTGAGTTTATTGACCTGTTTGCTATTTTAAAAGTTGATAGCAATGTAATAGTGGCAATAGTGTTCCTGTGGTTTTTTTTGTACATTTGCACGTGTTAGTCTTGGACAGCAGAATAATAGTAGATGTTGACTTTTTTGTGCTCTAAATGCTTGCACTTTTATGTCTCTGTTAATTATTGAGAGATGGGTTTGTATGGAATTTTGGTGCCAGAACAAAAAAATTTGGGATGGATTAATACATTTTGGGTGTTGCTTGTATATAATGAAGCCTTTGATTTTAGAAATTCTGGTTATGATTTTAAAGTAGCGCATGTGTTCTGATGATACTCAACAGATCATGCAACAAATCTGGAGAAAATTGATGGGTGCTGTTTCAGGTCAGGACCCTTCTCTGGCACCGCCCGAAACCTTACCCATCCCTTTTCTCCAGAGATGCTGCCTGACCTGCTGAGTTACTCCAGCACTTTGTCTATCTTTGTTATAAACCATATTTGCATTACCTTTCTGTACGTGCTCTTCGTGGTTATTTGGTATATTTCCAATAAGTAAATCTCTTCAGTCTTTACCGTCTGGATGAAAATTAATTACTTTTCCAAAGCTCATGCTGCATTGTTTGTCAATGGATTCTGGTTTCATGGACCTGGTGAATTTGGGTTATGGATAAGTAATGATTTGAATGTTTGATTCTGCTCTGTTAATTGGAACAATGGTTTTTAAAACCAAATGCTGCAAGATGAACTGAATATTTTCACTGCAAGATTAAGTTACTATTTTGAAATGGCTTTCAATAGCAGCACCCCATGAAGTTTTATCCCATTGCATGCATTTTTTTATTTGGTTGCTTTGGCTGGAGAAAATGCATTTGAAGGATTCCTTGTGCTTGCAAATATAGAATATTAGCTATCACTCATCAAACTTTGTAAAAAAATGGGGGTAAAAACAATGTTTAAGACATTTTCTATTTCAACTTTTTTAAAACCTTTTCTTTGCTTGACAGGTGTTCAATAAACTGATCAGGCGTTACAAGTACCTGGAGAGAGGATTTGAAGATGAGATAAAGAAGGTCTGAATTGATTGAAGTAACTCTTGGCTGCTTCAAAGCTTTATTATTATTTGGAAAATAATTCAGTCTCACAACAAGAATGAATTATAACTGCCCAATGTGCATGGTCCAACATTCAAGAACATGGCTAATTTTACTGACTTCATTTTCCTACCTGTTTATTCTGTCTTGCCCCTCTCTCCCAATCAATCAGCACAGTGCAGGAACAGGCCCTTCAACCCACAATGTTTGTACTGAACATGATGCCAAGTTAAGCTGATCTCATAGAAACATAGAAAATAGGTGCAGGAGAAGACAATTCGGCCCTTTGAGCCAGCACTGCCATTCAATATGATCATGGCTGATCATCCAAAATCATTACCCCATTCCTGCTTTCTCCTCATATCCCTTGATTCCATTAGCCCAAGAGCTATATTTAACTCTCTCTTGCAAGCATCCAGTGAATTGGCCTCCATTGCCTTCTGTGGCAGAGAAGTTCACAGATTCACAACTCTATGGGTGAAGAAGTTTTTGCTCATCTCAGTTCTAAATGGCCTACCCCTTATTCTTCAACTGTGACCCCTGGTTCTGGATTCCCCCAACATGGGGAACATGTTTCCTGCATCTAGCCTGTCCAATCCCTAAATAATTTTACATGTTTCTATAAGATTCCCTCTCATCCTTCTAAATTCCAGTGAATATAAGCCCAGCCAATCCATTAGTTCATCATATGTCAGTCCAAGAGAAAACAATCCATGTTTATCCTGACCAAGTTTACAATCTCCTTCATCCACTGTTCCTTTACTTTGCTGTCCTTATCCTTCATCCTTACTGGAAAATACTGATCCTGCACTGATCAATTGGCCTTCAAAAGACTCCCACATGTCAACTGTGGTTTTGTCCAATAACTGCTCTTAATCTGCTCTCAACTCCTGGCTAATGACATTGTAATCTGTCTTGCCGCAATTAAGTACCTTCCCCCAACATCCAGACCTGTCCCTATTCAAAACAATTAAAAAAAATTAAGATGCTGTGATCGCTATCTCCAAAATGAATTTATAAACTCCCCTGTGTGGCATAAATTGCAAACCAATCCAAATCAAACACTGTTGAGCTGATTATTATCTCTAGATATCTTGATTGAGTTGAATTATTACCGTTACATTTTGCAAACCTTGTCGGCAACATTGGGTGTGTTTATAAAATCATAAACTAGCTACTTCACACCAGATTAATTACTTTGAGCAGTGGAATTGGGAATGAGTTAAAATGTGAACTGTTTCTAACTTGCAATTGTAGAATAAGAAACCTTTAAAAACTGAACCAGTTGGAACTTGTGTACAAATCAACCTTTTTATCTTCAGTTTCCAGCATTGTACACCTGCCATGAATGCAAATGAGACTAATTCACACGTGTGGCTTATTTCAGCTGCTGCTATTCCTGAAAGGTTTCTCGGAATCTGAACGAACCAAGCTAGCAATGCTGACTGGGATTTTGCTAGGCAATGGAACGTTGTCGTCCACTATTTTGAGCAGTCTCTTTAATGAGAATTTGGTTAAGGAAGGTAAATTCTAATGTTATGTTCTTGGTTGTTACATTTTCTGTACAAAGCTATACCAATTGTTTGTGTCGACTTCGAGATATCTCCCAGAATTGTTGATGAATAATACTAGTACAAAGTCCCTCAATTTTCAAGGGCACTTTGTTCTGAACTTAAAAGAAATCCCAGTGCTTTGCAGCTCAGTCACAGCCATTTGAGCTTATAGGTTATGAGGAGCACAGATCTTATAACATTGAAGCTGTTTGACAAAGGCATTTGGGAGGGGGGGGGGGGGGGCTTCTAGCCAAGTGTAACAGTTCACTTTCATTGTGCTCTGATTAATAGCTTACATTTTTTTTGGATTGGTGATCTTTCAGTTAATATTGGAATACTTTCAACCAGAATATTCATTTTCGAAATTACATTTCAAATAATTTTAGTTCAATAAATTGTAATGCAGGCATGAGTGGCATTGCCACTTTTGGAAGTTGTTGAAATTGCAGGTCTTTTCAGATTATAACAGTTCTGCTTCAGATAACATAAGATGAACAGTTCACGTCCGAAATATACCTCTGGTAATATATTTACACAAAAACATGGGCTCATCAAGAGCAATGTTTAGTTAACCAGAGTATTTAACTGAACCATTTAGATAATGCAGTAAACAGTTCCTCTATGATAGAAAGGGGCTAGCAACCTTGCCCCTTCTATCCTGATCTCCCCAAACACTTTTTTTTAATGTTTGGGCTGTGCCTAAATTGGGTGTTATTAAACAGGGGTAGGTCAGTATTAAAAGAAAGATTTGGGTTGGGGAGAAATTTACAGTTAATAATACACTTTTGATGAATGGTACATTTTTAGTGCAAGTAACTGCTGTGTGTTCCCGTATCATGCCTAAATAGGGAGAATCAACCTGCTTTAATCTTGCGTACTGTTTTTGTTCCAGGTGTTTCGGCAGCATTTGCTGTTAAACTATTCAAATCCTGGATAACTGAGAAAGACATTAATGCAGTTGCTGGAGGCCTTCGTAAGGTCAACATGGACAATAGATTGCTGGTGAGTCTTTAAGGAAAAAATAATGAATCATCATGTTCCTAAATTTTTATAACTCATTGGTAAACCTTTATTTGTGGAAGTTATGTACAGAATTTCACAAGCAAATTGCAGCAAGTGCTGAAATCCTGAAATGAATGCTGCAAATGCTCAGCAGATCAAGCAGGATTTCTAGCTTTGTTTTGAACAATTCCAGAATTTTTGAAATCTCATGCTTTTATAGACTTGTTCAAAGCTGTGCCCTCAGCTCCGTACTATACTCATGACTGCAGAGACGACACCATCATAGTGGGCCTGATATCAAATAATCACATGATGGAGGCCAGGAAGGACATTGAGAACCTCCCCACTGGAAGCAACCTCTTCCTCAATGTCAACATGACAAAGGTGATTGTGATTGACTTCAGGAAGTGCAGCAGTGTACACACCGTTCTTGCTCATGTTCTTAGGAATAAATATCACCAGCAATTTGTCCTGGACTAGCCACAGATGAGCCATGGCCATGAAAGGGCACCAACACCTCTACTTCCTTAGAAGGCTTAGGAAGTTTGGCATGTGGAGAGGTCATAGCCTCAGAATTATATATTTTTCTTTATGGAAGGAGAGATTTCTTTAGTCAGAGGGTGGTGACTGGAATTCTTTGCCACAGAAGGCTGTAGAGGCCAAGTTGGTGGATATTTTTACGGCAGAGATAGATATATACTTGGTTAGTACAGGTGACAGGCTATGGGGAGGAGGCAAGAGAATGGGGTTAGGAGGGAGAGATAGATCAGCCATTATTGAATGACTTGATAGGCCGAATGGCCTGATTCTACTCCTATTCCTATGACTTTATGTACCCAACTACCCTCACTGACTTCAGCAGATGCACCGTAGAAAACATTTTGTCGGAATGCATCACAGCATGGTTTCAGGAACGGCTCCACCCAAGACCGCAATAAATTGCAGAGAGTCGTGGGTGTATCACGCAAACCAAACTCCAACTACACTCCATCTACACCACGCTGCCTCTGTAAGGCCACCAGCATAATCCAGTTTCTAGTTCTTTCAATGGGATTGTTTGCTCATTACAATTTTGACTTGAAGATGTACATAGATTGGTATAAAATTATTTGAAACATTTTGCAACATGTACAGCTTGCTTTTAATCAAAATGCATTATGCGAGGCATTAGTTACAATAGGCATTCCTTTTTGTCTGCAGGAATTATTCCCAGCTAACAAACAAAGTTATGATCACTTTGTTAAGTATTTTACCGAAGCTGGTTTAAAGGAACTTGCGGATTTTGTCCGTAACCAGCAGTCTCTTGGTGCACGAAAGGAGCTGCAAAAGGAGCTCCAAGATCAAATGGCCCGTGGTGATCCCCTCAAAGAGGTAATCTAAAACTGATTAGTTGTGGAACATTTTTAAAGATTATCTGATGTTTTTAATTGATTCATTTAATGCTGTAGTTTTCAATTTTAAGTGATTTAAGTTTGTTAATTTCAAGATTTGAAGTAAATGTTTCGCATCTGCTAGCTGGCTTAAGGGATATGTTGTTCTCTTGCATCTGCTTGCTGGGATATGTTGTTCTCTTGCATTAACTATATCTGACAACCTTTTAAAGTTTTCAAGGGGCTTGTGCATTAAAATATGCTTTAGTCTGACTAGATTTCTGAAGCTAGAAAAGATGCAATGCTGTTTTAAAAATACAAACTATATATAATGTCCAGATCAAGTGGATGTGGTTGTGTATGTGTTAAATGTATGTTTTACTGTTCTTTGGCTTTTATGTTCTTTGGTTTGTATGTGATGGGGGGGGTTGGGGGAAACATTTTTCCATCTCTTACCTCGACGGAGATGCGTTTCCCCCCCCCCCCCCCCCCCCTTTTTTTTTTCTCCTCTCCGTATCGTATCTCCGCACTACGGCCTAACATCAAGGAGTTGGCGGCCTATGCTGGAGACCAACTTTGGGAGCTCCAACCGCGGGAGCCTGTGGACTCTAACACAGTGAAGCACTTGGTCCCTGGTTAGAGCAACTTCGGGAGCTCCAAGCCACAGGAGCTTCGATCACCCCGATGCGGGGGCAACCAATCGCCCCGACTGTGGATGGTTCGACTGCCCCAGCCGCGGGAGAATAAAGAGGAAGAAGATTGGACTTTATTGCCATTCATCACCGTGAGGAATGTGGGGAATCCGCTGTGGTGGATGTTTATGTTAAGTTTTATGTAGGTGTGCGTCTTATTGCTTATGATTGTATGGTAAATCGAATTTCACGATGCCTTAGTGGTACATATGACAATAAATTGGGCCCTTTAACCCACTATGACAGTGCCAACCGTTGAGCATCGTTTTTTTACTATTACGGTTTTCTCCCCACTGTTCAAATTTTATGCTTTGGAATCATTTTCAAGACGATCTGTTCTTACCACGTGTGACTCAGCAATGGGTTTGATTTCTTAAATTCCCTTTTGAAATGGTCTGGCCTCTCAATTAGGGTATATTGAGTGCCAAATGTTTGCTTTGCCAGTCTTTTGTTACATTGTGGATGACTTAAAAATAAGTTCCTATTGTGTGGAAAATCTGATGTAAAAATGATCATTTGAAGGATGTGAAGAAAATTTATGGTTTCTTCAATTTAATTTAGATTATCACATATGCCAAAGAAGAGATGAAGAAAAACAGCATCTCTGAACAGACGATGATCACTATTGTTTGGAACTCTATAATGGGTGCAGTGGAATGGAACAAGAAGGAGGAACTGCTAACAGAACAAGCCATTAAGCACTTAAAGGTAAACTCGAGTTTATTTCAACAACCAGGCAGTGCTTGTCCTAATTTTAAACTTAATCATATGGAACAACCCTGTTGGGAAATTCATTGTACAGTATATTTTTTGAATAGCTGAAGCTAACAGTTTGGGGCTTGCATTTTGAGAATTTTTTGACTTTGTGTAACCAATCTTGTTTTTGTAAAATCCCATTTTACAACTTTGGGAACGAAGATTGGAGAAGAGATAATGACCTACATATTTCCATTAGTCCAATGTACACTTTTTATCCACCATATTCTAATAAATATGTGGATTAAGCTAATTTGGTCCATGCTGGCTTTTCCATTTTTTTTTAGTGCCTGTTTTTAATTTGTCCTTTTTAAAATATAAAATAATTAATCTGGCCACTAATTGGATAGAGAATTTTAACTTCTGTTGCTGCATCTGGTTTCCTAATGTACCAGATGTCCAGTATGTCTAGTGGTTTTGCCCAATGTGCGCTTTTCCAAAAAAAGCATCTGACCATATTTGTCTCGTGTAGTGGCATTTGTAGATTTTATAGTTGTTTAATAATTGTATTTTTCTCACTTCCTGCTAGAATTTTTGGGAACTTGTAATTCGCAATTGTTAAATTAGTCACAAATACATCGGCTGTTCAAGCCTGCTTTCTATTCAATAAACAATGGCCGATTCTATATTTCAGGACTCTCTCCTTGTGCTTTGTTCCCCCTTGATGCTTTTGCATATATATTATCTATTTACCTGTGAATGTTATTAGTAACTTGGCCTTTTCACCCTAAGCGGTTGCCCTGTCTGGTCTGAGAAAATTGAGGTTGGTAGACTCACTCAAAATTTGGTAAATGAATATTTGAGGTGCCATGGCATAGCATAGGCTGAGTGCTGGAAAATGGGATTGGTATAGGCTGGTACTTGACTGGCAAGACTATGGTGGGCTAAGACCTGTTTCTGTGCCTTGGCAAATGTCACCACCCTCTAGGTAAAGGAATCTTTTATCCTTGTCTAGGTCTTAAATCTCTTGCTCCGTGACTACCTATCCTGATTTTCCCTTCTCCACGAGGTGAAATGTTCTCCCCACTTCTATTCCTTTAAAACATACTTGATCAAGTCTTTAATGTGCTCGCTAATGGGAAATAAATTCCATCTACTTATATCATAGAAACATAAAAAATAGGTGCAAGAGGAGGCCATTCGGCCCTTCGAGTCAGCACCGCCATTCATTGTGATTGTAGCTGATCGTCCCCAATCAATAACCCGTGCCTGCCTTCTCCCTATATCCCTTGATTCCACCAGTCCCTGGAGCTCTATCTAACTCTTTTAAATCCATCCAGTGATTTGGCCTCCACTGCCCTCTGTGGCAGGGAATTCCACAAATTCACAACTCTCAAGGTGAAAACGTTTTTTCTCACCTCAGCCTTAAATGGCCTCCCCCTTATTCTAAGACTGTGGCCTCTGGTTCTGGACTGGTCCTGTACAACTGTAATAAGACTTGCTATGAAGGCCAGCATACCATAACTATTTGCTGCGCCAATGTTTCCTTACAGTGTTGTGTAGGAACGGTGAAGTTGTCTTAAACGGAAACTGATCCCAGTGTAAAGGTTTAAAGGACATGTTTTTTTTCCTTTTAAAATTATTGTCTTCACATTCATCCTTGTAGTGCTGTATCTTCTGCCCACTCATTCCATCTAGATTGACTCTGAAGCTCTTTGCATACTCTACAATTCACAATGTTGTCCAGTTTAGTGTTATTGAACGAATGAATAAGTTTATTGGCCATCTATTCACATACAAGGAATTTGCCTTGGTGCTCTGCCCGCAAGTGACAAAACTTGACATAGTGACAGTTAGGAATGACATTAAACATTAATAATAAAATATAATTGATTAAACATGTGAATTAAAATACTAGAGCAAAAGGAGGCTACAGATTTTTGGTTATTGAGTAGAGCTACTACACGTGGATAAAAACTGTTTTTATGACTGGCTGTGGCAGCTTTGACAGTCTGGAGTCGCCTTCCAGAGGGAACGGATTCAAAGAGTTTGTGGCCAGGGTGAGAGGGGTCAGAGATTATCTTACCCACTCGCTTCTTGGCCCTTGCCGTGTACAGTTCGTCAATGGAGGGAAGGTTGCAGCTACTAGCCTTCTCAGCTGATGGGACGATTCGCTGCAGCCTCCAGATGTCGTGCTTTGGTGGCTGAGCCAAACCAGACCATGATGGAGAAGGTGAGGACAGACTCTACGATGGCCGTATAGAATTGGACCATCATTGCCTGTGGCAGATTGTGCTTCCTCAGCTACCGCAGGAAGTGCATCCTCTGTTATGCCTTTTTGACTAGAGTCGATGGTGGCCCCTCATTTAAGATCCTTGCAGATGATGGTTCCAGGAACTTAAAAGACTCCACAGATGTGACTGTGGTGTTGATGGTGAGCGGGGTGAGGGGAGGGGGAGCTCTCCTAAAGTCTACTATCAATTCCACTGTCTTAAGAGCATTGATTGTTGTGATGGCACCAGGACGCCAGCTGTGTCACTTCCTGTAGGCAGATTCCTTCCCCTCCTGGATCAGTCCGATCTGAGTTGTCATCCGCAAACTTTGGAAGCTTGACAGAGGAGTCAGTGGCGGTGCAGTCATTGGTGTATTGGCAGTTATTGGCAAACTTCTAAATATTTTGTTCCCTTATCCAAATGGGGCCAAGCATTGAACAAAAGCTGTTTATTTCTTTTGTATGTCCTGAATATTAGCCAAGTCGATACAGTTTTCAAAACTGCTTTATAAATGCTTTTTGACAATCCAAATGTCAGTGCCTACAATTTGCACAGGAATCAAATTTTGCCTAATACAAATGTCTGAGGGTTATCTCTCATTGGTATACTAATCCATCTTGTGGTTTATTTCTCATTATTAATCTTCCTATTTTCAGCAATATAGCCCTCTCCTTGCTGCCTTCACCACCCAGGGCCAATCAGAGCTGACTTTGCTGCTGAAGCTTCAGGAATATTGTTATGACAACATTCAGTTCATGAAGACCTTTCAGAAAATTGTGGTGCTTTTTTACAAAGGTAAATATTATCTTATGGGTAGTCCAATGTGCTTTGGGTAATAGGAGCAGGAAGAGACCATTTGATTCTGCAACACCATTCATCTAGATCATCATTGTTCTTTTGCGGCAACTACTTTTTCTTGTACTAGTCCTATATTGTTTGATTCTATTAACAAGCAAGCATCTATTTTCAATGAACTTGACTGAGCTTTGCAGCTCTAATGTAGAGAGCTCCAAACATCTACAATCTGCTTGGTAAATTACAATATTGCTGAACTTCTGTAATCAAATCGTCTTGTAATTAAGATCATCTTTCTGTTTGCCTTCCCAAGTGTTTAACTACATGTTGGCTTCCAGTGACTGCATATGCTCACCTCGGTACTTTTAAACATTGGCAAACAATTTAAGAAGCTTTAATTATCAAAGGCTTGCATTTTTGAAAGAATACACTGTGCGTCTTTTCATGTTCCGTCTGTTTTTGTCCATTCACTTGGGTTGTCTACCTCTTTGAAGCCTCTTTAACTCTTTGAAGCCATTTTCTCTCTGCAGTCACATCATTACTATAGATTGTGAATAGCTGGGGCCACATTCATACTAGTTCACAAGTTATAGGAGTAGAGTTAGACCATTTGGCTCATCGAGTCTACTCCGCCATTCAATCATGATGGATTTCTGCATCTTAATCCCATTTCCTGCCTTCTCCCTATAACCATTGACACCCAGTATAATCAAGAATTTGTGTAATAAGAAACTGCAGATGCTGGTTTAAACTGAAGATAGACACAAAAAGTTGGAGCAACTCAGCGGGACAGGCAGCATCTCAGAAGGAATTGGTGGCGTTTCGGGTCGAGACCCTTCTTCAGATGCGAAATGTCACCCATTCCTTCTCTCCAGAGATGCTGCCTATTTCAATGTGGTCCCCCCTCAAATGTCGAAACTCCAGCGAGTAGAGGTCCAGTGCTGTCAAGTACTCATCATATGCTAACCCACTTATTCCTGGGATCATTCTTGTAAACCTCCTGGACCCCCTCCAGAGCCAGCACATCCTCAGATATGGGGCCCAAATTTGCTCGCAGTACTCCAAATGTGGCCTGACCAGCACCTTATAGCCTCAGCAGTACATCTGTTTTTGTATTCTAGTCCTCTTGATATAAATGCTAGCATTTGCCATCCTTACTACCCATATGACTTGCAAATTAACTTTTTGGGAGTCTTGCACCAGCACTTTTTTTTTGCATCTCCGATTTCTGGATTCTCTCTCCATTCAGAAAATAATCTCTTTATTCCTACTACCAAAATGCATGACTCTGCACTTTGCTAGACTGAATTGCATCTGCTACCTCTGTCCACTCTCCTAACCTGTCCAAATCCTTCTGCAGAGTCCTTGCTTCCTCTACACTGCCTGCCCCTCCACCTATCTTAGCATCATCTGCAAACCTGGCCACAAAGTCTTCAATCCCCTTAACCAAATCATTAATATACAACGTGTAGAGAAGCGGCCCCAACACTGACCCTTGCGGAACTCCACTAGTCACTGCCAGCCAACCTGAACCTTTTATTGCAACTTTTTGCCTTCTGCCATCCAGCCAACCCATTATCCATGCTTTTATCTTCTCTTTAATACCATGGGCTCGTATCTTCCCTTTAATACCATGGGCTCTCATCTTCCCAGGCAGCCTGATGTGCAACACCTTATCGAAGGCCTCCTGAAAATCTAGGTAAACAACATCTACAGCCTCCCCTTTGTCCTGCTATTAACTTCCTCAAATAACATACATCTGCTTCTCTCACTAAGCATAGCCTGTTTCCATTCTGATGGCTAACTTAAACTCTTTTAGTTCTCTGCAATCCTCTCTTGCTTTCAAAGAAAGGCTCTGAGATGAGCAGGGATTTGGCTGAGATACTAAATGTAATTTCTGAAAATTACATAATTTATTTTAAAATCTCAGGCAAAGTAACCAAGTAATTATACTTTTAGCCATTAAAAGGGATTCTAATCAGTTATACAGGATGGAAATGGCCCTTCATCCCAACTTGTCCATGACAACCAAGGTGACTTCTTGAGATAGTCCCTTAGAGGTGGCCCAGGTTCCTCTAAATCTTTCCTATCCGATACGATAGATCTTTATTTATCCCAGGAGGGAAATTGATCTGCCAACAGTCGTACAAACACAAAACATGAAATTAAAGTGACGTGCAAAGATTGTGATGGGGAGTTGGTCTCAGTTTACCCCACGGCAGAAGGGGAGGACTTGTAAAGTTTGATAGCCACAGGGAAAAAGGAGATCCCATGGAGTTCTGTCCTGCATCTTGGTGGAACCAGTCTGTTGCTGAAGGTACTCCTCAGGTTGACCAATGTGTCATGGAGGGGGTGAGCTGTATTGTCCAGGATGCTCCACAGTTGGAGGAGGAACATCCCCTACAAGTCCACCTCCCACGAATCCTCTGCCCCCAGGACGGAGCCAGCCTTCCTGATGAGTTTGATCCTATAACCTGTCCTGATATTCAATAACATGGATAATGTACCTGCCTCTATCATTTCCTTTGACGTTCTGCTCCGTATCTCTTCTCTCTCCCCCCATAAATATTTTCCCTCTCACAATAAAGCTGTGCCCTCTAGTTTTTGACTACTATCCAGGGGAAATTGTGTGACAATCCAATTTATTGATGCCCTCATGATTTTATAAACTTCTCTAAATTCATCTCTCTGGCTTTTTGATCGAGGGAATACAGTACCAGTCTCTCCTCTTAACTCGAGCCTCTCATCCCAGGCAACATCCTTGAGAATCTTTTCTGTGCTTGCTAGATTAATTATATCCTTTCTATAGTATGGTGACCAGAACCTCATAATTTCAGACATTTGAGAAATTGTCACCGTTTTGGATTTATATTTGTTGACTTTAGTTTGTTCCCTTGTCCACTTTTATAGTTGATGTTCTGAGTGAAGAAGCAATTTTGAAGTGGTATAGAGAGCCTAATATGGCAAAAGGGAGGAGCATCTTCCTGGAGCAGATGAAGAAATTTGTTGAATGGCTCAAGAATGCTGAAGAAGGTAGATATAGACGTTGAAAATATTCAGCAGTTTGACAGCATCTATGGCAAGAGAAAGTATTTTGAGTCAATGAATCGTAAACCCAACATGTACAGTTTCTGGTATAAATATGTTAAATTGGAATCTAAAGCCCTTTAGTAAATTTAGAAAGGTCAATGCTCGTCTATTAATATTTAAGTATTGGGTATATTTACCTAGTCTTGAGTTGGAATTCTGTATTAGGCTGAAGGGATTGTGGGATATTCCACACAGTTTAAATCTATCCTGTTGGTGGGCTTGAGACAGAAAACCAGTTTAGATGGTGATAATTTGTAAGTTCCTTATTCTTTTTTGGGCATGTATATTGAAGAGCTTGAACAGTGCTGAAGCAAATATATTATTTTTGTAGTTTAGTTTTTTGAGGGTGGATAGATCCTTTCTGGAAGTGAATTGTTTAAAAAAACAAAACCTTCTATTGGTTTGTTTCAGTCTCAGCAACCTAACTGTATTAAGCTTTGTGGGACGAGCACTATTACGTGCAATATTTCAGTGATATGCTAGCTTTTGGACAAAATGCAACATTGGCAGCCCCACCAACCCATTGATGTAATTGAAAAGTCTCTATCATCATTTAAGAGTAGAAATGTTTCCAGTCTATGATCCTCCCCCAACCAACAAAACTAGAGTTTTATCTGTTAATAGGCCATTATATTTAATAATCCCTGCTAAGTAGTTAGTTCATTTTTGGTTTATTGATGTGAATCTGACTCGGACATACAAAGTAAGAAGTCCTTTTTGTGTGCATTGTACTTGTACGTATTTGATTACGATTACAACACATTCTGCAATGGATTTCAAAACCTTGCTCCTAGTACGATTTTAGTGCACTTAATATGACAAATTATAGTTTGTCTGAATCTGGTTTGTATTTAGGAAGGGACCCTCAGTTCGATCAGAAACCATTACAACCTTTACAGCAGCACTAGTCAACAAAACAGTGTTCAGCTAAGTGCCTGCATTATCTCGTATCACCTAAAACTAATTAAGTTCCGCTAAAGTGGAATTTTTAAATACTTATGCTTTTGGATTTGCATTTGAAAGACTCTTATTTTAAAGAAACTGCAAGATTTGTTAACAAGGTTTGTAGAACATGGAGTCAATCGACTAGAATGTGTGGGTGGAAAGTCCAAAATGTCACAGCTATTACCTGAATTGTCAGAATCAAGTGCTTGGATTGGATAATGCTTTAAAAGACTGAAAATTAATCACTAAAATTGTGATTTCTGTATCTGAGGACTGAAGAACTCAAATTGAATTGTGGCATTAGTGCTCATTTTTGAGAACCAGCATATGTGGTGGACAAGTAGGGAAAGAAAAACAAAACTTAGATTAAGTAGTAATTCTCTGGTAGAGATGGGAAAAGCTGACAAACTCTGGTCTTATCGTTAACTGCTTCATTTCTAAATGCCTATTCTAATTCTCACCCTATTCTTCCCACAGAATCCGAGTCGGAAAGTGAAGAGGACTGAAATTGAGATCCAATTGAAATCATGTTCTGTATTTTTAATAAACCACAGGGGTTGTAGAATTGAATTTCAGAGTTCAGAAATTGATTTGGCATTCTACCTCCTGTATTTTCTACTGTAATATCTAGATGTAAATTAAGGGCTTTACAGTAATCATACTGGTTTGTTTTAATTTCATTTTCTATATAATAAGTTATTGCAACATCTGACTTGAAATTCAGCTGTAAAGTCAGTTGCAGTTACTTTTTGACCAATTGGATTTTTGTTGCTGTTCTTGTGGGAGCTCAAAGCACTTGATGGAACAACAATGCTTTCTTCATCAGGGGGCACAACTTGTACCTACCTTATTAGTTGAACTTGAGGACCTAGTACTTAACAGCCAAGTGACAAAGCCTTGTAGGGATATATTGCTGACCAGGGCCAGTTCACAAAGAATACCTTTTTGTCTGAAAGAGAATTTACAGGAGGATGAAGTTTGAATATAGGACAAGTGTATTGCAGTCTCCCTTTGGCAACACAGTTATATTTTGTCCAATTCAAAATTGAATGCTTATTCTGTTCTGACTAAAGTGTTTCAATTTATGACTTTATGAATGGACTACAGTGCGTCTCAATTTGTACAATCCCAATGTTGTGGTTTAGATCAAGTAAATTCTTTTTGAGTGTCCTTAGAAATTGGTTAACTTTAAAAGCACAGTCCTTCAACCCGCAATATACACCTGACTGCGTTATTGGATAAATGGTTACATTTTTTGCCTTTGAGGTACAATCCATGTGAATACTTGTTTTTAAACCATTTTTGTATTGCACAATAGAGGGATGGTTCTGGGGACTTCAGTCCTGCCACTAAGTGTTTTTCTTTTGGTGGCATAAAGTTTACAGCCAGTTAAGGACGCATGTTTTCAGATCATGGTTAGAAAACAGCTCCATGGGGTTAATATGTTATTGATGGTGAAACCTTCCCCAATAAAATTGTTAACTTTGGTTGTGTACCAAAAAAATTAAACTACTTTTTATCAACCAATCTGCTTGGTAAACTGGCTTTTTGCAGTTCAGTGTCTTTGTGTGCTTTATGGGGATCTCTGCTGAAAGGAAGTTAATACAAATATTGTTCAACTGACGTAAACCAAACTAACAGAAGAAGGGTCTCGACCCGAAACGTCGCCTATCTCCTTCGCTCCTTAGATGCTGCTGCACCTGCTGAGTTTCTCCAGCTTTTTGTGTAACATACCTACTCAGCATGTCTTAATTAGTAAATTGTCTCACTAGATTTAAAGCGACAAGTTACTTCCTGTCTCGGAAAATTTGGCCACTATGGGTGTTTGGGTTTTGATTCAATAATGAAGGTGCAGTGAAATGAATTTCCCAGCCGTGATACACTTAAAAACAACACACAATAAGTTGGAACACAAACATCCACCACAGCATTCTTCACTGTGATGGAAAGCAAAAAAGTTCAGCAAGTCCTCCTTTATTCACTGGTTACACAAAGCTGGAGAAACTCAGCGGGTGCAGCAGCATCTAAGGAATGAAGGAGATAGGCGACGTTTCGGGTCGAGACCCTTCTTCAGACTGGACCAGTCTGAAGAAGGGTCTCGACCCGAAACGTCGCCTATCTCCTTCATTCCTTAGATGCTGCTGCACCCGCTGAGTTTCTCCAGCTTTTTGTGTAACCCTCGATTCTCCAGCATCTGCAGTTCCTTCTTTAACTCCTTTATTCACCCATGGGCGGGGCCTTGAACCCTCCGTAATCACTGCTACGGACGCCCCCATGTACAGGCCCTCTCGTCGGGATGATCCAAACACCGACGTCGGGACACACTCCGCAGCTTGGAGGGCCCGAATCGGCACTTACCAGAGACCGTGGCTTCAGGATGTTATAGGCTGCTGACTGGCGTTCGGACCTCTTCGGCGATCCCTGGGAAGGGATCTCAGGCTTCGGATGGCAAGTCCACACCCCTCCCGCGGCCAGAGGCTCTGCAGACCACAGAACCCATGATGTCAAAGTCACCAGGCCAGCGATCGGAGCACTCCTTTCTGGTGACCCCCAGCAAGTGTTCACCCGCTTCGCGATGGAAAAAATCCACGCTACGCCCGCTGCTGTAGCTCTGGTCCCGAGTCCAGGAAAGGCTGCTCCACTCCATGCTGTTAGGCCGCGAGGAAATGGAAAAAGACCTCTCTGTCGAGAAGATGACCGAAAGCTGTTCCTCTTTCCCCCCCCCCCCCCCCCCCCTTCTCTCCCCACACAAGACATACCAAGAGACACTAAAACAAACATTTGGAAACACCAAAAAAAGTCAAAATAACGAACATGTTGCTGGCAGGGCAGCCAACTCGCAGCGCCCCATCGACCAATTGTGCATTGGACTTGAATATTCCAAGCCTGTGCTCAAAGTAGATTTTCCACTTTGTTACAACTCAATGCACCAAACTTCATGATTAATTCGCAATTGTTCTGATCAGTGCTCTCTGGGTAATTTCTGTTGTCAAGAGAAATCATCTCATCTTAGCCAGTTAATGTTTCAGTAAACAGCTGATGACTGGATACAGTAACCCAGTTGCCAAGTAGTCCGTATTTTGTCCGGAAATGCGGTAATACAGATTTTTTTTAAAATTGGCTCGACTTCCTGTTTCATCTTGTTGCTTAAAAAAAAGGATAAGTAATAGTGTAACTCTAAAAATTAAGGCAGATTAAATTGATTAATATTTAAAATGTCAAGATCTGGATGATTATTTTTGTAAGCTTTGATCTGCCTGTCCCGCTACGGGTTTAAACAGCACTGTCAGTTTAATGCGTGGGAATCTAAATGAACAGCGCTATGGGTTCTAATTATAGCGCTACCAGCTGGAACGCTATTGTCTTTACACCGCGCTATGGGTAACACACTGTTCAGGGAGGGAGGGAATAAGAGAGGAGGAAGGGGAGAAAAAAGGAGAGCGAGGCTTCCAAAATGGCTTCTACATCATCTGGTGTTAAAAGCAGGAAGCAGCTGTTCAAACAGAAGTATACAAAGAGATGGCAATGAATGCACTGTCAAGTAAGGTGGATAGAAGACATTTCAATTGGTAGCAAAGTTATGCATTCTTGTACTCATACATGGGTATAACCGCACATAAAAAACATTTTTTTCAGCAAAATGGCACTGCGTAAAAACACTGATTTCCTCAGCAAAATACTGATTTTCAGGTATTAGAATACTGAAATGCTCTGACAAAACTTGGCAGCTCTGAGTAACCCTATCTAGTACTGTTGCTTGTGCTCCAGCAATAGTTGTGCCTCTAGTAAAGCTGTTAGTGACAATTAATAATGCAAATATTCCTCAATCTGAGCAGTAGATAAAAGGTGTCCTCAAGTGGGCGATGTGTGGCATCTACTCTGATATCAATACCGCTTAACTTTTTAACGAGAAACCCTGAAGTGTCTATTTTGTTATTAAAATGTTGCTTGGAGAAATATTAGGTTGAGTCGGGCCATGTGCAATGAAAGCGAGTCCTCATTTGTTTCAGGACTTAACTGCAGTTCTTCAGGAAAGACCAAATCCTGGAAATTAAGGAACTTCTATTGCTTGCTTCTACCACCAGACTTTACCTGAATAAGTTGGCTAAATTTTCATTGGACGATTGTAGATTAAAACTGCTGAGAACGATTGGAGATTAAAACCTTAACACAGACAAAGCTCAGTCTTCTAGACAAGTGATTTGTCTGATGCCATCTCTACAAAATTCCACAAAAACCTTGGTGACTGTCCCAAAGCAATATTCCCTGCACTGAGGCCCCAGTTGCTTAACACTGGCAAGGCTAAACGCTTATGTCAGAACCTAGACTACAAACCTACATCATTCCAACTTTCATCACTTCAAGAGGTTGACATATGTTATGGAGGCTTTGAAGACATCTAGTATAAATTTTCTCCACCCACTTGACAAGATAATGTTTGGTCATGTGACAGCACAAAAGAAAGGAGCAGCATTATGGACAACACAGAACATAGTGCAATCATGAGCAGCACCTAGTTTAGTAGTGGTGCACCTGCTGCCCTAGCACTGGCAGTTTCTCTGCAACCCAATCCATCTCAGGAATTGCAGAACTTCTGATCACAAGAGGTGGTCTGGAAAAACACAATCGTGAAATAGTCCTTCAATAACTTGTCATTATCTAGTCTGTTGGCTGAAATCTACGCTGAGCAAACATAAAAAAAACACGACTTTTTTTGGAAAGAAGCCAAATTTTAATCTAAATAATTTTGTCTAAGCAATTTAAAATTCTGAGAGCTAGTTATTCACACATTCCTTTCAGAATGCAATTGTTTTCCTCAGTAGGAAGATGGTTGTACTTTTTCCCCCATCTCCCAGCACATATAGGTCAAGTAAATGTACTCTTAGAATCAAAGCTGGGAAGGGAGGCTGGTGCAGGGATGGTAATTCCAAAATAGAACCTAGCTCTGCTGCTACTGTACACCCATGTGCATCTGCCGTTTTGCTCAGATGCTCAAGACAAGGCCTGACAGTCCTTGGATATCTTGTCATTAAATCCTGAGCCTGTTGCTGGCAGAAATCTGGGTAGACAGCAAGGATAGAGTCCTACCTCCACTGCATCTCCATAAACCATTCTCTGTAAAACGGTGGCATATTTCTGATTTGGCAGTCCATTCTAAATGTCAGCTAAGCTATTCATGCCTCAGTCTGGAATTACTAATGCCAGGCAAAGAGTGCAGATTTCTTACGAGAATCCAGCAATCCAGTTGAATTTTAAGTTTCATTGTTGCCATGATACATTTCTTGCATTTAAATTCAGCCTTCAGTTCAGGTCTCCAGCAGGTCTTGTCCAAAATCTCCATTAACTTAACCATTACACAGTTGTTCAATTTATGCACTGGTAATTTTAAAATGTAAGGTAAAAAAACCCAAGAATAAATTAGATTCACCATTGCATCATTTCAATTCCACTAAACCAAAAGGGGTAACCCTTTAGGACTAGATCTGTCACTGTCCATCTCATGTAAGTCAGGTTTAATCCTGTTCACAGCTGCAGTCTGCTTGGAGTTTGCACATTCACCATGTGACCGCATGGGTTTCCATCGCGGTGCTTCGATTTCTTTCCACATCACAACGACATGCAGGTTAATTGGCTGCTGTAAACTGCCCCAGCATGCGTGAAAAAGGTTACTTCTTATTAAACAGATAACTCACAAAACGGTTAGGTAGACCAATTCAAAGTTTACTAATTATCGGCCGATGGAAGTAGCGAGGATAAACCAGCCAAGTAAGCAACATAGACACTGGACTCTCCTCTCTTCACTTCAATGAACAAAGAATTACATGGTATTTTATACTGTTTTTTGTCACCTAAGCACATTCCAAAGATGTTAGTCATGGTCAGAGGTACAGTCAATACACATTACCACAGGATGCGTCCGAGTTTGTCATAGAAACATAGAAATTAGGTGCAGGAGTAGGCCATTCGGCCCTTCAAGCCTGCACCGCCATTCAATATGATCATGGCTGATCATCCAACTCAGTATCCCGTACCTGCCTTCCCTCCATACCCTCTGATCCCCTTAGCCACAAGGGCCACATCTAACTCCCTCTTAAATATAGCCAATGAACTGGCCTCAACTACCCACTGTGGCAGAGAGTTCCAGAGACCCACCACTCTCTGTGTGAAAAAATTCCTTCTCATCTCAGTCCTAAAGGATTTCCCCCTTATCCTTAAGCTGTGACCCCTTGTCCTGGACCTCCCCAACATCGGGAACAATCTTCCTGCATCCAGCCTGTCCAACCCCTTAAGAATCTTGTAAGTTTCTATAAGATCCCCTCTCAATTTCCTAAATTCTAGAGAGTATAATCAGTCTGGTGAACCTTCGCTGCACTCCCTCTATGGCAATAATGTCCTTCCTCAGATTTGGAGACCAGAACTGTACGCAATACTCCAGGTGTGGCCTCACCAAGACCCTATACAACTGAAGTAGAACCTCCCTGCTCCTATACTCAAATTCTTTTGCTATGAAAGCTAACATACCATTGGCTTTCTTCACTGCCTGCTGCACCTGCATGCCTACTTTCAATGACTGGTGTACCATGACACCCAGGTCGCGCTGCATCTCCCCTTTTCCTAATCGGCCACCATTTAGATAGTAGTCGGTTTTCCTATTTTTGCCACCAAAGTGGATAACCTCACATTTATCCACATTATACTGCATCTGCCAAACATTTGCTAACTCATCCAGCCTATCCAAGTCACCTTGCATTCTCCTAGCATCCTCCTCACAGCTAACACTGCCCCCCAGCTTAGTGTCATCCGCAAACTTGGAGATATTGCCTTCAATTCCCTCATCTAGATCATTTATGTATATTGTAAATAGCTGGGGTCCCAGCACTGAGCCTTGCGGTACCCCACTAGTCACTGCCTGCCATTGTGAAAACGACCCGTTTACTCCTACTCTTTGCTTCCTGTTTGCCAGCCAGTTCTCTATCCACATCAATACTGAACCCCCAATGCCATATGCTTTAAGTTTATATACTAATCGCTTATGTGGGACCTTGTCGAAAGCCTTCTGGAAGTCCAGATACACCACATCCACTGGTTCTCCCTCATCCACGCTACTAGTTACATCCTCAAAAAATTCCACAAGATTCGTCAGACATGATTTGCCTTTCGTAAATCCATGCTGACTTTGTCCAATGATTTCACCGCTTTCCAAATGTGCTGCTATCCCATCTTTAATAACTGACTCTAGCAGTTTCCCCACCACCGATGTTAGACTAACTGGTCTGTAATTCCCCATTTTCTCTCTCCCCCCCTTCTTAAAAAGAGGGGTTACGTTTGCTACCCGCCAATCCTCAGGAACTACTCCAGAATCTAAAGAGTTTTGAAAGATTATCACTAATGCATCCACTATTTCCAAAGCTACTTTGGGATGCAGCCTATCTGGCCCTGGGGATTTATCGGCCTTTAATCCATTCAATTTACCCAACACCACTTCCCGACTAACCTGGATTTCACTCAAGTACTCCTTTGACCTGCGGTCCCCTGCTATTTCCGGCAGATTATTTATGTCTTCCTTAGTGAAGACGGAACCAAAGTAGTTATTCAATTGGTCCGCCATATCCTTGTTCCCCATGATCAACTCACCTGTTTCTGACTGCAAGGGACCTACATTTGTTTTAACTAATCTATTTCTCTTCACATATCTATAA
The DNA here is from genome assembly GCA_963514005.1 of Raja brachyura. The sequence goes on along the minus strand of OY740787.1, from coordinate 40,794,264 downwards.
AAACTTTTGCAGTCAGTTTTTATGTTCCCTGCCAGTTTTCTTTCATAATCTATTTTTCCTTTCCTAATCAAGCCCTTTGTCCTTCTCTGCTGGTCTCTGAATTTCTCCCAGTCCTCTGGTATGCTGTTTTTTCTGGCTACTTTGTATGCATCATCCTTTGCTTTGATACTATCCCTGATTTCCCTTGTTATCCACGGATGCACTACCTTCCCTGATCTATTCTTTTGCCAAATTGGGATGAACAATTTTTGTAGTTCATCCATGCAGTCTTTAAATGTCTTCCATTGCGTATCCACCGTCAACCCTTTTAGAATTGATTGCCAGTCAATCTTGGCCAATTCACGTCTCATACCCTCAAAGTTACCTTTCCTTAAGTTCAGAACCATTGTTTCTGAATTAACAATGTCACTCTCCATCCTAATGAAGAACTCGACTATATTATGGTCACTCTTGCCCAAGGGGGCACGCACAATAAGACTGCTAACTTGTCTCTTGTCAATCATCAGTCGCATCAAAGGCATCCTGGCGGTTGGTACAAAGTAGTCGCATATCAAAGTCATCAGTCACTGCGCACCTCAAAGGCATCAGACATTGTCTTAATACCCCTCACTGGAACTAGTTTGGGCTTCTCTCTCATCAATTGGTAGACGCATTTGAAAGTCATCGGTCATTGTCTTAATACACAGCAACCTGGGGCAAGTCTGGGCTTGCCTTTCTGTATCAATCTACTGGAGAAAAGCCTGCTTTGAGACAAAATATAAGTTGTAACCTAGCCCAGGAATCCATAATATTTAATATATTTTTAACAGCATTTAGCTTTATCATGTGAGTGGTAGAATATGATAATGTAGTGTGAAACATGGCCAAGGGTAGGATTGGGCCAAATCTCTGCCTAAAGCAAAACAGCATTATCATATGCATTCTACTTTATACTGAACTTGGACACTAATCTATTCAATTTATACACATCGATTGCCTGTCCACTTTGATTTTGATCATTTCCTGGGCCTCCACCATGGCTGCATCCTTTTACTACAAATCATACTGTAGTTATCAATCTTGAAGATTTCAGCACTTAACCACCTAAATTTTCATTTTGCCTCAACCACCCAACCAATAATGATCCAACAGAACTTGCAATCCTTAATGTATTAAGCTTTTCCTTTCACTCTTTCTACTTAACCAGAGGATCTTTAACTCATTTGCCACTGAACCACATTCTCAGTGGGCAGGAAAGGAGACAGTAACTTTATGGCAGATTAGAGGGAAAATTGAAATGTTACTTCTACTCAAGTGGTGGTAATGGCAGGAGAGTCAACATCATCACATCAATGCATATAGAATCCATTTGCCAATGATGACATACATTGACAAATTCAAACTTAAATTTGGAGTAAATCTGACCGCTATAATACCGCAACTACAATGGTATCAGCGTTAAATCAGGACCTGCAGCTTAACCAAAACCATTTCCTCAACAAATTCCTTTTATAGTATCAACATGTTATTTAATTTATCCATTTACCAAAAGAAGTTGTCTAAAACCATTTTGCCTGTGGCAAAACAATAGCTTACAAAATGTTAGAATAAAATGTAAACATAGAAAATAGGTGCAGGAGTAGGCCATTCGGCCCTTCGAGCCTGCACCGCCATTCAATGTGATCATGGCTGATCATCCAACTCAGTATCCCTTACCTGCCTTCTCTCCATACCCCCTGATCCCTTTAGCCACAAGTGCCACATCTAACGCCCTCTTAAATATAGCCAATGAACTGGCCTCAACTACCTTCTGTGGCAGAGAATTCCAGAGACTCACCACTCTCAGTGTAAAGAATGTTTTCCTCATCTCGGTCCTAAAGGAATTCCCCCTTATCCTTAGACTGTGACCCCTTGTTCTGGACTCCAACATCGGGAACAATCTTCCAGCATCTAGCTTGTCCAACCCCTTAAGAATTTTGTAAGTTTCTATAAGATCCCCCCTCAATCTTCTAAATTCCAGCGAGTACAAGCCGAGTCTATCCAATCTTTCCTCATATGAAAGTCCTGACATCCCAGGAATCAGTCTGGTGAATCTTCTCTGTACCCCCTCTATGGCAAGGATGTCTTTCACAGATTTGGAGACCAAAACTGTACGCAATACTCCAGGTGTGGCCTCACCAAAACCCTGTACAACTGCAGTAGAACCTCCCTGCTCCTATACTCAAATCCTTTCGCTATGAATGCTAACATACCATTTGCTTTCTTCACTGCCTGCTGCACCTGCATGCCTACTTTCAATGACTGGTGTACCAGGTCTCGTTGCATCTCCCCCTTTCCTAATCTGCCACCATTCAGATAATAGTCTACCCTCATGTTTTTGCCACCAAAGTGGATAACCTCACATTTATCCACATTATACTGCATCTGCCATGCATCTGCCCATTCACTCAGCCTATCCAAATCACCCTGCATCCTCCAAGCATCCTCCTCACACCTAACTATACCCCCCAGCTTGGTGTCATCTGCAAATTTGGAGATGTTGCATTGAATTCCCTCGTCCAAATCATTAATATATATTGTAAATAGCTGGGGTCCCAGCACTGAGCCTTGCGGCACCCCACTAGTCACTGCCTGCCATTCTGAAAAGGACCCGTTTACTCCTACCCTTTGCCTCCTGTCTGCTAGCCAGTTCTCTATCCACATCAATACTGAACCCCCAATACCATGTGCTTTAAGTTTGTATGCTAATCTCTTATGCGGGACCTTGTCGAAAGCCTTCTGAAAGTCTAGATATAACACATCCACTGGTTCTCCCTTATCCACTCTACTAGTTACAAAATCAATAATACTTAAATTTCATCCGTAAAGCACCTAATCTCACTACTACAGCTGTACAAATTTTACCCAGGCCAAAAAAAATAAAACGGAAAGAATCTATTTGAGGAAGTTCCCTGCTGTACTAGTTTTATTTGAATTGAATAATAATAGGCTTTCATAAAAATCACAAAGATGAGGTTTCAATATTTGTAAATTTTCTCATGATAACCATGTTAAAGTAAACATAAGCTGCTGAGCTGGGAAATGTTGGATGGTGCTTATCCAAATAAGAAACTGCATTTGGAATTTCCATTGTTTGGCATTTATTTTAAATAAACTGTATACATTAATCACTGCTGCTAATGGTAATGAATTAAATTTGGCAAAAAATTAAAATACTACAAAAAACATTTATTAGCAATAAATGTAGATATAGACAACAACTTTGTTGTGAATGATTCAAGGAAAGTTTCAACAGGCATGTCATGTCTCTTTAACAACAGTGCCAGGTAAGGTTTGATGTCTAGCCTTTAACTTAGCAATCATATATGTAAATCCCCCAGGTTTTAACCAACCGAAAGAACTGGAAAGAGGATCTGTGGAATTTTTGTCTGGTGTTTCCTGCCATAATTCTGGATCCTCAAATTGGGAATATAACCGGTTTTCAGTGCATAATAAAGCTGAGGTTGAAAATGCAGATGTTGTTTCAGATCCGAATACATCAAGTGCAAACGTATCTTTCCTGGGACAGGTGCCATTGTCACATTGCATGGACCTGCTGTCAGAGCTGAAAAATCCACTTTCACAGGTGTTCGAATCGTCTGAAAAATCACAGCCATCTTTCTTGGATCTAGCCTCTCGGTTCAGGACTGCAGAAGCTAACTTCCTTTTTACAGAGCAGATCTTCATTTCAAATTCAGAGTCTTCATTGGGTGAGAGTACACTGGCGGAGGGATGAGCTTCAGGAAGCTTGTAGACAAAAAGATTTTTCTTCCTGTATCTCTTTCTCGCCTTTATCCGAGGTCCCCTCTTTCCATTGTCGTGAAGAAATTCATCAACTTTTCTCTTACAAGAGCGTAAATTCCTGAGGTCAGAATAAAATGTTAGTTGTTTTTTTTGCACACATCTAGCCAAGATTTATACATCTTTTATTTTTTTGTAGTTGTCCTCCAAATACAAAAGACAATATCCCATTGTTCCTTTATTTTCTGTACCATGCAAGGAATTCCTAGTTTCTAGAGTTGCACTACCATGTAAATTCTGACAATATGCCATTTGGAAATAACTACTGATTATGAGAACTTTAGCCACAGAGGACCTGTGGAGAATTAGACAATGTTATATGTTGGTGGCTTTGAAAGTATGGAGCGACCTATAACTTATATTTATGGCCAAACAATACAAAAGCTGAAATAAATACGGCTCAGTTTCAGGCAATCAGGAAAGAGGAGTGGATACAGCAACTTTAGAACGTGTTTGTGGGAGCCTCAAGGCAGTGACAACAAGCACAAATTTGACTAATGCAGTTCTTTGGGAGAACAGAGGGATAAGTATTTCTGTTAATACTTAGTACCTAGAGTTTCAACAATGGCCACTTGCACTGTACTACTTTGCAGCGTGAAATGCTTTGTGGAAAACATCATGCTTTATTTTACTAAACTAAATGGAAAATTAGAAGTGCATTGGATACCGAGCAGATGAGTGGCTGTGAAGAGAAGAGTTTTTACATTTTGGATGCATACTTGGTTGTTGCATGGGACAGTGCCAGGGAAAGGGATTGAAGAGGCTGTTGAAGTGAGTAAAAGCAATCTGTTCATGACATTACCATTGCACTAAACAACTCGTGGCTTATTAGGAGAGGGTATTGTAGTTTTTTTATCATGGCATAAATGATTGAGGACACAATGATCCACTGAAATTCATGGCTAAAGAAAAAGAAACACCTTCCATGGTGTAGGATGTGAAGAAGCAGAGTGAGAGATGGAACTTATATTTTAAATGGTACAAAGGGTAGATGCAAGTGGCCAGATACACAAGACAGCTTGTGCCCATTCCAGAGCACAATCCCAAAGGGTCAAGATGGCAATCAAATGAATAAAAAAGATTCTACACATCAGTACAAAGATTACATTTAATTATCCTCCAACATGAAAAAATGTATAGGGGCCTTTGCACGGCAGGGAGATCTATGGCAAGGATGTCTTTCCTCAGATTTGGAGACCAAAACTGTATGCAATACTCCAGGTGTGGCCTCACCAAAACCCTGTACAACTGCAGTAGAACCTCCCTGCTCCTATACTCAAATCCTTTCGCTATGAATGCTAACCTGTACTGTTAGCATTCGACCTGTACTTTTGCCACGCAACGCCTTCTGGAGTACAAGGAGTGAACTTCAGGTAAGCACTTACTATGGCTGCCAGTACAGCAGGTCAGTCTTCTGTCCCAGCATGCGTTCAATTGTCGCAGTATCTATCACAAAGTACTTTTAAGCAATCTATAATCACATGCTTTCCAAATGTCCGCCGAAATTGCATGGGCATGGTCTCCCTCAGAACCTCTTTCGGGCCAAGCAATTAACTTGGATATGCCGTAAAGGGCATTAATTCCAGTACTGAATACGCACGATATTGTGGAATCACTAACAAGGAATCGATACGCAAGATTTTCATGAGGCACTGCAAGTCTGAGCTTCATTAAGATGATCAGCAACTGCTGAAAATGTGTTAGTGAATGTCTAGTGGGGAGCTTGTCCTTAACATAATTGAAGACCAGCATCAAAATGGCAAATGTTGGTAAACCTGCGTAGAATCTTTTTGTCGTCCTTGTAAATAATTGAGTAGGCAGTAAACAAGAAAAATTGAAATGTATATTTTGGCCAATAACAATGTCCTCCCTTTCAAAGATATTGTCAATGTACTGTACTGGATTATGCCCAATTAACCGCTAGCAATTATGCCATTCCTTGGCTTGCATCCAAGTAAAATGTAATTCAAAACCCATGTATGATTTGCGATTTTTTAATGATAAATTTAGCATCAGAAGCGTTTTTTTTGGCATGTAAAAACTTACTTGAGAACCATAGGCGATTTTTACAAATTTACAGCCAGATTTATCACTTCTAAAACTTTTTAGATACCAAAGGAACCAGAATGCCTTACTGTTGATGAAATGCAGTGAGCAAACGCGATAATTCTCAATATTTTCACTTGATATTTGCACGGCCAATGTTCGCCAACCACTTTAGCTGTTGTTGTCCCTTCAGCTCTCACTTATCTCTACCATCATTTATCCTCACTTTTGGAATTGTGAAGTACGATAAATATCTCCCACTGTCACCCATTTATACAATTTTTTACAGCACAAAAATGAACAATCTTGGCAGTTTTTACCAGTTAAGAACATACGTGTTGCGTTACTAGTGTATGCCGGAAGCTGCCTTGTACTCCAGAAGGCTTGAGTGACTCCGTGCGTCACACCCTTTGACCACCCTATAAACAAGTCTTTGGAGCCAACTGCTGTGCGATCCAATAAAAGACTTGGATGAATGACCTCAGGGCATATTTGTTAAATTTGCTGATAAAGCAGATTGTGAAGACACAAAGGGTTTATGAAACAGATTAAAAAAGTGGCTAAGATTGAACATATGAAAATAGGTGGGCAAATGTGAAATTACCTACCTTGATTAAAAGATTGAAAACAAAAAATATATTACCTGCATGATAGATTGCAAAGTGCGGAGATGCAAGGAATTCAAGGCATCCGAGGCATGATTTGCAAAAGCTAGTGTGCAGGTGAAGCAAGTAATTATGCAAGCAAACAGAATTGTTGGGGGGAATTTAAATAAGTAGAGGTTAACTTCCTTCATAATGGGCATTGATGAAATATCTGGAAGACTAAGGATAGGTATGCATTAGCAGTTCAGAAAACTATTGCCCTGTATGCAGAGATTGTTTTGGAGGAAACATTAGACAATCTGGGTTTGTATTTGCATGAGATTATAAGAGGACTGAAATAAGATCCTGAGGGGTTTTGACAGGGTGGATGTGGAGAGGATATTTACTCTTGTAGGATAATTTAGTAGGGGTCATTCAAGGGCTGCCTATTTAATACATACCAGGTAACATTTATTTATCTCGGGAGAGTCAACAGCTTTTGGAGCTCTTTTTCAAAGATAATGAGCACAGTCTTTGAACTTGGATAGATCCTTTATAAACAAGGGAGTGAAAGGTTACCACAGATAGATGGGAGTGCAGAGCTAAATTTACAGTCAAATTAGCCATGATGTTGTTAGATGGCTAAGCAAGGTCATGGATTCAGTGGCCTGCTCCGGTACCAATTCATACATTTCATTTGACTGGGCATTGAAACTTATGTTTATTATTGTCACATGTACCTAGGAAAGTGAAATGCTTTGTTTTGCCTGCTATTCAAACAGATCAGATATACCATGCATACCAGGCGTGGGGAAAACGCTCTGGGGGGGGGGGTGTGGAAGATAACAAAAGGAGGAGCCGGCGTGCTTTGTAACCGTCAGCACCATAGGTGGCAGCTATTTGTATACATTGGGTATGCAGCAAAGAATTACTGTGCTTAGTCACATGTGACAATACAGTATTCCATTCTACCTCAAGTGCAATAGTTAGAGAAAAACAGAAGAGTAGAAGAGTGCAGAACATAATACTTAGCACTGTAGTGCATTAATTCCTTAGTAACAACTGGGATTGGACAAGTCTGATTATGCTGGCGGCTTTTCCCAGGAAGAGCAGTATTAATGGTGGGAAGTCCGGTCTGTATGATGGACTGGGCTACATCTACAACTCTCTGTAATTCCTTGCAGTCTTGAGCAGAGCTGTTCCTAAACCAATCTGCGATGCAACCCGATATATGCTTTCTGTGGTGCATCTATAGGGTGCTCAGTCTCCTCAGGAAGTAGAGGCATTGGTGTGCCATCTTTGCTGTCGCATCAATGTAGTTGGTTCACATTAATGCAAGGAACTTGAAGCTCACAACCATTTCCACAACTGCATCATGAATGCTGAATGGGGTTTGTCCACCATGCTTCCTGAAGATAATAATGTTGTCTTACCAATATTAAGGGAGAGGTTTTTGTCCTGGCACCATGACACTATGTTCTCGATCTCAAATATATATCTCAAATAGTCAAAGTATACAACAGCTGTGTTTAATCTAAATTTCTAATTTGGGAGACTAGTACTGGAGATCACAGATCAAACCCAAGGAAAGATCAATTTCTGGATAGGTATTGAGGGTAATCAAAAAAGAGAAATAGTTAAAGGAACTGTGGAGGTAGAACTCCAATACACGAATTCTGCAATGGCAATCATAGCAAATGAGACAAAGACATAGCATAAGACAATTTTTTACAAATAAATGAATTTTGATGTATTGAACACTACCTCAAATATAAAAGGTAGATAAATAAGCTGGAGAAACTCAGCGGGTGAGGCAGAATCTATGGAGTGAAGGAAAAGGCGACATTTCGGGTCGAGACCCTTCTTCAGACTAATGTCGGTGGGTGGGAAAAAGAAAGGAAGAGGTGGAGACAGTAGGCTGTGGGAGAGCTGGGTAGGGGTGGAGAAGGAAGGAGAAAGCAAGGACTACCTGAAATTGGAGAAGTCAATGTTCATATCGTTGGGGTGTAAACTACCCAAGCGAAATATGAGGTGCTGTTCCTCCAATTTGCTGTGGGACTCACTCTGGCCATGGAGGAGGCCCTGGACAGAAAGGTTGGATTCGGAATGGGAGGGGGTATTAAAGTGCTGAGCCACTGGGAGATCAGGTTGGTTATTGCGAACTGAGTGGAGTTGTTGGGCGGAGTGATCGTCAAGCCTGCGCTTGGTCTCACCGATGTAGAGCAGGTGACACATGGAACAGCGGAAGCAATAGATGAGGTTGGAGGAGGTGCAGTTAAACCTCTGCCTCACCTGGAAAGACTGCTTGGGTCCTTGGATGGAGTCGAGGGGGGAGGTAAAGCGACAAGTGGAGCATTTCCTGCAGTTGCATGGGAAAGTACCAGGGGAGGGGATGTTTTGGGTGGGAAGGGACGAATTGAACAGGGAGTTACGGAGGGAACGGTCTCTGCGGAAAGCAGAAAGGGGAGGAGATGGGAAGATGTGGCCAGTGGTTGGATCCCGTTGGAAGTGACAAAAATGTCGGGGGATTATATGTCCTTGTTACTAGTGTGGGGGGGGAGAAGATTGGGGCGGGGGGGGGGGGGGGGGAGAAGATGGGGAGTGAGAAAGGAGCTGCGGGATAGAGGAGACCCTGGTGAGAGCGTCATCTATAGTAGAAGAAGGGAACCCCCGTTCCCCAAAGAATGAGATGTCGGTCAGTAGTCTTTTACCTAAGTTGGAGATGGTGAGGTCTAGAAATGGTAGGGAGATGTCGTAAATGGTCCAGGTGAATTTGAGTGCTAGATGGAAGTTAGTGGTGAAACGGATGAAGTCAGTGAATTCTGCATGGGTGCAGGAGGTAGGACCAATGCAGTCGTCAATGTAGCAGAGGTACACGAGGTTGATCAAAAATGTTTAATCTAGAATGGCATTATCTTGATGCATTATTGACACCAATTCCTTGTATTATCTTGTACTTCCAATTTGAGACCAAAATCTATTTAAAGTAACAGGTTCATTGAAAAATTGAGCTAGCACTGTTATTAGGCAGGGAATGAATCAGGCAAAAAATACTTCAAGAAAAAAAAATGCCTAGAACTACTCTTTGGGAGGAACATGCAATTTTACCTGTGTAGAAACACATGCGGCCTGGAACACTGGGGAATCCATTTCTTTGCATCTCTCGTCTGGGCAGACCATCCCATTGATTTCAGGTATGCTACTGGTGGTTCAATCCCTCTGCAATTAGAACCATAACAGAAGTTCGAAGATTCAACAAAAACTCAACCTAAATCAAGGTCTCAAATCAGGCAGGATTTGTGGAGGAAAATAGTTTGTGTTTTAGGTCGACAAATGTTCATCAGAACAATCTGGCATTGAAGAGGGCGAGGAGGTAAAAAACTAAGGGAATGTAAACTATAGGGCAAAGACAAGAAAACAGGATGGACAGATATGGCTGGTGTCAGCTAACATAGATATTCGCTTTGTAAAATAGTGCACAAAGTTGACCTTGAACTTAGATTTGCCAATCACTAACTCCTTTTTTCATTCCTATATTGATCTTTCTGTCCAGGGCTGCTGTAATGCCAGACAGGCCATATGCAAGCAAACTGGAGGAATATTGGATAGCTTGCAAACCAACAATATGAACACTGAAATTTTACCAATTTTTGGTAACTGCATAACAATACCCCTCTCCGTTTATACCCCATATAACCCCTCCCCTTTTTTTCCCCCCACAGCCAAGTCTTACCCCATACCTAACCTGGACTCGCACCCATTTCTCCTCTCCCCCCACATTCCTTCCTCCAGGTTCACAATTCGCAACTACAATCATTTTGTTTTAACTTCAATTTCAATCTCTGGCCTTATTCCAATCATGTACCCATCATCCCCCCCACACCTGCCTGCGTTCTCCTATTTTCTGTCATGCTTTGCCATGGCTCTCCTCTCCCAGCTTTCCTTCCACTCCTCCCCCACAATCAGCTGGAAGCAGCATCCACCGGTGGGCCGACAGCCCGACCGACCCCTTGCAGCACTCATCGGCGGGCCGACAGCCCGACCGACACCTCGCAGCATCCACTGGTCAGCCGACAGCCTGACGGACACCTCGCAGCATCCACTGGTCAGCTGACAGCCTGACTCACTCAAACCCTAATCCTAGCTTACATTTTTATTTAACAGTTCACATCATAAATTTACAACAATAAATCAATTGTAAAACAAAATGATAAGCACGGTTAGCATTACCTTTATTCCTTTGAAACCTTGCTATTGTTTTGATGTAATTAGGAAGCAGCCACGAACCCAGTGTGCTCCCTGCCTCGCTAGCATGAAACAAAGCACGTGATTGCTCAATTGGCGTCCGACTCAATGTCAAATGTGCATTGATTGAATAATTATTACTCCGATATTAAAAATGTGCAGGTTTTGGTCTTGACTAGTTTCAGGTATGATTTCTACAATATTTTTATACAATATGTTATAAATACAGGTAGATATGCGATTTGGGTCACAAAATGAAATGAAAAAGCACCCCGGCCCACGGTCTAAAGAAACAGCCCAGCGAATGGTGGGGGTTTCAGTCCTATGGAGAGACCAGCCAATTTTGAGGCGCAGCGGTAGAGTCGTTGCCTTACAGCGCCGGACACCCAGGTTCGATCCCGACTACAGCTGCTGTCTGTACAGAATTTGTACGTTCTCTGTGTGACTACATGGGTATTCTCCGGATGCTGTGGTTTCCTTGCGCATTCCAAAGACACGCAGATTTGTAGGTTAATTGGCTATTGTATAAATTGTCCTTGGTGTGTAGGATAGAACTAGTGTACGGGGTATCCTTGGTCGGTGTGGACTCGGTAGGCTGAAGGGCCTGTTTCCACGCAGTATCTCAAAGTAAAACAGAATGATCTTTTATAGAAAATCATATGCCAATAAGTCCACATTATGACATCTGGCAAATGGACACGCATCCACTGGGGAAAGGCTAGTTGCTCTCAGATTGATCTCTTCACTTTCATTGGTGCCCATTGGCTCAACTTGTTGCATCATCATGTGCCATTCGAGAGAAAATAATTGGCAGGATAGCAGGGAAAAACAAAGTAGGGAAGACTACCAAAATGACTGGAAGGAGCTGCAATGGACACAATGAACCAAATGGTCTCTCATGCCGAATAAACATTCTATTACTCCATATTGGATAGCTAGGTGTATGTGCACTGTTATAAAAACAATGTATGTGGTGGAAATATGAAATACAGTGTTAGAAACACACTGGTAGCCAAGCTGCAGAAATGGAGAAACTGTTAAGATTTTAAGATACGAGATCCTGACCCAAAATATCGACTGTCCATTTCCCTCCCCAGATGCTTCCTAAGAGGGAGTTAGATGTGGCCCTTGTGGCTAAAGGTATGGAGAGAAGGCAGGTACAGGATACTGAGTTGGATGATCAGCCATGATCATATTGAATGGTGGTGGTGGTGCAGGCTCGAAGGGCTGAATGGCCTACTCCTGCACCTATTTTCTATGAATCTATGATTCTATAACTGCCAAGTTCCTTGACCAATTGATCTTTTGTCCCAGATTCCACCATTATCAGCCTCTGGTATTTCCTAATATTTCAGGATGACGACCTTTCAATAGGTTTGGTTTAAAAGTACCTTTGTTATATTTTGAATATTGCTGCCAGTTTTTAAAAAAATCAAACATTTATCTTAACTTCAAATTAACCAGGCTATCTTAAATTCAATTTGAGTTCTTAACCTGCAATCTGATTTACAAAATATTCAAGCACTTCCAAACATTGCTTAACTACGCTTTTAAAAATTACTCTAAAACAAGTATTCCTCCACATTCAGCCAACTCTATAATGCAACAGATTATCCTTAAAGCACTATCGTTTAGAACTTTCAAAACTACAAAATGACAAAAAATGACAAATGACTTTCCTGAGGTTATTTTGCTTGCCTTTTATTGAAGGAGACAGGTACTTCGAATCTGTCTTCACTAGTGGAAGACACAAACAGTCTCCCAGAAGTACTGGAGGACAGAGGATTTAAGGGGGTAGAGGAATTGAAAGAAATTTTCATTAGGTGAGAAAGTATTGGGTAGGCTAATGGGACTGAAGGATGACAAATCCTCTGGGCCTGATGGTCTGCATCTCAGGGTCCTCAGGGAGGCGGCTCTAAAAATAGTGGACGCATTGGTGATCATTTTCCAATGTCCGATAGATTTAGGATCAGTTCCTGTGGACTGGAGGATAGCTAATGTTATCCCACTTTTCAAGAAAGGAGCGAGAGAGAAAACGGGAATTACAGACCAGTTAGCCTGACTTTGGTGGTGGGAAAGATGCTGGAGTCAATTATTAAAGAGGTAATAAAGGGGCATTTGGATAGCAGTAAAAGGATTAGTCCAAGTCAGCATGGATTTATGAAAGGAAAATCATGCTCTACTAATCTTCTGGAATTTTTTGAGGATGTGACAAGTAAAATAGATGAAGGGTGCCAGTGGATGTGGTGTATCTAGACTTTCAGAAAGCCTTTGATAAGGTCCCGCACGGGAGACTGGTGACTAAAATTAGAGCACATGGTATTGGGGGTAGGGTGTTGACATGGATAGAAAATTGGTTGGCAGACAGGTAGCAAAGAGTAGGAGTGAACGGGTTCTTTTCAGAATGGCAGGCAGTGAGTGGAGTGCCACAAGACTCTGTTTTGGGGCCGCAACTGTTTACCATATATATTAATGATTTGGAAGAGGGAATTAGGAGCAACACTAGCAAGTTTGCGGATGACACAAAGCTGGGTGGCAGTGTGAGTTGTGAAGAGGATGTTAGGTTGCAGGGTGATCTGGACAGGTTGGGCAAGTGGGCAGATGCGTGTCAGATGCAGTATAATATAGATAGATGTGAGGTTATCCACTTTGGGGGCAAAAACAAGGGGGCAGATAATTATCTCCATGGGGATAGTTTAGGGGAGGTACAGCAAGACCTGGGTGTCCTTGTACACCAGTCACTGAAAGTTGGCGTGCTGGTAATCTAATTTGAGGAATTGAGATTGAGGCAGTGCAGCATAGGTTCACGAGATTGATCCCTGGGATGGAGGGACTGTCATACGAGGAAAGATTGAAAAGACAAGGCTTGTATTCACTGGAGTTTAGAAGGATGAGGGGGAATCTTATAGAAACATAAAATTATAAAAGGACTGGGAAAGCTAGACGCAGGAAAAATGTTCCCAATGTTGGGCGAGTCCAGAACCAGGGGCCACAGTCTTAGAATAAAGGGGAGGCCATTTAAGACTGAAGTGAGAAAAAAACATTTTCATCCAGAGAGTTGTGAATACGTGGAATTCCCTGCCACAGAGGGCAGTGGAAGCCAAATCGCTGGATGGATTTAAGCTCTTGGGGCTAGTAGAATCAAGGGATACGGGGAGGCGGCGGGCACGGGTTATTGATTGGGGACGATCAGCCATGATCACAACGAATGGCGGTGCTGGCTCGAAGGGCCTCCTCCTGCACCTATTTTCTATGAGATTAGATTATTTAATGCCAGTTGCTAATCAATACCCTTTGCCAATTTCAAAACCGGCACCATATTTTCCACTCCGGATTCCAGTGGCCCATGAATCAAAACCATCCCACGCACTAGAACATCCAGCAATATATTTGTACTTTTGATCCATTTCTCCCCATGCTATTCTGTACACGACTTGACATAACAAGTCTGGAGTTCAACTGAAAGGCTCTTTATTTCAAGTTAAACACAAAGGAAAACAAACTTCTGTTCCGTCAGATGTTACTATGCTTCCACGGCATTTCTGCAGCAATCCATGATGTCCTAACATGATTTTATGCCCTCCTATGCTGTACTTGGCCCCTGTTCCATTTTTAATCTGTGGTCTCTTTTAATTTAAAATATAGTTCGATAAATATTTGGTGGTACTTCCTCATTTTAAAAGCAAGAGCAAATTATATTTTTACCCCAATAATTTGAAAACAAGTTGAAAATATACTTGCCTTCTGTATTTATGCAGATTACCTCTTGGCAACAAAGGTTTTTTTAAGACCCACTGGTCACAGGATAAAGAAGTAGGATCTGAAAGAGAGATCTACATGAAAATGGAGTTCAGTGCAGTTTTACTCCTTTCTTTGCAGAAATTAAGTTAAATACAGCAAGCTTTTTGAACAGCACTTGGAATGCTCTTCGGATCACTTGCAAAGAAGTTAAAGATCAATATCCAAGTACATGTAACGCACGAGGGTCAGAATACATAACGCAGTACCCTCCATAATGTTTGGGATAAAGACACATCATTTATTTATTTGCCTCTGCACTCTACAATTTGAGATTTGTAATAGAAAAAAATCACATCATTTGGTAAAGTGCAGTGTCAGATTGTAATAAAGGCCATTTTCATACATTTCGCTTTCACCATGTGGAAATTACAGCAGTGTTTATACATAATCCCCCATTTCAGGGCACCATAATGATTGAGACACATGGCTTCACAGGTGTATGTAATTGCTCAGATATGTTTAATTGCCTCCTTAATGCAAGTATAAGAGAGTTTTCAGCACCTAGTCTTTCCATCACCTTTTTATTGCTGTTTATCAACATAAGGAATATGTGCCAATGAAAGTCACAGAAGCCATTATGAGACTGAGAAACAAGAATAAAACTGTTAGAGACATCAGCCAAACATTAAGCTTACCAAAATTAACTGTTTGGAACATCATTAAGAAGAAAGAGAGCACCGGTGAGCTTACTAATCACAAAGGGACTGGCAGGCCAAGGAAGACCTCCACAGCTGCTGACGGAAGAATTCTCTCTATAATAAAGAAAAACACCCAAGCACTTCTCCGACAGATCAGAAACACTCTTCAGGATTCAGGTGTGGATTTCTCAATGACCACAGAAAACTTCATGAACAGAAATACAGGGGCTACATTGCAAGATGCAAACCACTGGTTAGCTGCAAAAATAGGATGGCCAGGTTACAGTTCGCCAAGAAGTACTTAAAACAGCAACTGCAGTTTTGGAAAAAGGTCTTGTGGACAGATGGGATGAAGATTAACATATCAGAGTGATGGCAAGAACAAAGTATGGAGGAGAGAAGGAACTGCCCAAGATCCAAAGCATATCATCTCATCTGTGAAACACGGTGGTGGGGGTGTTGTGGCCTGGGCCTGTATGGCTGCTGAAGGTACTGGCTCACTTATCTCCATTGATGATATAACTGCTGATGGTAGTAGCATAATGAATTCTGAAGTGTATAGACACATCCCATCTGCTCAATTTCAAACAAATGCCTAAAAAATTCAATGGCCGGCGGTTCATTCTACAGCAAGACAATGATCCCAAACATACTGCTAAAGCAACAAAATAATTTTTCAAAGCTAAAAAATGAACAAATCTTTAGTGGCCAGGTCAATCACTGGATCTGAACCCAATTGAGCATGCCTTATATATACACTGAAGAGAATACTGAAGGGGACTACCCCCAAAACAAGCATAAGCTAAGGATGGCTGCAATACAGGCCTGGCAGAGCATCACCAGAGAAGACTCCCATTACCTCCACAGTCACAAATGCCATTGTATGATGTACAATTACAATTTAAATAAACATGGTGCAAGTTAAAGAACAAAATGGATGTGAAAATCATCTTACCATAAGGCTGTTTCTTATCCAATTCACGTTGCCTTTTTCTAATCTTTTTTTTATTTACTACTTTCCAAAACGCCTCTGAGCATGTTTCACAGGTAACTGTTTCTCTGTAATCCTCCCCAGAGTGAATTGACATGGAATCATCATCATGCAATGCTTCATCACCAATTGTGGGGCTTGAGCCCCGAATCTGCAGAGGAGAGAACCCAGTCTCGGTGTTTGTCTCTGCTTTATACGGAAAGATGTCACATTTTACATTGGGAGTTTTGGCAGAAATTTTTGCAGTTTCAGTTGTGGCACTGCAGGTTCCCACAACACACACATTACTGCTGCTGTCCTTCAGGGTTATATGCTTCTTCTGAATAGAATGCTCCACTTCATAGATATCCTGAGGAGTTTTTTTGCTGCTTTGGGTGAAATTCTGCAAATCTTTGCATGCGATGAGGTGAGCGCCATATTTCTCCTTCAGGGCAACATTTTCAGCAACATATTCTTGGTTGCTAAGTAAGGATTTATAGCTGCAACAAAAATACAAACAATAGAATACATATACAAAATAAATCAAACTTCACAATTAATCGTCATAAATTCATTAAAGATTTTCCTTAATTTCTTACGGTCACATTACTAAATAAACACTTTGAGGCGGCACACATTCCAAGTGAAAGAGTGAAGAATATAATAAAGGTATAATATGGGTTAACATACCTTGCCTTTTATTAATTCCTTGCTGCACCTACTTGCTAACTTTATGTTTTGTGCATAAGAACATTTAGATCCATAGGGTTGCAGTCTCTGCTTAGATAGATCTCTGACTTTTAATTGTTCATAACAAAGTGCATTACAGTTTTCTGCATTAAACTCCATTTTCTTCCACTAACTCAACTTATCTATTTCCTATTGCAGTCCTAATGTCCTCAAAACCAGCATGCTCTTCCACCTATTTTCACGTAATCTGCAAGCTTAGACACCTTACACTAGGCCTCTCCAGATAATTGAAATGTGTATATAATAAATTTGAAGACCTCAGGTCAATCCTCCAACATCCACTTTATACATTCTAGTTTTTAAATTAGAAAATAACGAGGGACACCAAAATCAACATTTACATTGTAATTGGGTGGGGTGGGGGTAAAGAAGGGAATGGTCAGGAACAATGTAGATTCCAGGATAATTAATTAATATCGTAAATGAAAAATCAATGGCAGACTTTCAGGTTTATACTACACCATTATTTACAGTAGAGGAAGAGATTGATGAGCATGGCTGACAGCCAAGTAAATATCAAATCAGAGACCAATTCTATAAACTAAAATAGACAAAGGAATAAAATAATTTATGGTTGACGAAAAAGTAGTTTTGAATTCATTTCACACATGTGGGCATTAAAGTTCACAAAATGTTACATCTTGCTATTTTTATAATAAAGGTATAATATGGGTCAATTTACTTTTACTGAAACAACCACCCTTTAAAAAAGTCATGATGCCTTGTGAATTGAGTCACTCGGAGACTGAATACAAAAGGTTTTTATTCATCACAATAATCAGGCATTGCTCTCTCAGCAAAATCTCCAAATTTAAGTGTTGAGTTTTCGCCTGACCCACTGAACTACTCCGGCAGTGTGTTTTTACACATCTATTATCTTTCTCAGCATAATTACAATGGTACAGAATCAGAATCCATCACCTCTGAAGAGCTTGACTCTATCCAGTGTAAACTAAAATTATGACCACTTTTTTTGTTGCAAGATTGTTTTTCATTTCAATACTTATCCACACAATTAATATAATAGGCTGTGGGCTGAGGAGCTTTAGTCTAATGTTTCGTGACCCAAGTCACAGAACTACGTGAAATTTTCACATATTATGTAAAAATATTATATAAATCACCCCTGAAACTCGTCAAGAACAAGACTCGCACATTTTTATCAAATTAGAGATAAACCGGAAAATGTTGGGGTATATTTAGTCCAATCAAAGCACGTTTAACATTGAGTTGTATGCCAGTCGGCCAATCACGAGCTTTGTTTCAGGCTAGCTAGGCAGGGAGCACACAACATGGCTGAGAGCACTTCACTGATGCCTGTTTTACTGGAGATTCCGATGAAGGTTCTTTGTTGTTCTGTGGAATACATGTCATGGAAACTTGCAGCAGGGTAATTGAATTTAGTGAGAAAAGCATTAAGAAGTCTGAAGAATGTGCAGCTAAGTGGATAGAAGTGGAAGAAAGTCTTGAAAGCAAAGTCCCTGCTGATATGCTGCAACACAAAGTTGAAACCAGTCAAACTTTGTAAATCAACAAACTGCAAGGTAAGATCTGAAGTCTGGATTTATGAAAATAAATCTGTATGGACTTTAATTAATTTAATTGCACCCTTTATAATGTGAAAAAATGAAATTTGGAGACTGTACATTCACTTATTCATTCACTCTTTCACTGACATTCATTCACTCATTCGAAGGCCTAAACTATCCATAACAAGGTAAATTACACATTTTCACTAATGCCAGCTTGTTGTAGTCTGATACGTCTTTAACATATAATCTCGGAGCTGTCTGCGATAACTTACCGACTACAAGTGCTCCGATCGCGGGGCCTATCTACTTAACATAGTGAAGCCACGGTCTCTATTAAAACACGGCCGATTCGCGTGTTTGGTTCATCTCCGCGGGTGGCGGGGGAGACTGTACATAGTGCCGTCCGTAGCGGCCGTTTCCAGGCCTCGACCACGGGAGAAAAACGGATGAATATTCATTGCACTCTATAGGTTTCCATTGGAGTGAGAAATGGTCAGAAATGGATGATGTTTATGTAGAAATGAATTGGTGTATGTGAACTTGAATTAATTTATCTATGGTAGTAACAGTGCTATCCTCATAAACATTAAGACGAGGTTGAAATTTTATGAATTGAAGTCCATGCAATAACTTAATGACTATGACATGTTTTATTTTTGTACCCTTTGCCTGACCCTCCACTTGAACTAACTTATCAATGGACCCATCAAACAAAGACTTGGAATCTGATGAAGAATATTCAGATGAAGATCAGATGTAATGTAAACAAATAAATTGGGGAAATAAATTATTATATAAAGTTTTATTTTAGTGTCGATTGTTTCACTGTTTATTTGGTCAAATTATTTAAACAATGAGTGAATTACTTATGATAATGGCGTGCTGGTGAATGACAGTGCGACATCCACACACACATCCATCCGTATGCACACATCCATGCATGCATGCACACACACACATACATGTACACATACATGTACACATCCATGCTCACACATACATACACACTTACATCCACAGATACAAGTTTGACAGGTACACACAGACACACACAAACTACAGATACTCAAACAATGCAGCACTTTTAGGATTATTTTAGGTTAAAGGTAATAGCCCTCATTTGCAAGGCACCATCAGGGGGTCTCTAACATAAATATAGGCTCATTGTAACTTAAAATGAATACTCATTGAGTAAACATCAGAGCATTCGATTCTTGGTCAGGATGTGACATTTACATCGGAAATAAGACAGGTCTGCCACCCAGCCTGGCACTGCCCCAGTCCCACTATGGCCGTTACCCCCACTTTCCCCCCTATGGCAGTCAGTGGGGTTCAGTAAACGAGGGAACCCAGAGCACATGTCCTGACCCTTTCATTAGGCAGGTTCATGAGTTCTTAAAACCCGGGACCTCTGCTGCAGTCTCATTACATTTCCTATTAAAGCGACTGGAAGATGCCTTGCAGGACTGTCCCCCAGCCTGGAACTGCCCCAGTCCCACTATGGCCGTGAACCCCACTCTGCACACTGGCAGTCAGTGGGGTTCAGTAAAGGGAGGAACCCACAAGAACTGCCCTCACCCATTAATTAGGCTGCTTCAGGAGCAGGACCTTCGCGGCAGTGTCATTAAAAAAACCACTCACAATTATATTCATCATATTATTTTTATATAATATAATACTTAATTATATATGATTACAGTCATATTTACAAGTCATTTATTTATGTGTATACTAATAGTTTAAATGGACTGCAACACGGAAATATGCTGCCCATGGTGTAATTTGGGCATTGGCCACTAGATTACTTTCCTGATCTTATTTTCTAATTAGTTTAATTAATGTGCAACTTTTGGCAGTGACAAGTTATGACATCCTTCTCAATTATATTTCATCTGAATCTGTGGAAATTTTCATGTAGTTCTGTGATGTGGGTCACGAAAACCGATTTCTGGACACATTTGTGATGCGCGGCCCACAGCCTCTAACTCCTGAAGAAGGGTCTCGACCCGAAACATCGCCTATCTCCTTCGCTCCTTAGATGCTGCTGCACCCGCTGAGTTTCTCCAGCCTTTTGTGTACCCTATAACTCTTGAATATTGTCTAACACCTTGTTTGTCATTTTCTTTAAAAAAAAATTGTTTAGGGAGGTTTCACGGCAGTCGGGTCACGACCCATGACCCGTGCTGTTGCTACACCAAATGGATTACACGCGATGAACTGCAGGTAAGCACTTACAGCGTAACGGGCCCGTTCAAACCCACCGAAATGGGCAATTTTTGCGCTGTAAATAATTATGGAAATCGGGATAAGCGTTAGATACATTTAGCCTGCATCAGAATTCCAAAAGTGAGGAGAAATTACGGTATATAGTACCTTCATTTCGCTTCACGTTTGGAATTCTGAAGTTGGGTACATGTCTCTCACCCTTACCCCGACTTCCACAATTTTTTACAGCGCAAAAATTCAACATTCTGGCGGTTTTTAAACAGGTAGGAAAGTACGCGTTTCTTGCGTTAATAACATGTACCGGAAGTGATGGATGTCCTCCAGATGGGTCAAGCCCTCCGACCCAGTGACCTTACGTGCAAACCCCCTATAAACAATGTTATTACATCATGCTTACATACAATAATAGTGCGAGTGTTGCCACAGTATCTGGAAGACTGGGTTACCACTTTAACATAAAAACGAAAACATTGAAATCTGCACTGTGGAGTTCGATTGTTGTGGTCCATTCGCCTTTCTGGACGGCACAGCAACGGTGGAGCAGCATTGTGCAAAACATGTTCACAGCTCGTCTGCCGTTTGACCACATGTAGTGACGTTAAATAGCCCAACATAACTCAATGTTACTCGTTGTTTAACCAACAGAAACGCTGCTCAGGCCGCAAGTCTGCCTCCCGTTCCGCAAATCACCCAGAGCCACTCTTTACTCACTCCTAACCCCGCCCGTCTCCTAGTACATTGTGTCAAAGAAACCGTTGGATCGTTGCGCTCAAACTGAAAAGAGATTCTTACAGCTCCTGGAAGGTGTTTTCGAACTCGGGCCGGCTCTGCTGCAACCTGCCGGCGGAAGCGCTCTGCTGCTTCCGCATCGTCCTCGCTTTACCACCTGCAACTCGAGCCCCTTATCCCCCGCCGGCGCGTGTACCGCACTAACGCCCAACCAAGGATAACTGCTCCTCCCGGCGCGTGGACGCGCACTGCACCAGTGCGCTACTAGAGGAGCTCCAGCATCTTTGGCACCAATGCCCGACCGATCCTTCCTGCGCATGCACGCGCGCTGCACCAATGCCCGGCCTCTCCTTCCAGTGCGCGCGCTGCACCAATGCCCGGCCTCTCCTTCCAGTGCGCGCGCGCACGCCCGCGACAACAACGCTCAACCCGGCGAGCTCGAGCTACCAGACTGCCGCCAACCGTTCGAACTGGCGCATTGGTCCCGCCTGCCTCTTCCGATTGGACTGGGCGCTGTCTACGATGAGCTCATGGGCGACGTTGGGATGGACTACACCCTGGTCGGCGAGAGTCGTCTGCCCGAGATATCTTTGCTCCCGCAAGCCACTTTTTATCAAAGATCCTATTGCGGAACGGAGCTATAGGATCTTTGCTTTTTACTTGTTAACTCACCCCCAACCCCGCCGTTGGCCTTCGGTCAGTAAGGCCTTCGATTTGAAGTATACGGACCGCCTCTTGCACTGTCGTAGATGTGACCAGAATTTTGGCGCCATGGAGAGTGGCGAGAATTCTCGTGCCTTAGGTGCAGTTGTAATGGGTCACCAGGAGGTCGTAGGTTGTCACCGGTGCTGACCGGTGAATTTAATTGGCTCATTGGGGAAAAAAAACGTAAACAGTAGTTTTCAGAACCAAGGATAACCGACAGGTAATGTTAATGTCCGCTGATCTTCACAGCCGTGTATCTCTGGCTTCTTAAAATATGTCTCCACTCCGCCCCACCTCGTCCCCCTTCTCTCTCCCCCTCTTTTAAATGACTTAAGTGACCCATCTCGTACACTGCTTTCACCGTCTTAATTACAGCACCAACCTTGTTCATTGTGGTGTGTGTCTGTATCACATTGGCTTTGCACCGTGTGCATTTCACTCAGACAGCGCTCCTCCTGCTTGCCCTGTCCCCTGCCTGCATAACTGGCTGGTGAAGGAAGCGATGTATGTACGTGTGCGTGTTCCACTCTGACAGTCGCCGGTTTTTCAGCGACCTGCTACGACTTGACAGTCGCCGGCAGTCACCTGAAAAATCGTCTAATTGGGACAGGCCCATAACTCTCCAATCTGGTGACCCATTGGTAATCCTGCACTCCGCCCGAAAAATCTCCAGGTTCAAGAACAACGTCCCAACAACCAGGAATCGCACTGCTTAACCCAACTTGCTCAACAAGCCATTATGGACATTTTTATAGGTTGCATTACTTACTTAAGATTGCACAATTGTGGTCTGGTTAATTGAGTAAAACTGATCATGTATTGTGTTATCGTTTATTGTTAAAAAAAAAGACAAAGTGGCGCAACTCAGCAGATAAGGCAGCATCCCTGGAGAACATGGATAGGAGGCATTTCAGGTCAGGACCCTTCTTCAGACTGAGTTAGAAAGTTAGAAAGCTGGAATAGATGCAGGTGTATGACAAAGTGTGGCACTTGGTTGAACAAAAGCCAGAGTTGAAAAGACAAAAAGTGTGAGTTTGCACGTGGCCTCACTCTTGCAATAGAGGCTGCTCAGTACTGAAAGGTGAGTATGGAAATACAAAGGGGAGTTAAAATGGTGAGAGACCAGGAGATCCAGGACCTTGGCAGACTGAGCACAAGTGTTTGGCAAAACAGTCGCCCAGTCTACGCTTGGTCTTGATGATGTAAATGGGGCCACATCACGAACTCTGAATACAGATAAGGTTGGAGGAGGTGCACATGAATCTCTGTGTCACCTAGAAGCACTATTGGAGGACCCTGGATAGATGTGAGAGTAGGTATAGGGACAGGTGTTGTATCTCCTGTGGTTGCAGGGGAAACATACCTGGAGAGGCGGAGATTGGGTGTGAATTGATGAGTGAACCAAGGAGTTATGGAGGGAGCGGTCACTACAGAAGGCAGAAAGGGATGGGATAGGAAGATGTGACTGGTGGTGGAATCACATAGACGGTAGCGGAAACGTCAAAACAATGTGTTGGATGCTGAGGCTGGTGGGGTGAAATTTTACAACCAGTGAATCTATCCTTGTTTCGTCTGGGGGGGGGGGGGGGGTAAGGGGATTGAGAGCAGAACTTTGGGACACAGAGCAACCATGTCTCCTGACTTTTCTGTTGTGGGCCCCTTCCATTCACAGAGTGAGGCCATTGGCAAACTAGAGGAACAGCATCTCAAATTCCGTTTGAGTAGCTTACAACCTAATGATACGAACAGTGTATTCTCCAATTTCCAGAAACTAACATACAAACACCTCCCCTTCCCCCCTTTTTTATTCCCTCTTCCCCACCTGAATGCCTTTCTGAATTTCTCCCCATCTGCTTGCTTCACATTTAGCAAACTTCTATCTTTATCTCATATCTTTTGTCTTTTCATCTTTGATCTTTGTTCAGCTCTGCCAGTCAAACCCCTTCTCACCTATATTGACCTATCACTTGCCAGGCTTTGTCCTGTCCCACCTTACAGCTTTCTCCTCCCGCCCCAAATGGTCTGAAGAAGTGTCCCAACTAAAAATGTCACCAATCCATGTTCTCCAGAGATGCTGCTTGACTTGTTGAGTTACTCTAGCTCTTTGTGTCTTGTAAATCACCATTTGAAGTTCCTTGAGTTGTGTCTCTATCATTCATTGTATATTTATTTGTTGTGTTCTTAGATTAATATGCATGTGAAGCTGCATCAAGTAATAATTTTGTGTTCTGTTCTCTGTGCATATGACGGTTAGACACTCTTGACTTAACTTTTGATTTTGGCTCCTTTGCTCAATCTTCATTTTTCTACCATTCACGGGTAGTCACGCGTTAAGTTGCAAAGACCCTCTATGTAGGAATTTCCTTCCTAAACCTGCCTGCCTCACTCGTCTCTAAGACTGCTTAAAATCTACCTTGTTGGTTTTTTTGGGGGCATCTGCCTAATAACCTGTATGGCATTCTTTAAATTATTTTTCATAAACGGTGAAGCCCCTGGGGATCTTCTATATAGTATGCAAAATGCTGGAGGAAGTCAGTGGGTCAGGCAGCATCTCTGGAGGCCAAGGATAGTCGACGTTTTGGGTCTAGACCATTCCAGAGATAAATCTGGGGATGTTTTGCTGTATTAAAGGTGGACTGTAAATAGGAGATAGAAGTTTGACATCTGTAATCTAATTTACAAGTGGTCACCCTGCTGTATTCATTTCTGATACTTCCTTCAACCACTTGTCTCGCCTGTCTTTACTGGTTTGTTTCTATCACTGACTACAACCATACATTACAAAGCTTCTTATTTTTCACATAGATGGCCGCGCCTCACCTGTTCCCGGCTGCCCGCCGTCTCTGCTCACTGCCACCTATGTTTTTTCTGTTTTTGTTAGTATCACTGTGCATGCCACTGTGTATGCACAGTGTACAATCATTTGTCTTTTACGACCGCCAAACGTTGCTGGACATTGGTGCCTCGGCGGCGTGCTTTCGAAACCTCGAGGCGGGGGCGGTACATCGGGCCTTTTCTGAGGGAGCCGTGGATGCGTGCTGCAGCTGTCCTCGTAGGCGCAGGCGAGCCAGGAGACGGAGAAAACGGGCAGGTGTCTCGGTGAGGATGAGAAGGCTCGCCCGTTCTCACTCCTGCTCAATCTCGGCTTGTGCGTCTCCTGCATCATGGCTGCTGGCGCCTCCTGGTCCCGGTGCGAGGCCGTCGTGCCTCCGGTTGGTTTACCCAGACCCTTCACCTCCACTCTGGCTGCCGGCTACTCCCGGTGCGGGGCTATCATTCCTCCGGCTGGCTCTCCCGGGCACTTCACGTCCACTTCTTCCAGAACTGTCGCGTCAGCTGACCATCTTTGATCGTACTTGCCCGGCGTTCCAGCTGCACTGTACCCGAGAGAGGAGGAACAGGGGTGCTGGAGTCTGTGTGGACAATCTGCGGCCGGTGGACTACACACCTCTGTCAACTGTTGCAAATCATGCTGTTAACTTAAGTATGCCACTATTGAACATTAGATCACTAGTAGGCAAGTCATTTTTAATCAATGATTTTATAATTAAGCACAATCTTGAATTTATTTTTTTAACAGAAACATGGTTAAGTACAAATAATAATGACACAGTTTTGATTGAATCAGCACCTCCTGGTTTTATTTTTATGAATGAAGTCAGAATGCACAGAAAAGGAGGCGGAGTTGCCATTTTATATAAGGAGACTTTACAATGCAAGAAAATGTCTTGTGGAAATTTCAACTCCTTTGAATATGTCGCTGTTCAGCTGAGTTCTCCCCAGCGAACAATACTTTTAACTATTTACAGGCCACCAAAATATGATGCACAGTTTTTTGATGAGATTGCCAAATTACTGTCCATCGTATGATTTGATTTTGATTGTGTGGTCTTAACGGGTGATTTCAATATTCACATAGATAATGCTGAGGATGGAGGTGCAAAAGAGCTCCTGAACATTCTGGACAATTTTGGATTGTATCAGCACGTAACAGAGCTGACTCACAATAGGGGGCATATATTGGATCTGATTATATCAAAGGGTCTCGACATTTCTGATGTTATGGTGACTGATGTTGCTCTTTCTGATCACCACTGTGTATTTTTTAAAACGACAACCTGTGCTAGCAGTATCAGAAAAGAACCAGAGGTGATCAGAAGGCGCTGTATCAATGAAAACACCGGCGCATTGTTCACTCAGGCCTTTACACCATCACCAACTCTGCCCTCGGCCTCTGTCGATGACCTTGTGGATGGTTTCAGCTCCAATGTTACGACTCTTATTGATGCTATTGCACCACTAAAGACCAAGGTTTTATCTGGAAGGAAAAAGTCACCATGGAGAAATGCCACAGCAGTGAGATCCCAAAGAACAAAGTGTAGACAGGCCGAACGTAGGTGGCGAAAAACCAAACTACAGGTCCACTACGACATCTACAAGGACAGCCTCCGTATCTATAATCAGGAATTGAAAGGGGCAAGGAAGTCCTTTTTCTCAGAGGTTATCAACAAAAATAATAATTCCCGCACATTATTTGCCGTTGTCGATAGACTGACAAACCCCTCGTCATCACTCCCTCCTGAGCTCCTGTCCAGCAAGTCGTGTAATGACTTTGCAGATTTCTTCACTGATAAAATTCTGAAGATAAGACAAACAATGTGTAGCACCACCCCAGGGAACATGGCTTTGTCACTTACGTCTCCAGATTCACTAATGAATCTTCAACATTTTGAACTCTTAGACTGTGCATCCCTGACTGAAATTGTTCAACAGCTAAATTCCACTACCTGCTGTCTTGATCTGATGCCCACAAGCTTTTTAAAAAATATTTTTAACAGTGATGCACCAGAAGTGCTGAACATAGTAAACTCTTCCCTTCGATTGGGGCATTTTCCCAAAGCCTTAAAAACTGCAGTGATCAAGCCCCTATTGAAGAAGCCTAATCTGGATGCCTCAGCTTTGAGCAGCTACAGGCCCATATCTAATTTAGCATTTCTGGCAAAAAACATTGAAAGGGTAGTTTATAAACAAATTTACAGCTTTATGATCCAAAACAATATTTTTAATGTTTTCCAGTCGGGATTTCGGCCACATCACAGCACTGAGACTGCACTTACTAAGGTCCTAAACGACATACATCTAAACAGTGATGCATCAAAAGCTTCAGTTTAGGTACTTCTAGATCTCAGTGCTGCTTTTGATACGGTGGACCATAACATATTACTTGACAGACGAGAAATGGGTAGGACTCTCTGGTTCTGTGCTGGACTGGTTCAAATCCTACTTGAAAGATCGGGATTATTTTGTTTCCCTTGGTAATTATGAATCAGAACATACAAAACTCACATGCGGGGTTCCCCAGGGCTCCATTCTTGGACCCATCTTGTTTAATATTTACATGCTCCGCCTAGCTCAGATCATAGAGTATTTTAACATATCCTACCATACTTATGCCGATGACACGCAACTTTATATCACAGTGTCACCGCATGACCATAGTCCCCTACACTCACTGAGTCAGTGTGTCACACGAATTAATGAGTGGATGAACCAGAATTTCCTCCAGCTCAATGCAAATAAGACAGAAATTATTGTCCTTGGCCCCAAAAAAATAAGGCTAGAGATAAGTGCTCAACTTGACTCAATTGCATTGAAAACCACAGACAAAGCCAGAAACCTTGGTGTAGTTATAGACTGGGATTTGAATTTTAACAGCCATATAAAGACCATTACCAAATCTGCCTACTACCATCTAAAAAACATTGCAAGAATCAAGGGATCTCTGTCCAAAGAAGACACTGAAAAACTTGTTCATGCATATATCTTCAGTAGGTTAGATTATTGTAATAGTATCTTTGCAGGTCTCAGTAAAAAATCAATTAAACAACTGCAGCATATCCAGAATGCCGCTGCCAGAGTCCTAACTAACACCAAGAAAATGGACCACATTACACCTGTCCTTAAATCTCTGCACTGGCTCCCTGTGTGTAAAAGGTTAGATTTTAAAATTCTGCTACTGGCATACAAGGCTCTGAATGGTCTGGGTCCAAAATACATCTCTGAACTTCTTGTTGTTTATGAGGCACCTAGACTCCTCAGGTCTTCGGGGACAGGTCATGTTCCCAGGGTGAGAACAAAAAGGGCTGAAGCAGCATTCAGTTTCTATGCTCCACACCTGTGGAACAGGCTCCCAGAACACCTGAGGTGTGCACAGTCCGTAACCACATTTAAGTCAGGCCTAAAGACACTATTGTTTGATGTAGCTTTTTCATGACCCTACATGCGGGTAATTTTAATCTTCTTGTTTTAACCTTTTTATGTGCTTTTAAAATCGCCTTAATATTTTAGTGATTTTGCTTTACTATTCATGCAATTGGCTTATTGGCTATTTTGTTGTCCTGTGTTGTATTGTGGTTCTGCAATGTTTTTAAACTATTTTATTCTCTTGTTTCTTTTGTAAAGCACTATGAATTGCAGCTTGTATGAATGGTGCTATATAAATAAACTTGCCTTGCCTTGCCTGTTCTCTGTCCATAGTATTTTAGAAATAATTTTACATTTCTGTTGCAAGTTGATCCAACCTCTCTGTCACTGGTCCTCTTCATTGTGTTCAAGGAGTTCTTTATTCTAAATATTTTGGTTAAATTTCCCATGACATTCTGTATTCTAAAAAATATTCCAAAACAATTTATTTCTATCTTGTTATTTGTGTTTTCTTCTATCAAACAATATCCTTGTGAATTTGAGCATTTGGATTGTCAATCTAGTCCTCTTCAATTAAAAGTTGTGTACTACTGATTCAGTGTCAAAATACATAATAAAACTATGAGCTATCATGAGTTCCTCTTACTCATATAGAATGACACTGTTAATGGAGGTTGTCAGCATAAATCTCAAGAGCTTCAGAGCTGGCACACGGCTTCACAAGAAACAATTGGTCTCTGTTGAGGCACGTCTGAGTTTAAGATGACATAGTTCCCTTATGGTCTTTTCACCCAATTAATAGAAAGGTCAACCATCTGAAATTCACTTTTCTGAAGAAGTGTCTCGACCCGAAACGTCACCTATTCCTTCGCTCCATAGATGCTGCCTCACCCGCTGAGTTTCTCCAGCATTTTCATCTACATTTGATTTCTCCAGCATCTGCAGTTTCTTCTTAAACATCTGAAATTCACTGCTGGTTTCAAAAAGAAACTCCTGGGCATTATGACTACCAATTTGGGAGAAATGAAAAGCAACTTTGTGTATGTATCTGCCTACCCCAGGTTATGCACTCAGTCTTTCAATCGAAAGTGATTAATCTCATGAAACAAACTCAATTTTCAAATCCATAACCTTCCCTCACCTCCGCGATTACTAATTAGCACAATGCCAGGAATGTTGAAACACAGACTATATACCGTGCACTCAGAAAGTATTCAGACCCCTTCACATTTTGTTACGTTACAGCCTTATTCTAAAATTGATTAAATTCTTTTTTTTTCAATCATCAAACTACACCCACTACCCCATTACAAAGAAAGTGACAACAGGTGTTTAGAAATTTTTGCAAAGTAATTAAAAAGAAATAACTGAAATATTACATTTACATAAGTATTCAGACTCTTTACTCAGTACTTTGTTGAGGCACCTTTGGCAGCGATTATAGCCTCAAGGCACACCTGTATTTGGGTAATTTCTCCCATTCTTTTCTGTAGATCCTTTCGAGCTCTGTCAGGTTGGATGGGGAGTGTCGATGCATCCTCATTTCATTTTCAGGTTCCTCCAGAGATGTTCGATCGGGTTCAAGTTCGGGCTCTGGCTGGGCCACTAAAGGACATTCACAGACTTGTCATGAAGCCACTCCTGCATTGTGTTGGCTGTGTGCTTCGGGTTGTTGTCCTGTTGGATGGTGAACCTCCGCCCCAGTCTGAGGTCCAGAAAGCTCTGGAGCAGGTTTTCATCAAGGATATCTCTGTACTTTGCTCTGTTCATCTTTCCCTTGATCCTAACTAGTCTCCCAGTTCCTGCCGCTGAAAAACATCCTCAGAGCATAATGCTGTCATCACCATGCTTCACCGTAGGTATGGTATTGGCCAGGTGATGAGCGGTGCCTGGTTTCCTCCAGACGTGAGACTTGGCATTCAGGCCAAAGAGTTCAATCTTGGTTTCATCAGACCAGAGAATCTTGTTTCTCATGCCTTTTGAGAAACTCCAAGCGGGCTGTCATGTGCCTTTTACTGGTGAGTGGCTTCCGTCTGGGCAATCTTCCATAAAGGCCTGATTGGTGGAGTGCTGCAGATATAGTTGGCCTTCTGGAAGGTTCTCATATCTCCACAGAGGAACTCTGGAGCTCTGGCAGAGTGATCATCGGGTTCTTGGTCACCTCCCTAACCAAGGCCCTTCTCCCCTGATTGCTCTGTTTGGCCGGGCGGCCAGCTCTATGAAGAGACCTGATTGTTCCAAAGTTCTTCCCTTTAAGAATGACTGAGGCCTTTGTGCTCTTTGGGACCTGCAATGCTGTAGAAATTGTTTGATACCTTTCCGCAGATCTGTGTCTCGACACAATCCTGTCTCGGAGGTCTTCGGACAATTCCTTAGTCTTCCTGGCTTGGTTTTTTCACTGACATACACTGTTAACTGTGGGACCTTATACAGACAGGTGTGTGCCTTTACAAATCATGTCCAATGAATTTAATTTACCACTGGTGGACTCCAATCAAGTTGTAGAAACATCTCAAGGATAATCAATCGAAAGGATGAACGTGAGCTCAATTTTGAGTGTCATAGCAAAGGGTCTGAATACTTATGTAAATGTGATATTTCAGTTTATTTTTTAATTACATTGCAAAAATTTCTAAACACCCGTTTTCGCTTCTTCATTCCTGGGTATTGTGTGTAGTTTGATGATTAAAAAAAACTAGACTAAGTGTGACCCGTTGGGCTCCTGTCACACACGGGAGGCCTGGTCCCCCAACACAACCTGTTCCCCTAATGCAATATTCCACCACTCACCATAGCCCCTAACTGTGCAGGCATGGCTCATTTCCCCTCATCCCCCAGCACTCCTTCCCCCTCATCCTCCATCTTCTTTCCCCTCTCCTCCTCCCCTCCCCAATCCCTCCCTCACCTCTCCTTTCCCCTACCCTCAGCCACTCCTTCCTCTCCCCTCCCTACCCCCCATCTCTCTAACCCCCACTCCTCACCTCCCCACTATCCCTCCTGACCTCCCCCACTGCGTTCCTGTCCCTCTATTCCCCACTACCTACCTCCCCCACTCCCCCCTCCTCTCTCTGGATTCCCCCTCCTGCCCCAGCACCCCTCCCCCTCCTATTCACCCTCCTTCTTCTTTCCCCTCTGTTCCTCCCCTCCCCCAATCCCTCCCTCACCTCTCCCTCCCACTCCTTTCCCTCCCACTCCTTTCCCCTACGCTCCTCAGGATCATTTTGTCTACCTTTGATTTTCCAGCATCTGCAGTTCCTTCTTAAACAATAATAAAGGTATCAATTTTTACACTGCTGTACATTTTTGGTTTTGTTCTTGTTGTGAGGCATGGTATTGTAAGCTCTTCTACATTTAAGATAAATTGACCTTTTAGAGGAAAAATGCATCTTCAATATACATGTCTCTCCCCATCCCTGAAAACAATTCCATTTAAGTGACATATCATCCATTCTGCAGTTACGTAGTTATAATCAGATTTGTTATAAGTTAATTCTATATGATATTTTACTGATATGATAATTTCAGATGTCGACAGCGAGTCCAGAATACTCGTTGACAAGATCTCCGACACTGAACTACGGAGTACTTGTCAAAGAATTGCCGTCTTTGTTCTGAACATCCTGTATATCTCACATAAACAATAAATTATGTAAATCTTACCATAAATGACAGAAATAAAAAGTCTTATCTTTTTTTATGAATTTTGATGTTGAATTATTTAAAATTGAGTAGATTGATGCAATATACTGCTAACCCACAAATGTTTAGTTATGAGATATTCACATTTAAAAACTCACTCAGTAGCTTGGGTGGCTGTGAGCGACCGCTGGGACCGGACAGCGGAACCGCAGCGAGACCCGGGATTCGCAGGTGACCTGGGAACTGCAGCTAGTCCCGGAGGATCCTGGCCCCTATGCAAAAAAGGCTGCGAACCCCTGGACTAAACCAAACCCTCGATCCTGTCCCGCCATCCTATTTTCAAAATTTCGCAACTCAAATGGTGGTGCGTCTTCATTGCCGGGAAATATGGTAACTCATTTCCCTCAAATATATGTTAGATTTTCCTCTAGATATGTTTCCTTTAGATATGTTAAATTAAAAACGAAACTATGGTAGCAATGCACAGTATTCATGTCTAAAGCACTGCATCATGTCTAAAGCACTACACCTCCCCTGTGGGGGTGGTGTGGGTGGTGTAGGGGAGGGGGTGGTGTGGGGGGTGTAGGGGAGGGAATGGGATTCACCGGTTCTCGGCTCCGGCTGCACTCACCGGCTCCAGGACCCGGCTCCGGACTTACTCAGCGGCTCCCATCCCCAGCCCCCGCCCGCGGAACACAGCCAACTCTCCGCTCCTGAAGGAGCCGGTGATTGACTCGCCGGGTGCCGGAAGGAGCGTTGCCATCCTTGTGAATAACAGACTAATAACATTTGTAATATTTCACAGATGGGAACAAACCTTCGTGCTTTTGGAGCAGAGGAGAATGGTGAGGAAGGTGGCAAAAAAAATCCTAGCATATAGGGTACCGTTTTTGCGCAAATTTAATAACGCAAACCGGAAGAGGACAAGATGAGTTTTAGTAATAGGATAGATAGATAGATGGATAGATAAGATTGCCCAAGTAAAGAGCACCATATGTCAATATTTTATGTTATGTTTGAAAGTGATGTAGTTCAATTGGAAACCAATAAAGGTTTCAAACAAGGGATCAAAGGCAAGAAGTGCAGTGAGATAGGAAAATCACCTTGAAGAGAAATGACAGTGGACGGGCAATGGTTAGCATTTTTTAAATGATACATCAGCAATAAATCTGTATGACCCTTACGACAAAATGAAAATATGGATTAATCTTTATGGACAAATCATGGATTACAGGTAATATTAAATCTACAGACAATACAAAAGAACTTCACATATCTTTGACCCTTGCCTTCCTTTTCTCAACCGCTCCACCTTGGAGGATTGGTTAGTCCCCAATATCTAGCCACCTGAGCTCAATCCTCCCACGTTGCATTCAGTTAAGACCTTAATTCCATTCTCACAATTTTTCTAGCTCGATAATATCTGTGCTGATGACCACACAATAGTTAATTTGTTTCTGACTGTTGTTTTCATTCCACTATAGCCTAAAGGACTCTCAACTATTTATGCTCTATTTCTACCACCTGGTCTCACCCACTCTGTTCTAACCCAGAATGTTTTCTTTATCCTCACCTTTGCTTCAATGGATCTTCCAGACTTCTTTCCAACAATTTCTTCAGAATACTATCATCAGATGTGTTTCTCACCCCTTCAAGGATTCCAAAGGAACTATTTCCTTAAAAAAAATCTGGCTCACACCTCCCTCTACCCACTTCCTTCTCCAGATACTTTCATAAGCAACATCTACCTGTTAAAAAAAAACCTTCCTTTGACCCTTTAATACTTTTCCAACATCAATGCACCGCTCATCAATTAACATTGAATTTAACAATTGCAGATAACCAGCCTTTCCATTTGCAACACCTTCTCCTTTTCCCATTTGAACCTGAAATATTAACAGTTTTGTCCTCATAATTGCTGCCTGTCCCGTTGAGTATTTCCAGCAATCCGCAATGTGTTACTTGTCTAGTTTGTATCCCAGTTGAAGTTTTTTTTTTAAAGTCAACTTTGTCGGTTTCATTTGTCCCCTTGTATTTTCTAAAACAGATTGCCAGCAACAAACCAGCTTCCACTAATCTCTTGGGTAGACAAAAATGCTGGAGAAACTCAGCGGGTGAGGCAGCATCTATGGATAGAAGGAATAGGTGATGTTTTGGGGCGAGACCCTTCTTCAGACTAATCTCTTTGTCAGCATGACCACCTCCTCCTCTCAATCTCCTTTGATTTGATAGACATTCATAAGGAATAAGAGTAGAATTAGGCTGTTCGGCACATCAAGTCTACTCCGCCATTCAATCATGGCTGATCTATCTCTTCCTCCTAACCCCATTCTCCTGCCTTTTCCCCATATCCTCTGACACATACTAATCCAGAATCTATCTATCTCTGCCTTAAAAGTATCCACTAGCTTGGCCTCCACAACCTTGTGTGGCAAAGAATTCCACAGATAACACCACCCTCTGACTAGAGATTTCTCCTCATCTCCTTCCTAAAAGAACGTCCTTTAATTCTGAGGCTATGACCTTGAGTCCTAGGCTTTCCCACTAGTGGAAACATCCTCTCTACATCCACTCTATCCAAGCATTTCACTATTCTGTATGTTTCAATGAGGTCCCCCCTCATTCTGCTAAACTCCAGCGAATATAGGCCCAGTGCTGACAAACGCTCATCATAGATTAACCTACTGATTCCTGTTCTTTCTATTTATTTTCCCATCACAGGTTATTAAGGGATTGGACACGCTAGCGGCAGGAAACATGTTCCCAATGTTAGGGGAGTGCCGAACCAGGGGCCACAGTTTAAGAATAAGAGTCAGGCCATGTACAGGCAGGCCAAGTACAAGCTGAGAAGAGGAATCATAGCTGCCAAGGAAAGGTACTCTGAGAGGTTGAGGAGCAAGTTCTCAGCTAGTGACTCTTCTTCAGTTTGGAAGGGCTTGCAAGAAATTACCAGCTACAAGAGGAAAACCCCCCGTTCTTTGGACAATCGTCAGCTGACCAATGACCTGAAGCTCTGTGCCAAACACCTGGCACCGGTCTATACAGACATTTTTAACCAGTCCCTGCAAACATGTACGGTCCCTGCCTGCTTCAAAGTCTCCACTATTGTCCCTGTACCCAAAAAGGCAAGAATTACTTGTCTTAATGACTACAGGCCTGTCGCACTGACCTCTGTAGTCATGAAGACACTCGAAAGGCTTGTGCTAGCGAGGCTGAAAAATATCACAAACTCCCTGCTGGACCCTCTGCAGTTTGCATATCGGGCCAATAGATCTGTGGATGATGCAGTCAACCTGGGCCTGCACTTCATCCTACAGCACCTAGACCGCCAGGGGACCTATGCGAGGATACCATTGTGCCAGAGCGACTACACTCCAAACTTTCCAAGTTGACTGTGCCTGAACCCCTCTGTCAGTGGATCACCAACTTCCTGACAGACAGGAAGCAGCATGTGAGACTGGGAAAGCACATCTCGGACCCGCAAACACTCAGCATAGGAGCACCGCAAGGCTGCGTACTCTCTCCTCTCCTCTCTCTACACCAACGACTGCACCTCCACAGGCACCACTGTCAAGCTTCTCAAGTATGCGGACGACACAACCCTGATTGGACTGATCCAGGATGGGGAGGAATCTGCCTACAGACGGGAAGTGTCACAGCTGGCGTCCTGGTGCCGTAGCAACAACCTAGAGCTCAATGCTCTTAAGACAGTGGAATTGATTGTAGACTTTAGGAGAGCTCTCCCTCCCCTCACCCCACTCACCATCAACAACACCACAGTCACATCTGTGGAGTATTTTAAGTTTCTGGGAACCATCATCGCCAAGGACCTTAAGTGGGGGGGCTACCATCGACTCCACAGTCAAAAAGGCACAACAGAGGATGTACTTCCTGCGGCAGCTGAGGAAGCACAATCTGCCACAGGCAATGATGGTTCAATTCTATACAGCCATCGTAGAGTCTGTTCTCACCTTCTCCATCGTGGTCTGGTTTGGCTCAGCCACCAAGCACGACACCTGGCGGCTGCAGTGAATTGTCCGATCAGCAGAGAAGATTCTTGGCTGCAACCTTCC
The DNA here is from genome assembly GCA_963514005.1 of Raja brachyura. The sequence continues at coordinate 40,758,303 of OY740787.1, read as the reverse complement.
CTCCATTGATGAACTGTACACTGCAAGGGCCAGGAAGCGAGCGGGCAAGATCATCTCTGACCCCTCTCACCCTGACCACAAACTCTTTGAATCACTTCCCTCTGGAAGGCGACTCTGGACAGTCAAAGCTGCCACAGCCAGACATAAAAAAAGTTTTTATCCAAGAGTAGTTGCTCTACTCAACAGCCAAAAATCTGTAGCCTCCCTTTGATCTTGTATTTTGTTGGTTCACATGCCTAATCAATAGTGTTTTATCATTAATGTTTTATTATTATTAATGTTTAGTGTTTTCTGAGTCATTCGTAACTGTCACTGTATGTCATGTTGTTACTTGTGGGTGGAGCACCAAGGCAAATTCCTTGTATGTGAATACTTGGCCAATAAACTAACTTACTTACTTGCTGAGAACGGAGATGAAGAAAAACTTTTTCACCCAAAGAGTTGTGAATCTGTGGAATTCTCTGCCTCAGAAGTCGGTGGAGGCCGATTCTCTGGATGCTTTCAAGAGAGTTAGATAGCGCTCTTAAAGATAACGGAGTCAGGGGATAAGGGGAGAAGGCAGGAACGGGGTACTGATTGTGGATGATCAGCCATGATCACAGTGAATGGCAGTGGTGGCTCGAATGGCCTACTCCTGCACCTATTGTCTATTGGCCTGCTGAGAGTTTTCACCAGCATGCGTTTTGCATTAATAGCTGCATTGGACTAAGCTCCCAATCATTCACGGGAAAGGGTGCAACTGCGATCCCGGTGGAAGTGCCATGGAATCACAGGTGGCAATTGACTGCTGTAACAGTGGCCCTGCCTTGACGACAGCAGCTGGTCACGTCACTGGTCGATCACGTGTGTTCAGTGTTGCGGCCGTTGCTAGGCTGGCGCGTTGTGCGCCGTGACGGAGGGCGGTGTGCGCGGTGGCTGTTGGGTAGGAGCCGGTTTGAAGTCGTTGGGAGCAAAGATCCCGTAGCAAGCTCCGCTGTAGGATCTTTGCTGGGGAGGGGGAGAGGAGCTCAGCTCGATCGATCGATCGCATCCGGCCTGGGCCACTCGCCGCACCGGAGGCGCTTCCACGTCGCAGGGAGCAAGGAAAACAAAAAGGGAAGGGGCCCGGGCCGAGGAAGCACCATGAGTTCCCACTTCGTGAAACGCACTCAAGATTCGCTGGGGAAAGTGATCAAGAAGCCGCCTCTGACCGAGAAGCTGCTCAGCAAGCCGCCCTTTCGCTACCTGCACGACATCTTTACCGAGGTGAGCGGACGGCGGTCATGTCATGTCAGGGCGGAGGCTGGTCGGCAGTGCCCTCGTTCCCCTCCCCCCGAGCCGAGCCTGGTTGCTAGGGACAGGGCGACGCTGCGGGACTTGGTTCCTCAGGGCTCTTGTGGCGCACGCCGCTGTAAACCTGCAGGAGCCGTCAACATTTGACACCGGGCGATAAGGAAGGGGAGGGAGGATGGGCTGTGTGGGTGCTGCAGGGAGTCAAGTAAAGCGACATTCGACACACGAGAGCAGGAGAAGGCCTGTCGAGCCGCTTCGCCACACAGTAAAATTACAAATCTTGCCCTCGACGACTCATAACCATGATATATTTGAATGTTAAACGTCTGTCACTCTTGTAGGGTTACACAAAAAGCTGGAGAAACTCAGCGGGTGCAGCAGCATCCAAGGAGCGAAGGAGATAGGCGACGTTTCGGGTCGAGACCCTTCTTCAGACTGGTCAGGGATCAGGGAAACGAGAGATATAGACAGTGATGTGGAGAGATAAAGAACAATGAATGAAAGATATGCAAACAAGTATCAATGGTAAAGGAAACAGGCCATTGTAAGCTTTTTGCAGTGTGAAAATGAGAAGCTAGTGCGACTGGGGTGGGGGAGAGATAGAGAGGGAAGGAATGCCAGGGCCCGACGGCTGAGGGAGAGGTGGGAAGGGGAGGAGGCAGCCAGGGTTAACAGAATTGAGAAAATTCAATGTTTAAGCCCAGAGGATGCAGACTCTCCAAGCAGAATATGAGGTGCTGTTCCTCCAACTTGCAGTGTTGCTCACTCTGGCCGTGGATGTGGCCCAGGACCGAGAGGTCGGATACTGAATTGGAGGGGGAGTTGAAGTGCTGAGCCACCGGGAGGTCGGGTTGGTTATTGCGGACCGAGCGGTGGTGTTTGGCGAAACGATCACCAAGCCTCCGCTTGGTCTCACCGATATAGATCAGCTGGCATCTGGAGCAACGGATGCAGTAGATGAGGTTGGAGGAGGTGCAGGTGAACCTCTGTCGGACTTGGAAGGAATGCTTGGGTCCCTGAAAGGAGTGGATGGGGGAAGTGAAGGGACAAGTGTAGCATCTCTTGCGATTGCAAGGGAAAGTGCCCGGGGAAGGGGTGGAGCGGGAGGGAAGGGAAGAATTGACAAGGGAGTTGCGAAGGGAGCGGTCTTTGCGGAAGGCAGACAGGGGGGAAGATGTGGCGAGTGGAGGGGTCATGTTGGAGATGGCAAAACTATCTGTTATATGTGCCGGCTGGTGGGGTGAAAGGTGAGGACCAGGGGGACTCTGCCCTTGTTGTGAGTGGGGAAATGGGGAGAGAGGGCAGTGTTGCGGGGTATGGAGGAGACCCTGGTGCGAGCCTCATCTATAGTGGGGGAGGGGAATCCCCGTTCTCTGAAGAATGGGGACATTTGTGATGACCTGGTGTGGAACATCTCATCCTGGGAGCAGATGCGGCATAGACGGAGGAATTGGGAATAGGGGATGGAGTCCTTACAGGAAGCAGGGTGGGAGGAAGAGTAGTTCAAGTAGCTGTGGGAGTCAGTTGGTTTGTAGTGGATGTCGGTCAGGAGTGTATCACCTGCAATAGAGATGGTGAGGTCAAGGAATGGTAGGGAAATGTCGGAAATGGTCCAAGTGTATTTGAGTGCCGGATGGAAGTTGGTGGTGAAATGGATGAAATCAGTCAGTTGTGTGTGGGTGCAGGAGGTGACACCAAAGCAGTTGTCGATGTAATGGAGGTAGAGGTCGGGGGTGGGGCCCTGGTACGCCGAGAACAAAGATTGTTCGACCCCAACTGTCACTCTTGTAGTATGCGAGTATTAGCAATGTTACAACATTTTGAGATTTAAAAAATCAAGTCTGCAATTTATCCCATCAGATAAAGCATAAAAAGTTTAATTTGACATCTAATTCACTTTCATATCTACAGTATTAAAAAGGTTATGGCCATTTTCATACTCGGAAATTAGCATCTTGTTCCCCATTGCCTTTCCTTTGACTTAACACAAAAGCTGTGATCAAGGACAGTCAAAAGCCCCTAACTCTCTTAAAAATTAAGAGAACTCAATGACATTTTCAGTTATTATAGATTGAAGCATTCTGAAACAAATATGAAACAATATTACTTGAATGACCTGAAATTAAAGCATATAATGAATTAGTTATCTAATTGTAGCTAATTACAAAATTCAATTACTAGATCTAAACATCTATCCATTTCTTAAGAAATGATAATCATTTTTAAATTGCCTAAGTGTCCAAATAACATCCACACAATAATCCACAATATAACATGATTTTTAAATCTCATTTTCATGAATTTATAGGCCAAATGGAAGGAATTTAGTGTTTAATGCCTGTTAATTAATGGCCATTTAAATCAACTTGCGAGTGGGTTTTAGTGGAATGCGGTGGATTGGAACGTTGTGGTTTGCAGTGAAGTCGGGAGGAAAAATACTGGCGGTTCATACATCATTTTTTTGTCCCCTTTTTGCATGATGAAATTTTGATTTAAGAACCACGTTTTTATGTAAAAATAAACTGTAGCTTCTTTTATCGCCTACGTTAGGTCCGTTCTGCTGTCATCGTTCAGAGCTTTAGAAGATGATTTTTAAACTACTCTAGTTAATAAATAATCTAGCGTAGTTTAAAAATAGCTTCATGAATGAAATGTCGGAGTGATTTCTCTTTAGCGACGAAATCGCCCGATATGGATCGATTTGGACCGTCTAGGGAAAAACGGCATTTTAAATACGCCCCCCTCTGAAATGCGCCAAAGTCACGCACACGGGGAGCGGCAGAACTGCAGCGCTGCTCAAGGTAAATATTGTAACATACCTACGAGTATAGAAGTTGGGAGGTCATGTTGCAGTGGTATAAGACGCCACATTTAGAGTATTGTGTTCTGTTACAGGAAAGATGTTGTCAAGCTGGAAAGTGTACAGATTTATGAGGATGTTGCCTGCACTAGAGGGTCTGAGCTGTAGGCAGAGGTTGAGTAGGCTGGGACTATTCCTTGGAGCGCAGGAGGATGAGGGGTGATCTTATAGAGTTGTATTAGATTACGAGAGGAATAGATCGGGTACGTGCACAGTCTCTTGCCCAGATTAGGCGAATCGAGGACCAGAGGACATAGGTTTAAGATGAAGGGGAAAAGTTTTAATAGGAATCTGAGGGGTTACTTTTTTACACATAGGGTGGTGGATGTATGGAACAAGCTGCGAGATCAGGTAGTTGAGGAAGGGACTATCCCAAAATTTAAGAAGCAGTTAGACAGGTACATGGATAGGACAGGTTTGGAGGGATATGGACCAAATGCGGGTAGGTGGAACTAGTGAGCTAGGACATGTTCGCTGATATGGGCAAGTTGGACCGAAGGGCCTGTTTCCACACTGTATCACTCTGTGACTATGACTCGATATGTTCAACGATATCGCCCCCACAATTCTCTAGGGTGGAGAATTCTAGAGATCCGTTACCATTTGAGAAAATAAGTTCCTCACCTGCCTGAAATAAGAGATCCTGTATTTCTGTAAAGCCAAACTTCAATCCCTTTTTTCTATAGGAAAGCACCTCTTTGCATCCACTAGATTAAAGCCCTCTCAGAACATTGTTTTGATAATATCCGCTCCAATTTTTACTTAAATTGTAAATAGTTTTGATCAACCACTTTATTCCTGGATCAATTGAGTAAACATTTTCTGTAGTGATTTCAGCGCAAGCAAATAAATTGGTGGATATGGAGGGCAAAACTACACAGTTTAATCGCTTCTTAGGGATTCACTGTGTGGTTGTGCTGGTTGACGTTAAAGACTGTGTATAGGCGGGAATGGAGCTTCAGATGAAAAACCACATGTTGGAAGTAAAATAACAGAAACTGAGAAATACTTGGGTCAAGTAGCATTAGCAAAGATAGAAACAGATTTAATGTTTCAGGTCAATGATCTTTCATCAGAACTGGGAAGCATTTAAAAAAAAAAGTCAAACTTTTGAAGATGCAGAGTAGGGGAGGGTGGAGACCAAGAGAGACTGGATGAAGTCATGGTGATGGCTGAAAGAGAGCAATAAAGGCGTTTTTGGAGGATGTAAATGGAAGAATGCGAACAGGGAGGGTAATTGCTGAAAATTAGATACAAAACACAATATAATTTGGAAATCTGAAATAAGAAAATGTGGGAAATTCTAAGCTGATCGGTGTAGCATCTGAACAAAAAGAAAAATTGAAGTAACTTTACAGGTTAAACTTCTGTCAAAACTGGCCAGTTCTGAAACAAAATGGAAAGGATAGTTTCTGAAATTGTCGAATCCAGTGTTAAGTGCTGGGTGCTGTACGATGCCTGGTTGGAAGATACAGTGCTATTCTTAGAGCATGTATGGGGCTTTGATCCATTAATCCAAGAGGCACAGTTTAGAGTAAGATGTAGAATTAAAGTGGCAGCCATCTTTTAAACCACAGCCAATGTTTAATGATCAGGGTCACTCTGGAGGAAGATATTCTGAAAAGCAGTCACCCAGTGTGCATTTAGTTTCTCCAATGCAGGGTAAATCATGTGATGAACATCAGACACAATACATTGAAATTGGTAAAAGTGAATGGCTATCTCACAGGAAAGGAATGTGGGTAAGGATGAAGCAAAGTGTAGGTGTTGCATCTCCTGCAGTTTTATAGTGAGCTGCTGTGAGAATAGGAAAAAGATGGGAGTGAACTGGATGTAAGTTTGGTGTTATTGTGTTGAAGTCCTTGAAAATCAGGATCATCTGTTGAATTTGTGGGCTCGTGAAGTGGAAAGTGAGGACATATAGATCACTATCCGTGCTCTGGTTGAAAAAAGAGGGGACGAAAGCAAAAGAATAGGAAATGAATGTCCCCTACAACTCTCCCCAACTTCTAAAGATGCACCATAGAAAGCATTTTATCAGGATGCATCACAACTTAGTTTGGCAACAGCTGCATTGAAGATGGCAAGAAATTGCAGCGTATTGTGGACGCAGCCCAGACCATCACACAAACCATCACACGCTCCCTCAGCAAGACCAGCAGTTAAATCATGGACGAGTTGCACCTTGGCCATTCCCTCTTCTATCCCCCCCCCCCCCCCCCCCCCCCCCCACCCCCCATCAAGCAAAAGGTATAGAAGTGTGAAAACGCACACCTCCAGTTTCAGGGACAGTTTCTTCCTAGCTGTTATCGGGCAACTGAATTATGCCACCACAACCAGAGAGCAGTGCTGAAATACTAACCACCTCATGGGTGACCCTCGGATGATCCTTGATTGGACTTTGCTGGTTTTATCTTGCACTAAACGTTATTCCCCTATTTATCTATACATTGTAAATGGTTCGATTGTAATCATATTTTGTCTTTGTGCTGACTGGTTAGCGTGCAACAAAATCTTTTCACTGTACCTCGGTAAATGTGACAATAAACTAAACTAAAACTTAAACTAAACTAGCAGGTGTGTTTGAGAGCCCTATTGATTTTGGCATGGAAGTCAGAGGCAGCAGAAAATAGGGGTGGTGTGCGGTGTGTTGGCATCCAAGCAGATATGCTGCACGTTCCAGCATTTCCAGCATTCTCACACAATTCAGATTTCCAGCACCTGCAGTTTTGCAAATCCAGTATTGTTGATTTTTCTTTCTCTCCCCATTTTCTTATCGATCTGTATCCTATTTTATTTCTCTCATTCATCTCAGGATTAGAACCAACAAGCAGCTTGATTGTAGTTATTATCAAGTCCTAACAGCCGTTCTGAACTGACGCCACAATCTCTTGCATCATTTGTGCAATTCATTTTCTTGCTTTACATCCTTTCTCAGCCATTCCTTTTGTATCCTCCACCCTTTGCCATTTCTTTGCAATATGCAAATGTGTTCCCATTCTAAATTTTCCTAGCTCTGATGGAAGATCATCAATCTGTTCTCTCTTCACAATGTTGTGTGACCTGTTGAGTATAGACGAAGGTAGACAAAAAAGCATGAGAAACCCAGCGGGTGAGGCAGTATCTATGGAGCGAAGGAATTGGCAGCGTTTCGGATCGAGACCCTTCTTCAGACTGATGTCGGGGGGGGGGGGGGGTGGGGAATAAAGGAAGAGGCGGGGGACAATAGGCTGTGGGAGAGCTGGGAAGGGGAGGGAAATAAGGGAGAAAGCAAAGACCACCTGAAATTGGAGAAGTCAATGTTCACCGCTGGGATGTAAACTACCCAAGCGAAATAGGAGCTGCTGTTCCTCCAATTTACGGTGGGATTCACTCTGGCCATGGAGGAGGGCCAGGACAGAAAGGTCGGATTTGGAATGGGAGGGGGAGTTGAAGTGCTGAGCAACCGGGAGATTAGGTTGGTTATTGCGAACTGAGCGGAGGTGTTGGGCGAAGTGATCGCCAAGCCTGCGCTTGGTCTCACCGATGTAGAGCAGTTGACACCTGGAAAAGTGGATGCAATAGATGAGGATGGAGGAGGTGCAGGTGAACCTCTGTCTCACCTGGAAAGACTGCTTAGGTCCTTGGATGGAGTCGAGGGTGGAGGTAAACTGACAAATGTAGCATTTCCTGCGGATGCAAGGGAAAGTACCAGGGGAGGGGGCGGTTTGGGTGGGAAGGGATGTACTAACCAGGGAGTTACGAAGGGAACGATCTCTACGGAAAGCAGAAAGGGGAGGAGATGGGAAGATGTGGCCAGTGGTGGGATCCCGTTGGTGGTGGCGAAAATGTTGGAGGATTATATGTTGTATGCGACGCCTGGTAGGGTGGAAGGTTTAAGTCAAGGTGGAGATGCTTTTGAAGATGCGGCGTAGATGGAGGAATTGGGAGTAGGGGATAGAGTCTTTACAGGAAGCAGGGTGGGTAGAAGTGTAGTCCAGATAGCCGTGGGAGTCAGTGGGTTTGTCGTAGACGTCGGTCAATAGTCTGTTACCTGCGATGGAAATCGTGACGTCTAGAAATGGTAGGAAGATGTCGGAAATGGTCCAGGTGAATTTGAGTGCCGGATGGAAGTTAGTGGTGAAATGAATTAAGTTAGTGAGTTCTGCATGAGTGAAGGAGGTAGCACCAATGCAGTCGTCAATGTAGCGGAGGTAGAGTTCAGGGATAGGGCCACGGTATGCCTCGAACAAGGATTGTTCAACGTACCCTACAAAGAGGCAGGCATAGCTGGGGCCCATGTGTGTGCCCATAGCTACACCTTTGATTTGGAGGAAATGGGAGGAGTCAAAGGAAAAGTTGTTGAGGGTAAGGACCAGCTCCGCTAGCCGGAGGAGAGTATTAGTAGAAGGGGATTGGTTGGTTCTGCAGTCAAGGACGAAACAGAGGGCTTTAAGACCCTCCTGGTGGGGGATGGAGGTGTAGAGTGACTGGACATCCATAGTGAAGATGAGGGAGTGGGTGCCTGGAAAGCAGAAGTAATGAAGGAGACAAAGAGCGTGTGAAGTGTCTTGGACATAGGTAGGGAGGGATTTAACCGGGGGGGGGGGGGAGGGGGATAGGATGGAATCGAGGTATATCTCATGCTATCTCAGCACCCATTCAGACCTCACCGACTTCATCCATTTCACTACTAACTTCCAACCGGCACTCAAATTCACCTGGACCATTTCTGACATCTCCCTACCGTTTCTAGACCTCACCATCTCCATCGCAGGTAACAGACTACTGACCGACATCTACTACAAACCCACGGCTATCTGGACTACACTTCTTCCCACCCTGCTTCCTGTAAGGACTCTATCCCCCTACTCCCAATTCCTCCATCTATGCCGCATCTGCACCTAGGATGAGGTGTTCCAAACCAGGGCATCGGAGATGTCCTCATTCTTTAGGGAATGGGGGTTTCCCTCTTTGACTATAGATGAGGCTCTCACCAGGGTCTCCTCTATATCCTACAGCTCCGCTCTCACTCCCCATCTCCCTACTCGTAACAAGGACAGTCCCCTTGTCCTCACCTTCCACCCTACCAGCTTTCGCATACATCATATAATCCTCCAACATTTTCGCCACCTACAATGGGATCCCACCACTGGCCACATCTTCCCATCTCATCCCCTTTCTGCATTCTGCAGAGTCCGTTCCCTCCGTAACTCCCTGGTCAATTCGTCCCTTCCCACCCAAACCACACCCTCCCCTGGTACTTTGCAACCGCGGGAAATGCTACACTTGTCGCTTTACCTCCCCCCTCGACTCCATCCAAGGACCCAAGCAGTTTTTCCAGTTGAGACAAAGGTTCACCTGCACCTCCTCTAATCTCATCTATTGCATCCGCTGTTCCAGGTGTCAACTGCTCTACATCGGTGAGACCAAGCGCAGGCTTGGCTATTGCTTCGCCCAACACCTTTGCACCTCATATTTCGTTTGGGTAGTTTGCACCCCGGTGGTATGAAAATTGACTTTTCCAATTTCAGGTAGTCCTTGCTTTCTCCCTCCTCCCCCTCCCCTTTCCAGCTCTCCCACTAGCCTACTGTCTCCGCCTTTCTTTTTTCTGCCCCCCCTCCCCCCCGACATCAGTCTGAAGAAGGGTCTCGACCCAAAACATCACCTATTCCTTTGCTGGAGAAACTCACCCGCTGAGTTTCTCCAGATTTTTTGTCTACCTTTGATTTTTCAAGCATCTATAGGTCTTTCTTAAACATGTTGCGTATACACAGTTTTTTCTGTTTTTATTTCATCAGAACTCATCAGTTTTTGTGAGACTGTTTAGGTGTTACAACCAACTTATTAAACTCGCGAAAAAAGGCAATGCCTAATAAATGCCTTGTATTTGCCCAAAACTGAATTGAGGATTCTTTGCATATATAACAACAGAACGTAAGTGGAGGGTACACAAAAGGCTGAAGAAACTCAGCGGATGCAGCAGCATCTAAGGAGCGAAGGAGATAGGCGACGTTTCGGGTCGAGACCCTTCTTCGGCGACGTTTCGGGTCGAGACCCTTCTAGCAAGTGGAACTGTGTACTAGATTTCCTAAATTATGTCCCAAGACCTGATTGTAGATGGATTTTTACATTTACTAATTCAAGATCAGATATCAGGGCTTGAAATTAGCGGTTGCCCAGGTGCCAATGACCACCTAAACGCCGAGTCATTTTGCCCGGCTTTGCACGCAAATACTGGTTTATACCGATCGACACAAAAAACTGGAGTAACTCCGCGGGTCAGGCAGTATCTCTGGCGAATAGGAACGTGACGTTTCGTGTCGGTGGAGACTCGATTGCGGGGCAAAGATAATAGGTGCGTGGTGACGAAGGGTTGAAGCGAATGACGGGCCCCGAACAGCGGCGACAGCGGCTCCACCGCCTCCTCCTCCCGCACCCCACCCAGCGGAAGGAAGCCTCCCTCTCCCTCCCCAGGGCCCCCCTCCTCCTGGCATTGGCGTACGAGAGGGGTTGTTTTTGAATGCGCCGTTGGGGGATTTGCAAGCAGTGGCCGCTATCGCCCTGATACTGACCGCTGCTTGCAAATCCGTTAACGGAGCTTTCAAAACACCCCTTCTCGCACGCCACGGCCGTGAGGATAGAGGGGGAGAGGGAGGCATCCTTCCGCCGTCTGAAGCAGCTGCACCAAAGATCCTATCGTGGCGAGGAGTTCCCAACCGCCACCCCCTTTGGTGGCGGCACTTTGGCGTTGGACAGGGACGGCCAAGGCAGCGGGTGATGTTGTCCGAGGAACGCTGACCTTCCTTCTTCCCCACCTCCTCTGCCCTCTCTCTCTGTCTCTCTGTCGCTCTCTCGCTCATACGCCCCCTCCACCCCTCTTATTCTGAGACCCCTCCTCTCCATCCCGCACTGATCCCCATTCCCTCCTCCATTCAGTCCTCACTGACATACTCTGTGCTCCCCTCCCCATCTACCCCCCTCCCCCCAATCTATTCATCAGCCTACCCACCTCGCAGTGAATCTCCTGCCACCCCCCCCATCCATCCTACACTGGTCCCCCAATTCATCCTGTACTAAACCCCCTTCCCATCCATTCTTCACTTCTTCCCCCATTCATTCTGCACTGACCCACCCATTCATCCCTTACTGACCCATCCCTGCACCAATCCGCCCATCCACCCTGTAGTGATCTCCCCATTCATCTTTTACTGATCCCCTCATTCATCCTGTACTGATCCCCTCATGCATCCTGTACTGATCCCCTCATTTATCCCGTACTGATCCCCCATTCATCCTATACTGATCCTCTCCCATTCATCCTGTACTGATCCCCTCCCCCCATTCAAGAAGAATGAGGGGAACAGTCCTAAGAAGGGCCTCGATCCGAAACGTTGCCTATTTCCTTCGCTCCATAGATGCTGCCTCACCCACTGAGTTTCTCCAGCATTTATGTCTACCCCCATTCATCCTGTACTGACCCTCCCATTCATCTTGTACTAATCCCCCCGATCCATCCCGTACTGAACCCCCCATTCAACACCACTGACATCCCCCGTGCTCTCCACTCACAATTTTACATACTCTAACCATCACGTACTAATTCACCTGCCTCAATCCATCCATTCCCCGCCGATTGCCTTATTAACCCCCCCCCCCACTCCCCCGCCATCTATCCACCCCGCATTGATTCGCACATCGCCCCCCCCCCCCCCCCCCCCGGCCCTATTGTGCTTCATGGTCTTCAGAGCGAACATTGACTATGTTTGATAACGGAATGCAATCAAATGTGTTTTAATTCCCAATGTTATTATTTCTTTTGACACCTTTAAACATATTACCAAAAGAACATTTGCTGCAGTTATGTCCTTTGGCCATCTCTTGTCAGTTAATGTAATGTTTAACCTGTCTGATGGGTATAGTTGGTTTTAACAGCTATTGTCATAAAATACCTATAGAAATTTCCTTGCAACCTGTATATTTTGTTATGGATAAATTATGTGGGAAGCGAGAGTGTTTCTGTACCAATAGCAATAACGACCTATGCTAAGGCCATGTCATGATAATTTTCGGTCCTTCACAGAGAACATGCTTGCATCAATCTGTAGTGTGCATGGTTAAGCACATATGTTACCATGGTCCAGGATTTATTGACACAGGTTGATCATATACTGAATAATCCAACCACATTTTTGTTTGGAAGTGGAAAGAACTGATAGAAATTGCATTAATTGCAATGTATAAAAAGAGTTGAGATACTGTATTATAATTTTGCTGCATGTCATTGTGGTATGTATCATGTCTTGATTGGTGACTCTGTTTAGTTTGTGAGCTGTTTGAAGCAGAAATAATATGTGAATGTAGACAAAAGTGCTGGAGAAACTCAGCAGATGTGGCAGCATCTATGGAGCGAAGGAAATAGGCAACGTTTCGGGCCGGAACCCTTCTTCAGACTGATGGGTTTCGGCCGCAACGTTGCGTATTTCCTTCGCTCCATAGATGCTGCTGCACCCAGTAGGTTTCTCCAGCACTTTTGTCTACCTTTGATTTTCCAACATCTGCAGTTCCTTCTTGAACATAATATGTGAATGCTTCATTGAGCATAATTCCAACTGGTAACTACGCACTTCATCCAAGCACATTATCGCACGTGTCATGCAAACCGTCTTAAATGACCACCTAAACTGTCATTTGGCAACCTGAAAAGCTGTCACGGTTGCCCGGCTGGCAACAGGGAAAAAAAAGTTAAATGAGAGCCCTGGATATCTCCATTACAAGAAGTGTACAAAAAAGAGAGAGCAGTTGGTGAACTTAGCAGCTTAGACATAGAAACATAGAAAAATAGGTGCAGGAGTAGGCCATTCGGCCCTTCGAGCCTGCACCGCCATTCAATGTGATCATGGCTGATCATCCAACTCAGTATCCCGTACCTGCCTTCTCTCCATACCCCCTGATCCCTTTAGCCACAAGTGCCTCATCTAACGCCCTCTTAAATATAGCCAATGAACTGGCCTCAACTACCTTCTGTGGCAGAGAATTCCAGAGACTCACCACTCTCTGTGTAAAGAATGTTTTCCTCATCTCGGTCCTAAAGGAATTCCCCCTTATCCTTAGACTGTGACCCCTTGTTCTGGACTCCCCCAACATCGGGAACAATCTTCCAGCATCTAGCTTGTCCAACCCCTTAAGAATTTTGTAAGTTTCTATAAGATCCCCCCTCAATCTTCTAAATTCCAGCGAGTACAAGCCGAGTCTATCCAATCTTTCCTCATATGAAAATCCTGACATCCCAGGAATCAGTCTGGTGATCAGCTTTGGGAGCATCTGTGGTGGAAATGGCAGTTGATGTTTCAAATTGAGATCCTTCATCTGGAGTGGAAATAGCCAGTATAAAGAGGTGGAGGGCTGAAGGTAGAACAGGAGCCAGCAAGTGAAAAGTGGATGTATTTGTGATTTGTAGGTCTTTTACGTATTTTATGTAATTCCTTGCTATTTCTGGAAACTGGTTGGAAATTGAGGAGTGACCTGGTATATCATAATGTAAGTCCTGATATTAAAAATAACTTTTGACATTTTTTTCCCTGTAAAATATAAAGATGAGAGAGTATAGAATGTTAGGTAGCCCTAGCAGAAAATTGATCCTTGAAAAGGTGGTCCCTCACCTTTTGACAAACACGTTGCCACATCAGTTTGAGTTAAGAAAGTATGGCCTTGCCAAGACATTTTCTTTGAAAAATCACAAAGCAGCAAACAATATTGTAACAATGTGATCATAGCTTATGTACATGATCTAAATCAATACTTCCAATGTCCTCCTAGCCTTAATAGCTAAATCTAAAGAAAGTTATGAAAAGGTGCACCAAAGCAGCCCATCTATTTATCCAAAGTGTGATAATCAATTACAATGGCACTTCAAAAGAATGAAAATAAATAAGATCTGGAATTGATCATCTGTCAATGCTCAACTGTTAAACAGAGTTCTTTTGCCAGTCTAATTCAAGAAAACTTGATTCAAACTATTGATGATGTTGAAATCGATTCTTTATTCAGCGCCGAGACTAATCTCTGAACCTTCCAACACCGAGCTGAACGCTCGAGGGCAGATCCAAAGAGCTAGTAAGTTTAGTACAAACTTAACGCATTATATAGGTATTAGACAATTATGGTACATAGGTGTGGCAAACTATTAATCATTATGGTTTACCATACATTAGCTTATTTGCATTAACCAATCAACTAAATAATTTCCAGTGATTGACAACACGTGTAGTCACATTATTTTCAATTTTCTGGCCTCTTTACAACCCTTGCTTCCTCTGTGGTTTTCTTTACCCTCTTTGTTCAAAATCATTTTATTTCAATGACGTAAAACCACAGAAGTATAAAATCAATTCTCAGAGACCACCTCTCAGAATATAAAATACACATCATACAACAATCACTCAATACATACACACAAAACATATATTTTCACTTTTGGAAAAGAAAGTTATTTCTAAAACTTCAGATTTAAACAAAATCTAATACTTACAATCTAGCAATGTTACAAAATTTTGAGATTTTAAAAATCAAGTCTGCAATTTATCCCATCAGATAAAGCATAAAAAGAAGTTTAATTTGACACCTAATTCACTTTCATATCTTCAGTATTAAGAAAGTTATGACCATTTTCATACTCGGAAATTAGCATCTTGTTCCCCATTGCCTTTCCATTGACTTAACTCAAAAGCTGTGATCTGGATCAGTTAAAAGCCCATAACTTTCTTAAAAATTAATAGAACTCAATGAAATTTTCACTTATTATAGATTGAAGCATTCTGAAATAAATATGAAACAATCTTACTTGGATGACCTGAAATTAAGCATATAATTAGTTAGTTATCTAATTGTAGCTAATTACAAAATTCAATGAGTAGATCTAAACATCTATCCATTTCTTAAGAAAAGATCAACTTTTTTTAAATTGCCTAAGTGTCCAAATAACATTCTCACAATAATCCACAATATAACATAATTTTTAAATCTCATTTTCATGAATTTCTGGGCCAAATGGAAGGAATTTAGTGTTTGATTCCTGTAAAATAATGGCCATTTAAATCAACTAGCGAGTGGGTTTTAGTGGAATGCGGTGGATTGGAACGTTGCAGTTTGTGGTGAAGTCGGGAGGAAAAATACTGTTGGTTCATACATTTTTTTGGACCCCATTTCGCAACATGAAAATGTTATTAAAGCCTCCCTAAAAACCAACTTTTAATATAAAAATAAACTATTTACCTCTTTTTCTCCCCTAAGCAAAGTCCTTCCGGTTGTCGGTTCTCACGGCTTTTGAAGGTGATTTTTAAATTACTCTAGTTAACAAATAATTTAGAGTAATTTAAAAATACCTTCATTCATGAAATGTCGGAGCGATTTTTCTTCCGCAACGAAATCGCCCGACATTGATCGATTTTCCCTGCCTGTGGAAAAACGGCACTTTAAGCCCGCCCCCCCCTGAAAGGCGCCAAAGTCGCGCACACAGGGAGCGGCAGAACTGCAGCGCTGCTCAAGGTAAGTTTTGTAACATACCTATACAATCCTAATTAAAACACAGTACGTTCACAAATAATTTCCATGCAACTACATAGTTAAATTACAGTTACAAAGATTAAATATGAGTTTTGCCCCATTCTTACAAAGTGGTAAAGACTTAAGTTATTTCTAATCACACAATTCCCAACTCCAAGCACACAAAGGCCATATACTTGTCGCACTTGATAAAATATAATTGCTTCTTACCAAACTCGGGTCTAGTTTCATTCTGAATTACCACCTCCCCCTACTATCTCCAGTAAGGCTTCTTTCTCACTAATAGCATTCCGCACAGCAAATGGAAGATTACTATATGCAGACCCCAATTGTTTGGCTTAGATCAAAACAGAGTTACTTTCTCAGTTTTCTTTAAACATAAGAAATCACCCTTATACAAAGGTCACACAACCATCACCTATGCCTTATCTCTTATCTCAACATAAATACATTTAAACAGCACAAACCAAATCGCAGACTATTATCTAGCCTTGTCTAAGACCCAACACAAACAACCATAAACCCTCTTTAGTACACACCAGAGCTCAAAGATGTGTCACAAAGAAAGAACAAATTGTGCCTATGTCCTGGGAAGAGACCCCATTAACAACCTATAATCTAAACACCAAACTAAACCAAATATAACTTCTGACAGTGTTATTGCTGCTTCAAAGCAAACAAAGCTATGCCTATTCAGATCAACATTTCCATGTTCCAGCTCCAGCCCATTCCCCTCTGGTCCCCCTTGCTGGCTGCTGGCCCCCTCCCCCGTGACATCCCCCTATACCCCATGGCTCTTCCCCGTCTTTTCTCCAAGCTCTCTCCCACCCTCCCCCCGCCCACACCCCCCTCACTCCCACAACCCTCCCCCCACATCCCTTCCCCCTGCCCACACCGCCCCACCGACAACTCCCCCCCACACCCCTCCCCCACCAACACCCCTACCCTACCCCCTCCCACATCCATCCTCCCCCCCCCCCCCACACCCCTCCCGCCCATATACACACCTCCCCTTCTACCCCACACCCCCCCGCCACACACCCCATGTCCCTCCCCCCTCCCCATTAAGAGGAGGGGGAGGGAGTGATGGGGGATGAGGGGAAATGAGCCATGGGGCTATGTTAGGGGCTATGGGTGAGTGGTGGAATATTGCGTTGTGGGAAAAGGTTACGTTGGAGAACAGGTGCATGCTGGAATATTGCATTGGGGAATGGGTTGCGTTGGGGGACCAGGCCTCCCGTGTAACTGGGACCCAACGGGTCCCACAGTCTAGTATGGTAATAAAGCTAAAATTAGCAGAATCAGGCCAAGCTGACCATATGCCTCGGTCCACATGACAATAAACTAAACTCTCCCTAGAAAAAGAAATAAGTTCAGCTAGCATTAAGAAATTGCAACAAATTGTGGACACAGCCCAAACCATCGCACAAACCAATCTCCCTTCCATTGACTCAATTTATACCTCACTCGTCAAGGCCAGCAGCATAATCAAGGACGAGTCTCACCCTGGCCACTCCCTGTTCTCCCCTCTCCCATCAGGCAAAAAGTACAGAAGTGTGAAAAAGCACATCTCCAGATTCAGGGATGGTTTGTTCCCAACTGTTATCAGGCAACTGAACAATCCTACCACAACCAGAGAGCAGTGCTGAACTACTATCTACCACTTTGGTGACCCTTCACTGCCTGCTGTACCTGCATGTTTACTTTCAGTGACTGGTGTACAAGGACACCTAGGTCTCGCTGCACTTCCCTTTTTCCTAATCTGACACCATTGAGATAATAATCTGCCTCCTTGTTCTTGCCACCAAAGTGGATAACCTCACATTTATCTACATTATATTGCAACTGGCCACTCACTCAACCTGTCTAAGTCACCCTGTAACCTCCTAGCACCCTCTTCGCAGTTCACACTGCCACCAGCTTTGTGTCATCTGCAAATTTGCTAGTGATACTTTGAATTTCATCATCTAAATCATTATATATATTGTAAATAGTTGCGGCCCCAGCACCGAGGTTTGCGGCACTCCACTTGCCACCGCCTGCCGTTCTGACAGGGACCCTTTTATTCCTACTCTTTGTTTCCTGTCTGCCAACCAATTTTCGATCCATGTCAATACCTAACTCCCAATACCATGTGCTCTAATTTTGCCCACTAATCTCCTTCGTGGGACCTTAGCAAAGTCTTTCTGAAAGTCCAGATACAGTACATCTACTGGCTCTCCTTCAGGACCAATCCTTCTACTGCTATCCAAATGCGCTGTTATTACTTCTTTAATGATTGATTCCAGCATTTTTCCATCACCCTCTCCTCCCGCCCCCTCTCCTCCCCCCCTCTCCTCCCCCCCTCTTTTGAACATTTTCATAAATAACTTGAGAAATAATGCATTAATTTTTCAGATAAGGCAATTTTTGATTTCACGAGATAAATCCCTACCAGAATATGTAAACATTTTACAGTTAGCGTGTTGTTTCTTCGAATATATGATCGCAAATACACACACACACACACACACACACACACACACACACACACACACACACACACACACACACACACACACAGAGTTTTCTAGTTATAAGGATGTGCGGGACAGGTATTTCAACATGGAGGGTTGTGCATGCCTGGAACACACTGCGAGAGGTGGTGGAGGCAGCAGGGAATGGAGAGATCTGGAATTCTCACTCTTTTTCCTTAAATTTCATTGATTATATTTATTTTTCCATACATCTACTAAACAGGGTTTGCTACAATTTCACCCAGAAAATAATTTTAACAATACTACTTTGAAAATTGCTATTGCTTAAATTCTTGCATTCTGATTAGCAGAATATACTTCTTAGGCAATCCCTCAGGATTGAGGATGAATGGCATCTACTCCTGTTCTGAGGAGTGGAGGATGCCTGTGCATGAATGCTCTTGTTGTAAACTCACCATTGCACACCAGCTAGCAAAGGGTCTTGACAGGATGAGGTATTTGTCTAATGGCAAGCAGGTCTGTGATGATCGGAGACTAGACTCTGCTGCATGGATCTAACACATGCATTCTCTACACAGACATTGATGCATTCTGGCCACACAAACGCATGATCCAGTGCAAACTCATGATTTGTATAACATAGAAAAAATGATACTTCATAGGATTGCAAATGATTTAATGTAAATTGATATTAAAATGTGAACAATTCAATGTAATAATTTTGGACAAGGGTTTATTGATACTAGTAAAAGTTCCCTGAGATCACTGGTAATTAATTTGTCAGTATTTTAAATAGCAAAATATAACTTGCCATTTAGCATTTGAAGTTATAGCACAAGATCAGAGTGATAGTTGTTTTCTTCCGTCCTAAATTCAATTAGATGTAACACCAATTTTCAGTAAGTTTTCCCATTACATTCCTACTTTTGAGGGTCTTGACTCAGTGAGCTCATGCCCCAGCAGTGGATAGATACATTGACAAACAAGCCTAAAACATTTACAACATGTTATATATTTAGTGTGGACCAGAAAGTCAAAATCATTTCAATATAGTTGCTTAGTTGACTTGTTACCATGTTGTAAATATTTGTACGCTTGAAGTACATAAACAATGATGTTGTAATTTGTGCTGCATGGATATTGAATTTGTTTGTTCTGTCACTATGGTACATTAACAAACATGCTGTGGTGATTTCTCAAAAGTTCAATGGAGCAAACGGTTTAGGTCTTTTATCCAGGTTTCCATAATAATTGAATGTTTACCAGAAACGGCCAAAATATTAGTGATTTCTTATTGCCAAAATATACTTCTAGATGTTTATTCAAAGTTTGGACTGTGTTTATTTTTGGAATCCTAATTTATGTAAATAACACAAGTAAAATGGAAATGGGCAGGTTTGTCTAAAACAAATAGAAATAACAACCTCCATATAAATAAATAAAACATGTCGAACAATCTATACTGCTGACAGAAAGAAATCAAATTAAAGCAGCTTCTTTAGCTTCCTTAGGTATGTGAAGAGGAAATAATTAGTTAAGACCAAAGTTGGACCCTTGAAGACCGAAAAAGGTGAATTTATTATGTGGAACAAGGAAATGGCAGATGAGTTGAACAGGTACTTTGGATCTGTCTTCACTAAGGAGGACACAAACAATCTTCCTGATATAGTAGTGGCCAGAGGATCTGGGGTGACAGAGGAACTGAAGGAAATCCACTTAGGCAGGAAATGGTGTTGGGTAGATTGATGGGACTGAAAGCTGATAAATCCCCAGGGCCTGATGGCCTGCACCCCAGGGTACTTAAGGAAGTGGCTCTAGAAATCGTGGATGCATTGGTGATAATTTTCCAATGTTCGATAGACTCAGGATCAGTTCCTGTGGATTGGAGGGTAGCTAATGTTATCCCACTTTTTAAGAAAGGCAGAAGAGAGAAAACGGGGAATTATAGACCAGTTAGCCTGACATCGGTGGTGGGAAGATGCTGGAGTCAATTATAAAAGATGAGATAGCGGCACATTTGCATAGCAGTAACAGGATCGGTCCGAGTCATCATGGATTTACGAAGGGGAAATCATGCTTGACTAATCTTCTGGAATTTTTGAAGATGTAACTAGGAAGATGGACAAGGGAGAGCCAGTGGATGTAGTGTACCTGGACTTTCAGAAATCATTTGATAAGGTCCCACATAGGAGATTAGTGGGCAAAATTAGGGCACATGGTATTGGGCGTAGAGTGCTGACATGGATAGAGAAGTGGTTGGCACACAGGAAACAAAGAGTAGGGATTAACGGGTCCCTTTCAGAATGGCAGGCAGTGACTAGTGGGGTACCGCAAGGCTCGGTGCTGGGACCGCAGCTATTTACAATATACATCAATGATTTGGATGAAGGGATTCAAAGTAACATTAGCAAATTTGAAGATGACACAAAGCTGGGTGGCAGTGTGAACAATGAGGAGGATGCTATGAAAATGCAGGGTGACTTGGACAGGTTGGGGGAGTGGGTAGATACATGGCAGATGATGTTTAATGCGGATAAATGTGAGGTTATCCACTGTGGTAGCAAAACCAGGAAGGCAGATTATTTTCTAAATGACATCAATTTGGGAAAAGGGGAAGAATCTGGGGGATCCTTGTACATCAGAATGAAAGTAAGCATGCAAGTACAGCAGGCAGTGAAGAAAGCGAATGGCATGTTGGCCTTTATAACAAGAGGAATCGAATATAGGAGTAAAGAGGTCCTTCTGCAGTTGTACAGAGCCCTAGTGAGACCACACCTGGAGTATTGTGTGCAGTTTTGGTCGCCTAATTTGAGGAAGGACATTCTTGCTAATGAGGGTGTGCAGCGTAGGTTTACAAGGTTAATTCCCGGGATGGCGGGACCGTCATATGCTGAGAGAATGGAGCAGCTGGGCTTGTACACGCTGGAGTTTAGAAGGATGAGAGGGAATTCTCTGCCTCAGAGGGCGGTGGAGGCAGGTTCTCTGGATGCTTTCAAGAGAGAGCAGGATAGGGCTCTTAAAAGTAGTGGAGTCAGGGGATATGGGGAGAAGGCAGGAACGGGGTACTGATTGGGGATGATCAGCCATGATCACATTGAATGGTGGTGCCGCCTCTGAGGCGGAGAATTCCACAGACTCACCACTCTCTGTGAGAAAAAGTATTTCCTCGTCTCCGTTCTAAATGGCTTACTCCTTATTTTTAAATTGTGGACCGTGGTTCTGGTCTTTCCCAATATCGGGAGCATGTTTCCTGCCTCTAGCGTGTCCAAGCTCTTAACAGTCTTAAAAATAAACTTAGAGTTTCTGTGAGAGAATCACGGTACAGGAGGTTGACGGTGCATTCAAAGTCCCGAGAAGAAATTTGATGGGCATATGGTTGGTAAGTCTACAGAGCTTCAGAGTCAGTTTGTTGAGAAGGGAGTGATGATAACCATTTTGAATGATAAAGAGGCAGGTTTCTAAACGGAATGTGCCATTAATACTAGCAGCAGTCAAATAAATACAAGTTTAAGTTGCTCTTTTGTTTACAGGTTATAAGGATCACCGGGTTCTTGAAAGGACTGTATACAGACTTTGAGATGAAATCTGATAATGTTAAGGTAAGTAGGAAATTATTATATACATTAAAAAGAGTTTATAAATTGAGCTAATTAATTAAGTTAATTAAATTAATGTCTATAAAATCTAAATGATCAGAGGGTTAATTGGCCATTTTAAAATCCCACCAAGAACAGTGGGGAGATTGGCTGAAAAATGTTAATACTGACCCTTCCTCAATTTAGATTGTATGTAGAATCTCAAAATGAGACCTGATGGAGATGAAAGTAGATTTTGAACTTGGTTTGGATACATGTTGGGGTACTATAGACAGTATGAAGATAAAAGATGTGCACTTGGATTTGCAGTTGTAACAAGTAATGTTCCCGAGAGATTGCAACTGAGTCTCAAATTATCAGCAAATTTATGACGGTGATTTTTTTTTGATGGCTGGAAGTATCAATAGGCCACAATACCTGAATGAAATATATAGAATAACTACAATCTAACCAATATTTGGTGTACTAGTGCTCCAATGTTTTTATTAGATGGCCTGATGTGGATGTTTGTTTGAAGTTAGTGTGAAAAAGCATAGTGTGTCCAGCTGCATACTTCCTGTGACCACGGAAATGTGTTTCAGATGCATGGCTGTTTAGGTATTCAGAATATAACTGTATCAGTTTTGATAAATTGGAAAATCTGAGTAAATACTACAAATAAGAGAGATCTTTGTTCATTTTGCCTTGTATTGTTGTGGTTGAAACCTGCTGTTCACTCCACTAAGTCACAGATTTTGAGGAACAAAGTTTGGAGAGGCGAGTTACTAGGGAGTTTTCGTAACATGATTGATTTGGCAGAATAAAGGAAAGTATGTTAGAGACGTACACCATGGAAACAGGCCCTTCAGCCTAACTCGTCCATGCTGACCAAGATGCCCCATCTAATCTAGTCCAATTTGCCCAAATTTGGCTCATATCCCTCTCAACCTTCCCTTTTCATGAACCCGTAGAAGTTGTTTTTAAATATTGTATGTCCCAACTATCTCCTCCGGCAGCTCATTCCTTATACCCACCACCCTCTGAGAAAAGGGTTGCCCTTTGGGATTCTATTAAATCTATCCCCTCTCACTTCAAACCCATGACCTTTGGTTCCAGATTCCTCTACCTAGGATTAAATAGTCTGAGCATTCATCCTCTCAATTCCCCTCATGATTTTATACATCTCTATAAGATTACCACTTAGCCTCCTGCACTCCAAGGAATAAAGTCCTAGCTTGCCCATTCTCTCCCAATAGCTCAGGCCCGTGAGTCCTGGCAACATAAATCTTCTCTGCACATTTTCAAACTTAATGACATCCTTCCTATAGCAGGTGACTAAAACACAATACTCCAAATGCAGCCTTATTTAATAGCCTGACTGATGAAGGCCAATATACCTAAATTTCTGGACCTAGACCTGGCTTTCGGGGCTGCGGTGCTCCAGCGGCGACCTGGCTTTCGGGGCTGCGGTGCTCCAGCGACGTTCCAGCGGCGACCTGGCTTTCGGGGCTGCGGTGCTCCAGCGGCGACCTGGCTTTTGGGGCTGCATTGCTCCAGTGGCGACCTGGCTTCAGGTCTGCGGTGCTCCAGCGGCGGCCAGTCTTCGGGGCTGCAGTGCTCCAGCGGCAACCTGGCTTTCGGGGCTGTAGTGTTCCAGCGGCGACCTGGCTTCGGGCCTGTGGTGCTCCAGCGGCGACCTGGCTTTCGGGGCTGCGGTGCTCCAGCGACATTCCAGCAGCGACCTGGCTTTGGAGCTGTGGTGCTCCAGCGTTCCAGCGGCGGGCCCTGTGGCGGTGTTCTGGCATTCCGGCGACGTCGGTGGCGGCAGCCCGGCTTCGGAGGCTCGGCCGCGGGCCTAGTGGACGGCAACATCGGATGCCTGGATCTCCTCAGCGCAAAGGGAGAACAAGGAGAGAAGAAGACAGAGACTCTAAGACTTTTGCCTTCCACCACAGTGAGGAGGTGTTTGGTGAACTCACTGTGGTGGATGTTAAATTTGTGTTTATTGTGTGTTTTTGTTACTTTTAATATATGTATGACTGCAGGCACGAAATTTCGTTCAGACCGAAAGGTCTGAATGACAATAAAGGTAATCTGAATCTGAATCTGAAATCCTTCTTCACCATGCTATATAGCTGTTATACCACTGACAGGTAACTGCACACTATTAATCCTAGATCCCTCTGCGCTATAACACTCCCCATGGATGTGCCATTCACTGTGTAGGTCCTGCCCTGGTTTGATTTCCCAAAGTGCAACACTTCACATTTATCTGCATTGAAATTTATTAGCCATTCCTCAGCCCACTTGCCCAGCTGATTAAGATCCTGTTGTAATTTTTGATAACCATCTTCACAGTTTATGATACCACGTACTTTTGTGTGAAGTGCAAACGTACTCATCATGCCTGGCATATTCTCACCTCCATCGTTAATATAAACTGTAAAGAGCAACGGGCTCAGCAGCGATCCCTGAGGCACAGGATTAGTCACCGGCTTCCATTCCAAAAAATAACTTCCACCACGACCTTCTGCTTCCTTCCATGAAGCCAATTATGTATCCAGGCAGCTACCTCTCCGTGGATGCCATGTGATCCAACCTTCCAGAGCAGTCTACCATGTGGAACCTTATCATAGTCCATAGTCCTTGTCATAGTCCTTGTTGAAGTCCATATAGACAAAGTCTATGCCCTTGCCCATGTCAACCGTTTTGGTTATTTGGTTGCTATTTGGTAATAAAGGGTGTTTCAATGATAAAACTTCAAAGTAATGAATGTGATACATGGGAATGTAAGGAAAATATTTTTTTCCTAAGACTAGCAATGGAACTCCTGTACGTATGGTTAATAATTAAGCCATTTCAGAGGTTTCAAAAGGGAATTGGATTGATGCTTAAGGGCCAATGATTTGCAGAATTAAGGGGATGGAGAGGGAGAATGGCAATATTGTTTTATTGGCGCTAGCATTGGCTGAGTAGCATGGCTTCCTTCTGTACCATTTATGATTCTGTTCTAATATATACCATCTTTAGAAAGATATTAACATGTGTTTTTTGTCAGCCATATCAATGACTCCATTAACATTTGCTTTGAGACTTAATGCTCTTTAACAGTCAAACATTCCAATATGTTACTTGCTTTCCAAAAGAAAACTTAGATTAAGAAGATTTGTTACTTTTTTGTTGTTGTTTATGAGCAAAGGATGTTAAGAGCTATCTATTTATGTGACTGGACTATTCAGAAGTTAGTCAGATGTGCTGGCAATGGTGACCCCATTCAAGCAACGGTGTGTAAATGTATGAATTCCTTTCCTCCCAGTATCTTATGAGAGATTATTTCCCAGAAGTTGTTCAAGCGCACCTGCAGAAGTTACTGGAAGCATAATGGCATGTTTGCAATACCCACCAATATTGGTGGATTGGTGGAAAAAAAGAACTCATGACGAGGTGAAGCTTCACTGTGACTTTCAAATCAGCACGTATTACAATGTCCTGTTAGTTTGATAAATTGGTTAAAGAGATATATCTTTGTACATTGAAGATATCCTTGTTGAGTTTACCATATGAATCTTTGGAGATTTATGCTGGAAAAGTAAATATGATCTTCGGATCGCGGTGGAAAATTCAATCTGTGAGCTGGATCCCTCCAGCAATTTCTGTGTCTGGTTAATGAGCCATCTATTGTCTCAGGTTATTTGTAAAAATCTTTCAAAGATTCCAATGATTTTGTCCCATAGAGTCCAGGATATCACTGACTGAAGAACAAAAACCCCATCAGAGAAAATCATTTCATATTACAATATGGCTTCAGTTAAATCTATATAATCTCTTTGGGGAAAACAGTAAACAAAAATCACAAAATGCTCTCATTTTAACAAAATTAATATATTTGACTCTCCTTGAAAAATGTCAAGCAGAATCAACTAGTTTGTTACTATTTCATACATAAATTACAAGCTTTTGTTTTAATAAATTTGATCAACAATTTTCATGCCAAGAGCTCAGGAAAATAAAAATTGTTTTTAGATTATAATCTTCAAATATTGAAGCAAAACCATAATAACCTGTAAATGAAAGAAGTTCTTAAGTAATGACTATTCTTTGATGTATGTTGTAAACCACTTCCGCAGGGATTCTCACATACATTGATGAAACATTAATTTGAAACTTTAATACTTTTGATTCATTGGGTGTTTTAAGCATGATGGTCAATCATAATGTCATTAGAAAACATTAAAGGAATGACATGCAATAAAATCCTTTCATTACTTTGCAACAATCATGCTGTGGATATTATTTTTTTGAAGATAAAAGGCTACTGCCTCAATATGTTTTATATTTATTGTTGCTTTTAAAATTTGGTTATTTGGTAAATATTGCATTTGTAATCTAGTTTTGTGCCTCATTTATCTTGTATGACTGTGATTGTGGGTAAGATGTATATTGATAATAAATGGGTGGAGGTGGAGTATAGTGAGGTGACTTGAGGAGTAACTGACCAAGCAAGTTGACTCTTTCAGGCTTTTAACGTGTTTTTTAAGAGTTAGCCATGTAATTTACTTCAAACATAACTTGTCATTTATTTTTAAATTATACAGATTAATATACAGTCTTTAAAATTTCAGTTGTAAAATTAGAAGATATACAATATTTAACTCATTTGATTAACACTTCACAAAAAATTGTGTGTTTTTTTGCTATTTTCCCCAAAGCTGCTTGTGTTCCCAGCTGTTTGTGAAATCCTCTTCAAAACCAACATTTGAACCCTCTTCAAAAACAAGAGTCCCTCTCTTATTATACTTTGTCGGGTCCTGGGGTTAGTTGTGGTCCATGATTTCAGTACCTCTTTATTGTACTTTAGGGTTGTCGCTTCTTTAATTTCCGTCCTTTGATCCTCGCAGTTCCAGAGATGAAATCCTGTGTATTTTCTTTGCTTGAACTGTTGTGTAATCAAGCTTCCATGCATTGTTTTCCTTTCTTATTTTGATCTTTGTTGTGGTATTTTTGATCTCTCACTAGATTTCTTCTGCTGAAATCTGGGCTCCAGACTTTCACCCCTTGGGTTTCCCCCATTACATCAATGAGTTCTGGAGACACATGAGACGGAAAATGATGACACAAGAGATTTCATATTTTCGGAAATGGAGACACTAGAGACTACAGACGCAGGGAAATTATAGACAATAGGTGCAGGAGTAGGCCATTCGGCCCTTCGAGCGAACACCGCCATTCAATGTGATCATGGCTGATCATCCTCAATCAGTACCCCGTTCCTGCCTTCTCCCCATACCCCCTGACTCCGCTATTTTTTTAAGAGCCCTATCTAGCTCTCTCTTGAAAGCATCCAGAGAACCTGCCTCCACCGCCCTCTGAGGCTGAGAATTCCGCAGACAGAGAATACAAAATTGAGACACTGGAGACTGCAGATGCTGGAAAATGTTACCCCCATCTGCATTTCCTCCATTTCTTGAATATCTACTCACCCCATCATCCTCCAGACTAAACAGGCATGGAGTTCCTTTGCTCCTCATCTTTCACCCCATTTGCCTCTTCATCCAGCATCACAGCCCAGCATTTCCACCAGTTCCAATGGTATCCCACTACCTATCACAGCATCCCATCCCTACTTTTCTGCTTTCTGCAGCTATGCTTCTCAGTGACCCCTGTTCTGCTCATTCCTTCCCACACAAACCACCCTGTCTCCTGGCACTTTCTCTAGAAGCATTAGGAAGTACAACACCTGTCCCTTCACCACCTCCCTCATTTCCATCCAGAGACCCAAATAGTCTTTCTAGGTGAAGCAATATACACATTTACCCGCTCAAAACTGGTCAACTGCTTTTGGTATTTATAACATGGCCTCCTCTACATCGTTGAGATCAAGTGTGGACTAGGCAACAGTTTTGCAGAGCATTCCATGCTATGCAATGGCCATCTTAAGCTAATGGTTGCATTTCATTTCATTACCCTTTCCAATTCCTACTCTGACCTGTCTGTCTGCAGTCTTTACTACTGCCACAGTGAGCCCAAGCACTCCTCTCATATTCTGCTGGGCTGTCCTACAACCCAAGGGTATGAGCACAGAATCTTTCAATTTCAGGTAATCTAAACCCCTTTGGTTGCTTTCCCACTCGCATAAATCCACCCTGGGTCTGCCCTTTAGTTCACTTCCTCCATCTCTCCTCCCCCCAACCACCATCCTTTAACAAGACTCATTATCCTCCTCAGCCTGGTTCCAACTGTCTATCAACAACATGCCTATCTTCCTGGGATAGGCAGACTATCCCTTCTTTATCAACCTTATCTACCCTCTTCTTCTCCATCTGCCCATCTTCCCACCCACCATCTGGTTCCATCTATCCCCAAACAGCCTCTGTCTTGCTCTCCCTTTCACTTCAATGTAACGGTTATCTTCTCTCTAAACTCCCAGTCCTGATGCAGGGTCTTGATCTAAAACATCAACATTCCTTTGCTTCCACAGATGCTGTCTGGCTAGCTGAATTCTTTCAGCAGTTTTTTTTTCTTTCTTCATCGAGTTAGTTGTGAATTTGAATCTGTTCCACAGCATACAATCTAGACTATTACTTAAGTGATTAATGAAATATTGCTTTAACGCTTGAGTCAAGCTTTCATATAAATTGTTACGTGAAGCACAATTTGCATATTTTAAAGGTTAAAAAAAAAACCCTATTGGAATACAGGCTGAAGGTGTGAGACAAAGTTCACCATTTTTCATGCTAATACCTATCCTTCAATTCATGTTTCAACTGCTTATCTCAGCGTCCCGTTGAAATTTTGCCTTCCCAATTTATGTATTTTCCTTTTATTTTGTCAGGATAAAGATGCTAAAATTGCATTCCTACAGAAGGCTATTGATGTAGTGATGATGGTGTCTGGTGATTCTATGTCTGTGAAACCTGCACGCATCGTGGCTGGTCACGAACCAGAGAAAACGAATGAGCTTTTGCAAGCTATTGCAAAATGTTGCCTTAACAAGGTAAATGTTTCTGGGGAAGAGGAAATGGATAAAGGATGAATAAAAGTTGTTCAGTATCTGCACTTCCCTCTTGTGGGGCACTTGTTATGCTTATTAGTTCCATGTTACTCAAAAATTTCAGAACTGAATTTTTCAAGAGTCTTACCATTCTATTAAAGACAAGAATAATGGGCGCATGAGGAAGGAAGTTTTAAAAGGTGAATTGATCATGGGGAACAAGGACATGGCAGACCAATTGAATAACTACTTTGGTTCTGTCTTCACTAAGGAAGACATAAATAATCTGCCGGAAATAGCAGTGGAACGGGGGTCAAATAAGATGGAGGAACTGAGTGAAATCCAGGTTAGCCGGGAGGTGGTGTTGGGTAAATTGAACGGATTGAAGGCCGATAAATCCCCAGGGCCAGATAGTCTGCATCCCAGAGTACTCAAGGAGGTAGCCACAGAAATAGTGGATGCATTAGTGATAATTTTTCAAAATTCCTTAGATTCTGGAGTAGTTCCTGAGGATTGGAGGGTAGCTAATGTAACCCCACTTTTTAAAAAAGGAGGGAGAGAGAAAGCGGGGAATTACAGACCAGTTAGTCTAACATCGGTAGTGGGGAAACTGCTAGAGTCAGTTATTAAAGATGGGATAGCAGCGCATTTGGAAAGTGGTGAAATCATTGGACAAAGTCAGCATGGATTTACGAAAGGTAAATCATGTCTGACAAATCTGATAGAATTTTTCGAGGATGTAACTAGTAGAGTGGATAAGGGAGAACCAGTGGATGTGTTATATCTAGACTTTCAGAAGGCTTTCGACAAGGTCCCGCATAAGAGATTAGCATACAAACTTAAAGCACACGGTATTGGGGGTTCAGTATTGATGTGGATAGAGAACTGGCTAGCAGACAGGAGGCAAAGGGTAGGAGTAAACGGATCCTTTTCAGAATGGCAGGCAGTGACTAGTGGGGTGCCGCAAGGCTCAGTGCTGGGACCCCAGCTATTTACAATATATATTAATGATTTGGACGAGGGAATTCAATGCAACATCTCCAAATTTGCAGATGATACCAAGCTGGGGGGTATAGTTAGGTGTGAGGAGGATGCTTGGAGGCTGCAGGGTGATTTGGATAGGCTGAGTGAATGGGCAGATGCATGGCAGATGCAGTACAATGTGGATAAATGTGAGGTTATCCACTTTGGTGGCAAAAACATGAGGGTAGACTATTATCTGAATGGTGGCAGATTAGGTAAGGGGGAGATGCAACGAGACCTGGGTGTCATGGTACACCAGTCATTGAAAGTAGGCATGCAGGTGCAGCAGGCAGTGAAGAAAGCAAATGGTATGTTAGCATTCATAGCGAAAGGATTTGAGTATAGGAGCAGGGAGGTTCTACTGCAGTTGTACAGGGTTTTGGTGAGGCCACACCTGGAGTACTGCGTACAGTTTTGGTCTCCAAATCTGAGGAAAGACATCCTTGCCATAGAGGGGGTACAGAGAAGATTCACCAGACTGATTCCTGGGATGTCAGGACTTTCATATGAGGAAAGATTGGATAGACTCGGTTTGTACTCGATGGAATTTAGAAGATTGAGGGGGGATCTTATAGAAACCTACAAAATTCTTAAGGGGTTGGACAAGCTAGATGCTGGAAGATTGTTCCCGATGTTGGGGGAGTCCAGAACAAGGGGTCACAGTCTAAGGATAAGGGGGAATTCCTTTAGGACCGAAATGAGGAAAACATTCTTTACACAGAGAGTGGTGAGTCTCTGGAATTCTCTGCCACAGAAGGTAGTTGAGGCCAGTTCATTGGCTATATTTAAGAGGGCGTTAGATGTGGCACTTGTGGCTAAAGGGATCAGGGGGTATGGAGAGAAGGCAGGTACGGGATACTGAGTTGGATGATCAGCCATGATCACATTGAATGGCGGTGCAGGCTCGAAGGGCCGAATGGCCTACTCCTGCACCTATTTTCTATGTTTCTATGTTTTCTAAAAGGCAGATTTTGCTGTTGAGCTAGCAATGAAGCTGTTGGCCTTCATAGTTATTCATGTACAAATGGAACGGCAATGTCACTTGAGGGTCCTGATTCGATACAAATATCTAAAACATGATGTTCAAGATGTCCTAATGCTGTGAGATGGGTCTTTTTTTTCTCTTCAATTCACAACACTTCCCAGTTTTATGAAATATTCATACGGAGTGTTCTCCATAATGTTTGGGACAAAGACCCATCATTTATTTATTTGTCTCTGTACTCTTCAATAAGAAATTTGCAATAGAAAAAAAAATCACATGTGGTTAAAGTGCACGTTGTCATATTTTAATAAAGGCCATTTTTATACATTTTGGTTTCACCATGTATAAATTACAGCAGTGTTTATACATAGTCCCCCCCCCCCCCATGTTTGGGACACAGCCACGTCATGTAAATGAAAATAGTCATGTTTAGTATTTTGTTGTATATCCTTTGCATGCAATGACTTTTTGAAGTCTGCGATTCATGGACATCATCAGTTTCTAGGTGATGCAATGAAGGAAGCCTCACCCAGGCGTTAAGAGAGCAATTAAACATACCTGAGCAATTACAAACACCTGTGAAGCCATGTGTCCCAAACATTATGGTGCCCCGAAATGGGGGGACTATGTTTTAACACAGCTGTAATTTCTACATGGAATAATCAAAATGTACAAAGATGGCCTTTATTAAAATCTGACAATGTGCACTTTAACCACATGTGATTTTTTTTTTCTGTTACAAATGTCAAATTGTGGAGTACAGAGGCAAATAAATAAATAATGGTTCTTTGTCCCAAACATTATGGAGGGCATTGTATCTTGTGTTCTTCAAATCCCAAGTCTGAGTTGTTCATATTTATTAAGAAATGCATTTTCCTTGTTCTTCTCTGAGGACACTTTATTTAAAGGAGCAATATAGCTCTATTACTTTGGTTCGGACACGTTTATACCAGGGCTGGAACTGACTAATGACCAGCAGCTAGAGCTGGAATTGTGGGCACTGGCCGTCTTTTTGGCCGGAAGGCATAGTCACCTGCCGTTCATGCCATTCACTTATCGTCTGAAAACATCCCACAGAAGGGAGTATTATAATAAAAAAACAACAAAACAGCAAGAGTTGTACAGTTGAAAGAAGATTAAACAATTGGATAAGAACCTATTCCCTGGGTGTGAAAGTGCAGATGAAGGGCAAAGGGTGGTGGGGGGGAGCAATGAGCGTGGAAGAGGTGGGCGTGTAATATTTAAAATATGGAAGTGTGAAGGAAATCCTGAATTTATCCTTTAAAAATAAGGATGCCAAAATTTCAAGACTAATGGGCCTGTCTCACTTACGCGACTTTTTCGGTGATTGCCGGCACCTGTCATAGGTCGTTGCAGGTCACCGAAAAATTTCAACGTTTAAATTCCAGTGGAGGCCAGAACAAGGTACTACTTTGGGCGACTACTCATGATCATACAGGCTTCACCCCGCGACATGTCGCCAGCGTATTGCCTGTATGGTCGTGAGTATTCTCCTCAGTCGCCCAAAGAGTCGTAGCGTGTTTCTGGTCGCCGCTGAATTTTCAACATGTTGAAAATTTTCAGTGACCTGCAGCGACCCACAACAGGTGCCGGCAGTTGCCAAAAAAGTTGCGTAAGTGGGACAGGCCCATAAGACGGATGCAGATTATTGTTAGGTTACAGTTCTCAGTGATGTGGCCAAATCGCATCTTGAATGATCCAGTGTTAGAATGGGCTTGAGTTCTTGACCTTGTGTTCTTATATATCAACATTTGATTCACCCCAGAATCATTTTTATTCAAATCAATTTGTGGCTTTCCAAGTATATCTCGACAACTCATCTATTGAAAATGTGTACCGAGTGTTACATTTTGTTAGATAGAAGGTGCTTATTTTATTTATTTTTTTTAATTACTGAAGTTATCATCCTTGATAACTTTCATTCTGATGCTTCTGCACTAAATAATTGAGAAATACATCAACAAAGGCCATGTTGTTTCAACATCCTAAATTTAAGATGGAATCTGGCAGTTGTCCAACAGTTGTTAATTTGTTTTGTGTTTATCATTCTTATTCATGCTGTTCCTAATCCTGTGAAATATCCCATGAGGAAATCCAGACGGTTGACCTGATCTGTTTGGCTAAGTTTGGAATTTTAGCCTTTTGCTGGATGCATTTTCAGTTTTAATTCTTACATTGGCAGGGGAATAAAGGCAATCACATAACAGCTAAAAATCTATCGACATGTCATGAATATGTTCAGGACCAGCTTTGTATGGGAATTAATCCAAAGAGATTTTTTCTCATCTCCATCAATGCAGAAAAATACAGCTGAAGGAAATTATAAGCCATCATCTTCTTGAATGACCCAGGGGATCAAATGGTCTATTTCTGATTGTATTTCTTATGCTTTTATTTGACGACCCAAGTTGAAAGCTATGATCTATTAGAATAAATTAAGTGTTTTGACTGAAATCTAATTAGCTTATTTAGTTATTAATAGAAACTTAATTAAATAATATCTTATTTGTTTGTATCAGTACTTTGCGCCGTAAACAGAAATATTTTACTTTTTTCTTAAATAACATTTAAATGTTTTTTCCAAAGAAAGCTCTTTAAAAGTGTGGAGTATGTTTCATCAGCCTTGGGAGACAAAGATGATTAATTCAGATTCAGTCAAATGTGCTTAATACATAGTTGTGCCTGAAAAAAAGTGCTGTGCAAAGTCAAAGATTGATGACCCTGATTGATCAGTTGAGAAGTTAAAAGTTGTCCTTTGGATAGATGTCAGAATGGTATATTGTAAGCAGAAACAGGGAGGATATTGATTCTGATGAAGACCTTGACTGGTCGTCATTGGTTGATGAAATATGTGTGATATATTGTGTCATTTACTAACTTGGTGTTGCAGAATGTTTTACTCTTCAATGTGTTTTTGGTAAGTTGCAAGTGTTGCATTTTATGTAACTGCTCAGTTTTAATTCATGAATTTGTGATGATGACATTATTATGCCTGTCTATCAGTTATATTCTGTACATGCCTTCATAACCTTGTGACAATGCCTTAGTGCGAACACAACTCATTGAAAATTTGGATAGATAGACACAAAAACCTGGAGTAACATTTTGTGGGTCAGACAGCATCTCTGGAGAAAATGAATGGGTGACGTTTCAGGTCTAGACCTTTCTTCAGATTTGGGTAGATTGGGTAGACCTGGGTAGATCAAAGATCTATGTTTACTCTCTCCATTTACAGACTTTAAAATAAACATTGTGGATCAGTCACTGTAGTAGATTTGTGGAAAAGAAGTGGGAAAAATGATATTAATTAGTTTTCTTTCCCACTATCCAGCTTTCCAGTGATGATTCTGTGAGGAGGGTCCTTGCTGGAGAAAAGACAGATCCTAAAGCAAAAGCACCATCTAGCTCCAAATCTCAGGGGAAAGAAAACAGAGAAAAAAGTGATGAGCACAAGAGGCAAAAAGACAAAGAACTGGAGGTAATCGATATATCACGTGGGTGATGCATAATATAAACATTATATTTTGAAGTGGTGGAATATTATTAAAGTAAATGAATCATTGGTTGTCTCTTCTTATACCTATCAAAGTAACTACACATTCCTGAAACAACTTTGGATGTAATTTCAGATATCCTGAAGATGATAATGGCGTTGAATAAATATTTGCTTTTTTTCATAAATGTAGTTAAAATATAAAATGAATTTTACAAATCTTTTATGAATCGTTAATATTTGTAGATACAGTATATTTAAAGTGGGTAAAATTGATCCAGCAAATAGAGTAAGACATGGGAAAATCTGAAATAGATAAAGTGATAAAAACAAGATAAAATAGGAAATTAACAAAAGTTCAGTTTTAAAAATAAAATCAATCAAATAAGCTTCAAGTGCCTGAAGAAATCTGGAGATATTAATGAATGGGATGTTATTAGAATAATATTTGTACTATGTTTTCTTACCTAACAGCCTCTCCCACTTGGGCCTTTGATTTTAAGATCCACAAGTATCTTACCCCGTCCCTCTTCAATGAGCCAAATCAGAATAATGTGATTGATTAACTGACTGAAAGTTACAGCATGGAACCAGGCCCTTCTGCCCACTGAGTTCATGTTGACCACCAATCATCACGTTATTTCTATGCAATCCCATTTTCACATCCACTTCCTTCACACTTGGAACAATTTTCAGAGGTCAACTAACCTTCAATTCCAAATGTATTTGGAGGAGACAGGACCACCCAGAGAAACCCCAGGAGATTATGCAAACTCCACACACACAGCATCCGATGTCAGGATTGAACCCGAGTCTCTCATCCATACCTTTACGCCCTTCGGAACTGGCTATAAGTACTCATGACTAATCACCCTCTTTGCTCCTCCTGTAAACTCGAACTCATCCAATACTATTGCATGTGATCCAACTTGCATCAATCCCACTTACTCAACAACCCTGTACTTGCTGGCCAACTGTGTTTTCAATGATGTGGGTGCTAAGATCTGGAATTCACTCCTGAAATGTTTTCTCCTGCAAATTCTCTTCATTTTACTCTTAAAGTGCTCCTTAAAATCTATGTCTTTGACTTTGCCAGAAAACTACCCACGGCCTGAAGTGATATGTCAATTTTTAAAATATATAGTATTCCTGTATTGAAGTCACTATCTACATTGCAGTTATTTATTGGTGTTATTGATATTGCTTATTTTTTTCTTAATTTGTACTGTATATTTGATTTGGTACTTACTCTCTTCTGGATTGCAAAACTCTGGGTAAAATTTAGCGCAGACTATTTATGCAGCTATGCATGTTAAATTAGTTATTTACTAAGTCAATAGTCTTACTCATTCAATTGCTAAATTATCTTCATCTTTTAACCCGCTCTAATTTTCACATTAATTTCAAAATTGCAGTGTTTATAACTGTTGTGTCCAATTTGGCTTTAAAGGAAAAGAATGATAATGGAATTAAAGACTCTAGCAGAGACCGGAAAGAAAAAGAACAGTCAAGGGAACGTGGAAAACAAACGGATAAAGAAAGGGATCGACACAAAGATGGTGATAGACGCGAAAGGGCTAAAGAACAGGAGCGAGACCGAGCGAGAACAAAAGAAAAGGACCAGGAAAACCACAAGAATCGTGGGGATGGAGAAAGAGTGGAGAAGGAAAAGAGTCGAGGAACAGAAAAAGTGGAGAAGGACAAGATTAGAGGTGATGGAGAAAAGGACAAAGAACGAAGTAAAGAGAGAGAGAGAAACAGAGACAAAGAAAAAATGAGAGAGAAAAGAGAGAAGGACAAGAGAGAAGAGCATGAGCATTTGAAAGACCAAAGTAGAGACCAAGAAATGGAAAAGGAAAAAGCCAAAGAACAGGAGAAATCAGAGAGACGGGTAATTAAAAGAAAATTACATTATTTTTTAGTGAAAAATCATGGCACTATTTTAGTAGTAAAAAATATGACAAATCCAGCAAATGTGTTAGCAATATGAAAATAATATTTTTTAAAGTAGAAAGCAATCCTGCATCTTTGAGTCCTTTGCTCACTGAAAGTAGGAACACGGGTTGATAGATTGGTAAAGAAGGCATTTGGTATGCTTGCTTTCATTGATCAGGGCTTTGAGAAGAAGTCAGGAAGTCATGTTGCAGCTTTATAGAACTTTGGTTATGCCACATTTGTAGTATTGTGTGCAGTTACATTACAGGAAGGATGTGGAACGTTTTCGAGAAGGTGCGGAAGAGGTTTACCAGGATGCTGCCGGGTTGAAGAATATTAGCTATAAGGAGAGGGTGGACAGACTGATTGTTTCCCTTGGAGTGTCAGAGAGTGTTTGAAAGGCTTTTAGATAGACCCATAAATATGGAGGGATTTGGAGCACGTTTATGCAAAAGAGTTTAGTTTAACTTGGTATAAATGATTATGTTACACAGGTCTGGAGTTTAAAGCCATCTTTAATTGTAACACATAGTATAGCGGTACAGCAGGTTGTTAGTTGTTAACTCATCATCACCGCTTCCAAGACTACTTAATGTAGGAAGTGGGTGTTAATATAAAGCATACAGTAATGTGGGGTTAATGATGCTACTCTACTATGATTGGTTCACATGCAATAACCATTTTACTTCGGAGTCACGCAAGTGATTCCGTGTAGAAGGCCCGCCAGGCCGCATGCGCAGCATTACGTCAGCCGCATTGGCGCAAGCACCAGTCTGGCAGGACAGAGCTCCTGCCGGTGGTAAGTTAAACTTAAAAGGTAAGTTTGGTTTTTTACTTACCAGGGGTTTTTAGGCAGGAACCTCTTTTTTACGGAGGTATTTCCTGCCAGTTTCGCAGCCCGACAAGTTGCCGGTTATGGACTGTGCGGAAATTCCTGTCCGACCGCAAATGCGGATAAACCGGCAAAATTGATAGGGTTGCGAGATAAGGAGCCGCTAACAGTGCAGTTAGCGACTCCCCAGCCTGCAGGGATGCCGTAAAAACGGCAGGAAATTTAAACAGAGTCGCTGTCAGGGGGGGTCAGCGGCTCCCAGCCTGTGGGATGCCGTTGGAATGGCAAGGAAGCAACGCTGGAGCCACTGACAGTGGGGTCAGTGGCTCACAGACGTTGGTCCCCAGTCAAGAAATTACTGGGACTCATTCAGCCCTATTTGGACTCAGGTGAGTCGGGCTATAAAGGGTTTCTCATTATAATAAAAAGTATGTATTTTATAGTGTTTTTTGTTTAAGTAAAAGCTAAAGGCAAAGTAAAAAGTTATTGTTATATGTTGTGACAATGTTATAATTGTTTAAGCACAGGTTGCTATGATTTATTTTTACCCTTCACAGGTAAAGCTGTACACTAAATGTTGATTTAGTGAGCTTACACAGCAATAGCGCGTGCCTATGGGACAGGTCGCACCAGCAGTGCCTGACAGGGCTGCTTCATGTGTAAGATGTGCGGGTCTATGGGACAGGCCGTGCCAGCAGCGCCTGACAGGGCTGCTTCATGTGTAAAATATACGGGCATATGGGACAGGCCACGCCAGCAGCGCCTGACAGGGCTGCTTTATATATGAAAGTGCCGGCCTCCAGGAGAGCCATGCCAGCAGCACCTGATACAGGGCTGCTTCATGTGTGAATTGCCGGCCTACGGGAGAGCCGTGCCAGAGGCGCCTGATGCAGGGCTGTTCATGTAAAAAAGCGCCGGCCTTTATGAAAGGCGGCGCCAGCAACGCCTGGGACAGGGTTGCTCAAATTCACACATATCTGCTTGCCCACGAAGTCAGGAGATGATTCTCCACCAGGGCTAGAGAGCAAGGCCCACGGGGTCGGGGGATGAATTCCTCACCGGGGCTGGATAGTGCGTTGAAATGACTATCCTAAATACAGCAACTGTTGTATACAGCTGCAAAGGTCTCCCTCTCGGAGGCAGAGACCAAGATGGGTTAGTATCCTGCTGACACTGAGTCTCAGGGTATGGCCGTGGGGCATACCCAAAGGGATGAAGGGCATGTGTTAGAGGTACCTTTCCTGACAATAAAGTTGCCATCCCAGTAAAATATTCTATTGGGTTAAGGCCAATGGGTTCGTATCAGTATTTGTATCCTACGGCCTGCGGCAGCGCCTGTTAGAATTGCCTACGAATCACCCTCTCTGAGGAGGGAAGAGCAAAAGGTCAGGATGACTCCGGGCTCTAAAGATGTCAATAGAACAGACTCAAGCACATAGGTGCCGGCAGTGAACAACGGCAACAGGGGGATGTGAGAGCCAGCCGCTGAATCGGTTATTCAGGTAGGTCTATTATACAGGGGAAGTAGCCTGGCAGATGAATTAATTCGGCCAACAACGGGCAAACCTCATCGTTCAGAATGCACCCCAGGTGCTCATCGGCAGTAGCGGTTCACTGGAGCTGGGGGCAGAATCGTAGCTCAGAAATTCCATGCACCTTCCAATCATGTTCAACTAAATGGGTCTAGCACTTCCAAACATAGAAACATAGAAATTAGGTGCAGGAGTAGGCCATTCGGCCATTCGAACCTGCACCGCCATTCAATATGATCATGGCTGATCATCCAACTCGGTATCCCGTACCTGCCTTCTCTCCATACCCTCTGATTCCCTTAGCCACAAGGGCCACATCTAACTCCCTCTTAAATATAGCCAATGAACTGGCCTCAACTACCCTCTGTGGCAGAGAGTTCCAGAGACCCACCACTCTCTGTGTGAAAAAAGTCCTTCTCATCTCGGTCCTAAAGGATTTCCCCCTTATCCTTAAGCTGTGACCCCTTGTCCTGGACCTCCCCAACATCGGGAACAATCTTCCTGCATCTAGCCTGACCAACCCCTTAAGAATTTTGTAAGTTTCTATAAGATCCCCTCTCAATCTCCTAAATTCTAGAGAGTATAAACCGTCAAAATTTGGGTAGTGCACCGTTCACAAGTTGTAATATTACATTTGTTTGTAAAACACCCAAAGGGTAAAAATATTTGGTTGAGGCATAGCCGGAGCATTCCAAGTAGATGGATTATGGCCAGGGTTTGGAAATTGGGCAGAAGTACTCATGCAAACCACCCATGCAATAAGGCAGGATTGGCATGTTATTATGAAGAATGGAGAGTATCGGGCATATGAACTTTCCGAATGTAAAAACTTATTCCTGACTTCAACAGATTCATAAGGTAAGAGATATATGTTATACAAATCCAATTACAAAGGTTATCAAAGACAATATAACTGTACTATAACAATAAAGCTTTGCAGTATGGGATAAACTGTTTGTTGGTCATTGGGATTTACCGTTAATTATGATTAGCCTTCTCTCCGCCTTGTGGCAAGAGACTGGGGTTATAGCAATCTGTTACAAAACTGAGTTATTTTCATTAAGAGTAATTGGGTATATAGCAGCTGTGTTGCAGCTGAGCAAATCAAGGAACTGATATTGTGTAAGTAGCAATTAGATTGTTGCTAACAACCTTGTGCTATTGTCAGCTGTGGCTACTTCAGCCACAATGATGAAGTAACAGTATTCAGCATTGCTGAACATGACAATAACTCATTGAACTTGAAACTCGCTACAGTAGAGTGGTCGGTTGAATTCAGTTATTATGCACTGATGTTTTGAACTCTAAGATGAGAAGTTCCAAATACCATCACCTTCTCAAAGGTAGTGG
Source organism: Raja brachyura (assembly GCA_963514005.1). Next base: position 40,718,413 of record OY740787.1, on the reverse strand, counting down.
AGATTGCATGAGTTACCAATTCTTCAGCTGTTAGTATCAACTAAATATATACACTAAATGCACCGTTGAGTAAGGTTTTGAGTGAATATACATATTCTTCATGCACAAATTTAAGTTGCTACTCTACAATGGTGACATATGTTAGTCTCATGGTAATTAGGAAGAATATCTTGTAATTAATCTCCTTGCCCAGTATTGCCCAGATGATAACACTGAATAAGTGTTGGATCTCAAAGTATGATGTAAGCATGATTCAGTACTTCATCAAATGTTCGTCATGTTTATGCATGTTTCACTGTTTTGCAAAAATATGTGACAACAGTGTGGAGAAATACATTCTCGCTTCAATAGGAGGAATGGACTTTATGTCTTCCTCATTAGCTTGGTCTTAAAACAGTCAGCATGACCTTGTTTGGATTCGTGCTATCGGACTGGCCAAGCATCCATGTTGCCTGCTTCATCAGGCATTATGGCACGACGGTACAGTTATGCCAAAAAGCAAGAACTTGCTGTTTTAAACTGTGGTTCAGGAGACTGGTCTTTGCACAGTAAAACAATTATTGACTTACACATTTTCAATGGATTGATTTATGCCTCGGGTTGTCACATTTAGCCATGAGGGTGTTCACTGCAGTATGAATGGATAACATCCAAAAAAGCAGTACATCTCTATTGAGGGGATCAGAAATGTTTGTTAAATATTAATGATACATTTGATACTGATTACTGCCATTTCCAGTTCATTTTAAGTGATATTGACAATAGTTCAGTTATAGAGAAATTACAGCTGTAACATAAGGGAACTACATTGTCGGGTCCAACCCGGATATCAAGTTGTTAAAAAGATCTTGATACAAGTACTCACATCACAAGATTATGCAGTTGGTTATTGTAAATGTGTAAACATTACTTCACCAAGCTACATCCTTAATCATGACTCTAATATTAGCACAACGACGGCAAAACATTGCAAACACTGTGGCTGGACAGGATGGAATTGGATGTTACATTACATTTTACATTCTGGTCTACACTAGCAGAGCAGACCAGGGCTGGCATGATTTTTAAGATCATTTCGAATACCCCACGGTCTCATTTTTATGTTATCAAGGCCACCAGAATCCTTAGAAGTATGGATTCAGCACTGTGTATTAGTTAATAAACAATTACACAAGAGAAGGTCGGTTCAGACTATTTCAAGGTGGCTGCAACAGGTATTACATTGATGATTGTATGTCTCATTCCACCAGGTCAGCATCAATGTCAGTATATCATTTAGATAGTGTGTTTACATCTCATTATACTAGGGCAGCAGCTATGTTGGTGGTCAAAGGGAGGGATGTGTCCTTCGACCAAATTTTAGCGGCCGTCAGATGGGCAAATGAGCTGATGTTTCAGAATTTTATCATCGGCCAATTGTCAATCCAGGACTGTTTGCCAATGACATTTTAAGTACCTAAATGTTTACATTGTTAAATAAACCCTATCATTACATTGAATACAATGTTATTACTAATGCATTTATTTCTCTTTCGAGTCAATCAAATGCAGTGGGATGCCGAGATTGTAATCTGCGGCATGAAATCACAAAGCTTTGAACTCTTCACGGAATCACTCATGTGACTCCGAGGTAAAATAGTGAGATTAAACGAGAACTTACCAGTTTGAAGTTTGATCTTGATTTTATGAGGAGTGACGTTGGTGATTATGTGCCCACCACGCCCAACCCTCTCTCCTAAAAGATCATCTGGTAGTTCTCGAGTCACTAATCTTACTGTTTACTTCGGTGTTGTTTATTTGTGATTTCATACCGCTACTTTGAAGTTTGCTGCGCATGCGGCCTGGCGGGCCTTCTTCACGTAATCACCAACGTAACTGCTCATAAAATCAAGATTCAAACTGATAAATTCTCGTTTAATCTTACTAATCTACATCCTTCCCCGTAAAGAGCGAATATAGTTGTACATATTTAAAGGTAGTTCTTCCAAGAGGATACAAAACCAACCCCCCATAAGCATGTAAGATAGAGCTGTCTCTAGTCAAGGTCTCATTATTTTTAATCTTGTTGTAGACATTCACAGACATTACATTCACCCGGCACCAGTATCCAGCTTGGCCTTCACAGGCTTGTTGTTAATTGACCTTGATACAGAGGGATCCAAAAGCTTACCAGCTGTGTGAAGGAGTGTATGCACAGTGGGCTCCTCATATGTGCTAATTGGATCGTCCTCGTGGGCAGATTCGAGCTGGTCCTGTGAATCTTGAAATGTTTGGTTTTGTTGCAACAGGTGCAGATTAGACGCTGAGCTGGAGGTTCTGTTCCCACGGGACCTGCAGACAACAGGGAAGTGATTCATCTTTTTGCAGTAGTTACAAGGCTTGCCGTTCGCTGGACAAAACGCTCGTCGCTTGTTGTGGAAATAGTTGCAATTCGGGCATCTTTGCGGAGGCTCATTGGTAAATCCCCGGTTAGCCGTTTGCGGTTGTTCATTCATAAATCTTCAGTTAGCTGTCGGTGTGGCTCATTTGTTGAAACCCGTCAGGTTTATGGACTTCTTCTAAGTGTCAAACTAAGTGGAGCCACAATCTCAGACGTTCGGCTTGCATGCACAGCTTGTTTAAGAGTTAAGTCATCATTCCGCAGCAACTCGGTCTTTAGCTTTTGATCAGTCATGCCACTGTCAAGCTTGTCCCTGATTAATTTGTTTGACATGACCCCGAAGCGGCATAGCTGAGCCATATATTTCAAGTCACAAATAAATCTTTCCACAGGCTCGTCGGGAAGCTGGTCTCTCGTGAAGAATTTTGCTCTTTCTAAGATAGGGTTTGAGGGTAGGTCGCATAGTTCACGGAATTTACACAGTAAAACATTGGGGCCACGCACAGTCTCAGCAGGTACATCTACCTGGTCGTTGGCATCGAGAACTGCTGGCGTGTAGTCAAAGGTCTGCGCTCTCATCAGAGCTTCCGGTCCCGCCAGGTTTAGTAGAAGAGAAGCCTTGACAGCATCTGGTTCATTACGATGGACGATGTTGATATAGTGTTCGTAGTCGATTTCAAATAGCCTCCACGATGTCAGAATCGAAGATGAGCTGCGCTGGCTTTCGGCACGAGTGAGCCATGGTGATACGAATGAAACTGATAAACACAAAACCCGATATACGGACGCAGTGGGTTACATCCCACTTCTGACACCATGTAAATGATTATGTTACACAGGTCTGGAGTTTAAAGTCATCTTTAATTGTAACACATAGTATAGCGGTACAGCAGGTTGTTAGTTGTTAACTCATCATCACCGCTTCCAAGACTACTTAATGTAGGAAGTGGGTGTTAATATAAAGCATACAGTAAGGTGGGGTTAATGATGCTACTCTATTATGATTGGTTCACATGCAATAACCAATCTACACTTGGCATCATGTTCCGCAGCCAAATAGAGTCAAAGGTCTTGTTCCTGTGCTCTACTGTTCAATGTTCTATGTAGCTTTTTCCTCTGCGCATACAATTTTCCAATTCAATGTCATAATCCCAGAATTAAATGTCAGATTTCACTAAAACCTAAAGACTATAGTATCAATTTATCTTGACCGTTCATTATTTAACAGACACCCTGAAAAGACTGCTCATTATTACAGCACCTTAGAGCAAGGGTCGGCAACCTTGTTCTGCATAGGGGCCAGGACGCATGTATGTGAGTGGATGTTCACACAGATCTCGCCCCCATCCCGCCCTAGATGGCAGGCATCAAATCACGTGTTCACATAGATCCCACCCCTTCGAGGACACCACCCAGAGCGCTGACCCCTAGTTATGGGCACTCACGAACATGGCGAACCTATGGACCATTGCCTTGGCTCTGTCCTGAAGGCAGTGGCTGCAATACTCATACTCACTCGTCCCCGGCCTATTGACAACCCTGATCCCGACAGTGAAGCCCAGACACAGAAGGTGCGCGGACGTGCCGGTGGCTTTGCACAGGTGCAGCCAGAGCTCGGCCCAGCTCGGGCGCTCGGCGGCTCCGCAGTTGTGGCCGTCAGCACAGGCCTGTTTGCGTCCTTGTGTCACTGCGCCTTGGGCCTGGGATGTACCGGAGATGAAAGTCTGCCGGTCGGATGACTACGGAAAAAAGTAACGCCTGCGGGCCGGATGATTTCAAGTTACGGGCCGCATTCTGCCCGTAGGTTGCCGATCCCTGCCTTTGAGTTTATAGTACAATGGGAGCAGGTTTAGTGATTTATAAATGTTAGCAGATTGGTTGCTCACTACAATCAAAGCAGAAAGTGTAGTAGAACATATAGCTAAATGTTGATTTGAAATATATTGAGTTTGTGCAAGCATACCACATACATCTGGAGTATGGTAAACAATTAGCTTATAAAAATATAAGAATTAGTTTTCTTTTTTTTGGACATTTTTAGCATCTGCACCTTTACTTTTGTTAATCTGAAGTTAATTTATGATCGGTTATATGAACGTTACAGAATTTAAGGTTAGGACACTTAATGCAGTTGAGAATTGGTTTCATTTAGGAATCTCTTTTTAAATTATACTTTTATTTATTTTGTTACTACCATAGTCTAAAGTAATTGCAGAGGACAAACCACCCATGCAGCCTTCAGAAATGGTGAAGAAAGACATCAAAACTGATGCAGAGCAAGAGGTGAATAATATTGATTTATCCTGGAACAAAATCATAGTGACAAACAGCTGTTTATTGTAGTGAAATACAAACTCTGTAAGCTAAGTATGACCCTCAGAATGAACTCAGACTGGCAAAAAAATCTGGGCATCAATAAATGAGAGGTAGTAATTTATTTTTTATAATCAGGCTAAACATAAGGAAAACATGAATCTAATTGCCTTGGACTATATATGCAAAAATCACTAAAGGTTGTGATATGGGGCAATAGGACTATTGGGCGGCACAGTGGCACACTGATTTCCTACTTTACAGCGGCAGACCTAGGTTTCGATCCTGACTATGGGTGCTGTTTTTACGGCGTTTGTACGTTCTTTCTCTGACCTTATGGGCTTTCTCTGGGTGCTTTGGTTTCCTTCCATATTTCCTTTGGTTTCCTTCCTCCTCCAAAGACTAAAGGGCCTGTCCCACCAGCATGCAACTCCATGCGATGAGCGCGACCTAACGTGGTCGCTTGAGCCGTCTGGCGTCGCGGGGCCGGTCCCATTTCGATCACCAGAGGCATGCGGAATTGTGCGGAGTTCGTCCCGACATCGCGCGGGGCTCCGAAAAACTGACCATGTTCAAAAATTCCGCGCGGCAACGGCTTGTCGGCTCACAGTCGCCTCGACGCGTTACACACCACCTCGAAGTCGGGCCTCCGTGACCCTCTCTGTAGGTGCCTCCGTGACCCTCTGTGTGCGTGGCTCCTTGTCCATCTCTGTGTGTGCCTCTGTGCCCCTCTCTGTGTGCCCTTCTCTGTCCTGGCGAACTTACCTTTAAGACTTCGCTCCAAGTTCGCCTCGCTTTGCGCCGCGTTGCGCCGACCCGACCCGACCTCCGCGCGCCCCTCGCTGCCGGTTTGGTCGTGCTCTTCGCATGCAGGCGCATGCTGATGGGACCGGCCCTGTACGGGGATCATCCGACCTACGCGCGGCCCCCGCTTCCAGTTTGCTCGCGCTCACCGCATGGAGTCGCATGCTGGTGGGACAGGCCGTTTACAGGTTTGTAGGTTAATGGCTTTTGCAAAAATGTAAATTGTCCCTAGTGTGTACGATAGTGCTAGTGTACGGGGTGACCGCTGGACTGCGTGGACTTGGTAGACCAAAACGAGGGGGGCCAGAGGGGTAGTGGCTGGAACTGGCGGTGCAATGGGGACTCACAGCTGGCGCTGGTCACTTGTCGTTTTCCTCCACCGGGATCAGTCTCCACCTTCCGTTTGGCCACATCTCCGACTCCGGGCTGGGCTGGGTCTTTGACTCGGGGCTGGACTGGGTCTCCCACGGTGGGCTGGGCAGGATTTCCGACGCTGGGCTGGGTCGGGTCTCCGGCGCTGGGCTGGGCTGCTTGGCGCTGCACTGCTTTCGGTTGGGCTGTTTCGTGTCCCTCAGAATATTGTGTCCGGTTGGAAACCTCCGCCGGCCATCCTCAGCTCCAGTAAAGACACGATGGCGCAGGAAGGGGCGGACGGTCCCGTGGAGTGCCAGGGGAAGAGACTCATCCGCGCAGCATTGACTGGCAGGAGAAGAGGTCGATCATGACTTTCAACCGATCGGAACGAAGCTTGGTGCACTCGCAGTACAGGAGAACGCTGAGTGAACTGGCTAAAAGTCGTAGCACTATCGCAAAGCGTTTTTGCGCAAATAGAAAGACCGCGTAAACCGGAAGATAACAAGATCAGAGTTGTTTAGATGTATAGATGTATAGATAGATAGATAGATAGGTAGATAGATAGTGAAAAAAATCTAATCTTCCACTACTGTTTATCGATAACTAGATAATCATTGAGAAAAGAGAATAGTGTTTAGTTTATAGATTACAACTGAAAAAGGAAGGGTTGTAAACCAGAAACAGCAGTATAAATGGGTTGACAATTTAATGTAAGATAATAGTAAAAAGCAGAAAATGCTGGACATATCAGCAAGTCAGGCAGCAACTGTGGGAAGAGAAACAGAGTTCATGGTTCAGGTTGAATGTCCCTTGTCAGAACTGGAAAAGTGAGAAAATTAGTTGCAGGCAGAGGGATGCTGACTGGTGCATTTCATTGGTTCAATGAAACCCTCCTCTGCTTCCTCTCCTCACCCACTCCCTCCCCTCCTCCCTCTTCCTCTCCTCACCCCCTCCCTCCCCTCCTCCCTCTTCCCCTTCCCCCTCCCCTCCATTACCTCACCATTCCTGTTCCTACCCCTATCCTCCTCCATTCCCACTCATTGCCCAGCACTCTCTCCCCCTCCTCCTCACCCTCCCTCTTCTTTCCCCTCCCCCACTCCCTTCCTCAACTCTCCCTCCCTCTCCTTTCCCTCTCCTTTCCCGCACCCTCAGTCACTCCCTCCCTCCAGAAACCCTCTCCCCTCCCTACCCTCCTCCTCTCCCCTCCCTACCCTCCTCCTCTCCCTCTAGCCCCCTACCCCACTCCTCACAGTCCCTCTTCTTTCCCCTCTCCTTCGCTCCCCGACTCCCCTCACCCTTCCCTCCCTCTCCTGTCTACACTCAGTCACCCCCTCCCTCTCTCCAGAACCCCTCTCCCCTCCATACCCTCCTTCTCTCCCTCTATCCCCCTGCTCCCCCACTCCTCATCCTCTATCCCCCTGCTTCCCCACTCTTCACCTCCCCCCATCCCACCCACCCACAATAAAAATCGTGATTTAAAAAAGAAAGAAAATATGCAATGTTTTTATTTTAATGAAATTCTCAATGAAAATCGTGTTTTTTCTTTAAAATAACCTAAATACAATGTTATCTGTTAATGAACACAGAAGAATTTGAATAAAACTGGGTTTTTTTAAAGAATAAAATCAATGTCAATGAAAATTGCGATTAAAAAAAAAAAAAGAAATTCGGGATCCCATTGTAACGCCATTTTGACGTTGAGCGTGGCTGACGGGCAGGGCAAGTGGAAAAGTATTTTTTGTAAAGTTTAAAATGTCAATAAATTGTAAAATATAACATCAATCTGAACAAAACTTGCTACAGCACATCACACAGGACAATGGTGAGTAAGGTGGGCCAAAATTGTGGCGCTTTCCTGTACTGTTTTTGCGGAGTTTCGAGAACGCGCACACAAACAAACAAGATGAGAGTTACTAGACTAAGTGGGATCGTTGGGTTCCTGTCACACGGGACGCCTGCCCCCCCCCCCCCAAAGCAACCTGTTCCCCAACGCAATATTCCACTGCTCACCTGTTCCCCCATATTCCAGCACTCACCCATAGCCCCCAACTGTGCAGGGACGTATCCCCAGCACTGCCTCCCCCTCATCTTGCTTTGAAGACTTAAAAAAAAAAGAATGCAATTGCCCCCTCCCTCTCCTGTTAAGCTAAAATCTTGCTGAAAGGACTGAGTGTTGCTCGATTGCACTTTCTTGCAAGCTAGACCAGAAAGGATTTGGATCCCAAAAGCAATTGACCCCTCCCCCTCCTGTCTGCTAAAAACTTGGTAGAAGGACAGAGTGTTCCCGGATTGCAACTTTGTTGCAAGCTGGGCCAGCAAGGATTTAGCTGTTAAATTCTTCTTAAACATGAATTTTTAAACTTAAAAATTATGAACAACTTGTGAAATATAAGATCAATCTGAACTAAACTTTATAGGAACGACCACTGGACAAAGGTGCATAAGGTGGTGCACAAATGTTAGCGCTAGCATGTACCGTTTTGGCGTTGATACCATCTCAGTCACGAACACGCACACACTCACACGACTTTTAATAGTATATAGATACTAGACCAAGTGGGACCCGTTGGGTCCCTGTCACACGGGAGGCCTGGTCCACCAACGCAATATTCAAACACACACCCATAGCCCCCACGGGAGGCCTGGTCCCCCAACGGAATCCGTTCCCCAACGTACAATTCCACCACTCACCTGTTTCCCCCAACGTAACCCGTTCCCCCAATGGGTCCTTGTCACACGGAAGGTCTGCTCTCCCAATGCAACCTGTTTCCCCAGCGCAATATTCTGCCACTCACCCATTCCCCAACATAATCCATTCCCCCAACGCAATATTCCATGATTCACCCATAGCCCCTTATCCTCCCTCATTTTAAACGTTAAAAAAAAATGCAAGCACTTGCAGCCAGGACTTTAAAAAAAATTCAAATTTCATCGAATTTTAACATATTTTTTTAAGCCCCACCTCCCCCAGGACTTCCAGTTCCACTTCCTCTGCCTCCTATTCAAGCACTTGCTGCCAGGACTTTAAAATGTTTTTCCAATTTCAATTCCACTTCCCCTGACTCTCCCAGCACTCCCTCCCCCTCCTGTTCAGCCTCACTCTGCCAGGACTGAGTGTTCTATGATTGGAACATTGTTGCAAATGAGATACCATTGTCACGTCATAGATGTAACTGCCAGCACTGAAGTTTTGAAGTGATTCTTTCTCAAAATGAGGTTTTGTAAACTTTTAAATGTCAATAATGTGAAATATAACATCAATCTGAACGAAACGTGACACAAACAACCACAGGACAATGCTAAGTAAGGTGGTGCAAACATTTTAGCGCTATCGTGTACTGCTTTGGCGTAGTTCCAGGATCACATGGGAAAACACGCGTAGATAGAAACAAGAAGGTAGACAAAAATGCTGGAGAAACTCAGCAGGTGAGGCAGCATCTATGGAGTGAAGGATCACATTGTGATGTCATAGCTGGAAACTGCCAGAATCTCCCAGTGGCTGCCAAGTTAGTGATCTCAAAGTGGGGTTTCGTAAATTTTTAAATGTCAATAACTTGTGAAATATAACATAAATCTGAACGAAACTTGACACAAATGACCACAGGACAACGGTGAGTAAGGTGGTGTAAATATTTTAGCACTATCGTGTACTGTTTTGGCGGAGTTTCTTGATCACACACATATACGAGCATAGATAGATAGAAATAAACAAGATGAAAGTTTCAGTGAGACAGACATCTTTCCCTTCAGGTATTCTATTCCATTCAGGGTAAAAAAATAAAACTAAATTACAATTGTTGTTGTAATACCATGGGACTAATGATCTCTATGTAATAGATTAATGATATTGCTAATCAAATTTAAGCTGAGAAATCCAAGCTAAGAAATTCGATTTTACAACACATGTCTTTGAGGAGAATTAAATTTTAAGGTTTCAAGTTTCACATAAGACGGTGGAAGGGTGTGTTGTGACGAGGACGTTGTGATTATGCAACAAGATGTAAATTGACTGTTTGGATAAAAACATGGCAAATGGAGTTTAATGTGGGGAAATGTGAGGTCATGCACTTCAGTAAGAGGAATTGAGAGGAGAAAGACAACAAATAAACAAAGTTGCTGATAAAGTTTGGTTGCTTTGCTCATTATATGCTAGTTTCTGGTTTGGAATGAGTGGTTATACCTTTCTTGTAATCAGTCTTTGACTTGGTGTGATAGTTCAATAGCATACAATCAGTAGCATGCTATCATTAGCATGATAGAACTGCTGCAGAATTGAGGTTTTGATGTTGACAGGCTAATTCACTTGCATGATGCCTGTGATTTCGTACTAACTGCCCAATGAAGGAATAGAATCTCCATATGCCATGGAAATGCCCAATTTCACTGAGTAAACAGTTCCTTCAAATTTGGGAAGGTTTTGTGGGGTTAGATAATGCAACATTATACTGCCATCTGTGGGTATTATGTGCATCTACAGCAAAAGCCTGGAAAGAGCCAGTCAAATTAAAGATAGCAGCTGTGGCCACTTTTGACAGCTATAGGCTGCACTGCGTCGATGTTATAGTTGGAATTGCACCATCAAGTAGATTTAAATTATGGTGATTTTGTGATTCTGATGCATGTAAATGATTCTGAAGGTGTGACCAAAGAATTGCTCACTGAAGATCCTTGGCAGATATGGCTTCATGCTTTAAGAAGGAACTGCACATGCTGGAAAATCGAAGGTAGACAAACTTTTTGGCTTCATGCTTTTTTGACTTCTACTTCTGGAAGTTTTTCATATTCCGTGTAGCTTTTCCACTAAACACCCTCACTTTCCAGAGAAAGGGCTTGGAAACCAGGCAAGTCTGCAAGCAAATAAATGTTTAAAAGAAAAAGAGTTGTTTTGAGCTTGTAGGCAAACAGCAAACTCACAAGATGTCGGACAAATTGTTCTCTGTAGTCTATTGAAATTTTACAAGTGCAGGAATACTCCAAAATGAGGTGCATATGCACTATCAGTTAGAAGAAATAACCCATCAACTGATCTGGAAGAAACTCACGATTCCTTTATATAGTTCTGGTGATGGCAGAGGGCAGAGAAGGTCACGATTCCTTTGTATAGTTCTGGTGATGGCAGAGGGCAGGGAAGGTCAAGACAGGATGTTGCCAAATGTGTGCTTTATGAAGACAATGGTGCTGGCAGCAAATTAGTTATATAATAATCATTACAGATTGTTTGCTATTCCAGCAGTTGTTGGATATATCTGTGAAAAGGTATTTACCATGATAGTGTCCTTGGCATTTACCATTATAATTTTAATGCATCCCACATGATATTTTTGAATGTAGACACAAAATGCTGGAGTAACTCAGCGGGACAGGCAGCATCTCTGGAGAGAAGGAATGGTTGATGTTTCAGTTCGAGACCCTTCTCTCCAGATATGCTGCCTGACCCACTGAGTTACACCAGCATTTTTCTCCGGGGCTTTATTCTCCAGCCTGAAGGGGTGTTACCTTCATGGTGACTGACAGGCGAAAAGACCAATCTACTGATCTCACGAATTTTTAAACCTTCATAACTTTTGTAATCTTACACCGATCGGAACAGAACTTGGTGCCTTGGAGCAGAAGGGAGCGGTGTGTAAGGTGGCGAAAAAATCCTAGCGATATAGGGTACAGTTTTTGTGCACATTTTTAAAAATCGCGGACCGGAAGTGGTCAAGATGAGAGTTTTAGTAATAGTATAGATGTTTTTTTTTAAAATTACAGCAAAACACAGAAAATCTGGTATTGGGTTGTATGGAAATCCTTAGTTCAGTACCTGGCAGACTCATTAGTCCAGAATGTGAGCCAGATTCCAGAGTGCAAGTATGGTGTATGGCCAGAACTGTGAGTGTGGAGTGCAGCCTGGGCTGAGGCCTGGCCTGTAGGCCATTCGTGCTGCTGGAGCCGCGTTTCTCAGTGCTTGTACATTTTTCCATTCCTTTATACTGACTGGGTTCACTGGAAAATGTATTATATTGCCTAATAACATGTTAACAAAAATTGAAATGAAAAAAATGTGATGCTAGTCCAGCACTCCAAGTTCTGAGGGTGCTGGATTATTAAAATTGTTCCACATTCGTCATTTTTAATTGATTATGGCATGTTATAACAATTTAGAATTTGGCATATTTCATGTAATTAATTAATTATCTAATTATTTTGATATGGAATTTCTTTAGTATTTATGAATTTATAGTGACTTTGTGTTGAAGGTTGAGAGTCCTGTGAGAATTCCCAGACCCTCGTCCGCAAAAGGCCAAAGAAGGAAACCAAAATCAGGAGTTGAAGGTATTTGAATTTAAACTTGGCAAAAAATCCTGTAATATCTTCTAATATGTATATTTGATTCAAGAACCAACATTTTGCACATGATAAAAACAGAAAGTGCTGGCAGTATTCAGCAGGACAGGCAGCATGTGTGGAGAAATAGAGACAGTTAATGTTTTGGTTCGTATTGGAGTATTGCGTACAGTTCTGGTCTCCAAATCTGAGGAAGGACATTATTGCCATAGAGGGAGTGCAGAGAAGGTTCACCAGACTGATTCCTGGGATGTCAGGATTGTCTTATGAACAAAGACTGCATAGACTCGGTTTATACTCTCTAGAATTTAGGAGATTGAAGGGGATCTTATAGAAACTTACAAAATTCTTAAGGGGTTGGACAGGCCAGATGCAGGAAGATTGTTCCCGATGTTGGGGAGGTCCAGGACAAGGGGTCACAGCTTAAGGATAAGGGGAAAATCCTTTAGGACCGAAATGAGAAGGACTTTTTACACACAGAGAGTGGTGGTTCTCTGGAACTCTCTGCCACAGAGGGTAGTTGAGGCCAGTTCATTGGCTATATTTAAGAGGGAGTTAGATGTGACCCTTGTGGCTAAGGGGATCAGAGGGTATGGAGAGAAGGCAGGTACAGGATACTGAGTTGGATGATCAGCCATGATCATATTGAATGGCGGTGCAGGCTCGAAGGGACGAATGGCCTACTCCTGCGCCTAATTTCTATGTCTATGTTTCCATGAATCAGATATTCCATGCTTGAATTTGTTTATTTTCTTGCACAGTAATTAAAACCTGCTTACCTTCTGCGAAAGGTGAACAAAAGAAAATCCTTAAAATCATCGAGGCAATTAAACTATTTGTGTTTAGATAAACAGATTAATGGAATATGCACTCTTATTCCTACTTCCTATTCTAAGATCAATAATTGCGGCAGAGATTTTCATGCATCAAAATCTCTGGACTGTATCAGCCGCCCGTGTTCTCCTATTTGCCCGTGCTTGTTTTAGTTTTAGGTTTTTTAGTTTTAGAGATACAGCATGGAAACAGGCCCTTCGGCCCACTGCGGACGTGCCAACCAGCGATCCCCATACATTAACACTCCTACACACATTAGGGACAATTTTAACATACACCAAGCCAATTAATCTACATACCTGTACATCTTGAGTGTGGGAGGAAACCGAAGATCTTGGAGAAAACCCATGCGGACACGGGGAGAACGTACAAACTCCGCACAGACAGCACCCGTAGTCAGGATCGAACCCGGGTCTCCGGCGCTGCATGCGCTGTAAGGCAGCAACTCTTCCACCGCACAACCGTGTCTGGCACGGTTTTAGGTTTGTAACCTAAAATAGTACAAATCAAATATGTTTGGGAATTGAATGCTATATAAAATAGTACGTCAATTTCTAAGAATATTGCTGACATATTTTCACTATCAAGAATATTTGACAATTTCACATGGGTATTTAGATCACCTGGCATTTTAATGCTATTTTTAGGTGAACTTAGCACTGCCGCTTTGCACCTCTTAGACATCTACGTTTGTTCCAGACCTCGGGTGCTGTATGTGTGGAGTTTGCATGTTCTTCTCATGACAGGGTTTTCCATGGATGATCTAGTTTCTTCCTCCATCTCCAAGATATGTTGATAGGTGGATTAATTGGCTACTGCCCCAAGTGCGGGTGAGTGGTGGCAGAAAAAGAAGGATGAGCATGTGAGAGAGAGCAGCTTACTAGGAAATAGTTGAAGGAATTTGTGTGAAGGGATAGCTCTGGCAGCTGTCACAGTCAGTGGGCTGAAAGGGCTGATCCTACATCATGATAAACTATGAATAATTGTTTCATGATTGCTGCCAATTATTCACTAACTACTGGGAATGTGTCACTTTCTATGTCTTTATCTCATTTCTAACATTGGATTTTGACCTGCATATAATATTTAACAGGTATTACTTTGCAGTAAATGTTAAAACCTGGGATTCACAACAGACTTTGTGGCCAGGTTTGCAGGTAATACGAAAATAGGTGGAGGGGCAGGTAGTGTAGAGAAAGCAGGGACTCTGCAGAAGGACTGATAGGTTGGGAGAGTGGACAGAGAAGTGGCAGATGGATATAGTGTAGCAATGTGTGGAGCCATGCATCTTGGTAGTAGGAATAAAGGCATAGATTATTTTCTAAATGGGGAGAGAATCCAAACATTGAATGTGCAAACGGACTTGGTAGTGCTGGTGCAGGATTCCCAAAATGTTAATCTTCAAGTTGAATTGGTAGTAAAGAAAGCAAATGCAATGCTAGCATTTATTCAGAGAGGGCTTGTATACAAAAACAGGGATGTAATGCTGAGGCTCTATAAGGGGCTGGTCAGGCCGCATTTGGACTATTGTGAACAATTTTGGGCACCATATCGGAGGAAGGATGTGCTGGCTCTGGAGAGGATCCAGAGAAGGTCTACAAGAATAATCCTAGGAATGAGTAAGTTAACATATGGTGAGCGTTTGACGGCACTGGACCTGCACTCGCAGGAGTTAAGAAGAATGGGGGGGGGACCTCATTGAAACTTACAGAATAGTGAAAGGCTTGGATGTTTCCACTAGTGGGAAAGTCTAGGAATAGAGGTCATAGCCTCAGATTTAAAGGACGTTCCTTTAGGAAGGAGTTGAAGTGGAATTTATTTCGTCAGAGAGCGATGAATCTGTGGAATTATTTGTCACAGAAGGCTGTGGAGGCTGTTGATGCATATATTTAAGGTAGAGATGGATGGATGCTTGATTAGTACAGATGTCAGAGGTTATGGGGAGAAAGCAGCAGAGTGGGGTTAGGATGGAGAGATAGATTGAATGGCAGAGTAGACTTGATGGGCCGAATAGCTTTATTCTGCTCCTATCACATGATCTTATGATAGGTGAATACAAATAAGAAGGGGGATTTTATTGGTAGATAGGTGGAGTAAGTGACAAAGACTAGAGATGAAAAGGAGACAAAAGGGCGTCAGATAAGGTGCGATGAGCAGTAAAATGTAAAGTCATACGAAGGGATGTTGGTAGAAGTGGACAGGGAGGGGGGAAGAGGGGAAGTAAAAGGGGGGGGGAGTTTAAAATTGGAGAATTCCATGTTCACACTGTTGGGTTGTAAACTGCCCAAGCACAGTATGAGTTGCTGTTCCTCCAGTTTGTGTGTGGCCTTACTCTGTCTATGGAAGAGGCTCAGGACAAAAAGATCAGTATGGGAAGGGGAGTTAAAATGGTTAGCAAAAATGGTGGCCTTGTCTACGTTTGGTCTCACTGATGTGAAGAAGGCCACATTGTGAGCACTGGATACCATAGATGAGATTAGAAGAGGTGCGTGTGACCCCACCCCCCCACACTTAGAAATTGATCCTATTTATCCAATACCTTTCCCTCCCAGCAACAATGCAATGCTATTTTTAATCCACTTTATTTCAATGCATATAGGTATCTTCATCTGCTTCTGTCCAGATTGATGTTAAAGTTATTTTTTTAAAGAACTTGTAATGCTAACGTATTCTTCTTGCATTGTCAGAGGAAGGGAAAGAATCTAAAACATCACTTAGTCAGCAAGAGGTATTGGAACAGAAGTCGGGGAAAGAATCCAAAGTAACTAAGCTAGGTAAGATTGAAGGGCGAGTGGAATAGACTTTGAGTAACAAGATGCAGAAAGCTGCTAATATTATTTTACAGATACTATTTTGAAGCACTTTATTATTTTATGAAATGTTTTTTTTGTTAAATTGCATTTGCCTTTTATTTTAATTCTATTAAAAAACAAACAAAATAAAGCATAGGTTTGAATATATGCTGTGGTGGGGAACAATCTGGGAGAAATGTGCTTGATTTGCTTTGAAAAATATATTACATCTTTGTTTTAACTTTTATTCGTAGTCATACAGTGGAGAAATAGGCCCTATGCCCCAAAGCCTATGACGACCAAGATGCTCTTATCTACACCAGTCCCACCTGCCTGCATTTGGCCCATATCCCTCTCAACCTTCCCTATCCATGTACCTGTCCAAATGTCTTTTAAATATTGTTACAGTACCTGCCTCAACTACCTCTTCTGGCAGCTCGTTTTACATCCCATGACCCTCTGGAAAAAGTTTCCCCTCAGGTTCCTATTAAATCTTTCCCACCTCACCATAAACCTATGTCCTCTGGTTCTCAATTGCCCTACTGTGGGCAAGAGACTCTGTGCGTTTACCCAATCTATTCCTCTCATGATTTTGTACATCTCTAAAAGATCACCTCTAGTCCTCTGCTCCAACGAATAATCCTAGCCTGCTCAACCTCGCCTTATAGATTGCCCACATTCACTTCAGTCACTTGCATTTCCCAATTTCCTAAGAGTAGATCAAGCTGTGACCCCTCCTCTCCACTGAACATATTTGACAAATTCCACCTCGTCTAAGCCTTGGCATTATGGCAGTCAAGTCTATATTGGGAAAGTTGAAATTCCCTACTTTGACAACCTTGTTAGTCTTACAGCTGCCTGCAATCTCCTAGCATACTTGTTCTTCTAATTCCCGTTGACTAATTGGGGGCATATAGTACATTCTTTACAAGGTTATCATTCCATTTTTATTTCTCAACTCCACCCAGAGGGCCTCACTGATGAACCATCAGTAATGTCATCTCAGACCACTGCTGTGACATTATCTTTAATCAAAAAAGAAACACTCCTTTCTCTTTTACCCCCACCCCTGTCTTTCCTATAGCTCTTGTACCATGGAACATTAAGCTGCCAATCCTATTCCTCTCTTCGGCAGGTTTCCGCAATGCTGCATTGTCCCATTCACAAGTACCAATTGACACCCTGAATTTATCTCGTCGGGACTCTCGCATTAAAATATTTGCGATTCAAACCAACAGTGCTTCCTCGCTCCCTGTCATGCTCCTGCCTGTTCTATCCACTAAACTTTCTTTCATCACTTTCCATCCCTACTTCCAGCCTCTCACCTGCCTCATTCCTTCATTAGATTCCTCCCCCCTTCTGCCCTAGAAGAGATCCCAATGGTCCAAAAATCTATTTCTCACCCACCATCACCTCTACCAAGTATCCATCTATCCTATCTTTCGGGGTCGCACCCTCCTGAGCACGTAGCACCGGAAGTAATTCATAGATCATTACCCTGGAGGTCCTGCTTTTTAACCTTAAGTCTAACTCCCTATATTAATTTTGCAGGACCTCATCAATTTTCCTACATATGTCATAGGCATAACAATATCTGGCTGCTCACCTTCCTCCTTGAGACTGCTTCAAGACATCCTGGACACTGGCATCACGGAGGGAGCACGTCATGCGGGAGTCTTGATTGCTGTCACAGAATCTCCTGTGTACCCCCCTAACCGACATCTCCTATTCATCTGGCTCTGCCTGACATTTCCCATTATGTGGACTACACTTCTTCCCACCCTGCTTCCTGTATGGACTCCATCCCCTTCTCCCAATCCCTCCGTTTACGCCGCATCTGCACCCAGGATGCGCATCAGAGATGTCCTCATTCTTCAGGGAATGGGGGCTCCCCTCTTCTACTATAGATGAGGCTCTCACCAGTGTCTCTTCTATACCTCGTGACTCTGCTCTCACTCCCCATCCCCCCCACTCGTAACAAGGGCAGAATCCCCCTTGTCCTCGCCTTCCACCCCACCAGCCGTCACATACAACAAATAATCCTCCGACATTTTTGCCACCTCCAACGTGATCCCACCATTTGCCACATCTTCCCATCTCCTCCCTTGTCTGCTTTCCGCAGAGACCGCTCTCTCCGTAAATCCCTGGTCAATTCGTCCCTTCCCACCCGAACCACCCCCTCTCCGGGCACTTTCCCTTGCAACCACAAGAAATGCTACACTTGTTGCTTCACCTCCCCACTTGACTCCATTCAAGGACCCAAGCAGTCTTTCCAGGTGCGGCAGAGGTTCACCTGCACCTCCTCCAACCTCATCAATTGCATCCGCTGCTTTAGATGTCAGCTGCTCTACATCGGTGAGACCAAGCATAGGCTTGGCGATCGCTTCGCCGAACACCTCCGCTCGGTTCGCCATAACCAACCTGATCTCCCGGTGGCTCAGCACTTCAACTCCCCCTCCCATTCCGAATCTGTCCTTTCTGTTCTGGGCCTCCTCCATGGCCAGAGTGAGAACCACCGTCTACTTGAACTGTTCATGTATTTCCAACACGAATCAGCAGAGGAGCTGCACTGTCCATGTCTGAATCTGGAGCATGTAGCTAGAAAAGAAATGAGGAAAAATACTTTGCAGAAATTACTTATTTGCATGAAAGCTTAAAATAAAAATTAGATACTGGAATCTGACACACACTCTGCTCTGCTGGAAGCAGCAGTAGGTCAGGCAGCATTTGTGGAAAATAGAAATGGGCTGAAACATTAACTCTGCTTTTCATTACACAGACACTGCCTGAGCTGCTGAATGTTTCCAGAATTTTCAGTATCTTATTTTCATGTCAATCTTATGTTTTTGTGAATCTTTGAACTTTTATGGTCGATGGTTTTCTACTGCAAAATTATACCATTCATTCTTTGAGGAAAGTTTTAACTCCCTCTGTGTAGATGTATAACAACCCCAGGAATTAAATACAATTCTCCTTGTTGCATTTGAGTTATTAGGTAAATAACTGCTTTGGCATGTTTATTTACCTTGAGGTCAGAGGGCAGTAAAATAACATGGCTTTTTGTGTTTAGCTTTTGAATAAGTTTATCGATCTAAATAAGCAAGAATGTAATGACGAGTATGAACAGTATATTTGCATTCATAATCAGAATCTACCTGCAATCTAAACACTGCAAATAACAAAAGCCATCATACCCTTTGCTGAAGCTTGTAGAAAAGTTATATTTGAGGCAAATGCACAGCCATTTTGTGTGGGGAATCACAAAGCCATTTTTGGTCCTTCTCTTCTTTGCCTTCACCAATATCATCTTACTTTCCCTATCATAACTTTAAAAGAGTACATTTACTTAGGTACGATTGTTTTCTAAATTTTCAGAATCAAAAGAATTAGCTCGCAGTTCGTTATTGTGTCCCACCAACCATTCATTTTATATTGGCACTTTCCTTGACAACTTCAGGAGATGCAATACCTTTCCTCTTAAGGTAACTCTTACTTTCCCATCATCCAGAGACACAAACAGTTCTTCCAGGTAAAGCAGCAATTTACTTGCACTTTCACAGAGAGGACTAAATTCCTGATTTTAGGCTGGAGGGCCCTGGTGGTCTACTCCTATTTTCTTGTTCTTCCATTCATCATGCTGCATTCGTTGTTCATAATGCAGTCTCCTCTGCATTTCTGAACCATTATTGCTCTGCAGAACATCTGTCCTCAGAATGGAGGGGTAACTTCTGAGCTTCCCATTGCCTGCCACTAATAGTGAGATTAAACGAGAACTTACCTGTTCGAAGTTTGATCTTTATTTTATGAGGAGTTACGATGAGGGATTACGTGAAGAAGACCCCGCCTGGCGCTGGAACGGCATACTTCAAAGCAGCGGCATGAAAAACACAGAACCAAATAGCCGGAGTAAAATAGTAAGGCTCAAAATAGACTAGAACTACCAGATGATCATTTATATTATGAGGGTTGGGAGTGGAGGGCACGTAATCCCTCATCGTAACTCCTCATAAAATAAAGATCAAACTTCGAACAGGTAAGTTCTCGTTTAATCTCACTATTTTACTTCGGAGTCACGTGAGTGACTACGTGAAGATTTTAAAGCCCTGTGTTTTCCATGTCGTAAACTCATTTCATACGACTCTCTGTTTGGTCAAAACAGTAGTGAGTAAAAATATTTTAACACATTGTTATATTTTATGTAATAAGTCCTTTAATTATAAAAAAGAACAACTTTTTTTAAATAAGAACCCCTCTATTGCAGGGGAAAATTACAACAATTGATAAATGATGTAAATGGTAACATAAATCGATAATATAAATCGATAATATAAACAAAGCAAGCATTCAAAGGGAACCCAGTACTGCGTGTCCAAATCCTGGCACCGTGACAACAGGTTTATTGTAGAACTTTGAAAAAGTTTCTTCTCTAGACCACCCTGCGGCCTCTAAAATTTGATCGAGTGGTACGTCCTGTACCTTCGCCGCGGACGTAGCTGCTGCCCTAGTGTAGTGAGATTTAACACATCAGTGTCTATTCCTGCTAGACCCAAAACCTGTTTTAACCATCTAGAAATGGTTTGAACTGAAACTTTTGTATGTGGTTTTTGTGTGTTATCAATAACGCTTTCTCAGAACCTCTGAGATTTTTGGTTACCTCCATGTATTGAGTTAAATGCTTAACTACACACAATGTTTCATCAATAGGATATGCTTTAAACATTACCTTCATTCCAGTTCTCCCTGGTCTGCTTTGTTTCACCGGTCATAAACATAAACACAATGTTATCTGAAGTCACATGCATGCAATCCAACCTTAACAATTGCAAAGTCTGTACTCTTTGAGCTGATACCAATGCCATTAACATAACCACCTTCAATGTTAAGTTCTGCAAAGATATTGAATTAATTGGAGTCCATTGTTTAAGTAAAGTAAGAACAATGCTAACATCCCAAATTCCTGTATATCTGGGCTTGGGAGGATTTATATATAAATACCCTTCATGAATCGAGATATTAATGGGTGAGACCCAACTGAATCCTGATCCGAAATTTGTCCTAAATAGGATGACAATGCACTCCGAGCACAATTAATGGCACTATAACTCAAATGCTCATCAAAGTGTAACCCAGCAAGGAACTCCAATACATTTGAAATGTTTGCAGAATGATAAGATATCTTTGCCTGTGTACAAAAGGCTTCCCATTTCTAATATGCGACATATATTGTTTTCTAGTGCTAGTCCTCCAAACTGTATCTATAACATCCATGGTCCTGTCCGACAGTTCAAACTCTTGCAATGGTCTGGTCAGAACCTGCAGATTTACAAATTCATATGATCATGCAATGGATGAATTTCTTTTGTTACTGGTTGTGTCAACAGATTGTCGCACTGGGAATTACCATACATGGTTCAATAATCATTTTAAGCATCAATGGGAACCATGACTGTGTGGGCCAAACTGGCACCACCAAAATGCCTTTGGCAGCGTCTTGCGCTATTTTCTTGAGACATTGCCCAATGAGACAGAATGGGGGAAAAGCATAAAAGAACATATTCCCCCAGTGTAGCGAGAAAGCATCCACCGCTACTGCCCCTGGATCGTGTTCCCAAGACACGTATTTCGGCAATTGGTGATTCAATCTAGATGCAAACAGATCAATGTCCGGTACTCCATACCGACTGACACTATTTTTGAAAATTTTTGGATTTAACATCCATTCTGAATTGTCTTTAAATATTCGTGATCTTTGTCTGCCACAACATTGTCTCTCCCTGGGAGATAAATAGCTGAAAGCCAAATATTTTTGCAATACACCACTGCCATATCTGGTTACCAGATGATCACATTTATTTTGATCTGACACCACCATGTGATTGATATGTGCCACAGCTGTGGTGTAATCTATTTGTACTTGGACATGCAAATCCTTTAATGAAGAGCAATAAGCTTTAAATCCATAAAATGCTCCCAGTAGCTCCAAATAATTAATACCATATGTTTGGAGCAATAAATCCTCTTGGACAGCCCATCTGCCTCCACAGCTGGTATCATTATCCGTAGCCCCCCATCCGAGCGAGCTTGCGTCAGTTTGTAAAACACGACTGGCTGATGAACTAAAATGTTCTAAGCAGCTTGTGGAACATTCTCAATCCACCAATGTAATTCCGATACAGCTTCCTTAGGCAATTGCATTGGCCTATCAAAATGGCCTGCTCGCTGAATTAGCGCTTTAGTTTTTGCCCTTTGAAGATTTTGGTAATGTAAACGACCAAATTCTATTGCTGGAAATGCTGCTACCAATTTACCAATACCCTTGGCAACCTCTCGGATGGAGGGATAAGGTTTGTTAATCAGGTTTTGACACACATTTGTCAAATCTAACTCCTTATCCATTGGTAAAGTTACCAACATGGTGACTGAGTTAATCACAAACCCCAGATATTGAATGGTTTGCGATGGCTGTAACTTAGACTTTGTTGGATGGATCAGAAACCCCAATTCTCAAACAAGCTAATGGTTGCTGAGACTGATTTCCCAGCTGATTCCTGATTAGCATTTACAATTAAAATGTCATCTAAATAAACCCTAACGATGTGTTTTGGTGCCATTAGCAGTGCAAGTGCTGGCTTTAACAATTAAGTGAACAATCTAGGTGCTGAACTTAATCCATTAGGCAAAGCTTTGTATTGCCACAGCTGTCCCATCCATTTAAACTTTAAATACCTGCGAAAACTATGATGAATTGGGACGGAATAATAAGCCTCCTTCAAATCTAGTGTAGCCATATAACAGCCTGTTGATACCAACTGCATTGCAGTGTGAAATGTGTCCATTTTAAAATGTTTACACTGGACAAATGTTTCATTCAAAAGTGTGAGATCTAAAATGATCCTACAACCCCCATCTTTCTTTGTTCTGGGAAAAATGTTTGATACAATTGTTGTGGATCCTCTCCAGATTCTAAATAACTCCTTTTTTACTCAAATTCTTAATCTCTTTAACAATTTGAATTTCCTCACTCTCTGAGAACATCAAAGAATGACTAGACTCATTCCGTCCCAATGGATCCATACCTTCCACAAAATCAATGGTAAATCCTCTCAGCAGTGTCTAATACAACACGATCAACTGTAATATTGTCCCATTCCTCATAAAACATTTGGAGTCTACCACCAATCTGTGGCTCATCCCAACATTCCTCTTAATAGGATAATGTTTATGTACCTCTCCACCTGGACGAAATGACTTCCTTTCCCAATAAATGGGCGTACATTTGGCTGTGTTGTCTGGAAAATGTCCCTTATCATACTCCTGCCTCGGCTTGTACCAGCTCCAAGTCAAATCCCTTTTTATATAGCCAGTCCATTTCTGGCCAAAGGTGAAGGGTTTCATACGACCAAAAGTCTTTGCCTCTTCATCCATTTCTTTAATTTGTTTAGACAAATCCTCTCCGAACAAAACCCTCTAGGAGTTTGAACATTGCTTGGTTTACACAATCCTGCAAATCTTGAATGTAATAGAGGTCGAATGGCAATCTTACTCATACAATTAATCTCAAATGAGTTGCAAAATAAGGCCAACATATGTTTCTGCACTTTGGTCATTCCACAACCTTCCACTTATCTGCCAGGTGCAGTAATGCCAGCTGAAAACAGCTTGAGGACTCTTTGAAATCGAATTCATTGCGCCCGCATAATTGAAGACATTGGCGCCCAAACAACTGGATTCACCGTAGGTACCTTCAAAGAGGCACAATTGATAGATGTTTTATACATTTCTGCTGTCTCAACCATAACAGCATCTTGAAGCGGGTGAGAAACCATATAATTAATATTGGCCGCCAGGTTATCTTCCATGGCCTCACCGCTTCCTCCAGGTATAGCAAAATCTTGTGCCACATCAGGCACACCTGGATCCATTGTGGTGTGTACTCCGGACCACAATCACCACTTTCAGGGTCTGTCTCATACAGCCCTGGTTCTCCTGAAACTTGTTCAAGGAGATTACCTCCAGTCCATACCCAGGCACTGGGGTTTCAATTCCCAAATCGAATTGGCACCATATTCACGATATGGACCCCCTCAGGGGCTGCCTGGGAATATTCTGGGTTCTTAGACCCTTGGTTGATTATAGTCTGGAGCAATTTTCTCCATTTGGTCCATTCTGAGCCATAAGGCTTTCCTTTCTGGACCTTCAGAATCAGAGTCCTCAGAAACCCCAGGCCTTTCAGCTTTCCTTTTACATTTTTTAGGCACTGGGATTTCCTCTACAGTTTCTGTTTGTGGAGTAATCAAAGCCTCACTAACGGGTGTTTCAACGGCCACCGGTATCGGAACCGGCTCCGCAATCTGCTGTCCCGAGTCTACAACACCCCGGGACACACATTTTACCTGCTGTTTTTTTGGCCTTCTCCATTTTTTTTTTTTTTTTTTTTTTTACTAACTCCTCCTGGTTTTCCCACCAGGCTACGGAGTTCTGAAACCTCGCCCTAAATTTTGTAAAACTTCCTTACCTGCGGGCCGGTTCCTTACCGCTGTGTGTGGAGCTGCGCTCTGCAGCTCTTTCGTTGCCGATAGCGTCGACGTAATGCCGTTCCAGCGCCAGGCGGGGTCTTCTTCACGTAGTCACTCACGTGACTCCGAAGTAAAATTCATTATAAAGTCTTAAGAAAAATCTTTGTTCTCCATCTGCTTGCTTGCGTACAGTGATGATAAGGCTAGATGGATGAATTCCATTAAATTAAATTTACTTCCTGCACTCTAAGAAGCAAAAGAGGTAAATCTTTAATCATGATCACTTTACCTGTGTGTATTGAATTTTTTTTCCTCGATGTTCATGATAAATTCAAAATGAGCTCATTGCTCTACTATATTCATGGACTGAATAGATACTTTATCCTTGTGTGTGCTTCTGAAGTTATTTCACTTGTATACTAAATTCTAAATGACTCAGCACTTTTTACTTGGCATTCTGGGTTGAAAGGAGTGTCCCATTATAATATTATTTATTCCCTTTACAGATGTGTCCGATGTTGAAGGAGGTAAGTAATTACATTTCATTATTAACTTTGGAATTAAAAGATTAAAAACAGCTATTGGTTGCAACATCTCTGTACTGAGGTTTCTGCTGACAGTCAATGTAAATTTGTCAACCAATGAACCACAAAGCTTAAAGAATTGCTATCAGCTGTTATTTCGGAAGTAGCTTTTATGCAGGAAAATTAAACTGCTACATGCTACTACTGCCAACCTTTGAATTCTTACATTGTTAGGCGCACACGTAGTGGACAAAATGGAAGTCCCTCTCCATTAGTGCAAAGGTATTATACAAAACACCTTGCATTTACATAAGGTCAACAACAGAAAAATAGTTTAAACCTTTAACTTGGAGAAAGTAAGAGGAGTTGAAAGAACTGTAGGCATGGGCACTTGCATGGGGCCCAGCTATGCCTGCTTTTTTGTCGGTTATATCGAACAGTACTTGTTCCTGGCTTACTCTGGCCCTATCCCCCAATTCTCTCTATGCTATGTCGACGATTGCATCAGAGCTGCCTCCAGCACCTGTGCAGAACTTATGGACTTTTTTAATGTCAGCACTAAATTGCCATAATGATCTCCAATAGAGCACCGACATGTGGTTGCTTGCTCCTATGACTGTCTTGAATTGCTTCATCCGCTGCTCACCATAAGCTCTCTAGTAGGTTAGTTCAGATTCAGTTTTGAGCTATGGGATCTGCTCTAAACTGATTTAATTTTGCACTATGATAATGCCATGCAACATGCAGGCCTTCGTTCATACCAATTCTACCTACAACAGCTGCAATCACAACAAGTTAATAGGCGAGTCCGTTTATTTATCCATAATATTGGAGCTCTCATCAGATGGCCATTCTGGCACTTGGCTCCGTGTGTTCTGTGGCAACAATGTTGTTGTGAAATATCTCCTTGACATGTCAAAAGACTTCATAAATAAGAGAAATGGCTAATTAGGGAGGAAATAGTGCCCCTCAGAAACCCAAGTGTTCCTTTCAGAAGTTAACTTGATTGGTCCTCAATGATGAACAGGGCATCAAGATTTGCTGCATCATGGGAGTTGAGGACTATGTATGATTTGTCCAAAAAATATATGTACACCGCAGACCAGATGGTAGAGATGAATTAATTTGGTAAATAAAGGAGTTAGCATTTTATGATTGTTATGGATGTAAGAAAAAACTGTTTAAACATGCAGCATAATTTATCCAACCTATATAATATTTTGGCGGCATGTACTTGAGGGGAAAAAAATTCACTCAACATCTGAATTCTGCTCAGAAAAAAGGAAGACATTTACCCTGTTTTAATACTGTTTTTGCAGTATTTTTGTGCCTTTGCTATTTATTAACAAAGTCCATATTAGAAATTCAAATCTCCAGCAGAATTCTCACCAGGTAAAGTTCTGCACTGGGACTGGTAATGCTTCAAATTTCTAAGCACTTGTTTTAAAATAGACTAATGAAATCATAGTTATAGAGGTAACCGCTGCTTTGTAAAATGACACCCTGCATTCAGTATAATCAGTCCAAAGGATAACAAATTTAGCTCTATTTCAGTACAATCATAATTTATTTGAACAGGTCCCATCTTTGGAATATGATTGATTATTTTTTTCCTTGGTAGTATAGCATATTTCAATAACTAATGTATCAATATTTGCAGATCCTGAAGCTGCCCAATATTCCATTGAGAAAAAACATGCAGCTGAGGTGAA
Source organism: Raja brachyura (assembly GCA_963514005.1). The sequence continues at coordinate 40,691,857 of OY740787.1, read as the reverse complement.
CGGAGAGGTTACAGATGAACTTTCTCTGCAAGCTGTTCAGAGGTTATTGTCTTTTAGTATACTTAAATGTTCACAACCAAAACTGATTGAGATTATCAGTCACAAGGCAATTTATTTGTGCTGTCCAGTTAAATAGTCATTTACTGTGTGAATCACACTGATAATTTCTTAAACAGCAAACGAATACCTCGGCCAGGCAGTGCAAGGCCAGCACCTCCCAGAGTGAAGAAGCAAGAAAGTACGGACTCTCCTCCAGAAAGGTGCTTCTTCTTTTATAATTGATATATGTTTAGTGCCCCTAAAATTCACTATCTCTAAAATGAAAATAATATTTTGTTTTATCATTACATTATATTGATTGGATTTTTTGCTGGAAAATTAGGCAACATTGGTAGTTTGCAAGATGGTCAAATAGTAATTCAATGGGCAAATTAAATTATTCTGCTTTGTTTATGTTAGATTATATGTTTGCAAACCAGCTAGCAATTCACTAGTGGGGAAATTCGTAAAATGTATCACTAATTTCCTAATGACACAACCTTTTAGTTTATTCTCCCCACTCGACAGAATTTTAGTTTGATCTCTTGATTCAGATGTTGTCCATTTGAAAGAATAGCTAATTAACTCAAGAGTGACAAACCAGATGTTAGGCTTAGCTGTTTAATGTCAATTGTAGGGTAGCACTGGAACATATTATTAGGGAAGGAGAAGGAGTGATTGGTTATAACATTATGAACTCAATAAAATCATCACACTTTTGAGCAATTCATTGATTTTTGTTTTGCTTTGCTTTTGAGATGAAATTTGGATAGATAAAGAATTGCCTGTAGATGTTATTTGCATGGAGTAGTGAAGGTTTTAATGTGGTTACATGCAGGAGATTATGAAGAGAAATGAAATTACATGAAATTGGAAGTGGCTTTTGACTGGCAAATTGGTTTGGAAGCAGAAATTGAGAATAATAACCATGGGATCCTCTTGCTTCTCAGGATTGAATTTGATATGTCATTTTATACCCTATATAACCATATAACAATTACAGAACGGAAACAGGCCTTCTCGGCCCTTTACTTTAAATGTTAAATATTGTTTATAAATATTGCTTTTAAATATTGTTCACTTATACCTGCTAAAGCCTGAAAATTTCTTCCTTGCAATTAACCACAAGGCCAGGTTTTGATGTTGCAAATTTCTTAATTGTGACTCCCTACATTTAAGTCTATTAATGCATAGACAGCGGGGTGGGAGATTGCAACCTTCACGTGGTTCACCCTGTGTCGATTAATGTAATCAACCTGGCGTGCACAATCAAATAAGATCAAATAGAACAAGTTGTCCTACAACTTTAGGCTGTGCACGCCATACGCAAGAAGAAGAGATGCATAGACAGCACCTTCCAAACTCATTACCAACTAGAAAGAAAAGTGGAGCAAAAGCATGGAAATGCACCCCTTGGAAATTGCCCTCCAAGCCACACACCATCCTGACTTGGAAATATATCACCATTCCTCGACAGTTGCTGGGTGAAAATCATGGAAGTTATTCTGTAATGGCATTGCGGGTTTACCCACACCTCAAGCACTGCATTGGTTCAAGAAAGCAACTTACTGTCTGAAGGGTGATAAGTGATGAGTAATTAATTGCTGGTTTGGCTTGCAAAGCTCACATTGATGGGATAAGGGTGCCAAGGATTATGGGGAGAAGGCAGGAGAATGGGGTTAGGAGGGATCGATAGATCTGCCATGATTGAATGGCGGAGTAGACTTGATGGGCCGAGTGATCTAATTCTGCTCCTATCTTTTATGAACTTGTTGTACGAGAATGTGACCCATAACGCTGTGGCCATAAAGCTGTTTAAAGCACATAGCGCTATATTTAAACCTCATTGCACTGCAGGCAGTAGAACTATATTTAGAACCCATAGCGCTGCAGGCAACAGCTCTTTGTTTAAATTACCATGTATTAAGGTGACAGCACTCTGTTTAAACCTTTGCGCGCCAAACCGGCAGCGCTGTGTGCATTGCTTAACGCGCCAAATCTGTTGCACTGTGCGTATTGATTTACGCGCCAAGTCTGTAGCACTGTGTATTGCTTTACGCAGCAGTCTACGGCTGATAGTGCTTTGTTCCCGGGGGGGGGGGGGGGGGGGGAGGGAGCTTGCTGGGATGCCGTCCCCTAACATTAGTTATAGTTTGAATTTGGGAGCAACGCTATTGGCTAGGACTTAAAGGCTATTTCAACACCTGATTTCATACCTGTATACAGGCAGGCACCAGTAAGCCAGAAGTTAGTTCAAGGTCATGTACGAGAGGGGTTCAACGACGCGCTGAGTCTCAATCAGCGCCGCGGATGGAGGCAGAAAGAGAGAGAGAGAGAAAGAGAGAGAGATGTGTGCTGCTGTAAAATGGACTCCACGCATACCAAGACAAATATTCTTTTTGTTCTCTCGCTTGCCAATAAATCTGATGTGTTCATGTACGAGAGCGGTTCACCGACGGACTGAGTCGCGATCAGGACCGCGGACGGAGGGAGAGTGAGGTGTGCAGCTGTAAAACTGAACCCCGCGCATACCGAGACAAGTATTGTTTTTGTCCTCTCTCGCCAATAAAACGGATTTGCATCTAAACAGACGAGTGAGCCTTTTTCTGTTCTACTAGTCAGATCCTTGAACCTGTTCCCTGGCAACATTTGGCGTAGTCGCCATGATCTTACGAATAGAATAGAAAATGTTTGGTAAACAAAATAGCAAACGAGATGGCACTGGTGCAGGCTAAGCATCCCTTGAACAAGCTGGTGCCCTTAGTGCAGGGGAGCCCGCTGCAGGCGGGACCAAGATCTTTGAGTCTTCAAGGAATCTGAAGAAGGGTTTCGGCCCGAAACGTTGCCTATTTCCTTCGCTCCATAGATGCTGCTGCACCCGCTGAGTTTCTCCAGCACTTTTGTCTACCTCCTTGAGTCTTCAAGCTCTCTACTGCTTTTAACGAGTCAAGAGGGAGAAGTTTATTGTTGTAAATTTCACCTGAATGGATCAACACTGGCATCTGCAGGATTGGAGCAGTGATGGAATTGCATTATAACACAGGTTGCAGCATGCTTTTTACAGCATCATCAGACAAAACTGTAGCAGTGTGACACTGAGTTGGTCAGTGTGACGGTGTGGACACAGTGAGCTCGGAGTGGTCAGTGTAATGGTGTGGACACAGCGAAGCTTGGAGTGGTCAGTGTGACAGACGGTGGGGACACAGTGATCTCGGAGTGGTCAGTGAGGCAGTGAAACGGGTGAAAGGACCAAGGGACTTGATCACACATCTTTTGTGAATTCATGTTATCCAGCCCGATGCGGACCATAGGTGGTCTGTACAGGAAGCAATGACGAAACAGTGAAGCTATGGGACATTCGGAAGAAGGCTGCAATCCATACGTTTCAAAACACATGCCAAGTACTGGCAGCAACGTTTAATGACACAAGCGATCAGATTATCTCTGGTGGTATTGATGACGACATTAAAGTTTGGGACCTCTGACAAAACAAGTAAATTTATACCATGAATGGTCATAATGGCTTCTTTGACTTTCATTGGCACAGCTTTGGTCCTCATGTTGATAAACAGTAATGAAAGTTTCTAAAGGTGATGAAAAGACGAGAGGAAAGACTAGGTGCTGAGGGCTCTCTTATACCTGCATCAAGGAGGCATTTAAACACACCTGAGCAATTACAAACACCTGTGAAACATTATCGTGCCCTGAAATGGGGCGCACAATCTATAAACACAGCTGTAATTTCTACATGGTGAAACCAAATTGCATAAAAATACTCTTTATTAAAATCTGACAATGTGCACTTTAACCACGTGATTTTTTCTATTACAAATCTCAAATAGTGGGGTACAGAGGTAAATTAATAAATGATGGGTCCTTGTCCCAAAAAGTATGGAGGGTACTGGACGAACAGAAAATGGGTTGTTTAGTATTTCATATGGAATCGTAAGCATATTATTCAAATTCATATTTTATTTTGAAATGATTTGCAATAATCTACTTTATTATGCCTCTTCAGAGTTGGTAGTGCAAAACCCCTGACTAATGTAATTGTGGAACAAGGAAAGAATGCCGAAGAGGAGGAGGATGATGACGATGAACAGTTTGTGGTGGAAGAAACTGTTTCACAGCTTCCAGATATGCCTGAGATGGAACCTGTAAGTCAATTATCACAAACTGAAATTGATATTGGATTAAAATACTGCACCAATATTGCCCACTGGTCACATTAAGCTTATTTCAATATTTTAACAAGGCGAAAAGGATCCAAATATATAAATGTAATCTTTAACAAACCAATTTTTTTTTTTTTAAAAGGAACAAGCAGATGAATGGCTTTTGAAATATTGTATGTATATTCAATGATGACTAAAAGTAGATTTAGAATTGACCTAATGATGAAAAACCGATATGATGGTTCTCGCTTACAAATCAGTCATAGTTTAGTTGTAGTTTCGTTTAGAGATACAGCGCGGAAACGGCCTCTTCGGCCGACCGAGTCCGTGCCAACCAACGATCCCCGCACACTAACATATTCTACACACACTAGGGACAATTGATTTTTATACCAAGCCAATTAACCCATAAGCCTGACGTATTTGAATCGTGGAAGGAAACCGGAAATCATAGAGAAAAGCCACATAAGTCACGGGGAGAGCGTACAAACTCTGTACAGACAGCACCGTAGTCACAATCGAAACCGGATCTCTGGCACTGTAAGGCAGCAACACTGCGGTTGTGCCACCATGCAGACCATTTCATGTTGAATCACAGCAGATGTGTGTACACATCCAGGTTCAGTAACTCATAGCAAAGGGCTTGTGCCTTGACAGGTATTGTCATCACTTTAAAAAGGTGATCACACCACCTGAACTGCATTAGTGGGTGAGGAATACTTGAGCTTTGGAACTGCTTCATCTGGCGAGGAAAGAGATTTTAATCTGAAGAATGCTTCTTATAACCCAGGATATCGGCAACCTTTAAGTTTTCCACTGCAAAAGCACCCTTAGCTCCATTTCTCTCTGCCCCTTGCCAGTACCAAAAGCTATCACACATTTACTAGTGCCTAGAAGATGAAAACAAGGTGAAAGGGATGTATGTAGGATTGAACATTGGGAATGCGTGACGTTCCGAGCACAGGAGAAATGGCTTTCATCAGGGGTAGAAGAAGGTGGGGCCAGAATTCTATGGAGAATTGGAAATAGCCAAGATGAGAGAAGCTATTAAAGGGATAAAATCTAGGGATTTTACTATTAGTAAATATCTACTAGTATGTGACCAGGGAGTGAGGACAGAATTGCAATATTCTTCATTCTTCTGGGCATTTCCCTCTGATTGGGAAGAAGATTTTTTTAAATAATAATTTCTGAAAAAGTCCATCCAACATAGGCTAATACAAATTTGTAGACCAATATTGATTTTTAATGAAGAACATCGTGAAAAATAGAAGCAGACAACACTAAGAATATTAATATCCAGAATACCAGTTCTGATCTTCAATTTGGTGGGAAAATGCTGATTTATCAGTGATTTTATTATATTTGATTGTGACCCAAGGGCCCTTAAAATATAATGACACCAGATTGCAACTAAAGGATAAAGGATAAAACGATGTTGTAATATCGTTGACCTGAAAAAAAAGTATCATATACTTCTGACAAAGTAATCAGATACCGATTGCAAACATGACTGCTATTTTCCTTTGTCATTATTCATATTAAATTATTATTAATTTTGTTTTTACAAATAAACATTCAGCAATTTTTACATCAATATTAATATTTTTCAACAGATTTTGTGGTATGTATTGAAACCACATATGCTGATTGACTTGATTCTTAATGATCTATAGATTTCACTCTTTTCCATCAGTTCTGAAAATTAGCAAGACCATAGATAAACAGATGCTGAGCATTTTCTAAGTTGACTATTTCTTTGTTGTCAGCCACAGAGAAGTACTGGATACTATATATTGCAAAGGATTCTTTACCTGATTTATAGTATGCCCTTTTTAAACATAATGAAGCTGGTACCAAATTGTTTTTAATTGGGGGAAAAAAAAGTGTCTTGTGCAGATTCTATTAATGCTGTGAGGAAGACTTAATGACTTAATTGTGTAAAAAGTCTCATCAGTGAGCATGGAGTTCATTTTCTTAAGGTAACTGAAAGCAAACAGGAATTACAAACCCTTAATATTAAAAGAACAGCTGGCAGCAATTCAACAGAACCGTTCCAATTGCATTCTTAAACAATGAGCATAACGTGTACTTTTTTTTAGAGACATTATATTTATAGATTTATAGCTTTCGGTTTGTAATATATCTATATAGATACAATATATCCATAATAAAGCATATTTTCTTCTCTACATTAAATCAAACTTGAATGTTTGGGCAGCACAGTGGCACAATTAGTAGAGTTGTTGTCACACAGCTCAAGCATTCGGGCTTCAATCCTGACTTTTGTCGACATGGAATTTAGTAAGGCATTTGATAAAATCCCTCATGGTAGGCAGATCAAGAATAAGATACATGGTGAATTGATGGTATGGATACAATAGGTGCAGGAGTAGGCCATTTGGCCTTTCGAGCCAGCACCGCCATTCAATTTGATCATGTCTGATCATCCACAATCAGTACCCCGTTCCTGCCTTCTCCCATATTCACTGACTCCACTATCTTTAAGAGCTCTATCTAACTCAGAACTGGCTTACTCATAAAATATGGAGAGTTGTGGAAGTGTTATTTTGGCTGGAGGTCTGTGACTAGTTGAGTTCCGCAAGGATCAGACGACATGAAGATTGCTGGTGTTGGGGACAGTGAGGAAGGCCATCACGGTATACAGTGGAATATAGATCAACTACTGAAATGGGTGGTGTGAGGTGTAATACCTCACACTTCCCTTGAACTAAACACCATCTGAGTTTAGTTCAAGGGAAGTGTGAGGTGTTACACTTTGGGAGATCAAATGTAAGGAGAAGGTAGACGGTTGATGGCAAGACCCTCCCCAGCATTAATGTGCAGAGGGATATTGAAATCTATGTCCATAACTCCCTGAAAGAGACAACCCAAGTAGATAGTGGTAAGGAAGGCATATGGTGTACTCTCCATTCGCCATGACATTGAGCATAAGAGTCAGGAAGTCATGACGCAGCTCCATAAGACATGGGTTAGGCTGCATTTGGAGTATTGCATGCTGTTTTTATTGCCCTATTGCAGGAAGGTTCATATGAAAGCTTTGGAGGGGATGTAGAGGAGGTTTCTCAGAATGATGCCTAGATTGGAGGGTATTAGTTATAATTTGTTTTCTGTTTTCTTGGATTGTTTTCTCTGGAATGCTGGACGTTGAGGAGAGATTTGATAGAAATGTATTACATTTTGAGAAGCATAAATGTCAAAAAACTAGGCATTGTGTTAAGGCTATGATAAAATTGTCTGCAGGTGAGATTGAAACAACAGCAAAACCTTCTGTTCATCTTAATTGAAGGGATGCTTCCTGCTCTTACATTTTTTGAGATTTTTAAAAGGATTTACTTGCATTCTGTCACAGCGAGCTACTTAAATATTGGGATTGTTCACCCCATTTAAAAAAAAAATTTTAAAGATCTAAAACGAAACATTTTATAATGATGGAACAATGATGATGCCATGAAAAGTGATCAACATTGTTTGCTGTGTACTTGATACATTAACAATCATCTTTGCTATTACTGAAATTAAATGTTACCACCTCCTCTGGAATGATAGAATGGTGGGTTGGATTTTTTAAAATCTGCTTTCTTTTCTAGGTGGCAGCAATGGAACTACAGGACAATGAAGACCATGGTATGTGTTGCTAATGCATGCTCCTAATATAATCACTACTTTTGATTTTATTAGTGATGTCATGTTACAACCCTTAATGTGCTTTCAGCATTGTGCAATTTTTCACTGTGTGCAAATGAAATGATTGAGAACGTAAGTTTACTGTTATGTTTGTTGAACAATTAAATGGTGCGGGTGGAAAGTTGCACATAAAACTGCTGGATTTAGTAGGTGCAAATTTGGTTGTTGGTTTTCACTGTAGGTGGATGTTACGACTCCCGAATGCAGGTACTTCAGAGCCGCATAACATAGTCCAAAACCAGGTTAAAGTTCAAGAAAATAGTCTTTAATTTAGTTAAGAGAAGACAAAAACCCAAACCTGGTTCAACAATACAGTCAGGGACAAGAATAGACTAACAAACAAATATAACAGTGCTCCAGCCAGCCTCGCAATGGACCGTCGAGCTAGAGTCTCTAACCTGCCTAAATGGAGATAACCCTGAAACAAAATACACAAAAACCCTCGGGTCAGCCCTTATCTGTCCCAATTCAATATTAAATGACAAATATAGGTAACAATACACAAAGTTCTATGCCATGTGGCCAGGCCTCCTGCAGCTCACACCAGCAGCCTGTTCACTAGTCAGGGTCGATGAAGAGGAGAGAATTCTGGGAGACTCCTGGTATTTAAGCTTCCGATGAGTCACCCGTCACCTGAAGCAGCTTGGCCAATCGGGTGCAGGAGCCCTTAACCCCTTGATTCCTGACTCCCAGCCACGGGGCCTGCACTCAGGAGAGAAACAGAAAAGGTAAGTACATAGTATTCACCGGGGGGAGGGAGGGGGGGGGGGGAGTGCCTAACACCCCCACGCAATGATACTGAATAAGCTTCGGGGGGAACTATTCAGTACTAAAACACTACTGGTGCGACAAGGCGTCAGCCAAGATATTATCCTTGCCCCTGATGTGCCTGAACTCCAGGTTGTATTCTTGCAGCTGCCAACTCCAGCTCATTAACTGCCGGTTCTTATTCTTCATGTTCGTTGGAGGGTTGCCGGCGCATTGCGCATCCCAAATGCCATTACCGTGTACTGAAGAAAGTTATCAGGCATAACGAACGCAGAGATCTCCCTCGCCCGCCTAGTCAAAGGAACTTGCTAATACCCTTTTAGCAAGTCCAACTTAGACACAAAAGATGCACTTCCCACATGATCCACGCAATCATCCATCCGTGGAAGAGGATAGCAATCCGGCTTAGTTACAGCATTCACCTTCCGAAAGTCCGTGCAAAACCTGTCCTTCCCATTAGCCTTCGTAGCCAGTAGACACGGAGAACTCCACGGACTACAACTAGGTTCAGCAATTGCATGCTGTTGCATATAGTCAACCTGACTTCTTAGGCGATGACGTTTGTCAGGGTTGACCCAATACGGATGCTGTTTAATTGGCGCAGCACCGGCCACGTCAATGTCATGCTGCAGCACAGACGTCTGAGAGGGCACATCCGAGAACAGTGACCCATTTGACATCACCAAAGCAAGCAGATCATCCCGCTGACTTCCAGACAAATGAGACAACCGCAAGGGAAGCGACTCCAAAGCCTCAGAGTTGCACAGCTTTCCCTGTGTCACTGCCACAGACAACCGTACCTCACCCACATCACCACCCGTGTCAGGGGGCAGCACGTCTACAGCCAAAACTGGCTTAAACAAAACCGAAGGACACAGCTCCTCCCCATCAACCTGTACATGCTCCAGCTCATGGTACTGCTTCAGCATGTTGACATGACAGAGCTGAGTCTTACGCCTCCGATCAGGGGTACCAATAACGTACTCCCTTGCACCAACCTTCTTAACCACCTGATAGGGACCACTATACCGAGCCTGCAGACTGGAACCAGGAATAGGCAACAACACCAGCACCTTGTCACCTGCAGAAAAATTCCTACTAGAAGCCTTCCTGTCGAACCAGCCCTTAATCCTAGACTGAGCAGAAGCAAGATTACCCATTGCCAGTTCGCATGCCCTCCGCATTCTCGACCTAAAAGTACAGACGTGGTCTAAAATACTACGTTTTGAATTCTCCTGCAACCATTTCTCCTTCAGGACCCTCAACGGACCACGAACAGTATGCCCCAAAATCACACGCAACGGGAAAACACGGCCGTAACCCAACAATTACCCGGCCTGAAACCAACTTGGACTTGAGACTCACGGTATGCAAAGGCACTACCATGTCCTCCAACCTGAATCCTACCACAGGGACACTGGACCCAACCGATGACTCCCCAGAAAACAGCAGTACATTATCCAATATAAAGGACTGAGTAGCACCAGTATCACGCAAGATGGATACTGGAACTCTATGACCCCCATCCTCTAGAGAAACAAAACCTTTCGTGATGAGCGCAGAATAATTACTAAACTCATAAGATGCAGGCATCCCAGGAACCACAGGTGCTTTTTTTGTACCCACCAAAGCCACAGGCTTGACATTTTTCTTGTGCAGGACGGGACATGACTTTGAGATGTGCCCGCTCCCTTTACAATAGTAGCACACGGGACCTTCCTTAGTCCTGAAATCTCCGTCAACCTTATCATCTCGGACCTCCCCCTGTATCAATGTGCTGACACTTGCAGGCACAGAAACAGCTTTGACACTGCCACCAGCGACACCACCACGATTAAACGGCCGTGCACCAAAACTATAGGATCGCCAAACAAACTCAGTTTTATGAGTCAATACATACTCATCTGCTAACACCGTGGCCTTAGACACTTCCGTCACCTTCTGCTCATTAAGGTAAGTAGCAACCCTCTCAGGGAGACAGTTCTTAAAGTCTTCCATAATCATCAAGGCCCGCAGCAGCCATGGGGCCTGCACTCAGGAGAGAAACAGAAAAGGTAAGTACATAGCATTTACCGGGGGGGGGGGGGGGGAGCGCCTAACAGTGGATAAATGGTCATTTGAGAGATTTAAAACTTAAGTTGGAAATTGGTAAAGGCTAGAGAAAGACAGGAAAATAATTAAGAAAATGGTATTCCAATGTTGACCTATACTTTGAGCTAGAATGCAAAAGGTAGAAGTTACGTTACAACTGTATAGGACTTTGGATGATCTGCATCTTGTGTATTATTCATTTATGGCACCACGTCTCAGGAAGAATATACTGATCTTGTGAATGTATTGATCAGCGCAGATTCGCCTAAATGACACCAAAAAATTTTAAATTTTGAAAACTTGCTGTATGTAGCTTTGAATGTAAGGGTTAAAGAGGTGATTTATTTGGGGCAGTTAATTTGCTCCATATCATAATTTCATCAACCCTTACTTGGCCCGAAGATGTGCTTTCAGATTGATCTGCAAAAGCGCTTAGTTCAAACTAAACTTTTTTTTGTTCTGGGTTTTCTCAATTAGAGAAAATCTATTATTTCCATCAAGTTTTGCAAGGATTGTAAATTCTATTTGTTATCACACACCTGATGACAAATCTGTTTTTATGACAGGTGGACTTGTCAAGAAGATTTTGGAAACTAAGAAAGATTATGAATCTTCAAAATCTGTAACAAAACACAAAGATCAGGTAAAGGAACATGTTGTTCTGGCCAGTTTATAATTTGGTATGACCACTTAAATAATGAAATGCGGCAAATTATTACATTGGTTTTGATGGAAAATCATCTTTATTCTGTTCCCTTCTGTGCTTTAGATGCAATTATTGCTGCAATTATTTCTGCAATTTACAATACTATTGTTTTACTCTTAAAACATACGCAATATTGATTTCTAACCATTGTGCTACTCCAGATGAGGATAATTGTCCTTTGTTTACATGACACATATGAGCTATAAAGAATTACTTTTCACAAATGATGCTAATTTCAGTTTATACTCCAGTTCGTTACTATGTGTTTGATAATGATAAACATTAAATCCAATTGATGTAATTCTTCCTATCTATGGCTATCTTCGGTTTAAACCAGCATCTGCCGTTCATTCTTACACATCTCTTTCCATTTTAAGGTTGCTTTATTGGAAATATTACATTGTTTCAATGGAGAAATACTAATTTTCAACTGGGGCAAAAAAAGTGTGAATTTTTGTGCTCTTTCCTGTGCAGCACATTGACAAGATAACTTAAATGAAAATCTCAAGACAAATGTTTGGCTTGCTATCCCAATTGTACTGTTTATAAGATTGCTTGTTAGGTCTGGAAATATATGTGATTGTGTGCCTTCTTTAATTTTCTGGTTTTTAAGCCTCTGCACTTTTGTGATCAGATATTAAAGTCGGTGCACTTTAATTAACAAGTTATTGCCATTTTATACACATTTTTTAATTCTTACTCTTCTATAATAGAAACATAGAAAAATAGGTGCAGGAGTAGGCCATTTGGCCCTTCGAGCCTGCACCGCCATTCAATGTGATCATGGCTGATCATCCAACTCAGTATCCCGTACCTGCTTTCTCTCCATACCCCCTGATCCCTTTAGCCACAAGAGCCACATAAAACTCCCTCTTGAATATAGCCAATGAACTGGCCTCAACGACCTTCTGTGGCAGAGAAATCCAGAGACTCACCACTCTCTGTGTAAAGAATGTTTTCCTCATCTCGGTCCTAAAGGAATTCCCCCTTATCCTTAGACTGTGACCCCTTGTTCTGGACTCCCCCAACATCGGGAACAATCTTCCTGCATCTAGTTTGTCCAACCCCTTAAGAATTTTGTAAGTTTCTATAAGATCCCCCCTCAATCTTCTAAATTCCAGTGAGTACAAGCCGAGTCTATCCAGTCTTTCTTCATAGAAATAATGTCCTCTTTGTAGTGTTGTTACTTATCTACATGGAAATGCAAATCTGTCTTATGGGCAGCAGTTTTGAATGCTTTTGAGGCAAAAGAGCAGACGTTCTGTTAGCAGACATACTCTGCTAATGTGTTCTATACCATAAATCTGATCTAAATATGTTTTTTTGCATTCTGAGAGTATCCTGATCGTGGTTATGCAGAGAAAATAAGCCATGCAGGAAGTGATGGTCCTCTGAAATTGTTTCGGTTGTATTATGCATAACTTATTAGGACAGATATTTTGATGCCCAGCAATTTTCCTCTTTAATTAACTCCGTCATTTCGATACAGGGTCAAAATGAAGAGAATATGTGCAACATTTATTTGTTTTACCAATTGTCAATTTAGCAGTTTAAAAATTATTTTCTGCTTTTATTATATATCTTTAAAATCTTTCAAGGGTGTCTTCAAATTCTGATACTACATAGTGACAGTTTCATTCTCATGATGGATTTTGCTTTGCATCCATACAGATAAGGTTGGCTATTTTTGGAGAAGGTCAGATATTATTTTTTCAGCTTTTCTCAGTAATGTGCAGGTGATCCTCTAGATGATGCTGTTGTTAAAGGGAGTAAGATATTCACTCTTTTAAAATCCAAAGTTAACAAAGTACCTCAAGGCATAAGAAGAACAATAAATTGATAATTTAGATATCTTCAACTATCCAGGACCATAAAACTAGGGGGGGGAAATTATAAATTTTAAGCAAAATTGCTTCCAAGTATTACTGTTGGCTGTTGGGAATTTAGCTGTATAATTTATGTTCTTTTTCAAACAACGACATCCAACAACTACTAAATAAGCCTGAAGCCATTCTGACCAGAACTATTGTACATCTGAAACTGAACAAAGAAAAATAAAACTAAATTATGGTCTAGAAATGTGTTCTCACAATGCTGATAAAAAAAATATGATGTGGTTGAAAAGATGCTTAATCTGAAGTCAAGTACTAATGTCATTTTTGGGTAGCTTGCCATCTTGTGGGAAATTGGAACCTCTTCTTTCCAGATGGAGTTTTCATGAACAAGGTCATGGTCACCTTTAGCTTTTAGTCTTGGTACAATTCCAAGCGGAATCTGCTGATTTATGCTACATTTCCACAATTGTTCAAAATTGTATTAGGGAGGTCCCCTGACTCCAGACTCTGGAGAGAAGATTTCAACTACTTTTTCTTTTGCCCACAGGAGTAGGTAGAGTACGATGACAGTTTGTTCACATTGTAAGGTTCCACATAATGTAAGCATAAAGAGACTGCAATCATATGGTATTACTTCTTACAAAAAACTCACTGGTGAACTCCTTTTGGGGAAATCCTGGCTGTAGTCCTGTAGCGTCGCTATGGCTTTCTTGCATGAGGAACATGCCTCCTGTAGGTGCTGTTCGCAACCAGTTTATCCAGGTATCCCTGAGGACGTGGGAGCACAATTGCTCCATTCTTGCATCCATTCTTTAAATTCTAGTACTTCGAGATAGCTGAAAGAGTGCTGCTTTTAATGTGTAGCTGTCCATTTAATCACTTGCTTCAGAGTTTGTAGCTACAAGGTCAGGTGCTGGCAGCTGCAAGATCATGCAATAGATGAATAGGACAACCTTTAAAGTTTAGCTTGGATGAAGAACATATATCGGAAACCTGGCAATGCTATTTGGAGGCCATAAATGAAGATAACAATCTTTCTGAAACTTACAAAAAACAACTTCTGGGGACACAAATGTATTTATGTGCTTCTATTCTTAAAAGTAGGGATGGAATTTCTGCTTAATGTTTCAATTTTCTTTTAAATGTTTGTATTCAATTTTAAAGTACTCTTCTAAACCTTAAATCATGTATCGTGTTACCTGGCTCCAAACATTTAGGTCAATATTCATTACTCAACTAGTACCTAAAATGCTCTTTATCACATCTCTATTTGAGGGAGGATGCTTTGTGTGATTCCCATAATTTAGTAGTGATTACAGCAGTTGAAAAATACTCAAGGGACTTCCTGAGATCCAGAAGGGTGCTCTATAAATGAGTCTTTTCTGAAGAGAGACCCATTCAATTCCCATTTGCTTGGCTGAACTAGTGCTCATATTGAACAATTTCTTAATTTCCATGCACCTTCTTCAAATTAAAGGTATAAACTGTGGAATCTCGCATCAGTCCAAGATATGCCTATCTTTTTATTCTCGCCTCCTGGACAGAGCAAGGTTAGAGCTCCCATGGGCCTCATCTTCTACCCCACCAGTCTCTGAATTCATTTAAATGGATCATTGGATCATCTTTTAGAATTTCTGATATTTCCAACAAGATTCCACAACCAAATTCCCCTTCCCCTTTTCAGGATTTTGAATGGACCTTCCCTTTTGCCTCCATATTCTACTCTTCTGTCCCCAACAACCACTCCCCATCCTACAAGACTATACCAGGCCACCACAGGAGGTTCAATGCTTGGCATTTCACCTCTTAACTTCCCACCAGTCCAGGACCCAAACAGTCTTTCCAGGTGAAGTAACGGATCAATTATACTTTTTGAGTTTACTACATTTAGTATTAACAATATAGACTTCTTTGCATTGGAGAAATCAAATATTGATTGGGGTGAACAGTTTTTGATGCGCCTACTTTAAGCTGCAGAGACAACCCTGAGCGTCCACCTTGCCACATATTCTATCCCACTCCTATTCTATGGTCTCCTGCACTTATAACAAGGCCCACTGCATGCCCGAAGAACAGTCCATCTGTCTGGGCATCTTCTGGAGTTAATGATGAATTCTCCCACTTCAGGTGCTTGCTTTCTCCCTCTTTTTTCTGAACTGGTTATTTCTGCTCTTAGTCACACAACTGTGGCATAGGTTCAGTGTTTTGCCTCTCCATTTTTGCAGCCTGAGCAGTAAGCGTATCTATTGCCCTTCTATTTGGCACACATTACTTCCCTGATGGTATTACCACTAATCATTGTCTCTATTAAGTGATTTGACTGGAGCATGTCTATAAGTTATCCATTGCATAACCTCACCCTATCAAACATATCCCCTTCCCCTATCTCCTCTTCAAATTAAAGCTAACTTGTTTTCTCTTTCCCAGTTCTGAAGAATAGTTTGACCTGAAGCACTAATTCTATTTCTTTTTCTGCAGATGCTTCCTCAGAATTCCCTGCATTTTTTTTTTAGTTTAGGTTAAACAAGAAAAACTGTACAAATGAACTGGTCAGGGATTGACCATTTTGCTTTAAATAAATTGTTCAATGACGTTTAGGAATTATATGGGTGAAACAATTCCTCATTACAAAAACTCCATATGGATAGACAAGTTTTTTCCTTCTTGATTTCAGAGTTTAATGTAAAATGAAAGTGAATACAATTAGGCTGCTTTAATATCATGGCACCACAGACACTTTCCTAAACAAATTAAATGTATATTCTTACTTGATTATCAATTTTTCTGAAATAATGTACACTTTCAGAAAAGTGTACTAGCATCCTGGCGCGGCTATGGTGGTGGCTGGGGATTTTAATAGGGCAAACCTAAAAAAAGTTGTTGCCTAACTTCCGCCACCACATTACTTGTGTCACCAGTGGGAAAGAACTTTGGGCCACTGTTATACACCATTCAAGAAAGGATAAAAGGCCATTTCTCGCCCTTGTTTTGGAAAATATGACCATGCCGCCATTTTCCTGCTGCCAGAGTATAAACAACGGATAGTACAGGAAGCGGCAGTGACGAGGGATGTAAAGTGGTGGTCTGACCATTCAGAGGCCATGCTACAGGATGCATTGAGTGACATCGACTGGAAAATGTTCCAATCAAGTTCCAGAGATGTCAGTGCGTTTGTGGACATTGTCACGGACTTCATAGCAACATTAACTGACAACATCATCCCCATGGTAAGGTTTAGTTTATTTCCTAACCAAAAACCCTGGGTCGACAGATCCATTTGCGTCGCCTTGAATGCTCGTACTGCTGCTTAGAATTCTGGCCTGGCATCCAATAACATGGCAGAGTCCTATAGACTGCGAAGGGTGGTGAAGGACGCAAAAAGGAGACTGGATGGAATCGCAGATGGAGCAGAGTGACATCAGACGCCTATGGCAGGGGGGTAAGGACTATAACAAATTACCAGAGCAGCCCCCCCCTCAACCAGGAGTTCCGGCGCCTCCTTAGCTGATGACCTGAACTCTTTCTATGCACGATTTGAGGCAAGCAACAACACCCGATGTTGTTAGCCGGCAGGCAACAACACCCCTAGCTCACCGGCTAACAACATCGTCAGTGCACTGGCTAGTGAGGCTAGAGTGAGGTACACCACTGGGGATGAGGACACATTCTCTGTGTCTGAGCACGACGTGAGGAGGGCTTTGACGAGTGTGAACGCAAGGAAAGGTATAGGCCCAGATGGTATATCTGGGCGAGTACTAAAGTCTTGTGCTAATTAGCTAGCTCCAGTGTTCAATCTCTCCATCGCCAAGTGCGTGGTCGCTGCTTCAAGAGATCCACTATTGTCCCAGTGCCTAAGAATGCCTCTACGGCCTGCTTGAATGACTACTGACTGGTGGCCCTCACCTCAGTGTTCATGAAATGCTTCGAGAGGCTGATCAAGGAGTACATCTGCGCCTTCTTCCCTCGCACTATGGATCCGCTGCAGTTCGCATACTGTCCAAACAGACCACGGATGATGCGGTCTCACAGGTTTTGCACACCACTTTCTCTCACCTTGACAGCCAGAAGGGGGGCTATGTGAGGATGCTGTTCATTGAATGCAGTTCAGCTTTCAACACCATAGTCCCCACCAGACTTGCTGATAAGCTGCTGGAACTGGGACTGAACACTCCCTTGTGTGCCTGGATCCTGGACTTTCTGACCGCCAGGCCCCAGGTGGTCAAGATGGGTAGACATACCTCCAACCCCCTCACCCTGAACACAGGTTCCCCCCCCCCCAGGGTTACATCCTCAGCTCCCTACTGTACTTCCTGTACACACATGACTGTGTGGCCGGGTTCAGCTCCAACTCCATCATTAAGTTTGCTGATGACACCGTGGTGGTGGGCCTGATCTCCGATAACGATGAGAAGGCCTACCTGGAGGAGGTACCTGACCTGGCACTCTGGTGTAAGAACAACAGCCTCCTCTTGAATGTCACTAAAACTAAGGAGCTGATTGTGGACTTTAGAAGGGCACAACAACCAAGGACGACGCCATTGGGGATTAATGGGACTACTGTGGATAGGGTGAGCAGCTTTAAATACCTGGGAGTCCACATCACAGAGGATCTAACATGACAACACACACGGCCACACTGGTGAGAAAGCCCTTTACCACCTCAGGCAGCTGAGGAAATTCAGAGTCTCTCTGAGGATCCTTCAATCCTTCTACTCTGGTGCTGTAGAAAGCATCCTGACCGGAAACATCTCCATCTGGTTTGGCAACAGCTCTGCCCAGGACAGGTGAGCTCTGCGGAGAGTAGTGCATTTGGCCAAACGCACCACGGGAACTACACTCCCCCACCTCTGCAGGACCTATACACCAGGAGGTGCAGATCCAGAACCTGCAGGATCATGAAGGACCCCTACCACCCCAGCAACGGACTGTTCCAGCTGCTGCGGTCAGGCAAGGGCCTCCACTGTCACGCAGCAAAAACAGAGAGGCTGATACAGAGTTTCTTTCCACAGGCCATCAGGACTGTAAACTGATCTCACCTGGGTATAATTACTGTTGCGTCTTTTTTTTAATGTAAATGCTGGTTCTGTTCAGTTGTTTTTGCACAATCCCGCAAGCATTACCACTTTCATTTCACATGTGTGAAAATTTCAAAAGCGATGCTTGTTTATCTACATAATTAATTTTTTGCCACTGAAATCAGAGAATGCAGTTTTGAATTTCAATTTTGTTGACGGTAATGATTGGTAGTCCACTAATATCACTTGTTAATTCTATGACAAGATTACCTGGCTACTGAATGTGAAGAGGACCTGGCATGAGGTTATTAGCCGTATACAGCATAGAGGTTAGCTAGGGTTTGGAAGGAAGTGAAAAGGTTAACATAATTTTGACAAAACATTACATTCAGATCAGTTTGCTGCTTTTAACACCATAGTTCAATTAAATTATTTGTTCCCATCAACCTCACAGAGTAAACAGTATACATTAATAGTAAATACAACAATACATTAAATGACCAGTGCAAAACAGCAGAATAGTGCAGGGGGATGGGTACAAGAGCAGAGAGGCAGGTGGGTGTAAAACGAGGGTGGAAGCAATAGGGAGCAAAGTGAAAAGTAAAAGTGGCAGGCAGACAAAACCAGGGCAAAAATCAAAAAGGACCACTTCTCAACAAAATTGTACAAGGGGTAACAGCGTTGTAAAAACAAGCCTGAAGGCTTTGTGTCTCAATGCAAGGAGTATTCGTAATAAGGTGGATGAGTTGAACGTGCAGATAGCTATTAATGAGTATGATATAGTTGGGATCACGGAGACATGGCTCCAGGGTGACCAAGGCTGGGAGCTGAACATCCAGGGATATTCAATATTCAGGAGGGATTGAGAGAAAGGAAAAGGAGGTGGGGTAGCGTTGCTGGTTAGAGAGGAGATGAACACAATGGAAAGGAAGGACATTAGCTTGGAGCATGTGGAATCGGTATGGGTAGAGCTGCAAAACACTAAGGGGCAGAAAACGCTAGTGGGAGTTGTGTACAGGCCACTTAACAGTAGTAGTGAAGTTGGGGATGGTATCAAACAGGAAATTAGAAATGTGTGCGACAAAGGCAAAACAGTTATAATGGGTGACTTCAATCTACATATAGATTGGGTGAATCAAATTGGCAGGGGCGCTGAGGAAGAGGATTTTTTGGAAAGTATGCGGGATAGTTATCTAAATCAACATGTAGAGGAACCAACAAGAGAGCAGGCTATTTTAGACTGGGTATTGAGTAATGAGGAAGGGTTAGTTAGCAGTCTTATTGTGCGTGCCCCCTTGGGCAAGAGTGACCATAATATGGTCGAGTTCTTAATTAGGATGGAGAGTGACATTGTTAATTCAGAAACAATGGTTTGGAACTTAAGGAAAGGTAACTTTGAGGGTATGAGACGTGAATTGGCCAAGATTGACTGGCAATCAATTCTAAAAGGGTTGATGGTGGATACGCAATGGAAGACATTTAAAGACTGCATGGATGAACTACAAAAATTGTTCATCCCAGTTTGGCAAAAGAATAGATCAGGGAAGGTAGTGCATCCGTGGATAACAAGGGAAATCAGGGATAGTATCAAAGCAAAGGATGATGCGTCCAAAATAGCCAGAAAAAGCAGCATACCAGAGGACTGGGAGAAATTCAGAGACCAGCAGAGGAGGACAAAGGGCTTGATTAGGAAAGGAAAAATAGATTATGAAAGAAAACTGGCAGGGAACATAAAAACTGACTGCAAATGTTTTTATAGATATGTGAAGAGAAAGAGATTAGTTAAAACAAATGTAGGTCCCTTGCAGTCAGAAACAGGTGAGTTGATCATGGGAAACAAGGATATGGCGGACCAATTGAATAACTACTTTGGTTCCGTCTTCACTAAGGAAGACATAAATAATCTGCCGGAAATAGCAGGGGACCGCGGGTCAAAGGAGGACTTGAGTGAAATCCAGGTTAGTCGAGAAGTGGTGTTGGGTAAATTGAATGGACTAAAGGCCAATAAATCCCCAGGGCCAGATAGGCTGCATCCCAGAGTACTTAAGGAAATAGCTCCGGAAATAGTGGATGCATTAGTGATAATCTTTCAAAACTCTTTAGATTCTGGAGTAGTTCCTGACAATTGGCGGGTAGCAAACGTAACCCCTCTTTTTAAGAAGGGGGGCAGAGAGAAAACGGGGAATTACAGACCAGTTAGTCTAACATCGGTAGTGGGGAAACTGCTAGAGTCAGTTATTAAAGATGGGATAGCAGCACATTTGGAAAGTGGTGAAATCATTGGACAAAGTCAGCATGGATTTACGAAAGGTAAATCATGTCTGACGAATCTTGTGGAATTTTTCGAGGATGTAACTAGTAGCGTGGATAGGGGAGAACCAGTGGATGTGGTGTATCTGGACTTCCAGAAGGCTTTCGACAAGGTCCCACATAAGAGATTAGTATATAAACTTAAAGCATACGGCATTGGGGGTTCAGTATTGATGTGGATAGAGAACTGGCTGGCAAACAGGAAGCAAAGAGTAGGAGTAAACGGGTCGTTTTCACAATGGCAGGCAGTGACTAGTGGGGTACCGCAAGGCTCAGTGCTGGGACCCCAGCTATTTACAATATACATTAATGGTCTGGATGAGGGAATTGAAGGCAATATCTCCAAGTTTGCAGATTATACTAAGCTGGGGGGCAGTGTTAGCTGTGAGGAGGATGCTAGGAGACTGCAAGGTGACTTGGATAGGCTGGGTGAGTGAGCAAATGTTTGGCAGATGCAGTATAATGTGGATAAATGTGAGGTTATCCACTTTGGTGGCAAAAATAGGAAAACAGACTATTATCTAAATGGAGGCCGATTAGGAAAAGGGGAGATGCAGCACGACCTGGGTGTCATGGTACACCAGTCATTGAAAGTAGGCATGCAGGTGCAGCAGGCAGTGAAGAAAGTGAATGGTATGTTAGCTTTCATAGCAAAAGGATTTGACTATAGGAGCAGGGAGGTTCTACTTCAGTTGTATAGGGTCTTGGTGAGACCACACCTGGAGTATTGCGTACAGTTCTGGTCTCCAAATCTGAGGAAGGACATTATTGCCATAGAGGGAGTGCAGAGAAGGTTCACCAGACTGATTCCTGGGATGTCAGGACTGTCTTATGAACAAAGACTGCATAGACTAGGTTTATACTCTCTAGAATTTAGGAGATTGAGAGGGGATCTTATAGAAACTTGCAAAATTCTTAAGGGGTTGGACAGGGTAGATGCAGGAAGATTGTTCCCGATGTTGGGGAGGTCCAGGACAAGGGGTCACAGCTTAAGGATAAGGGGGAAATCCTTTAGGACCGAGATGAGAAGGACTTTTTTCACACAGAGAGTGGTGGATCTCTGGAACTCTCTGCCACAGAGGGTAGTTGAGGCCAGTTCATTGGCTATATTTAAGAGGGAGTTAGATGTGGCCCTTGTGGCTAAGAGGATCAGAGGGTATGGAGAGAAGGCAGGTACGGGATACAGAGTTGGATGATCAGCCATGATCATATTGAGTGGCGGTGCAGGCTCGAAGGGCCGAATGGCCTACTCCTGCACCTAATTTCTATGTTTCTATGTTTCTATAAGATTATAGTGCAAAAAATAAACTGCAATAATGGAGTAACCAAATGAGGTGGAGTTAAGAGTATGTGGCAACACCTTTGGGAAGGGAGTGTTGTTCAGAAGCCAGATAGAAGTGGGGAAGATGCTGTTCTTAAGTCTGGACATCCATACATTCAAGCTCCCGTATCTTCTCTCGGAAGGTAGAAGAGACGGTCTCTGGGTGGCAAAGATCATGATGATAGCTCTAGCCTTCTTGATGCAACCCACCGTGAAGGTTGATGGAAGGAAGTGACGAGCCTGCGATGTACTGGGCAGTGTTCACCACTCTGTTAGTGCAGGCAGTGAAGGTTGAGATGCATCTCATCTTTATATAGTGCATCTGTAGAAGTTTGGCAATATCCTCATGGACATGCCAAATCTTCTCAGAAGCCAAAGAAAGTAAGTATGTTGATGCACTTTCTTTATCTCTGCTTCAGTGTGAAGGGACCACATTGGTCTCTGGTGCTGGTGGTATGCACGCCTCAGAACTTGAAGCTGAAGGCCATCTCTAGAGCAACTGCATTGATGAGGACCGGTTTCCTTCAGCCGACAACTATCTCTTTCATCTCTTTCATGATGTTCAGGGCTAGGTTGGTGTCCTGACACCATGGCACAAAGTTCTCACTCTTTCCTATACTTCATCTCATCTGGCCGATAACATTGGTATTATTATTGGTGAACTTGGTGCCACACTGTCATGGGTGCACAGGGTGAAGAACAAGTGACTGAGCACATGGTTGTGAGGGGCATTGGTGTGAGGGTCATCTTGGAGAAAACGTTATGACTAATTTGAACTGACTAAGGTCTGCCGATCAGGAAGTCCAGAGGTTAGTTGCAGATGGAGTTTAGGGTGAGCTTTTTCAGGATTATGATGTTGAAGGCTGAGCTGTAGTCAATGAATAGCATTGTGATGGTAATTGTTAGAGCTACTAGGTGGTAGTTATTGAGATGGGTCAGTTTGTATTTTCTTGAGGACTGGAACAGAGGTGGCTGGGGGGTGGGGGGGAGGGGGGGGGGGGGGTTGGGCCACACCTTGGCAGAACTTAGTTTGCCTGTTTGAAATGGACATTAAAGGCATTCAGCTCCTCCTGTACAAATGCATCATTGCCAGTGATCGCTCCAATTTCAGTTTATGGCCCATGATGGTATTCAGGTCCTGCCACAGTTACCTGGCATTCGCTTGATGGAATTGAGCCTCCAGTTTGTTTTCATTTGGATATTCTCTCCTGAAAGCTATGTGAAGATTTTTCTTGGCTACCTTGTATACTACCGAAGCAGAATAATGAGGTGTTGTTACTCCAGTTTGCATGTTTGCCTGCTCTGGTAATGGAGGATGCCCAGGATAGAAAGGTGGGATTGGGAACTGGAGTTTAAAAGGTTTGTAATCTGCAGGTCCAGCAGGCCTTGGCAGACCAAGCGTAAGTGTTCGGCAAAATGGTCACCTAGTCAACATTTGGTCTTGCCAATATAAAGGCGGCCATATCGGGAACACCAAATGCAATGGATGGGGTTAGAGGAAGTGCGTGTATACCTCTGTCTCATCTGGAAGAGCCGATGGGGTCCTTGAATGTCATGAAGGAGGAGTTATAGGGACACATGTTACACCTCCTGTGGTTGCAGGGGAAAGTACTTGGGGAAGGGGTGGTTTGTGTGGGAAGGGATGAGTGAACCAAGGAGTTGTGGATGGAACAGTCTCTGGGGAAGACAGAGAGAGCTAAGGGTAGGAAGATGTGACTAGTGGTGGGATCATGTTGAAAGAGGTGGAAATGATGGGGAATAGTAAGATTGAACGAGAACTTACCAGTTCGAAGGTTGATCATTATTTCATGAGGAGTCGAAGTGAGGGATTTCGTGAAGAGCCCGCCGGCGCGCATGCTCGACATACTTCAAAGTAGCGGCGTGGAATCACAGAAACCAATCAAGAAATGACTTCACATAGTAAGAATGAAACGACTAAGATTACCAGCTGAAGGTGATTGAGGGTTGGGCGAGGAGGGCACGAAATCCCTCACTTCGACTCCTCATGAAATAATGATCAACCTTCGAACTGGTAAGTTCTCGTTCAATCTTACTATTTCATTTCGGAGTCACGTGAGTGACTTCGTGAAGACTTCAAAGCTTCTGTGATGACACGCCCTGGACCACGTCCATGCTGTCACACCACTACCAGGGATGGATGGGAGGAATAACTTGCTGACTAGTCCATACTGCAAAACAAAGCATATTTATTAACAAACAAATCAAAACCCCTCATTCGGGGACATCTCCACGTTCTTGCCCCGCATCTAGCACGGCTTCTGCGAACTGTAGAGGCGCAGCAACGGGCCGGTTGTAAAACCGCTGGAACACCGTCTCATTAGCCCATCCTGCTGTGGCGAGAATATGGTCCATGGGCACCTCCATGACCCTCGCCGCCGACGTCGATGCAGCCCTGGTGGAATGAGATTTGAACACATTAGTGTCGATACCTGACTTACCCAAGACGACTCGAAGCCACCTGGATATCGTCTGTGTTGTCACTCGATGGTGAGGTCTCTTATGAGTGACAAGCAGGTATCTCTCCATTCCTCTGATGCTTGCCGTCACCTTGACGTAGTAACGGATATGGGAGGCTAAGCATAGCCTAGCATCGGCGGGGTATGCCGGGAACTTCAGCTGCAGCCCTGTGCACCCAGGTCTGTGTTGCTTCAGTAGTTCGTCAACAAAGAAAACTACTTCTGTGGGGGTAGACATCATTCTGTCGACACATAGTTTGTGGAGTGTCTGTACCCTCTGTGCTGAAGTCAGCGCTAGTAACATCACCAGCTTCATGGTGAGTTTGTCCAGCTGGAGCCCTTCCATGGGGGACCACGTCCTGAGCAGAGATAAAACGTCCCTGACATCCCAGGTGATACTGTAACGTGGTGTAGGCGGATTCGTATTGAAAATACCCCGCATGAGCCTGGACACTAGCCTGTTGGATCCCACCTCAATATTGAGGTAGAATGATAGAGCGCTCCTGGCGCTGTTGATGGCACTGTAGCTTAAGTGTTCATCATGGTGCAACCCCGCGAGGAATTCCAGGACGTCGGTTATAGTCACGGCATCGTACGTGATGCGAGAGCGGCTGCAGAAGGCTTCCCACTTCCTGATGTGAGAGCGGTATCTTCGCCTTGTAGACTCTCGGCACGACGCCGCAATGGTATCCATGGTCCGGGTAGAAAGGCCGTATTGTTCTAAAGGCCGATTCAGAATCTGCAAGCCAACAAATTTAAATAGCCATGGCAGGGATGTGGCTCCCCTGAAACAGGGTGAGTAACTAATTCTGGGCTACCCTGCAAACGGACCCAAGGTTCACTGAGCGTGTCAAAGACCATCGGATACCATGGCTGTGTAGGCCAGTCGGGTATGATAAGGATGCCCTTGGCACCGTCCATCTGAATTTTACGTAATACCCGACTGATGAGGCAAAACGGGGGGAATGCATAGAAAAAGCAATTCCCCCAGTCTAGCGAGAATGCATCTAACGCTATAGCCCCAGGATCTGGTTCCCACGCGACGTAGGTTGGTACCTGATGGTTCAACCGGGACGCAAAAAGGTCAATGTCCGGTTTCCCAAATTTGGCTGTGATTTTTGCAAAAATTTCAGGATGTAACATCCATTCAATATTATCATTGAACTTGCGTGACCTGGCGTCCGCCACAATATTAAGCTCACCTGGCAAATAGGTAGCTGAAATCCAAATGTCTCTCTTGACACACCAGAGCCAAATTGAATTAGCCAATTTATCACATGAAACTGACCTGGTACCGCCCATGTGGTTTAAATATGCCACCGCTGTGGTATTGTCTATTTGGAGCCGGACATGTGCTCCAATGATCTTGGAACAATATGCACGAAGTCCGTGAAACGCTGCAAGCAGCTCCAAATAGTTGATCCCTTGTGATACCAACATCGTATTCTCAAGGGTATCCCATCGGCCCCCACAACTAGAGAATTGATTCGTAGCTCCCCAGCCATCAGAGCTCGCATCAGTTTGTAAGTATATCATCGGTTTCGCCTCAATAATAGTTTTGAACGAGTTACTAATGTGGCAAACCCACCATCGTAATTCATCCAATGCTGCAGGCGGCAGCCGCATAGATCGATCATAATGACCAGCATGCCGTCGCAACGCAGCGATCTTGGCTCTCTGCAAGTTTTGATAATGCAGAGGTCCATACCGGGCTGCCGGAAACAAAGCCACAATCTTGCCAATGACAGTAGCTGAGTGACGAATCGATGGTATACGAGTATTAATCAAGTCTGTACACACCTGTGTTACCTCCTCAATTTTGTTAATTGGTATGGTGACTCTCATGCTAATGGAATTCACCTGGAACCCCAGATAATTAATTACCTGGGTGGGGCAGAACTTAGATTTTTCTGGATGAACAATGAACCCAAGCTGTTGGAACAAATTGACCGCAGCTGCAACCCCTTGTTGTGCTAATTCCAAGGTGTGGCCGACAATTAAAATATCATCTAAATAGGCCATAACAATATGATGTCTTTGTCTTAAATAAGCCATAATTGGCTTCACCAATTTAGTAAATAAGCGAGGGGCTGTGGTGAGCCCATTAGGCAACGCCCTATATTGCCACAGCTGATCCATCCAGATAAATTTTAAGAACCTTCTGTAATATTTTTTCATAGGTACGGTATAGTACGCATCCTGTAAATCGATGCATGCCATAAAGCACCCTTGTGAAATCAATGATTTGGCCGTTTCAAACGTGTCCATTTTAAAATGAGTATATGTTACAAAGTTATTCAGAGTGGTTAGATCAATAATGACTCTACAGCCTCCATCCTTCTTAGGTCTAGTAAAAATATTGGAAACAAATTCAACGGGCTCATGAACCGTTCTCTCTATGACCCCTTTCTGTTCCAACCTTAAAATTTCCTTATAGCCAACTGACTGTTCCGCAGCCGTTAGTTTGAAAGTACGACCCGGTCTATGCTGAGGTGGAGGGATGTCCCCATTAATAAACTCAATACTATGGCCCTGAATATTCCGTAACACATACTCATCGCTGGTAATGTCACCCCATGCACCCGCAAACAACCGCAAACGCCCACCAACATGTGGAGTTAAACAAAGAGAAAAAAGAGAACCAGATCGCCTCACCTCTGTGGTTACCGGCGGTCCCTGACACGAGTGGGTGGTCGTGGAGGTGCTGGGTTGGTTTGAGGTCGTGGCGTCCTCATTTTCCACCTCGGCTTCTGCCGAGCCTGTCCTAAAAAAGACCCCTGGGGTTGGGGTGGCTGATATCGGTTTGGAGCTGGAGGGTAATTCCTGGTGGAAGTGCTGACAAACCCTCGTGAACGGCCAAGTGGGGCTTTCGAGCTTGATGGCGTGGGGGCACTGTGAGAGCGCATGAGCCCCACGGTCTTGGCTTGTTCATCCAGCTCTCTGACCCTTTTGGAGAGGTCTTCGCCAAAGAGCTGACGGGGCGGCGGCGGCGGCGGTGGTTTGCACAACCCTGCAAACTTAGGGTTGAGCGCTGGGCGGATGCTGTGTTTGCGAAAGCCGTTTATTTCGTTTTGAGTAGCGCACAGAAGCGCCAGAGCATCCTCCTGGTCCAAATTAAGCTCCTCTCCGTCGACCGACCGCACAAAGGCAGTAATCCCGGCCATGAGGAGTTTCAGGATCCGCTGAATTTTCAGCTCCTGCTGACGGATAGCCGCACTGATGTTGCCCCATATTGGCGTATTGACCACAGGCACGTTCAGGGAATTGCAGTTTGATGGAGCCTTGTGGCGGCTCATGGCTTGTAGCAGGACTTCCTCCTGAAGCTGGTGATTATTTAGGAAGTCCACTGTGGCTGCCAACTTCGTATTGATGGGAAGCCCCAACGAATGAGGGGCTGCAAATTTGGTAGCCACATCGAGGAGGTCCTCCGCCGGTAATTCAGGCGGGGGTGGGATGGGGTCAACCACGGCCTCCTCGTCCTGCTGCTCCAGGCTGGTGTACGAAGCTGGTGATGAAGCCCTGTGCCTGTCGCTGCTGGATGCCTGTTGTTGTTGACCTTGTAGGAGAAGCTCCAGCAGCCGCTCCATCCGGTCAATACGCCCTTCACCCTGAACACTCAGGTGGTCGGAGTCCTCCGGCTCTGAAAATTGGCCGGGGCTCCTGTCATCGGCCCGCACCTCGTCGAGGCCCTGCCGGTGCCGGTAGTTGTCGTCGACAGCCGCCGAGGCGAAACTGCGCGATTCCTGCACGGGCGTGTTCAACCGCCTCCGTTTAGCGGGAGCGGAAGCCGTTGCCTCTATGGACAGGTGCGGCATGGTGTCGGCACCAGCCGAAGCCTGGATACCTTGAGCCCGTGCAGGCTTGCCAGCTGCCCACATCGTGGACCTTGCCGACGCATGGTCTCGCCCACCCATCCATGGGGGGCTCGGCGACCGTGACGGGACCCCCAACTGACTCGTCCCGGCGTCGAAAGTTGGGGGGCGACGGCTGGACCTCACAGCTGCCCCGGGTCCCGTCCTGGAACCTGACCGCTCCTGGGCGGCAGGCAGAGCCTTAGCCCCGACAGGGTTAGGCGTCTGGGCTCCTGCCCTTCCCCTTCTCAGAGGGCTGCGTGAAACGGGCCGTGCAGCCGCACGGACCCTTCTGCTCGAAGCCGTCAGCAAGCCTGCTGACGACCTGGCTGCCATGGCAGGGTCGTCCTGCTCTGGCGGCACACCACACTCCTCCTCGTCGGACTCCTCCGAGCTGTGGTGTGCGGGCGGGTCCGGACCTGAAAAGACAGAGCTCACCGACATCTCCGCCCTCGTTCCGGTCTGCGTTGCAGGTACCCCCGACAACTCTCGCTCCGGAACCGCTGGCCGGCGACTTCTCCTCGAACTCCGGCCTCTCCCATCCATGTTCTTGCTGTGAAACAAACACAACAAGAACCACCAACTTAAGGTAGCATACTTACCTGCGTGGTTCCCTTATGAAGGGCTGGCGAGGAGCACGCTCCTCCGTCAGCCGTCGCAGCAACGCGATACGACGATATGTCGAGCATGCGCGCCGGCGGGCTCTTCACGAAGTCACTCACGTGACTCCGAAATGAAATGATGTGGAGGCTGGTGGTGTGAAAGGTAAGGACGGGATTTTCTATTTTTGTGCCATTCTGGGAGAAGGGGACAGAGAAAAGATGTGGGTGAGGAATCTATTAACGAATAGCAGGAGTGAAACCACATTTATTTTAGAAAGAGGACATCTCGGATGTCCTAAAATAGAAGATTTGTCATCTTGGGAGCAGATTCAACGGAGACGGAGAAATTGAGAGTAGGGGCAGCATCTTTGCAAGAGGCAGGGTGGGAGGAGGTGTAGACCAGATAATTGTGGGAGTCAGTGTGTTTATAGTGGATGTCAGTTGATAGTCTGCATCCTGTGATGGAGTTGGAGAGATTAAGAAAGGGGAGAGAGGTGTCAGAGATAGTCCAGGTGAAAGTTTGGTTACTAACCAAGGGATTTGTGTGAGCCACGAGGCATGCTGATACAATCGTCGATGTAGCCGGGAAAGAGTTGGGGTTTGTTGCCATTGTAAATTTGGAACAAGGAATGTTTGACATACCAATACCCAGGCATATGCAAGTGCCCATGGCTACACGTTTAATTTGAAGTATGTGAGGGGACTCAAAAGCAAAGATCCCAATTGTCTTTGACAGAATGCTATTGTTCACGCATCTCTGATGATGATGATGACTTATTGTGGACAGCAAATAGTCTAACAGAAGAAAATGATTGATATTTTCAGTTCAAATTGAGTTTAAAATGAATACTTTATTCAAGATTCCACATTCATTTTAAGATAACCAAATTCCTCCTTAAATTCCAAAGTTCTGTTAACAGTCCTGAAAATGTAGACGGAGTGTTTGTTTAGGCATTGCAGCTGCCTTGCCTAGATTTTGGGATGAAAAGTCCATCATTGGTGAGATCAAGTAGGTCAGACTTCCATTCTATACTTCGGCACCATCAGTGTATACTGTGGTGTGTGTACTGCTTTGTTTCCTGAAGGCAATCACAAACACCTTTATCTTGCTGACATTGAGGAAGAGCTTGTTGGCTTTGGCACCAGGTTATGAAGTTCTCAGTCTTCTTCCTGTACTCCATCTCATTAGTATTTCATACCTGGCCCACTATGGTGGTTTTGTCTGTGAGCTTGTAAATTTAATTGGATTGGTATTTGGCTCCACGGTCATAAGGGAATAAGGAATACTGTATGTTAGGCGGCTGAGATAAGATCCAATTTTATTGAGTGGCAGAGCAAACACAAGAGGCTGCTTGCTCTTTTATTGCTCCTTGCACCAATATATTTGTGATTTGTCAGTTTATGGAGTCATAGAGTGATACAGTGTGGAAACAGGCCCTTTGGCTAAACTTGCCCACTCCGGCCAACATGTCCCAGCTACATTAGTTCCACCTGCCTAACTGTACCTGTCTAACTGTTTCTTAAAAGTTGGGAAAGTCCCAGTCTCAATTACCTCCTCTGGTAGCTTGTTCGATACACCGACCACCCTTTGTGTGAAAAAGCTACCCCTCAGATTCCTATTAAATCTTTTCCCCTTCACCTTAAACCTATGTCCTCTGGTCCTCGATTCACCTACTCTGGGCAAGAGACTCTGTATTTACCCGATCTTATCCTCTCATGATTTTATACACCTTTATAAGATCACCCCTCATCCTCCTGTGGTCCAGGGAATAGAGTCCCAGCCTGCTCAACCTCTGCCTATAGCTCAGACCCTCTGGTCCTGGCAACATCTTCGTAAATCTTCTCTGTACCCTTTCCAGCTTGACTATCTTTCCTATAACATGAAGCCCAGAACTGAACACAATATTCTTAATGCGGTCTCACCAACGTCTTATACAACAGTATAAGAAAGAACTGCAGATGCTGGAAAAATCGAAGATAGTCAGAAATGCTGGAGAAACGCAGTGGGCGAGGCAGCATCTATGGAGCGAAGGAATAGGCAACGTTTCGGGTCGAGACCCTTCTTCAGACTGATGTCAGGGGGGGCGGGAAAAAGAAAGGAAGAGGCGGAGACAGTAGGCTGTGGGAGAGCTGGGAAGGGGAGGGGAAGTAGGGAGAAAGCAAGGACTACCTGAAATTGGAGAAGTCAATGTTCATACCGCTGGGGTGTAAACTACCCAAGCAAAATATGAGGTGCTGCTCCTCCAATTTGCGGTGGGACTCGCTCTGGCCATGGAGGAGGCCCAGGACAGAAAGGTCGGATTCGGAATGGGAGGGGGAGTTGCTGAGCCACCGGGAGATCAGGTTGGTTATTGCGAACTGAATATGGACGGTGGGGGAGGGCCACAGTCTAAGGTCCTTCCGCTGCTGGACATGGGGGCACTGTATGGTGGAGACGCCCCTCAAAATAAGGGAAGGTATCCCATGCCGGGGGGCCACATGAGTGGCACGGGTGGGGGATTAATTAGTAAAATTTGAAAAATGTATATAGACTGCATGGAAGAATTTGTATAGCCTCCGAAAATGTCGGATGGATTTTTCGCACGGTTGATGTATTGTAAATATTTATTACTTGAATAAAGTCTATTTTGAAATATAAAAAAAGAACTGAATATGGAATTATAATCACTATACTCAAAATGTTATATCTTCCACTGAAATACTAGTCACCTGGCCAGGCTTATTTCATAATACCAAGTCCAGTATGGTCCCTCCTCGACTTAGACTGTCCACTCTCAGTTACACCTATCAAATTCTGTCCCATCTAAACCCTTTGAACTAAGTTAAGTATTGCACCTCAGACAATATTGGGGAAATTTCCTCTGCAAGCCTCACACTCTTTATACAGCTGTGGTTTGTACACCCTGGGGAAACCTGTTGTTTAAACCTGTGAAAAATACCTGTTGAAACTACCGGTGGTAGTTGTGAAGTCACGCACTATGAGAATCCAGTTTTTGCATCATCCCATAATCTGTCTACATATCTGTTCCTCTGTCTCCTACTGACTCTTGGAAGGCTTATTAAACAACCCCATTAGAGTGATTACATCTTTCTTATTGTTTTATATTTGTGTTGAAATTTGATACTGACTCGTAGAATTTTCAAGCAGGCATTTGTCATGTTGCAGAATAACCACAAGACCTTTACAACAGTGTGTCCAAACTCCTTTGAAGCCATTTTGATTACTTTTTAATTTTATGTTTAATAATCAATTATTTATGGGAGTGTTAATGTTAAACAACTGAATTACTTTCCGTCATTTTCTTTAAAAGATAATTGCTTGTTAGCCACCTGCTACTTATGGGAACAATCCATTTCTCATTTGATGAGGTAATGGGGAATCGGGCTGTTTCTACCACATTAAACATAAATATTTTTATTTGTGCTTTTGAAAGATAATAGCAGGTACGTGCCGTCAGGGTAGGCAAGGTAGGCACTGCCTACCCTGACTAAAATTATAACATAGTAATTACTAAATATAAATAATAAAGGCATGGGAGAATTATGCCTATGTAAGAGACTGATCTCTTAGGTAGGCATAATTCTCCGTGCCTTTCATCCGCAGCACTTGTAACATGTGAAGGTCTGTGCAGCCCACGTGCTGTCAACGCTGCTTCAAGCGTCAATTTCAAGCTGGGCTGAAGGCAGCAGAAATTCTGCCTTTACAGCACTACGCAGGCGCAGCAGCCTACTGCGCCTGCGCAGTGCTAGTTTCTTGGCGGGGTTTTCAAATATGGATATGGCATTATTTTAAGTGTATGTTAGGAAACAGGGAGAGAAGAATGGAGCTCGTGTACCGATAATGTGGTAAGTACATTTTGTGTTTATGTTTTTAAATACCATATTTCCTGGGGTGTCGGGGTGGGGGGAGAGCTCCTTTCACAGCATGTTGTGAAGGAGGGGTTGGGAGCATGCCACTTGCGACGCTCCTTGCACAGAGGTGTGCAAAACCTCTCTTCTGCCGCTCGCTGGCCTCACTGATATCCCGCAAATCCTTAAATTCCGACAGCGCGATTGAGGATACTCGGCTGTGGGAATTTAAGTATTTGCAGGAAGCCGCTGACATGAGCGAGCGGCAGGTGAGAGTTGTTCAGACGGAGAGCACTGCCAGAGGTGAGCGGGCCGGCAGAAGGTGCTGAAGCGGTGGACAGTTTGACTGTCGGGTCCCGGCGGCCGCTCTCAGCTACCCGAGCTGCTTCTATCCCCGGCTACAAAGTGGTGGCTGCACGCCAGGAGCGCCGCGGCAGCGGTAAGTGAATGAGTTACTGGCATTATCCCCGACCCCCTCATTCTCAACAGTCCTGCTCTCCCCGAAACTTTACCCCTGGCACAGACTCCCCATACACTGTGAAAGGAACTGTCCCCCCAATTGGTCCCTTGACCAAGTGTTGTCATTCAATAAGATGACAACTGATTCAACTTTTCCCTGTGTGCTCCCATTATTCCCACCATCTCTCCACCTGCCATCACCCTTCACTCACCACCCCCCCTTCAGTAATTCAGAATAAAGGAGACTAGGAAGCCTTGGGCTAATTGACTTGTTACTGAGTCTATTTTTATTTTTACGGAGAGAACAATCTGCGCATGCGCGGTTTTTATTTTTATCCGACTGACTGCCTACCCTGAGTAATTACTCACGGCACGTGCCTGGATAATTAAATATTGGAATCCAGAATTTGTAGGCTATAGTTGAGCTTATAAATGGTTGAGTTATTGCTGTCCAGACGGGAAACAGGCATGAGATTTCTCCCAGGATTTCTGCAGAATTTGAAATTCGGTTAAAAATAAATCTGTCTAAATTTCCGCTATAAATGGTTTTCCCTATATATTTTCCCTATGGACACTCCCTAACTTATTGTATTACTATTGGGCAGTGAATATTAAAAATATAATCTATTGGTTGGACAGTTCTGCCCAACAGGTAGATTGGATAAGAATGGAGAATGAGGATTGTTCCCCTTATAATATTGGAGCAATTCTTCTTTCCCCGATGAAACTGAACAATATAATATAAGAAGAATCCAAATATTCACAGTATAATACGAATTTTGAATCAAATAAAATTATCTTTAAAATTAAGAAAATTATCGCTTCTTTCTCCAATAGCTAATAATCCCTCATTCAAACCATCCATTATTGATAAAACGTTTATCCATTGGGAAAGAACAGGAATTAAAACGATGGGAGATATGTATGAAATGGGAAAACTATTATCATTCCAACAATTACAACTAAAATATAATTTGAAAAGTAATCAATATTTCAAATATCTTCAAATTCAAGATTATTTGAAAAAATATATACAAGGATATCAAACTTTAACCCCAGATTTATTGGAGGAAGGAATGAATAGAAAGGCAGAATCAAGCAATTTAATATCTTACTTATATAATATAATTCTAAATATAGAAACACCAACGACAGAGGCAATTAGAAGGGACTGGGAACAAGAGTTATTGATCAAAATTCCGAACGATAGATGGGAAAAAAATTATTATATGTAAACAAATGTTCAATTAATGTAAGACATAACCTAATTCAATTAAAAAATTTACATAGATTATATTATTCGAAAACTAGACTGAATAAAATATTTTCAAATGTTTCCCCCATCTGTGACAAATGTCTAACTCAAAATGCCACTATAGCACATTCCTTTGTCTCTTGTACAAAACTGTATAAATTTTGGAATAACATTTTTGGAATTTTTACAAAACTATTTAACACAAAATTGAACCCCAATACAGGACTGATTATCTTTGGATCAATGGAAGAGGGAAGTAAACTAACTATATTCCAAGAAACTTTTCTTAATTACGGTCTAATAACAGCAAAACAACTTGTACTCAAATTTTGGAAAAACGCAACCACGCCAACATTCAAAATGTGGATGTCAAGCATGTTTGAAACGCTACATCTTGAAGAAATTAGATTCCTCCTACTAGGCAAAGTAGACCAATTCTTAAAGACTTGGTCTCCTTTTATCAACTTTTTACATGCATATGGTGCAATATAACATAACCGTAGAAATTAAATGGTTTAGAACCGGGTGACGGATGGTCAAAAATACGAAATAGGTAGTTCTCTCCTAATCTCTCTTTTCTTTACTTTCTCCTTCTCTTTCAATCTTTTTACCTTCTCATCTGTCCTTTATTTCTTTTGCTATCTGTTTCTACTCGCTTGTCTATCTATTCCGACACTCTTTATTTATTTTTTCTCTCACTGTTCTTTTATTATTAAATCAAAAGTATTAAGTTGTACAAGAATGGAAATATGTATGTATTAGGTACTCAAGTATCACACGATTGTACTTACTTCTAACAAAAATAAACAAAAAAAAAAAAAGGTTTTCTGCGAGACAGTGAGCTGTTGCGTGGAAATCTGAGTGCGTGGAGATCCTCGGAGTTGATTTTAGTGGAAAGCGTGTAAGCGGGTGCGTATCGACCGTCTTTGTATGAGCATCTCTACAGCTAGCGCTCAGCTCCGCACATGTAGAGTAGCGGTTTTCCTCTGTCCCTAGGCCTACCGTACCGGGGTTGGGGAGCACAGTGTTACGTACACGGACACAATGCTCACACTGCATTCAAGAGTCTGTATGTCATAGACACCACAATGTTCTTTATTTTGATACCTGATTCAATCAGGTAAAATGTATTATTGTAAGGTATAATTGAAAATTAAGGGTAAACAAGCAAGGAAATGATGTCATTTCAAGGTATGATTATCAAAAAATTATTTAAAATTTCCTGTGTAAAGGACACTTCTCTCTAATTAGTAGGTGTAGGTGCAATATCAAATATTTTCAATACGACAAGTGTAACACGCAAGGAGTTGGTGTCATTTTAAGGTATGATTATCACAAATTTTCTGTGTAAATTAAGTGACAAGCAAGTAAAATGTGTTATTTTAAGGTACAATTTTAAAATAATGACTATATATTAAGGGTAAAACAGGCAAGAAAACGGTGTAATTTCAAGGTACAATTATCAAAAAATGTCTGCATAACCCTGGACCCCCATCTCTTACTCTTTTTTCAGCTTTTTCCTGTCTCATGCCGGGGGAAAGTGGTGGTTTAAGGAGGCAGTATGCACGAGGAATAAATGGTCTGAATTATTCCTATTTCCTTGTTATAAGGAGGAGATATTCTGTGATTTATTTTTACAGGGAGTCTGTCATTGGAATTCAGTGCCGAAAGCCACCCACACACTCCCTGTACACGTCGACAGCTTCAAAGCTATTCCATATATTTGTACAAGAATGAGCGAAGAAATACCATGCAACTGTGCCGAAATGCTTAAAAAAAATTGAATAAACTTCAGTCTGGATACTGTCTGCACAGCTATTTGTTTCACTTTTAATACAAATGTGTTTGTCTTGGTGGTACTGGGCAGGAGGTAGGTTTCAGGACTGGGTGCACTGGCAGGTTTCCCCAGGGTGTACAAACACAGCTGTACAAACAGTGTGAGGTTTGCAGAGCAAACTGAGCCAAAGGGAGGGAATGGGGTTGGGGGAGGTGCAAGAAGGAAGGACAGAGTGATACGACTTGGCACAAGCAATTCCCATAAGGCAACTCCACCTCCAAATATTAATGGTCTGTTTACAAAGATTTTATTGATGGTGCTGATTGGTGTCATGTCATACACTGCATAGTGATGTGTTTAACCTCTGAATGATTAAACAAAATATATATTGTTGACCATAGATAAGTTTGAAATGGAATGTAAAACCCTCCATGGCTTGCTTCTTTCCATAAGATAAAATGTGCAACTGAGGTCCAACACTAACATAATGACATTGTTTTCACCTGCCATGTATAATTCAATTGCTGTTGAAGAGGTCATTTGGATCACACTGTAAGAAAAATGTGTTAAGGTTGTAATTTCAAGGAATGTCGTGTCATGGATTTTTAATGTTCTGTGCAAGGCCTGCAGTTATTGTTTATCCCTATTAACCCTTGAGAAGATGGTGGTGAGCCATCACTGGACTCTTTTAGAGGTGGTATTTATGTGGTTGATCCATTGCAATTCATGGTGAAGACCAGGATATTAATCATGAAGGATTTGACATTGGTGATGTTGCTGAATGTCAAGAGGAGATGATTACATTTTCTCTATTGTTGGAGTAGAACATGGCTTGGCATTTTTGTGGTATGATTATTCCTTGACATTTATCAGTCCATGGTTGCATACCTCTCACTGCATGCAGGTATGCACAGCTTCACTTGCTGAGCTTTTGTAAAGAATTGTACATTGCTCAATTATCAGAGCATCTCCACTTCTGATCTCATGATGGAGGGAAGATTATTGGCAAAGTGGTTGAAGATGGTTGGCCTAAGATACTAACATGAAGAATTCCTGCTGCAAAGACCTGTGGCTGGGATTATTAATCTCCAACAACTACAGCCATCTTCCTCTGTGTGAGTTATGATGCCCATTTACTTCAGTTTTACCAAGTCTCCTTGATGCCACATTTGATCAAACTCTGGCAAGGTCAAGGTGGCCATTTCTAAGCCATTTCAGGTAATATTGTAAGAGTTTCAGGGCTAGATGTGGAGTGGCATCAGCGAGACCAGGTAACGATGGTGGATTTTCTCTCCTGGATGACATTACTGAAACTAGGTGGTTTATACAACGTTCCATTCGTTTCTTTGGATCATCATTGCTAGGACTGGCTGTTCCAAATTTTAGATGATTTACTGAACTGAAATTCCTGAGTGTGGAGGGATCTGATCTATACATCTGCACATCCAGATCGCTGAGTTCTTTTCCCATAACTCAACTATTGTGCCTCTGTTACACCCAAGATCTACTTCCATCTTCTAGCTATATTTTCCCCTTTCCTCATCATGCCCCTACTTAGGGAATTGGTCAGGGCAAGTGACTGCAGTGTCAATTCATGGTGATGTTGGGATCAGCAACCACAGT
Source organism: Raja brachyura (assembly GCA_963514005.1). The sequence goes on along the minus strand of OY740787.1, from coordinate 40,653,996 downwards.
TCATGGCACATTCAGTAAGTTTGCAGATGATACCAAAATAAGTGATATCAGGAAGATAATTATCAAAAATTACAGTGGAATCTTGATCAGTTGGGAAAATGGGCCTGGCAATGTCAAATGGAGTTTAATTCTTCTTTACCACCCTATCTACCCATGAGACCACTTTCAGGAACAGTGTGATTGCAGTCAGAAACAGGTGAATTGATCATGGGGAACAAGGACATGGCAGACCAATTGAATAACTACTTTGGTTCTGTCTTCACTAAGGAAGACATAAATAATCTGCCGGAAATAGCAGTGGAACGGGGGTCAAATAAGATGGAGGAACTGAGTGAAATCCAGGTTAGCCGGGAGGTGGTGTTGGGTAAATTGAACGGATTGAAGGCCGATAAATCCCCAGGGCCAGATAGTCTGCATCCCAGAGTACTCAAGGAGGTAGCCACAGAAATAGTGGATGCATTAGTGATAATTTTTCAAAATTCCTTAGATTCTGGAGTAGTTCCTGAGGATTGGAGGGTAGCTAATGTAACCCCACTTTTTAAAAAAGGAGGGAGAGAGAAAGCGGGGAATTACAGACCAGTTAGTCTAACATCGGTAGTGGGGAAACTGCTAGAGTCAGTTATTAAAGATGGGATAGCAGCGCATTTGGAAAGTGGTGAAATCATTGGACAAAGTCAGCATGGATTTACGAAAGGTAAATCATGTCTGACAAATCTGATAGAATTTTTCGAGGATGTAACTAGTAGAGTGGATAAGGGAGAACCAGTGGATGTGTTATATCTAGACTTTCAGAAGGCTTTCGACAAGGTCCCGCATAAGAGATTAGCATACAAACTTAAAGCACACGGTATTGGGGGTTCAGTATTGATGTGGATAGAGAACTGGCTAGCAGACAGGAGGCAAAGGGTAGGAGTAAACGGGTCCTTTTCAGAATGGCAGGCAGTGACTAGTGGGGTGCCGCAAGGCTCAGTGCTGGGACCCCAGCTATTTACAATATATATTAATGATTTGGACGAGGGAATTCAATGCAACATCTCCAAATTTGCAGATGATACCAAGCTGGGGGGTATAGTTAGGTGTGAGGAGGATGCTTGGAGGCTGCAGGGTGATTTGGATAGGCTGAGTGAATGGGCAGATGCATGGCAGATGCAGTACAATGTGGATAAATGTGAGGTTATCCACTTTGGTGGCAAAAACATGAGGGTAGACTATTATCTGAATGGTGGCAGATTAGGTAAGGGGGAGATGCAACGAGACCTGGGTGTCATGGTACACCAGTCATTGAAAGTAGGCATGCAGGTGCAGCAGGCAGTGAAGAAAGCAAATGGTATGTTAGCATTCATAGCGAAAGGATTTGAGTATAGGAGCAGGGAGGTTCTACTGCAGTTGTACAGGGTTTTGGTGAGGCCACACCTGGAGTACTGCGTACAGTTTTGGTCTCCAAATCTGAGGAAAGACATCCTTGCCATAGAGGGGGTACAGAGAAGATTCACCAGACTGATTCCTGGGATGTCAGGACTTTCATATGAGGAAAGATTGGATAGACTCGGTTTGTACTCGATGGAATTTAGAAGATTGAGGGGGGATCTTATAGAAACCTACAAAATTCTTAAGGGGTTGGACAAGCTAGATGCTGGAAGATTGTTCCCGATGTTGGGGGAGTCCAGAACAAGGGGTCACAGTCTAAGGATAAGGGGGAATTCCTTTAGGACCGAAATGAGGAAAACATTCTTTACACAGAGAGTGGTGAGTCTCTGGAATTCTCTGCCACAGAAGGTAGTTGAGGCCAGTTCATTGGCTATATTTAAGAGGGCGTTAGATGTGGCACTTGTGGCTAAAGGGATCAGGGGGTATGGAGAGAAGGCAGGTACGGGATACTGAGTTGGATGATCAGCCATGATCACATTGAATGGCGGTGCAGGCTCGAAGGGCCGAATGGCCTACTCCTGCACCTATTTTCTATGTTTCTATGTTTCTATGTACTCCAAGATTCCTTTAGTCTACAATACTCCCCAGGGCCCTATCATTTACTGTGAAGGTCTTTCCTTGGTATGGCTTCCCAAAATGCAACACTTTGTGGTTATCTGAATTGAATTCCTCAGCTATGAGTTTATCCATACTATCCTCTTGTTCTTACCTCATTAGCACATGGCAATGGGAATAATCCAGACATTACTAACTTTGAGATCCTGCCCTTTCACCTTTTACCAAATCCCTATATTCACTTTGCAGGACTTCATCCCTTTTCCTACCTATGTCATTTTTGCCAATGTGCATAACAACCTTTGGCTGTTCACCCTCTCCCTTGAGAATGTTTTGCACATGGAGCTCAGAGACATCCTGTATCCAGGATGGGTACCAAATCTCCCTCCTCTCACCCCTAACTATGAAATCTCCCATCACCATAGCCCAGTCTGACGTCACATTTCCCTGCTGTGTCTCAGAACCAGGTCTCGTGCTAGTGACGGAATGGTGTTCTTGCCCCTCTATCAACAGTTTCCAAAAAAGTGCCAGATATGCAAAAACGTAAAGGTGATAAAGGAAACAGGCCATTGTTAGCTGTGTGCTAGGTGAAAATGAGTTGAGCCAATGAGACCCATTGGCCTTTTTTCTTTATCATCGTTACTTTTTTGCATATCTTTCATTCATTTGTTCTATATCTTTCTGCATCACAATCTCTATATCTCGTTTCCCTTTCCCCTGACTCAGTCTGAAGACGGATCTTGACCCGAAACATCACCTATTCATTTTCTCCAGAGGTGCTATCTGACCCGCTGAATTACTCCAGCTAATGTCTTATCTTACATTATTGAAACTATGATTTACAGTGCACTTGGGTCCATTCAGTGTATTTTGATTACATTGCACTGAAACTCTATTGAAATTGTTGAATTGGCTGATCAACTGGTTTATTCTATTTCTGTTTATCCATTTAACAATTGAATTATGAAAAATCCTTTTTCATTTAAGCAATTCAAAAGAAAGATTTATAGCTGAAGCATTCTTTATTTTTTCAGATGCTGAAACACTTGTGTATTGGCAGCACTTGCTGTTTTCTATTATGTGGAAATCTGAGATATGATTGATAAATAGCATATTTTGGGCAGATTTATAATAAAAATTAGTAATAGATCATATAAATGGCCCCTATGGCCCCACTTGTCCATGCTAGTCCCATTTGTTTGCGCCTTGTTTATCTATCTCTATACATAAAACTCTGATCTTGGATGTGTGTGTGTATGTGTGTGTATTTATTTGTTTGTGTATAATCACATCTTCTCGAAACAACGATGCGCTAAGGGTAAACTTTTTACATATTCCGGTAGAGATTTTCCTCCTCGAGCCCAAAATCGCCTTATCTGAAAAATTCATACTTTATTTCTCGAGTTATTTACGAAAATGTTCACAAATCCGATAAACCTTTGAAAATAAACGAGATGGTCTCGCTGATGACCGAGGCTCCCCCCCGCCCCCCCCCCCCCCCCCCCCCGCGCTCTCACAATGGGTCTGCTGTGCGTGGCCTGTGCTGTGTTCCACGCGCTGCAGGTGATGTCACCACCTTCTGCCGAACTCACAGTCCTTTGGTTGACGCCCATTCCCCCATCGCTGCTACCCACTGCTCCTTCCCGCTCCACGCCGCTGCTACCTGCTGCTGCCCCCCGCTGCTCCTCCCCGCTGCCCGCTGCTGTTGAGGTTGCTGATACTCAAAATTAACTCGGGCGACGCGGAGAATTCTTCAAGAAGTTCAAACCTTTATTTGCAAGTTAAGGCTGGAACACTCAAAGAGCAAATCACTTGAGAGTTCACTCCAAAGAAAGAGCTGTCCTTTTTATGGCATGTTTAACTCTGTATGTCCCACCCCCGGTGCATTTCCATACCCAATCGCTTGCAGACATTCCCTTATCGATAACAAATCATATGCAAACATTCCCTCAGCAATAACCAATCATTTGCTTTTACTTTTCTCCTCCTTCCCAGTTATTTTCCATTCCGTAATTCCTATTTTTAAATCACTTTCTTGGGCCCCTTATTTCTCTTAGCTAGGGCTTGATACAGAGTTACAAAGGTCATATAATTGTCACCACTGATTTACGCTAATGGCTGCAAGAGAATCTTGGGCCTCCATTATCTCTCTTAGTCATCTCAGCTAGGGGTGTTACAAAGGTCATACAACTGTCACAACAGATTTACGTTAAGTGTTGAGCTAGCAGAACCCAAATGCCTTCCCCCCCAATTTATATAAACAAAACACACAAAGGCAAGGGAGCAAATATCTTATCTCAACATAAACAAGCTAAATCCAAACATGCAGAGCAAAGCCAAATCCAAACATGCAGTGCAAAGCTAATACATACGATAATGGATAAAGGATAATATTTAAGTATCTCAAGTATTACAAACACCAAGAATATAAAATATAAAGATAATATACTCCTATACTGCTGCTCCCTGCTCCCTTCCTCCTCTCCCCATCTCCTCCTCTCCCCCATCTCCTCCTCTCCCCCATCTCCTCCTCTCCCCCATCTCCTCCTCTCCCCCATCTCCTCTCCCCCTCTCCCCCATCTCCTCTCCCCCTTCCTCCTCTCCCAAGCCCTCCTCACCCTATCCATTTCCCTCATGGTTTTAAACACTACTATAAGATCACCGCTCAGCCTCCTGCACTCCAAGAAATAAAATCCTAGCCTGCCCAACCTCTTCCTATACCTCAGACCTTCTTCCTGGCAACATCCTTGTAAGACTTCTCTGCACCCATCCCAATTTAGGCATCTTTGCTTTTGCAGAGTGATCAAGTGAATACAAAAGTAAAACACAAGTGTTGGAGGAACGCAATGGATCAGGCAGCATCTGTGGAGGAACGGACTGACGGCATGTAGGGTTGGACCCTTCAGACTGAAGAAGGGTCTGACTTAAAGTTGTCTGTCCATTCCCTACACAGATGCTGTTTGACCCACTGAGTTGCTCCAGCACTTTGAGTTTCGCTCAAGATTCCATCTTCTGCAAAAAAAAAATTATCTTTAATACTCCAAGTGTGGCCTCACCACTGTCTTGTAACAGCTTCTACACTCAATTACTGATTTGCAGTTCCTGAGGAATCTTAATTATCTTACCCTAGAAAAAAGTGTGCGTTCATTGAGGTGACTGCCAGCATGCCAAAAGCCGCCTTTGCCACCCTTTCTACCCGTAATGCCATTTTCAGGGAACTATGTACTTGTCCTCCTCGAATCCTCTGCTCTGCAACACTACACAGGGTCCTACTATGATAATGCTATCTTGGTTTCACTTCCCAAAATGCAACACCTAAAGGGCCTGTCCCACTTAGGCGATTTTCTTCGACGAATGTCACAGTCGTAGCAGGTCGTCGAAAAAGCGGCGACTGGACCCCCCTACGACAATGTCCATGACAGGCTACCACCTAGTCGACGTCAAGCTACCGACAACTGGCGACCCAATCGTCGCCACTTAGGACATCCACCTATGACCACGCAGGTGACAACCAAAGTCAACCTACGTCCACCCGCAACAAACTACAACAAGCAATGACCCTGTCGGTGACAACTGAAGACAATCCGGTCACCGATACCTGTCGCCAGTTGACGTAGGTACTCGCCAATGGAATTCTCCAAAGTCAGCACCCAGCGACAACCAACGTTACCTGGCAACAACCTGGGCCATGCTGACGACTACCTACGTCAGCACCTACGACAGGAGAAGACAAGCTATGTCAAGCCCACGGTCGCCAGTTTTGAACATATCAAAATCCAGCGGCGACCAAAAAAACGTTACGACTCTTTAAGTGACTTGAGGAGACTACTCACAACCACACAGGCGTCACCCCGCGAAAATGTGAAAACAGCCTAGTCGCTTGTGGTCGCCAAAAAAAATCACCTAAGTGGGACAGGGGCATAACACTATTTGAATAATACACTATTTTGCCATTCCTGCTGTAATTCGTGATAATCAAGTTCACTGTGTACGATACCACCTATTTTAGTGTCATCAAATTCATTTAATTTTCTTTCAATTTTCAATTTTAATCTTATATTTTCAAACTTCTGTATTTACAGAAACCAACTTCTGAATTTATTTAACTTTGCCACAAAATGATTTTACAGGAGAAAACCATCATCTCTGAAACAGCAAGAAAAAAGGAAAAGGAGCTAGTGACCAAGGAAATAGAAAAACTACGCATGTCCATCCAGACCCTGTGTCGCAGTGCCTTGCCTCTGGGGAAGATAATGGACTACATACAGGAAGATATGGATTCCATGCAAAATGAGTTATCGATGTGGCGCAAGGAAAACAAAAAGCATGCAGAATCTCTCCTAAGAGAACAAAGGTTAGGAGCTGCAGAAACCATGTGTGCAAATAAATGTAGTGATATTTTACTTTGGGTAAAGCAACAGAAGTGTCTGTTTTCTTGTTTAAAAAAATCCTCACCCATTCTCATTTCATTCCCTTTTTACTTAACAGGATAATTTGGTTTAACACATTGTCAGCTAAAAAATGAACAAGAACTGTCCAAGAATAGTTCTGACTGGGAATGATTCACCCCTGAAATCCATAATAATTCTTGAATTTTAATATGGTACTTGGCTATTTATTATTAAAGGTATGCAAATTTTGTCAGAAGCGATTCTCTAGTTTTGGTCAAAGCTTTAATAAAAACAGTAGATCAATAGACAATAAGTGCAGGAGTAGGCCATTTGGCCCTTCGAGCCAGCACCGCCATTCAATGTGATCATGGCTGATCATCCCCAATCAGTACCCCGTTCCTGTCTTCTCCCCATATCCCCTGATTCTGCTATTTTTAAGAGCCATATTTGACTCTCTCTTGAAAGCATCCAGAGAACCTGCCTCCACCGCCCTCTGAGGCAGAGAATTCCACAGACTCACCACTCTCTGTGAGAAAAAGTGTTTCCTCATCTCCAAATGGCTTACTCCTTATTCTTAAACTGTGGCCCCTGGTTCTGGACTCCCCCAACATCGGGAACATGCTTCCTGCCTCTAGCGTGTCCAAGCCCTTAGCAATCTTATATGTTTCAATGAGATTCCCTCTCAACCTTCTAAACTCCAGAGTGTACAAGCCCAGCTGCTCCATTCTCTCAGCATATGACAGTCCTGCCATCCCGGGAATTAACCTTATAAACCTAAGCAGCACTCCCTCAATAGCAAGAATGGCCTTTCTCAAATTAGGGGAGCAAAACTGCATACAATACTCCAGGTGTGGTCTCACTAGGGCTCTGTACAACTGCAGAAGGACCTCTTTGCTCCTATATTCCATTCCTCTTGTTATAAAGGCCAACATGCCATTCGCTTTCTTCACTGCCTGCTGTACCTGCATGCTTACTTTCATAGACTGATGTACAAGAACCCCCAGATCCCGTTGTACTTCCCCTTTTCCCAACTTGACACCATTTAGATAATAATCTGCCTTCCTGTATCTATATCAGGAAGATTATTTGTGTCATCCTTAGTGAAGACAGATCCAAAGTACCTGTTCAACTCATCTGCCATTTACTTGTTCCCCATCAGGCAGGAAGTAACCAACAGCAGAGTGTCTTCCTACTCGATGTCATCCTCTCCTATTTCTCCGCTTTCCTACTTTTTATCCTCCACCATCAAGGCCCTCCACTGCCTCCTGCCACCGGCCTGCTTACCGACCCTCGGTCTGGCCCTCCTCTCTGGTCCGCAGGGCGAGTGGAGGCCGGGCTCATTGGAAATCTCTCTGGGCTGGTTCTCGTTAACGTGGCAGGGATCCAGGCCTGTTGTCGGGCATGGCCGTAGCCGCAGACTGTCGGGACACTCACCCAATCAATGTGGCACCCTCCATCACTGCGGCATTGCCCTATCCTGTGCCAACTCTCTTGAGCCTTGTCTGCACTATTTTCACATGGTTAATCTCACAAAATGTGGCAGTCATGGCTTTTCAATCTAGTTTTTTCTCATCACACCAGCTAATGCCACTCTTTCCAAAACAACTATCCTGCTGACCTTTGTATCCTATCATTTCGTAGAGGGTGTTAGATCTGGGATTCTATGCTCTCTGTAACCTCAAGACAGCAAGAAAGAATATTTGTCAGCATCATTTACTTACAGTGCACACTGCAATGAACACTGGAAACACGCTAATGTGAATCCACACATAATTCACATTATAAAAAAACATAGTACTTGAAATTAAGCGAGACAAACATTGCAGCGACTGTGAAGTTGATGCAAAAAAAGTTGTTCACTGTGGGGTAACTTGTTTAGAACAGTGCACTATGTATCTGGAGCTCAGTGTGTGAGGGCCTGCAAGGGTAAAGCACAGTCTAACTATTCTAAATGCTGCTTTGATTGAAGCATACTAATTAACCTTTTTTCCCCTTTTTTTCCACCAATTTAGGTATACAAGGTTATCTTTGCCACTGTTTATGTTGATAATAACCACTAATCTCAGCTTTCTCTTTTATACTTCCAGTGTTACTGACACTGCTGTGGAACCATTAAAGACTGAACTTGCTGAACTAGAGCAGCTGATCAAGGACCAGCAGGATAAGAACTGTGCTGTCAAGGCAAATGTACTGAAAAATGAAGATAAGATCCAGAAGATGATTTCAAGTATTAACTTCACTTCAAGAACGTGAGGAAGAAGGAATCTTGATTATTCGGCAACAAAGTCATTAATATGGTTCGGCTAATAATGTGAAAGAATGATGGCTAGAAGGAATCTTATAGCAGAGCAGATTAAGTGGGTGCAAAACATTTATTTGCATTCCAGTCTCTCAGTCATGTGTATTCCACTGGAGAGCTTTATTATATTGCACATTCTAAAGAAAACAAATGAGTACATTAAATAAAAGAATTGTTTATAAATTGCTTGCAGCTCTGAAAGCGGGACTTGTACTGTTTTCTATTTTTTGTTGTGTGCTTCTTTGGGGCAGATGTTCACAAGGACAATTTTAGCAAAACACTATGACTATGAGTGCTGAACAAATTGGTTAGATTTGATGAGGGGAACATTGTCCACTTCATATTTGACTGATTGTTACTCTTGATTCTACATATGTAACTTGTAACAAGCTACAAGGTGGTTTGGAACCATACAGGAACTAGATAAATGACTTCAACGCCAAGGCATACAAACAAAGCAATCTCCTGGTCAGTGTTCATGGCGCTCAACACCACATAGTCTCTGGTGATAAAAGTGAGCCTGAGAGGTCAGGCCACCTGGAAGTGTGTTATTTTTTTTTCACATGCCGATATAAAAATAATATACAATTTTTAAAACGTTATTTTTTAATCCATTTGGTGTATTGAAGATAGTCATTTGATCTAGCTGCTGGAAGAACTCAGGAGGCCAGGCAGCCTGTGTAGAGAGAAATGGACCGGCAATGTTTCTGTTTGGGATCTTCAGAATTCCCAAAAAAGCATCTGTTCATTTACATCCCCAGATGCTACCTGACCTGCTGAGGTCGTCCAGCAGTTTTGTTTACTCAAGATTCCAACATCTGCAGTCTTTTGTGTCTAATGCTTAAATTAATTTACTAATATGATTTTAAAAGGTCTAATCATAACTTTAAAACACCTAGTTACATATATTATCTCAGCCACTAAATGAAATTGTCCATAGGACTAAAATACATTACAAAATAAATGGCTATTTGCATCTATTGCTTACAAAACATTACAGGCTGAGGCACATGCAGTTAGCTTGACCTTGTGACATAGATCGGTAAAGCATATCAGCAGGGCAGCCTGGTTAATTCAGGATACTGATTGAAGATAGTTCTATTACATTGGCTTTACATGGCCTCATTAAATGGTGAAACTTGTCTCCAAGAGCACTTGAGTGTTCTCTGAATTGCCTGAAATTAACTTCCCTAAAAATGTAATGAAATATTAAGTACTCCAAGGGAGCCATAATTTGTCTTCAATATTTCTTGCAAGTAAGAGACACAATGTATTCTCAGCTGCCACTTCAACTTTAAAGATAGCTAACCAAGTGAATACCCATCTGCTGTTCTTTGGAGAAGAAAGATTTTAATGAAGCAAAAAACAAATTGCATATTAAAATGATATATTTTTGACGTGCAAATCCATGTCTTTTTGTCAACTATAAATGTTGCTTCACTAGTCTTTCATGTTATAGCCACTGTCTGCTGCTTGCTATGATGGTGCACACTAAACATTTATTCATTCTTTCTAACAAAGAGGAATTGACTCTTTCTAGTACATCAATTAAATACAGTTCCCGGGACCATCTTTTAAATTTATCACTGGCAAACTTGTTTATATTGGTGTAATGAAAATTATCAGCCAATGCCTGATAAACTTTGGAAATATAACCATTTCTGTATTATAACTTTTTTTAAATCACAAGGTTAACTATTACTTTAACAGATATAATATTATCCATTCAATATCCTTCTATACAATTTTGAAGGCTTTGAAAGCCTTTTAAAATATATTATTGATTTGAAAGAGCTAATGCACTCTTTGGAGCCAGTTGACATTCTGACAGTGCTTCACAAGTCTAATGTCTGCAGTATGTTCATTGTTAGATAAACCTACTGGAAGGTGGCAATTGTGCAGCATGTATTTTGACCAATGTTTATCTTTGGGGTAAAATTGCCAGTTAAAATGAGCTGTATGATACATCCCCAAGAAAATACATCTTGTTTAATATTAATTGGTAACATCTCACTGAATGCTTCTGTATTCTGAAGTACATTAAAACAATACAACATATCTGCAACTAATCAACTAAATAGTGGTTAAAGCTTCTTTAAATAGGTTTCATTTGAATGATCAAATCATCGATGACTAGCCTTACTGGCTTAAGATGCTTCACGTTAAATTGGAGAAGCATCCTGAGTGAACTCCAGGTTTGAGCTAAATTTAGATGATGTTAACTTGGCCACAGAGTTTGCCTCTGTTCTGGCCAGGGAGGAAGAAAACCAGCTGCAATTCCAGGCACTGATTGCTTTTTAGTGACTCCTGCTGGAAGCTGAGACTGCTTCGGGTTGGCTAAGGAAATGTTATTGTGAATTCTTTGTTTAGATGCAAGACTGAAAAGTGACAATGAGAAGTGAAAGGAAAGATCATTTAATACGTTTAAACTAGAGCATGATATAAGGTTTGAAATGTTGTTTCAACTGTTTAAGTCATCGATGAGAAAGATTGGAAGAACATATCTATTGCTTTTTTTCTAATGTTCTGAATGCTTTATGCATATAGTGTGTGTTTTTAATTTTACTTTCTCATTCTCGCCCTTGATTGCTAAGCAGCACTTTTGGGATAAATTTATAATTTCATATTTTGTTTGTCATGGAACTACACCACGGATCTTGTTTTGAAGAATAAAGCATGTCCCTTTAAATGATTCCTAAAGCACAGTGAACAGTTGGATAATCTTGCACATATCAGCACTGCTACGCTCTACTTATTTCCAACTGGCCATTATGTATAACCCATTGCCACAACACTTTTTCTTTGCGAATTCACACTTAAACTGCAAGTATGTCTTCAAGGATGAATTAATGATAGTGGTGATCTAATTATTACTTCAAGACTTGTATTTGTTTTATAATTGGTTTAGGAAACTTTGAAGAAGTAAAGATGACAAACTCAAGTTGATACCGTTAACTCCGCAGCAACAGCAAAGGACACTGCAAATTTAGTTAGTAGTTAAGGCCAGAGGTTTTGCAGTTAATTTTCTGAAGAGTGCAGAAGATCATTAGCTTGCAGTAATGTGAGCTGGGATCATTCATTGACATAATTTTGATGAAATAAAATTATTTATACAGCTTCATGTGTCTGATCCATTGTTAATTGTTTCGCTTGTATATTTTTGTAAATTTTGGTCATTGTAACATAGTTAAATTAATTTTCTAGTAGAGTGAAATAAAATGTGCAGATTTTTTGACTGTTCTTCTTGTACCAACAGTTAAGCTTTGTTGTGAAGGTTCTGCAAAGGTCATGATTCAGTATCTGGCTATATTTTGCTGACAAAATCCTTGTTCTCCAGCCCCATAAAGATTGGAAATGCTATTCTGGTTCCTATGTATTCAGAAATATGATTAGATATTAAATGAAAATTGGAAGTCTGACATGCTGCCATTTTATATATAGCATATTGTGGATAGATCATTTCATGATAGTTTAACTAGACAACCAAAACATTTTGAGGAGATTTTGCATTCCACATCTATAAGAACTTTCTTCATAGTGCTTTGGCACACTGCCTGAATACGCTTTAAATTTTCTCTTCTGCTTTTGACATTCACTGGCTGAGAGGCAGTTCCTGCAGGAAGCCCATCACATTTGCTGCACTGTCTGCAGCTAAATCATAATGTTACTGCCAAATGTCTGCCAGTGGTATCCACAAAAAAAACAAAGTTATGCTCTTGGGAGTATGCTCCCAACCAACTATGCCAGATTAACTTGGTGAGTTCTGCATTTGGAAGGTGGGGATAATAAATAATTACTGATACTGAATGTCAAAGCATGCCTCCACTTTCAAAATATTACCCTGAAGTCACTGTCAAATTGTAATGACAGCAGTATTTCATAGGGTTTAGCTCCCTGCCTGAGGGGTGGTGGAGGCAGAGACTTTCTCACAATATTTATGAAGTATCCAGACAAGTACTTCAATTGCCAAGGCATAAATTGTTGAAAATGAAAATAATTAAAATTAGCATAGATAGAATAGACCTAAATAAGACCAAAACACCCATTTTGGTGCTTTTGGCTCCTGATTATTTTTCTATCAAAATGAGTTGTGTATTAAAATGCTACTATCTTTGTGCCAATTACAAATAATAGTAATTATGGGACATATCTGTTATTGTGAGAGGAAAACTAGCAAAGTCTTAATACTTACAGTATTACTTGAGTACAAAAAGTAAGCAAACCAATGACAAAACTTTAATTTGGTGTCACTAAGAATAGATGGATAATCCAGGAACTTGCAGCTCATTCTTTTGGCTGAGGTCTGTTTTTTCAAAGAGAAAATTCTGAAGGTGCCAATGATTTTATTTTTAAAAAGTAAATATGCTTTAGCAGAGCCAAGATATTATCCTCGGAACCTAGATATAATATACTGACATGGATTCTGAAACTGAAATTAGATTTATTAGTGGATTTACTCAGCAGGACACAGGTTTTACAGTACAAATGCAGTGGGTAAGACTTGGCACAATATTCCTGGAGAGTGAGGGTATGTTTAAAAAGAAAGCCAGGGTGGCAGTGGATTAAGAAACGTATAATGGTGCTAGAAGGGGAATAAGGAAATAAACCATTGGGTTGGAGCAGAACAAAAAGACCATTGTTTGGAAGTATTCTATAGTCTGCCCAAAGGAAGATATCAAGGAGGAATTCTATTGGGAAATGAAGGACATGCAAGAAGGACTTTGGTTATACCAATAGCGATTGATAATATTAAAGAAGGGGGCAGAGATGATCAGGATTCTCAGGATATGGACATCAGCATTAGGGCGAGCATTTATTGCTCATCCTTAATTGCATTTGAGAAGACTGTGGAGAGCCACATTCTCAAACCACTGCTAGTTCCTGTGGTGAAGATACTCCCAGAATGCAATTGGGTCCAGATCACAGCATTTAGTGAAATGAAGAAATGGCAACATATTTCCAAGTGAGCATGTTGGGTGGCGTATAGAACAACCTGCAGATAGTGGTGCACCCAAGTTCCTGCTGGCATTGTGGTAGAGGTTGAGGGGTTGGAAGGCATTGAATTAATAATAAAAGCAGGTATCTCTAGTGTATTGTAGATAATACACATTGTAGCCACCAGCCCTTGGTGAAGGGGATAGCTTTGGTGCTAATTTAGCAGGTTGCTTGAGTAATGGAACTACACTCATTAGGTATATAGAGTATTCTGTCATTGTGCTGAGTTATGTATTTTTATATTGTGCCATTGGTGGGAGAATGATGCAGAGGCTGTTGTTGTCAAAGGCTAGGGCAAGGGGATCTCTATCCATGTTCTGTCTGGTGTGAAGAGGTACACAAATAGAACTGCAGGACCCAGTGGAGACACAGGTGAGGAATCCATTCACAAAACAATGTTCATTGAAGAAAGAGAAGGAAGTCCTAGAGTGGCAAGCTTCATCTTGGAAGCAAATGTGGTGGAGATGAAATTGAGAGTAAGCGATGGTGTCCTTGCAAAAGGCAGGGTGGGAGAAGGTGTAGTTCAGGAGTAAGTGGGTTTGAAGTAAACATCAGGCTCCTGGTTCTATTTAGTGCTTAAGGTCAATGACATTTCATTGCCTCAGAAAAAGACACAGTGCTGGAGTAATTCAGCGGGCCTGGCAGCATCTCTGGAGAATGTGGATAGGGAGCATTTTGGGTCAGGACCCTTCTTCAGACATTACTCCCATTGTTAATCAATCAATCAGGGATTTCAAAAGAAAGTGGAGAGACGTTTGGGAGAAAGAAGGTTCTGTTGCAGTGGAATTTAGTAATGGTTTTTCCTATTGATTATCAGAATATGATTTTGCAATTTAAATTTTCTAAGCTTTTTTAAACAAGGATTGTACAAAAAAAATAGGAATAAAAATGTTTTACAAATGGTCATATTTTGTTGAAGAAGGAACAGGAACCGCTGGTCGGGCTTCTTTCATGTTATCTGCTTGGCAGATAGCTATTGATAACAATTCAAATGCACACACGGAGTGCAGTATGTAGGTATAAGAAAGAACTGCAGATGCTGGTTTAAATCGAAGATAAACAAATGCTGGAGTAACTCAGCAGGTGAGGCAGCATCTCTGGAGAGAAGGAATGGGCGACGTTTCGGGTCGAGACGCTTCTTCAGACTGATGTCAGGAGAGGTGGCGGGACAAAGATAGAATGTAGTCGGAGACAGTAAGACTATTGGGAGAACTGGGAAGGGGAAGGGGATAGAGAGAGAAAGCAAGGGCTATCTGAGGTTAGAGAAGTCAATGTTCATACCGCTGGGGAAGATGCTGGAGTAGCGGCACATTTGGATAGCAGTAGCGGGATCGGTCCGAGTCAGCATGGATTTAAGAAGGGGAAATCATGCTTGACTAATCTTCTGGAATTTTTTGAGGATGTAACCAGGATAATGGACAAGAGAGAGCCAGTGGATGTAGTGTACCTGGACTTTCAGAAAGCATTTGATAAGGTCCCACATAGGAGATTAGAGCATAGGTTACTGACATGGATAGAAAATTGGTTGGCAGACAGGAAACAAAGGGTAAGAATTAACGGGTCCCTTTCAGAATGGCAGGCAGTGACTAGTGGGGTACCGCAAGGCTCGGTGCTGAGTCCGCAGCTATTTACAATATAAATGGTTTGGATGAAGGGATTAAAAGTAACATTAGCAAATTTGCAGATGACACAAAGCTGGGTGACAGTGTGAACTGTGACGAGGATGCTGTGAGGATGCAGGGTGACTTGGACAGGTTGGGCGAGTAGGCAGATGCATGGCAGATGCAGTTTAATGTGAATAAATGTGAGGTTATCCACTTTGATGTGAAAAACAGGAAGGCAGATTATTATCTAAATGGTGTCAAGTTGGGAAAAGGAATCTGGGGGTCCTTGTTCATCAGTCACTGAAAGTAAGCATGCAGGTACAGCAGGCAGTGAAGAAAACAAATGGCATGTTGGCCTTCATAACAAGAGGAATATTGGAGCAAAGAGGTCCTCCTGGGGGTGGGAGATTGCAACCTTCACGTGGTCCGCCCTGTTTCGACAAATGCAATCAACCCGGCGTGCACAATCAAATAAGATCAAATAGAACAAGTTGTCCGACAACTTTAGGCTGCGCACGTCATATGCAAGAAGAGGTCCTCCTGCAGTTGTATAGGGCTCTGGTGAGACCACACCTGGAGTATTGTGTGCAGTTTTGCTCTCCAAATTTGAGGAAGGACATTCTTGCTATTGAGGGAGTGCAGCGTAGGTTCACAAGGTTAATTCCCGGGATGGCGGGACTGCCATATGTTGATAGATTGGAGCGGCTGGGTTTGTATACTCTGGAATTTAGAAGGATGAGAGGATATATTATTGAAACATATAAGATTATTAAGGGTTTGGACATGCTAGAGGCAGGAAACGTGTTCCCAATGTTGGGGGAGTCCAGAACCAGGGGCCATAGTCTAAGAATAAGTGGTAAGCCATTTTGAATGGAGATGAGGAAAAATCTTTTCACACAGAGAGTTGTGAGTGTGTGGAATTCTCTGCCTCAGAGGGCGGTGGAGGCCGGTTCTCTGGATGCTTTCAAGAAAGAGTTTGATAGAGCTCTTAGGGATAGCGGAGTTAAGGGATATGGGGAGAAGGCAGGAACGGGGTACTGATTGTGGATGATCAGCCGATGTAGAGAAGTTGACACGTGGAACAGCGGATACAGTAGATGAGGTTGGAGGAGGTGCAAGTGAACCTCTGCCTCACCTGGAAAGACTTACATGCAATATGTAGGGATGGCATTATTCAACATTTGATCTGATTTCATTTTAAAAGGAAAGCTTTCAATGTAATGCCAAGCAGGTGGTCAAACAATATTAGTTCTACTTATGTTTTATATATACAAACACACTTCCATATTTATAACTAGGTTATTACAAAGAATACGTTTACAGCAAAACGTTTTTCTCAGTTGCACTCTCAACCAGCAGCCTGCAGAAGGTGCTGTTTCCTTTCTGCTGGAGGAAATCAATCTTCATCCTAAAAAATATGGAGCAACGTGTTGTGCACAACCCAGAATTCATTTATAATTGCATTGGTTGCAGGAACTTAAACTTAGACAGACTTAATTCATTAGATAATATCTTCGATTCTAGCCTGGTTTCAATTGCCAAGATTTGATGAGGTCCTTTATAAAGGAAAACTTGCATTTTTATTTTTATTTTCATAGCTTTAGGTCATCCCAAAATGCCAGTGACACATAGCCTTTTTGATTGTAAGAAACAATTTGTGTTCTGAAAGTTCCTACAAATACAAAGCGATAATGACCATATAATTTGTTTTTAATGTGTTTATTTTAGATATAAATATTGGCCAGGAAACCAGGGTTAATTCTCCCACTTGTGTTTGAAATTGTACATTCCACTTCTACAGAGGAGCAGGCTCCTAGTTTAACAGCCTTTCTGAAGGACGGTGTTTCCAATAGTGTAGACTCATTCAGTACGGCCTCCTTTCAACTCAAGAATATAGTGTGGGTTGAAGTTACAAGCTTCAGGTATTGATTTTAGTTTATTTTTGTCATGTATTCCAAGATACAGTGAAGAACTTTGCTTACTATCTAGTCAAATATGTTTTTTTTAGTTTAATTTACAGAAACAGGCCTTTCGGCCCACCGGGTCCCCGCCGACCAGCGATTCCCGCACATTAATACTATCCTACACACACTAGGGACAATTTCTACATCCACCAATTAATCTACAAACCTGTACGTCTTTGGGGTGTGGGAGGAAACCAAAGATCTGAGAGAAAACCCACGCATTTCACGGGGACAACGTACAAACTCCATACAGACAGCACCTGTAGTCAGGATCGAACCCGGGTCTCTGGCGCTGCATTCGTTGTAAGGCAGCAACTCTAACGCTGCGCCACCATATGTGTACGATCAATGAATACGCAAGCTAGTGTAAAGAAAAATGCCAGAGTGCAGCAGAAAGTGTTACACCATTTAGTGCTACAGTTTACAGATAAAATACAGATTTTAATAAAGGGCAAAAACCACAATGAGACATGTAGGGAGATCGGGTCAACACACTTAGCTTATGAGACGATTGTTCAGTAGTCTGATGACAGCAAGGAAGAAACCATTCCTCAATCTGGTGATATATGCTTTCAAGTTTTTATATCTTCCTGCTGACGGGAGACGAGTGAAAAGGGAATGAAAACGGTCCTTGATTATAATGGCAGCTTTCCCGAGTTAGCGTGAAATGTAGATGGAGTCAATAGTGGAGAGTCTGGTCTGTGTGATGTGAAACCTTTTGTACTGGCTACTCGATTGATATCAGAGCACCTAATATTGAAAAATACTAAAACCCCTGGCGCATAAGGCCATGTGATGTAAATAGAAAATGCAACCACAGGCTCAATTGAGTTTTTAGTCAGAAAGAAAACCAGCACAAAAAAAAAGAATTCCTGCATACTGGCTATAAACAATGGTTCATTAGTTTTCTGCATTATGGTTACATACATATAAATTTCGGAAAGACACAAAATGCTGGAGTAACTCAGCAGGTCAGTCAGCATCCCTGGAGAACATGGATAGATGATGTTTCGGGCCATGACCCTTCTTTAGACATTGATTTTAATAAATGTAATTTGCACCCATCAGATGCATATACCAAGAATGTAAAGAAAAAACATATCATGTTGATAGGGAAGATTAAGTTAATTGCCCTCCACCCCCTTTTCAGGCTACCAATGTTGTTAATGACAGTGTCTTGCACTATAATTTATGTCTAACAGTATTGTTTCTGTACATGTCCAAGTGTAAATATATGTAATAAAATCTGCTGTGCTGTTAAGACCTGATTGGAAACTGTCACGTTGAAATTGGTGGGGTACGTGCGGAATTCCACATAGATTCCCAGAACAGTGTTACTGGGAAATCAAACAATTAGATAATTTCAGAGTTAAATTCCAGGTTACCATTGGGAAATTTGATACAATGTTTACACAGTGCTTGAAGCATCAAAGATCGAAGAAGAGAATTTCTCAATCAATATAACGAGTTAAAGGTGAGGAAATTATGAAATTTGAGAACATGAAATAGGCATTTACATGTAAAGATATTATGTAGATTTTGATCTGTTCTGGCGTCTCTCTCTAGTCACATTGGTATATCATTTTGATTGATCCTCTGTGCTCCTCACTATCTGAAATGTTATCTTAACATGAGATGTTAAGCCTGAAATCGTCTCTGGCTGAGAAGATGTTCGTGGTATCGTGAGAGTATTTGAAGAAAACCAAAGAATTATTCCTGATACCCTGGTCAGTATTTAATCTTACAGCAGATCATCTGGCTATCATCATGTTGTTTTGTACATGCTTTCCACATTTCAGATACCAAAGTTGTGATTTATAAATGCAAATCTTTTTTCTTTGTTGTGCAACGTCATTGCATGCCTCCCATCTTATCGAGCACATTTTTTGTGTTTGACAAACTCTCCATCGCCCAACATCTCTGAAAATTCCAGGTCTGCCTGACTTTATTTACATTTTTATCGGACATCACAACACTGGTTGGAGTGGTTCTGTTGTGTTGGAACTGTAATCTCTGTCGCAGGTAATGAAAAATGCCAAATGTCCACAACAAGATAGAGATGTGAGATTCTAGCAGAGAGATTTATTGTCAAAAATAGCTTTTGAAACTTGGATAACTAAACGACACTTATCCCCTATCCATTTCAGTGAAGGTGAAAAGAAAACATTCTAAATCAGAGCTAATAGGGCCTGTCCCACCAGCACGCAACTCCATGCAGTGAGCGCGAACAAACTGGAAGCGGGGGGCGCGCGGAGGTCGGGTGATCCCCGTATGGGGCCGGTCCCACCAGCATGCGCCTGCATGCGGCGAGCTCGACCAAACCAGCAGCGGGGGCCGCATGGAGTTCGGGTGAGTGGCGTGACGCGGCGCGAAGTTGGAGCGATGTCCGTGGTAAGTTCGCAAGGACAGAGAGGGACACACAGAGAGGGGCACGGAGGCACACAGAGAGAGGTTCACGGAGGAACACACAGAGAGGGTCACAGAGGCACATATAGAGAGGGTCACGGAGGCACGACGTCGAGGCGGTGCGTAATGCGTCGCGGCGGCTGCGGGCCGACAAGCCGTTGCCGTGCGGAATTTCTGAACACGGTCAGTTTTTCGGAGCCCCGCGCGATGTCGGGACCAGCTCCGCACAACTCCATACGGCTCTGCCGATCGCAGTGGGACCGGCCCCGCGAGGCCGGACGACTCAAGCGACCACGTTAAGTCGCGCTCACCGCATGGAGTCGCATGCTGGTGGGACAGGCCCTTAAAGTTATGAGCAACAACCCAGCAAACTTGTGTAGGAAGGAACTGCAGATGCTGGTTTACACCGAAGATAGACACAAAATGCTGGAGTAACTCAGCCGGTTGGGCAGCATTTCTGGAGAAAAGGAATAGGTGACATTTCAGGTCGAAACCCTTTTTCAGACTGACACCGTGTCTCAGTCTGAAGAAGGATCTCAACCTGAAACATCACCTGGGGTACACAAAATGCTAGAGAAACTCAGCGGGTGCAGCAGCATCTATGGAGCGAAGGAGATAGGCAACGTTTCGGGCCGAAACCCTTCTTCAGACTGAAACGTTTCGGCCCGAAACGTTGCCTATCTCCTTCGCTCCATGCTGCACCCGCTGAGTTTCTCCAGCATTTTGTGTACCCTCGATTTTCCAGCATCTGCAGTTCCTTCTTTAACACTGAAATATCACCTGTTCCTTTTCTCCAGGGATGCTGCCTGAGCTGCTTAGTTACTCCAGCATTTTGTGTCAACCCAATAAACCTGGCTATCTGATGTATATTGACGCTATTAAAGAATGCAATTCTGAAGCTAGAATCTATTCAACAGATTATATTACCAAGATCATGTTATTTGTCTCCAATCGAACCCAGCATTAGAAATGGAAAGACGTTCACACAATTTTAAATCTATTTAACTAAGAGGATGTTGCATCTGAAAACAATTCAATGCTGTTTATGAATATCTCAACTCACTAGTTTCTGCTTGGCCAATTACCCTTATTAGGGGTTACCTGCATCTCCATATGTTTTAAATTGTTCCTTTAGTATTGATAGGTACTTGTTTTGGTAAAGATCAATACCTCTCAGTTGATGTGGACATAGTGGGCTGAAGGGCCTGTTTCAATGGTGTATGACTGCAGAATTCTATGACAAATCTTTGTTGGAGAAAAGATGTAGGATGGCACTTGTAAGGGAGCTCATTAATTTAGTTTATTCGGAGTGTAAATTGCTCATTCTAAGCTTCCCCCAAGTAGTTTCAGTCAAAAACCACTGAATCAAACACTTGATCAACTAATCTTTATTTTAACAAAACACAATTACAGTTCCCACCACTATACCTAACGACCGCGGGTTTGATCCTCGTATCTGCCTGTTCAAGCCCTCTAGGCCTCCCTCAAACAGAGACACTCCACAAGGTCTCACAGTCCTAAGCGCTCTCCCAGAGGATCGACACAGGACCTCGTAGCAGCGGACTTTTATAGGTCCCTGGACCTGGAGGGGCTGAACCACATTGGCGTGGTCCCTATACGATGAAGAGGAAGGTAAACGGCTGCCACAGAGCACGGGAGGGAGGGAAAGAAGGGGAAGACAAATGGGAGAGAAGGGGGGGAGAAGGAGTCGGGACAGTTTTAAGAAGTTTAATAAAGTTAGCAGGCATTTTACCTTCTGGTGGATCTTCTAGGTCCTGAAAACTCCAATGAGCCAATCAAAATGGAGGTTAGTGAAGGAGATGGCCTTCGACTGCCTGTAAGTAAATAGCGACTCCACTCCACTGGCTTCGACCAAACGGCAACCTATTTTTAGTTGAGGCCGGTTTTGATTTTGTCGAAATAATCGAAGGAACATAAAAGAAGCCTCGACCACGCGGAAACCACTTTTGACCATTAGGGAGAGTGACCAAAACCTCAAGGTCACCAGAGGTTTCCGTTCAGGTTTCCTAAGTGGGACAGGGACATTACTATGTTAACTCGTTACTATGTTGATTCTCTACTATGTTGGCTCTTTACTATATTGGCTTCGTTCTCAGTCCAGGGGTTCTCGCTTGTACTAGTTCTTAACTACTGAATAATGTCTTAGTCCAGTCTCTTGAAGGGAAGTCCTGCTGCTCACAGCACCTCTTTTGACCATTTCCAATTCCAACTCCAACTCCAATTTCAATTCTCATTTTGATTTCAAGTTTAATTCCAATTTTAATTCCAACTCTCATATTCCCTAAATAATTCGATGTTACCAGATCTTCCCAAGTTCCATCCTTCCTAATGTCCTCTGAATAATCCTTCCCATCTTTGGCTACCTTTCTGGGGATGAGATAATAACAATATCAATTAATAATCAAACTCTAATTATTCCTAAGCTAGATTCCACAAAGTCTGTTCCAAATCTAAAATGTTAAAGTCCCTCCAATTCATTACCATACAATTTTGTGACCGAATCCAAAATTTATAAATTTATTCCTAATAACCACAATTTAGACGCAAATTAGGTATTTTACTCCAAACCACGGAGTTGGGGTTTTTTTCGGTCAGTCCTTTAAAGTGGGGCTTGTCCCAAAAGTCGTCATAGGTCGTCGGTGTTGTTTCTTTCAAAGATTATTAGAGTGTCGTTTTCTTTTTCCAACAGCAAGGTGATATTAAAGTTGGGCACTAGGGTAGGTCTTCTTCTTTTCTGATGTTAGTTTCAATTACAATTGAGTAGGGATACTGAGGAGCAGCTTTCTCTGTCTGCTAGCCTTCCCAAATTTGTCTTAAAGGGGCAGGACAGTATCAGTTCCTGCTGCTAGTTGATTCCTGTTTCTGGGGAGCTACGTTACCTTTGCTGTCTTCTGTCCATTCTCAAGGGATCTGTGCATTCTTTACCTCACTCCCCAGATAATATGTCATCGATATACTGTCCTGCAGGCACAAACTCAGTAACACATTGGTAAAATAACATTTCCCCACTCCCGTTCCTCCTGCACAGTAAGTTTGTTTCTTCTCTCCCTGGTGCCATTTTAATTCCTTAGTTACCATTCCATTCCTTCTCACGCCAGCTACTATGTTTCTTACTTCTTTCTTTCAGCGAGGGATTTTCGAGAATTAGATTCTATGTGTCTCCTCCTAGAAATTGGAAGGGGTGAGGTTCTTCTGGTTTTACTGTTGTTTCTCAGGCCATGTGAGGACGCCTTGAAATTTAATAGATGGTATTACTGTTAACTGGCAGGTTAGGGCTAACAAAATGGGTTGGATTGTCAAAATGTCCCTGCCCCCTGATCACCTTGCCAGTGTCCTCGTCCTCTACCTTCAGGGTCCCAAGAGTCCCAGTACCCTCTTGGAATCCACTGGTTTCTGTAACCCCGTGGCCTTCTTCTCTGCCCCCTTCCTTCTCGATAGTACTCCCTCATAGGACACGACCGACCCCAATGTCCCAATCCCCCACAGTTGTAACACTGATTGGGGCGGACCGCTCTAGAACCTCTCCAGCCAAACCGAGGAAAGGTCGGTTCCCTGAATGGGAGATCTATCCAGGCCTTGAGGTCTTTCCTCCTCCTTGTCCTCTTCTGTCCTTATTTCTTTTATTTGAACCTTTAATCTCTGAGCTGCCGTTAACCAGGCTGCCTTAAAGTCTGAACATCTGTGGTCTGGGGGACATTTATACCTAATTAGGGCATCTCCCTACAAACACACTGTCTACGACGACTCCGTTCTAAATCCCCTTCATCAGGGAATTGCTCCGACATAATATTATCAATGATCAATCCCTCCATATTCTCCTCCTATCTCACCGTCTGAAAAGGTATTCGTTCCATCCCTGTACCTCAAGAAGGATTCCTTCACCTTCCGGCTACTGGAGTTTCTAATTAGTTTTGGCTCCCATGTCGGTGGAGTCTTCCTTCTAGCTCCTTGATTTCCCCTACTGTCCTCCACTTGTGGAGCACTCATAGGAGCTAGAGGATCCTTCCCCGATTTCTTTACTTCAGATTTGAATTTAGGACGAGGAGCCGAAGATAAGGCTGGCTCCTCCCGTGTGCCCTGCTCACAAGCTGCACACGGTCTCTCCGAACTGGGAACATGAGAGTGCTGTGAGGACTGCTGTGGCTCTGGCTCCACTCCGAAAAATTCTGCACACCCCGGCATATAATAAACCTCTCTCCCTTCGAGGTCTGCAGACACTGTTTCACTCTTACCAATTTAACAAGTTTAGATTTTGTCGGCACCTCCCCTTTAAGAGCCGTCTCAGTAGTCTCCCTTTTAGAAGATGGTATTCTCTCCTGCTGTTGGCTTACTAGTTCTTCCTGTCCCTGTTCTGGAATGTCCCGAGAAGGGCCAGTTCTATCATGTTCCCTTCTAATCCCCAATTTACAAGTCACCATTCTTAGGGTAGACAGCAAAACGATCTCTTTATTTATTTTGCTTTTAGTTAAGAACATTCTCCATATTCCATTTAACTCATTCCCTTCTTCACTATTTCCATATTTTTTGACGATCATTTCTATATAGTTTATTCCTATTACCGATTTTAGTCTACCGAACGGCCAAAGTTAGTTCCTCAAAACTGCATTTAATTCCCCCGATAATCCTCTTAGTCTGTCGGCTTCCTAAGGAAGCTTCTCGCAAATTATTCTTATTGGGCTTGCTAATTTGTTGATCAGTCCTTCTCTGAGACATTCCCCATTCTCTGAACAATGGTCACAATACATATTACAAAATAAAAGTTTCAGACACTAACACCTATTCAAATCACTCCTTCCTCTAAGACTCCAAGGTCAATGGAATTTCTCCCACACAATGGTCAACGGTCTCTCCGATTCACACATACTCTAACAATCGCTCCCTTTCAACTGTTACCAAGTTACTCCTTCAATCGCTCCTATTCAATTATTCAAACCACTCGCTCGTATTCAGTCTCTCCCCAAACTCTCTTATCAGTTAAATCATAATCACTTAATTCACTCTAAACTTTCAAACAAAGGATCTCTGGTGTCTCAATCCAAGTCTAACTCTCAATTGCAGTTTTCCATGCAGCAATCTCTCTATCACTCAATCCACTTTAAGTTCGCACAGACAGACAAATCCGAACCACGCTAACAAAACTATAATTAGAAACGGAAATATTCCCCCGATTGCCAATAACCCAAGACACCAATATAAACTATAAGCATCCAATAAATCCCACTCTAATAAATCTTCCTCGTGGCGCAATCGGTCAGTGGGACGACTCCTCTCCCGACACAGCGATCAAAGGAGTACAACCCCTGATCAAACCACCATGACTCAGATTCCTACAGTACTATGCTCTAAATAATTACAAATATTTAACTCAAACACACTTTTACTTCAAGTATCGAAATCCGTAAACATTTGCACAAGCAGCAATAAAATTATGGTCCGCAGACTTAACACAATCTAAATCTTAACTTTCTAAATCTTAATACACTCTAAGTTTATTTACGTACACAGAATATTTACACAATCCTGATGCAATAACAACACGAAAAGCTAAATTTTTACAATTTAGAAAATGATTTAAAGCACTAGTGCACAGTTCACGAACACTCGATCTCGACGCCGCATCATACTGTTATCACTCAGTGAACCTCTCCCTCTGATACCGAAGATTTTCCCCTTCCTAGGTTACTCTTTGCTGCGGGGTACTACTCCTTAAATGACTACTTTTCCTCCCGAATGTTACTAGCCCTCTACTAAGACTGGACTTCTATTTGGCGACCTCTATCCCTCCTCTCTAAGTTCTACAGAATTAGGGGTACCCTTCGCTATTCGGATTATTTTTCATCAAGTAAACAGGTTCCCGTCTCTGAGGTACTCTTCCCTATCAGGTACTAGTGAACAATCGACCAGACGGTTACTATTCACTGTTGATCAGCCGCTATTTGGAATCGATCACGGACATGCACCAACTCTGAAGTTCTATATACAGGAACTCGAATTCCACCTTACTGGCAGACTTCAATGTGAAATTCTGTATTTGGAAATTTGGCTTTGCAAATATATCTCAAACTCCTAATTTTAGTGCGTATCCCTCCTTATACGAGGGCACTCAAATCAAACTAAAATTGCCCAATTGAATTCTCAAATGGACTGGAGTATTCCGGCCAATCTATACTCCGACCACCGAGCCCAGTACCTTTACGAGATTCCTCGCCATCACACAGGACTCAGATATCTACATGCAGACACTCCCCTCTGCTGGGCACTGGGGGTTCAGCGCCGAGCCGCTTCGCGCTGTCAGTTATCAATGCTGATTTTCAGAGCGCACCTTTCCAATTCATGCTCCCGGCAAAGATCCGATTGATATGTACATCAGACCTATATTTCAATACCCCACCAATTGGATAGCAAATCTAACTTTGGGCCACCCCTCGCCCAATGAAGCGCGTTTGGCTCTCGTTAAAGCAGCTGCAGTCTGCCAACTACGACCAAGTTTTGGGCCTCTAACCCAGGAAAGGGTCTCTAACCCAACCCCAGCAGGGCCTCTAACCGCACCCTGGTTTTTATGGGCCCCAAACTCAAAGGAGTGCTAACCACCCCCCCCCCCCCCCCGTGCTTGCTAGACTCTGTTCTAATGATCTCGATTAGACCCTTTTCCAAGCCCGCGAATGATCGATCCGCTTCGACTAACGAGGTGCCGAACACCAATGCGAAAACCGCAGTGGGCCCGATTTCTGCACTTGCGATTGAAACAACTCAACACCCTTGATCGCAAACCTGTGTTTGGGGGTCTTTTGAGATCCCGAACGAGCCCCCACTGTAAATTGCTCATTCTAAGCTTCCCCCCAATCTAGTTTCAATCAAAAACCACTGAATCAAGCACTTGATCAACTAATCTTTATTTTCACAAAACACAATTACAGTTCCCACCACTATACCTAACGACCACTGGCTCGAACCTCATATCTGCCTGTTCAAGCCCTCTAGGCCTCGCTCAAACAGAGATACTCCAGAAGGTCACGCAGTCCTAAGCGCTCTCCCAGAAGATCGATGCAGGACCTCATGGCAGCGGCCTTTTATAGGTCCCTTGAGGTCCATGGGGGTGGTCTTTTTACAATCCAATTACAGATATAGATTAACCCAATACCTAACAGATATTTCCCTAACCCAATAATACAGCAGTTAATACATTGTATTGAAACAGGACTTCTCAAGGAAGCGAACATAGCAACATTTACCCTGATCTGCAAGAAAACCAGACAAGGCTCAATACCTCATCCAATCAATACTCGGCAAAGTAGAACTCTGCAACATTATTTACAATTATTTACAAGGTGTATGTCTGATTTGCAATCATCCAATCCATTCTATGCATTTTGCACCTAATTGACAAGGTCTGCAGACGTTCTTATTCTTTTCCTGCAGCTTGTATGTAGGTTCTAGACACAATGGCACCACTCCACAGCTTGTCCCAGTTCTGCAGAGAGCAATTCCAAATTGACCAAATCTCCCAGCAGCCCATAAGGTTTTACCCAATTTTAAAGTCCTAGCCTGTCCAATCTGGCCAGGATTAACAGGAGCTGGTCCAGGTGGCTCGGCTACAACTCAGAAATTGACCAAAAGGATTACAATTTTTGTTCAAATTTCAAAAATATATTTTATTCATAATGTATACAGAGTAAATGCAATCAGTACATGACCTTCTCTAGTTCCATCAACTTGTCATGTTTCCCCCTTAACTAACACACCCATGAAGTGAGTGAGAGGTTGTTAAACAAGACCTTACTCCTCCGTGTCCAGTGGCAGCAGGATTGTTGTCCTTTTCCATAGAGTCTTTGAGGTGTCTGCACGGCACTTTAATGCTGGTACATCTCATCTGGTACATGGAGTGTGCCGATTGGCAACATTCTCTTATGGAGATCGCCTTACGTTTTATACTTCACAAATATACTTATTCATAAAAATATATGGACAAAATCTAACCAGTACTTGTCATCCTTTACACACACCCATTATGCCACCTTTAGTACTCTTACAAAGCAGTGGACATCTCCTGATCACAGATCTGTCTTTGCTGTGTGAGAGAACCCGGTTGGGAATCAGAAGTGTTGGATTGGCCATATTTTCGTAGCAATATTTGCACTAATGGATACGTGGTTAAATACTCCATTGTACATTTGACTGGATTATATAATCTCATCCATCATCAGAGCATCATACAGTACATAATAGCTGCAAAATAAATTGCAGCAGCCTGCTAAGACTTTGGTGTCTTCTCCTTCACTTTCGATCAAGAAGAACCAGGGCACCAAGGTATGTGGGAACACCATCACCTGCAGGTTCCCTCCAAGTCTCACACCATCGTCTGATGTCTTCCAAACATAAATAAAGTTGCAATCTCCAACAGAAATCTGTCAATCCAGATCCTAAACAAACAATCAACATATAAAAGATTCTTCAGCCATGGGCTGTCTTGAATAATGTCAAAGAGAGTTATTGTTAAAGACAATATTGTTCATTTGCTATTTACAGTAAAACGCCAGACATTTTTTTCTTAGTTGGATTATTCTTACCCTGCTGGTTTACTTTTTAAAACATTTAAGCCTGCACTTTTATGTGTGGTAAGTGCTCTGACATCAAACAACAAGTGGAGATTCTATATTAAACCATAAATGTAATTGCAGTGATATATATTTAATGGTTTAAAACCTCCAAATTGGATTTCAGAAATAATGTGCTGACTCAAATCCTTTCATGCACAATCCAAACTACTTTATTTTGGGACTTCTTATTCCTGATAATCTTTTTGTTGTTTCTTCCTGATTACTATTATATATTTTACAGACAAAAAGACTGCAGATGCTGGAATCTTGAACAAAAAACAAAGTGCTGCTGGAACTCAAATTGTTGAGTTCCTCCAGCAGTTTGTTTTTTGCTGGTATATATTTAGGTTTAATTGTATGCCCTGATTCTCAGTTTGATTATTGATTCATGTAGTTACAGAACTATGAGCTAGATTGGCAGCGCCTGCGGTGTCATGCATCTTGAGAACTGCTATCTTTTGATTCTCAGTACAAATCTCATCCAACAGTGAAGCCCACTTGCTCAGTAGTGCACTGGTGTTGGTCTAGATTAGTGTGCTCAAGCGTCTGGACGGGCTGAGTGAATCCACAAGCAACTGAATCATAGGTGAGTTACTCACCACCAGGTAAGCAGCATTATATTTGCGGCAATAACCCAGCATTTTATTCGTAAGGATGAATGAGATCTATTAAAGGAAAATAAATAAAATCACATTATCCCCTGACCACCATTAGAGTAAAACTCCAATAGTCAGGCATCACAGCACTAAGGCTGTGACCATTCCTTCTATCCAGAGATGCTGCCCGTCCTGTTGAGTTACTGTAAATGAGTTAGTCACTCGCACTACATGGTTCAACATTATTTCTTAAAGTTAACTCACAGTACACTTCAGCATATTGTTAAGGCAAGCGATGATATAATAATATAACTGCATGGTAGGTGGAGCTTCTACTAATAAAGCACTACAATTTGTTAATGTGAAGTAACCAATCTACATCTTTCCTTGTAGAAATGAAATAAAGCACAACTAAATGCGAGCCAATAAGCAGAAACACATTAATACGTGATGGCTAAATAATACGGTACCCGAAGCGCTAATAACGCATACAGGGACGTATGGATGGTTACACAAAATCTCCATATCTAAGGGGAGGCCTACAGGCCCGTCTGGCGCGCATGTAGTGTAAATCTGCGTTTCCCCCTTTCACTGGGGAAGTGACCAGGAAGTGACCAGTGCTGGAGGTGGCGAAGTGGGAGAGCAGGGCGCCAAACGCTGTGGAGAGGCTACAGGTCTGTGGAGAGACGTGCCGGTCAGTGGTTGTTCTGCAGCAACTGGGCGCAAGGGAGCAGTCGGCCCGGCAGTGGGAGGGTACATCAAACGTGTGACCTCTGGATACGGAGCCACAGGACGTGGTTCCTTCACAGGAAGGAGATGTTGACGGTTGCGTCTGTAAAGGCCTCCGTCCGTGCTTACCGGGTAAGAGTGCGGATCTTTGGCAGGGCTGTGACCCAAACGGCTATGGCCCTTGTCGGTCTGAAGGCGAACAACTTGCCCACTGGAGAGGTTTAAGTGGTTTGCTGGACTTATCGAAAGATCGTTTCTGTGCATCGCGTTTCATCTGAAGTTGTTTCTGGACAACGGGAGGTGAACGGACCTGTGGTTGCAGCAGCTGCTGGAGCATGGGCAGGACAGCACGGGTTTGACGAGACATCAGGCATTGAGCTGGAGACCCCAATATTGGGTCACGGGCGATGTTCCTTAAGATGAGCAGGTACAGGTAGATGTCGGACCTAGCAAGGTGTGAATGCTCCATTAATTGTTTAGCGCTCCGGACAGCCCGTTCTGCGAGTCCGTTGGACTGTGGAAATTCAGGGCTGCTGGTGACATGTCAAGAATCCCTTCATTGAGCAAAGTTTTTAAAACACTGGCTGGTGAACTGACTGCTGTTATCAGATAGGAGACGTGCAGGGACGCCGTGCATGGAGAAGTGGCGTGACAACTTTTGGATGACTGCATCAGATATGGCGGTTTTGAGTAGGTCAATTTCGAACCAGCCCGAATACGAGTCGACGAGAACCAGATACTGTTTTCCATGCCATTCAAATATGTCGGTAGTATCCGTGGACCACGGCAGAGGAGGAACCAGGTGCGAGGGCAAAGGTTGCTTCTGTTGGTGTGGTGCTAGGCTGTTGCAGATAACGCAGACTTTGACTTTTTTTGCGTATATACTTGGTCATACATGGCTAGTAAAACATGCTCTGCCCTTGTTGTAGGGTTGCTTCCACACCGGGGTGGGCCCAGTGGACGGCATCAAAGTACTTGTCCTGAAGAACAGCTGGACAAGTGCTTTGTGACCCTTGATTACAATCTCGTCCTGCAGTACAAGTTCGTCACGAACTAGGTAGTATGGGCGAATCGCAAGTGGGGTACTGTGCTATTTATCTGGCCAGCCACACCAGATGACTGAAGGGCATGTCCCACTATGGCGACCTAATTTGCGAGTTTAGAAGAATTTGCGCTCGCCACACAATCTGGTTGTTGTGGTCCATAACAACAGGCGCATAATTAAAACGCTCTGCATGCTTCATTGCTTCAGGGCCTGCTAGATTTAAAAGTATAGAGGCACGCACATCAGGTGCAGCGTTGCGATGAGAAGCACGAATGTAATGGGTACAGTCGCGCTCAAAAAGGCGCCAATGTTCAGCGATTTCGGAGTCAAAGAGCAGAGTATCTGAATGGCGATGTGTGTTAGTCATGATAGCGATAACGAGTACATAAAATAAACTGGATGGACAAAATAAAAACCGATATACTTAAACGCAGAGTTGGTAGGAAACCACTTCTTGACACCATGTAAATGAGTCAGTCACTCGCACGACATGGTACAACATTATTTATTAAAGTTAACTCACAGTACACTTCAGCATGTTGTTAAGGCAAGTGCAGCAGCTATTCGACTAACAGCATGAGCTGAATTCTGATAATATAAACTGCATGGTAGGCGGAGCTTCTACTAATAAAGCACTACAATTGGTTAGTGTGAAGTAACCAATCTACAGTTACTCCAACATTTTGTGTCTCTCTTTGGTGTAAACCAACATCTGCAGTTCCTTCTTACACACCCAGGCTGCAACGGTCTTGCAGGTTTTCTTGACGATTGAATGTTACTCTTATTAATACCCTAACACACAGTAACCTCACTTTTCCCCATGTTACATACATTCTCTAGTTAACCTGATGAGTTTAGAGGTGGCAGGAAATATACAAGCCCTCTGGACTCCAGCTTCGGCTGCAAACTCACCCTTGTTTCTGACCCCTCATGTTTTGGGCCTCAAACCCAGCTTCCAGACATCGAGTTGTCCCTGGCCCCTGCCACACTCCAGACTATGAGTGAGTCAGATGCCTAGGCGGCAGGATTTCTGAACAGTTGGATGCCGGATTATCGAAGTTTTACTGTGGTGATGAAATCAGCAAGATTTCAGCACTTTGAACATTCTCTGCCTGATTGTAACCTCAGTTTAGCACTGCTGCTTATCCCAATAACCTTTCAGTCCTTGGCTTGTCAAAAATCAATGTTGCTCTGTCTTAGAAATATCCAAATATTCTGCCTCCCTTTGAGTAAGTGGCTGACTAACCAGCCTCTCTATATCCACCCTCAACCCCATGGGAACTTGCATGTTTCAATCAGGTTACCCCTGACTCTTCTAAACTCCGGCAAAGTCGACCCTTACCTATCGAACCAGATTAGTACTCCGCCTCAGATTTTGAAAACGTGACATAGCATTTTATTCACGTATCAGGATGTGAACTTCATTGGCAAGGGCAGAAATTATTGCCCAAAGTTTTTCACTGTGTCTCAGTACTCATGTCATTAATAAACCAATGCCAATCCCTAACCGCCTTCGTTTATAATCACGCAACATGTCATTTTATCACTGGGTATCAAAACAACCACTTGACCCCTTGGATGATACAATGTCACCTTTCAAATTACTCTCGTGAATGACTTCTGCTGCTTTACTTTGGATCACCTTCTGTAAGGAAATCTTTGTAACAACATATATGGATGCTTATGGTTACGTATTTCCTGCTGCTGAACTTATGAGTTGTGTTCCAACACTGGGGCTGATGAGCGCAAAGAAAACTCTTCTCTTTCTCTCTCAGAAATGAAAGTTGTAAAGTCTACAATAAATAAATAATTCATTAACCTAACTGTCATTGAATTTTGAAATGAATTGTTATAATGGTTTCATAATGGTGAAAAGTTAAAACAAAAGGGTACCGATTGAAATGTAAAATAGCCATTGCAATATCATTGCTTTTACAACACTATATTGTTCAAACAAAATTCTGCCCAATCAGGGTTACAAACAATCTAATGTGTTTTAAACAGATGTGTTGAGAGCTTTCATAAAAGGAATTACTGTTGTTTGCTCTGAAGTGTCTGCAGCTGCTGAGTGTGAGTACACCAGTTCGTTGAGATCTCACACAAATAGAATATTAAGTGCTTTCGTAATAGGCCTTATTCCAGACCAAATCATGCATCAGAGCAAATGGATTACATTACATAGGATGTGTGGTATAAAACAAGCCATTTGGCCCAACCAGTGAATACTGTACCAGCATCAGCACGCAAACCTTATCCTGTTTTTCTTTGTGTTAATTGGGCAGTGTGACAGTTTGTTCATTTTTCTCTCATACACTTCAGAATCCATTTGATTGTATCTATAACTAATGACATCTCCATTTTCTGGACAATGTGTTCCACATTCTCCCACTTCTTGAGTAACAACATTTCTTCTATGCTACCTTGGAATTCTTAGTGAAAAACAATAGTGCCTATGCGTGTCCTCCTCAAAGTTGGAGTATTCTCCCTATCACAGCGTTCATGATTTTAAATACATCTCTATCTGATCACTTCATGTCCTTCTAGAGAAAAGGGACCCATTCCAGGTACATGTTGCTTTTACATTTCATCCTTTGTGTTCTCTATAATTACTAGAATGCATTACTATGCATTGCTCTTACTTGTGGTCTAAACACGGTCTAATGCTGGTTTATTCTCAATCCTATCCCTCTACAATTAAACTCAAGTTAAACTGTTAGTGGTTGTATGTGTTCTCTAGGATCAATTTACTCCCATTCCACCTAGGGGAAACCCATACATTCACAGGCATCTTCATGTGATATCCCTACTCTTCCTACTAAAAGGTCCTACCGCACATTTGTGAGCTTTGAACTTCATTGACACCATTTAGAATTTCTGAATGAAGATGTGACTCTTCCAACATTGTACATTTGGGTCTGTGAAAACATTTCTCCGTTTATCGCCCATGATTTATCTGGCAATAAAAGCCATCTGAACGATGAAAAGAACTCCCCCTCCCAAAGAGAAAAAATCTGTGCTGAAAAAAGAGGTAGGCCCAGTTGAAGTCTCGACCGCGAGTTTGACTGGCTCTCTGGAGGATATCCCAAGGAAGAAATCTGAAATGGAGGATCTGAAAACTACCATTATGGGTGAGCTTAGAAAAATGAAAAAAGAATATAAGGAAGAATTTAAGCTGCTCAGAGCTGACATCGAATTATTCAAAGAACAATTTAAAGAGGAGTTGAAAAATGAAGTTGTAACCACAGTTAAAATTATGATGGATGAATGGAAGATAAAAGCAGATGCTGATCTAAAACAACAGATGCATGAAGTTAATCAGAAAGTTGGTGGTTTGGAACTCTCAGTTGATCGCAAGTTGGAACCTATTATGAGAACACTTGATCAACAACACGATGCAATAAAGGAACTGACCAATATTGCGGATTCAAGTGCTAAGGCGAATGAGAAACTTCTCTCCGAGAACAAGCGTTTAACAGATTTATTGAATAAAATAACTGAGAAATGTATTGACTTGGAGGGAAGGCAACGACGTAAGAACTTGCGTATCGTGGGTGTGCGTGAAGGCAAGGAGGGAGCTCAAGACACCAGAGAGTTTGCTGCAAATCTTCTGAAGAATGTCTTGAATCTGGATCAAGCACCCCTACTTGGCCGAGCGCACAGAGCACTGAGACGACGTCCAAAGACGGGTTCGCCACCAAGACAACTAATTGTGAAAGTGGTTTACGATCATGTTTTGGAAGATATGATGAAGATAATAATTCGCAAACAGAATCTGTTTTATGATGGTGATAAGATCAGCATATTCAGAGATTATCCTGCGGAAGTTGCCAGGAGAAGAGCCCTTTTTACTGAAACAAGGCACATCCTCAGGAATATAAAGGGCGTGAGATATGGCCTGATGTATCCTGCCACACTACGAGTGAGCTACGACAACAAAGAGCACCACTTCACTAAACATACCGAAGCTCTGGAGTTCGCACGTAAAATCGAGAAGGAGTTGGATGAGGAAGAAGAAGAAGAAGCAGAGGGAACACAGAGAGAAGACGATGATGAGGAAGAGGAGGAAGAATAACGAACTTGAATTATACTCAACACTTACCTGATGCCGATCCACAACCAGCATTAAGGAGGAAGAATGATGATCTTGTAAAATTATTAGACTTGAAGAGCACAATGATTATTAATAATAAACTAATATATAATAGTATTAGTTCAGTACTAACCATTATTAATAAATATGCGATACCTCCTTAAATAACCTAAAACGATAACAGCAAATTAAATCAATAAAGTATTAATAAGAATGGAAATGTAATACCCTGCCCCTAAATATATTGCCCTTAAGGCATTTACGGAACTGGAAATACAAACATCTTTTTTTTTCCCAACGGAAGTCCGTAGTTTAACAGCCACGCTAGTGTGGCTTACACTAACACCACTTTATGTAGCTTTAGACACTCTTTTTTTCCTGCACCTTTCCAATAATATGACTAACTTTTTCTTTTCTCTTTTTTATATTATCTTTTTTAATATATTATATGTGGAATTATATTATTTTACTTTTGAATGGAATTATACCGTAGACTGGAGAGGATATGTATGCCAAATAATGTTATTAGTATTAGTTGATCATAAACTAGGGTGCGAAATTGGGATATATGTGCTGAGACATCTACCTCATTATAATCCACCATAACATCCTAATGCAAGACACTAACAAGAAAAAGGGGGGTGATGGAATCACCTTCTGTAGTTGGAATGTAAAAGGTATTAATGAACCAATCAAAAGAGGTAAGGTTTTGGCGCAATTAAATAGAATACAAGCTGACATAATCTATCTTCAAGAGACTCATCTAAAAAAGGAGGCACAATATAGGTTAACGGCAAATTGGATTTCTAGGGTGTATCATTCATCATTCACTCATAAATCTCGAGGAGTTGCCATTCTTATTCGTAATGGTATTCAATTTAAACATAGTTCAATAATAGAGGACCCAGAAGGTAGATATATAATAGTCACGGGTGAATTATACTCGAAGAAGGTCGTACTTATGAATATATATGGCCCAAATTTTGATAATCCACTATTCTTTAAGAAAATATTTAATACTATCCCTACAGTAACACAGAACAATTTAATAATTGGGGGCGACTTAAATTGCACTTTGGATAATTATTTAGACAGATCTTCAATCAAAAGGAAGGTTATTTCTAGATCAAGCGAATTCATAAATTCTTTTATTAAATCAGCTAATGTCAAAGATATTTGGAGAAATGTAAATCCTAATGGCCGAGAATACTCATTTTACTCGCCGGTATTTGGAACATACTCCAGGATAGATTATTTTCTAATAGATTCAAAACTTGTCCCATTTACGTATGACTCAAAATATCATAATATTATTATTTCGGATCATGCTCCATTAACATTTAAGATTAACTTAAAGGGTATAACTAAAGGATATTCGCAATGGAGACTTAATCCTCATATATTAAACGATAAAAGGTGCTCAGATTATCTGGTTAAACAGATTGAATTATTTTTTGAAACCAATGACAAACCTGGAATTTCATAATCTCTCTTATGGGACACATTTAAAGCTTTTATACGGGGTGCTACAATCTCAGCGCAGGCATATCTGAATAAGGAAAATAGAAAGATTCAACAGAAATTGGAAAATGAAATAAGGCAGTTGGACATGGAAAATGCTATGTCTCCATCTAGGGATATACATAATAAAATTGTAACATTAAAATACAAATTAAATGAGATACATTCAAAGTACGTTATTAAACTTTTTCAAAAGACCAAACAAATACATTTTGAATTTGGGGATAAACCGCATAAATTGTTAGCTCGGCAACTAAGAAAAACAGAAGAAGAGAAAATGATACATAAGGTCAAATCTGAACAAGGAGATATATTAACTTTACCAAAATATATTAATGATAGATTTCAACAATACTATCAAAAACTATATACATCAAAAGTGACGGATCAACCTGAGAAAATAGAAACATTTCTCCAGAAATGTAACATTAATGGATTAGATCGGGAAGGTAGAGAATTATTAGATGCCGAAATATCAGCAAAAGATATTGAGGAATCAATTAGATCATTGAAGAATGGTAAAGCTGCAGGACCCGATGGTTTGGGGGTTGAATTTTATAAGAAGTTTCATGATTTGATCGTCCCACGGTTACAAATTATGTACAAAGTTGCCTACGAACAAGAACAACTTCCAGAAACCTTAAAAGAATCCACAATTACACTTATTCCTAAAGCAGACAAAGATCCAGAAGACCCAGGATCATACAGAGCAATAGCTCTTTTAAATACAGATCAAAAAATATTAACAAAAATTTTATCCCAACGGTTAAGTTTAGTGATCAATAGATTAATACATCATGATCAAACAGGTTTTATTCCTAAACGTTATTCTACTTATAACTTAAGACGTCTGTTTAATATTATCTACTCGAAAAGAATGACTGATGTTGAACTAGCTGTTATATCCCTGGATGCGGAGAAGGCGTTTGACCAGGTTGAATGGCCTTATTTATTTAGGATAATGCAGAAATTTCAACTGGGAGAAGGATTTTGCAAATGGGTTAGAATTTTATATTCAGGCCCAACAGCAAGAATCCTAACAAACCAAATGTTATCAGCAAAATTCAATCTTTCTAGGGGTTGTAGACAAGGTTGCCCGTTATCACCGTTACTATTTGCACTCGCTATAGAATTATTAGCCGAAAGGATTAGAGTAGAACCAGAAATTTATGGATATAATACTAAAACTACAATTAATAAAATATCTTTATATGCAGATGATGTTTTATTGTATATAACAAAACCAGAGGTTAGCATCCCTAAAGTACTTGAAGTGATAGATGAATTTAGTGAGTTCTCAGGATTTAGAATTAACTGGAACAAAAGTGAAATTATGCCTATAACAGGAATTAAATTGAATAAATTACAAAAATTTCCATTTAAAATAGCTAATAATCAAATTAAATATCTTGGAATTAATATATCAAAATCTTATAATTCTTTATTTAAATCTAATTTTCCTCAATTATTAAATAAATTAAAAACAAATATTTTATATTGGAAAACATTACCGATATCAATGATCGGTAGAATAAATGCCATTAAAATGATTTTTCTGCCTCAATTACTATATTTATTTCAAGCCATTCCGTTATATCTTCCTAAATTTTTTTTTTTTTTTAATTGATTCTATAGTTAATAGCTTCATTTGGGATTACAAAAATCATAGAATAAGTAAAATACACTTATGTAAATCTAAGATAAATGGTGGATTAGCTTTACCTAATTTTTAATATTATTTTTGGGCGGTTCAGATTAAGAACTTTAATTATTGGTTGATACAGATGGAACAAGACCCAGCTTGGTTAAGAATAGAAAAGGAAGATTGTTTCCCTTTCGACATAAGCACAATACTCCTTGCCCCTGGGGTGGTACAAAAAAAATTATATAAGGCAAACCCTATAATTTTAAATAATATACGTACCTGGAAACAAATCATTAAGACTTTACATTTAGAAACTATACCACTTTGTTTACCAATTATGAATAATCCTATGTTCAAACCTTCGACATTGGATGTGGGGTTTAGACATTGGAAAAACTTAGGAATAATAAGGATAGAACATCTTTACAGGAATGGGAAATTCCTCTCATTCCAGGAGTGGAAAGAGATTTATGGACTGCAAGCAAATAATCTATTTAGATATTTACAAATTAGAGATTATGTCAAATTAAATACGCTAAATTACAGAAATAGAGAGCCAGGTATACTGGATGAAGTACTTAACAAGCATCCAACAACAGAAAAATTAATAGCATATATATATAATATTTTTTTGGACAGGGAATTGCCAAAAACGGAACTATTCCGACAAAAATGGGAAAATGAAATTGTTTTACCTATAACAGAAGATTTATGGGAAGAAAGTTTACAACGAATTCATCGCTGTTCGTTAAATGCCAGACATACCTTGATACAATTCAAAGTAATACATAGATTACACTACTCAAAAAAGAAATTAAATAGAATTTTTCCTACTATATCACCATTATGTGATAAATGTCAGCACATAGAAGCCGATTTAAATCATAGTTTTGTAATATGTACAAAACTTAAAAGTTATTGGACTGAGATTTTTAAAATTATTTCCACAGTTTTAAAGATCACATTAAGCCCTGACTCAAAATTAATTATATTTGGGGTTTTAGATTCAACTCAAATTTTAACAGTAAATCAAATAAATTTTCTGGATTACTGTTTAATAATTGGAAAAAAATTAATATTACAATTTTGGAAGGGACCATTATCCCCGACAATTAAAATGTGGACAGTAGAAATGTTGGAGACATTACAATTGGAGAGAATTAGATTTATCCTAATGGATAAACCTGAGATTTTTGAACAAATATGGTCTCCATTCACTGATTATATGAAGGGGTAGCTGGGCTCAGCATTGAAACTCAATGAGTACCCGGTGGAAAGATCAAACAAAAATGTTTAAGATCAGATTTACATACTTGTCTCCATATATTATAATTAGAAATTGTTCCACTCATTGACAAGTTGTATACTGTTTTCTTTTCCACAAATATTTTTATTTTTATTTTTGATTTTTTTGATTTTTGTTTTTGTTTATTTTATTTTTATTTATTTATTTATTTTTTCTTCTCTTCTCTCTCTTCTTTATATTAATCAACTATAATCATACTCTTATAATTATTCACTATTCTTTCTTTATACTTTTTTCACTCTATAAAAAAAAGTGAGGCCAATATATATATTTTGTTAACATTTATATAATTTTGGAAAGATGTATCAACTATATTTGGAAAAAAATGCTATATTATTTGTTATATGTATGGCCTCTAATAAAAATATATTCAAAAAAAAAAAAAAGCCATCTGAAAGAAAACATTTTCATAAATTCACTTTTAATACTAATTTTCAAAATGAATTGATACAACTGTTTTCAATTACAAACATGTAGAAGATGGTTTGTGTGATTGGTACGTGATACTCTGGTGGAACCTCGATGGTTAACATGTATAGCAAAAGAATCTAAGACTTGTCCCATTCTTTCTTCTCTCTGTTTCTGCCTGGCAGATGACAGAAGCTTGAAAGCACACAAGACCAGTCTCAGAAATGGCTTATTCCCCCCTGTAATCAGGGTTCTAAATGATCCTTCCACAAGCTAGGGTACTGTTCGATTCACCTCTACACCACTGATGACATTGGACTTTGTCTTAAGGAACTGATGCACTACAATAAGCTGCAATGTTGAGAATACTTTTCTGCACTCTGAGTCTTCCTTTTGCTCTATCTATTATATTTGAGTTCAAACTGATTGGATATAGCATTGCATAGATTCAATCTGTTTGGATAGCATGCAAAACAAAGATTTTCACTGTACCTCGGTACATGTGACAATAATAAATATAAACTGCTGAATGCTGTGTTTCTGTGCTGTATCTCTTTATGATTCCATCTCTCAAGATTGCAGGTAGATAGGATGATTAGGAAGGCATATGGGATACTGGCCTTTGTCAGTCAAGACATTGACAGCCATTGAGGTAGAGAGGTTATTGCAGAAGTAGAGGTTAGTAGAGAGGTTACCCGATCCTAATTGCCCTTGAGAAGGAGGTGGTGAGCTGCCTTTTTAAACCCTTGGCATCCTTCTGTTGAAGGTGCTCCCACATCTCTGTTGGAGTTCTAGAATGTAGACCCTATAGTGGAAGGACCAATGATAATGTGAGAGCAGCAGCATGAATAAATGATAATGTGAGAGCAGAAGCATGAATAAATGAAGTGCATATTGTCAGTACTACATAGTGAATGGATGAATACTTTTGCACGCCACACTTTTCAGTTTTTTATTTGTAAAGAAATTTGAAAACCATGTATCATTTTCCTTCCACTTCACAATTATGCGCCACTTTGTGTTGGTCTATCACATAAAATCCCAATAAAATACATTTATGTTTGTGTTGTAACGTGACACAATGTGGAAAAGTTCAAGAGGTATGAAAACTTTTGCAAGCTACTGTAAGTTCTGCAATCTTCTGCCTAAATCTTAGTGCCTTCTGCTTTTCCTTTCCTTTGCTTCACTCTATTATACAATAGAGCATGTTTTGCAGATTGTAGATATCACTTGTCTTTGTTGTAATGGACAAGCTAACTTGCCAGCCTCTGCTCCTATTTCTTAACTTTTAGAATTTCGTTTTCTTTGGTACATCACACTACCCCTGGGGTAATTTTACAATCACACTGGCAACCATTACCTGTTGTAGAATGGGCAAGGGTGAGTGAAATGTCTTAGATTGAAGATTATTGCAGGAAGGAGTAGGGGTTTAATTAAAATCACCCATTTCTAAGTAATGGGCTTTGTTACTGTACATATAAAATCTTGTCAAACTAAGTGAAAGCCTGTGGGCTAGAGGATTTATGTGATTAATGAGGGAGATTGTAAAAGCACCACAAGGCGAGAGCCGTTCAACACTGGGAGACTGGAGTCAATTCATAAACCTGATTGGCTTAAGAACAATGTGACACATCAGCAAATGTTCCAGATCTCTATTGAAGCAATAACAAATTAATAGGGATTTAATTTGAGGGAATACGAGTTAAACTGTGTAATAATTATGTGAATGACAAAAACGCCTGTTTAAGTGATTAAATGCTGTTGTACTGTATGCTTGGATGGAGAATTAAGTATCCGTACCTTTTACGAGGCAGCAGTTAGTAGTGTAGCCTGGGACTTGAATGGCATTTGAATCTGAAGTACATTAATAACCTATTTGCTGTAGTGTTGATTCTTCGAGGATTTTCAAACCAACATCAGATGTCAGCTGATAACTTCCTTTCGTTCTTTTGTAGAGAAATCTGAAATGGTTTATTTCAGAAGAAAACAAAATCATGTGAAGTTTTCCAAGGTTGTCAGTCACCCTGTCACTGGTCAATAGGGCTCTGGGGCCTTAATTAGCTGGATAAACAGCTGCACGGTAACTTGCAAAAGAATAGAAAGTTAATTATGAGGAAGAAAGGGCAGGAAAAGTCAGTGTTGAAATTAATAGAAGAAGTCACTTACGAAATGCAGCAAGTGGCAGATGGCTGTGCCATTCTGTTCCCTTTAGGAGCTCCTCTACAGTCTGGCATTTTGACAGGAGCACACCAGACTTTTGTTGCTATTCTTTCCAAAGGTTCAGGGAGAGCACACAGAGAATGTTACAAAAACAGAGTTCTGCACTAAGCTGTGCCCTTTTTTACCAACCAAAAGCTCAATTATTGAGTAATATTTTCTTGAATTGGCTGCAAATATTTCCAGATCGGTTTCTCCTATGGAGTTTATTTTCTCCCCAATTACTCAAAACTCAACAGCTTACATCCATTTAAAGAGTTACAGCACATAAACTATTGGCGAGTAGATCGACTCAACTGGTAGCCTCACAGTCGTAGAGCGACTCCAGCCTAGAGCTGCCAATAAACATCACATGCCACAGGTTGCCTGTAGTACATGCCTCCCCAACATGTAGATAGTCATAGACTGCACTCACATCCTTAGGAAGAGCTCCAACTGCTTGCCAGGAGCACCTGACCGTTGTCCTGGAGCCCATTTGTCTGGACATTGGAAGGGACGTCCCATATTAATAGGTAAATAATCTGCCCAAATATTCAATCATAATTCTGTCCATTACTTTTGAAAACCTACCTTGGTTTCCATGGTTGTTGGAAGTGAAAACATCCTCATCAGAGAGTGATGAGATCCACCATTGTGATTCACCAGGAAATCGATTGTAAACACAGTAATCTGGAATTACGTATAGTGTATGTTTTGATACAGGCCATTTAATACATTGAATTCATGCCTCCCTCTAGGGGACCAATCTGCCTCATTCCCCTTTATCCCTGCAGCATATTCTCTCTCACACGTGACCATCAACTCCCCTTTACCGTTAATCAAGATGTGAGGAGGAACCAGAGCATACAGAGGACCCGTTTTGCTGAACATCTATGCTCAGTCGGCCAAGGCCTACTGGATCTTCTGGCTACTAACCATTTTACCACCCCTTTCCATACCAACCTTTCTGTCCTGGGCCTTCTCCGTTGCCAGAGTGAGGCTACACGCATACTGGAGGAACAGCACCTCATATTCTGCTTGGGTAGCTTACAACCCAATGGCATGAACATTGAATTCTCCAATTTTAGGTAACCTCCTACTAAACACCCCCACTACCCCCTTCTCCTCCACACCCTTTCTTTGTCTCCCCCCTCACCTGCACTGTACCCCACCTATTTCTTCCCCTCACCCACTCCACTACTTTCTTCCTCAAGCTTCTCTTCAACCCTGTCTGGTGCATTCTACTTTTATCTCTGGCCTTTGTTCCAACCATCTGCCTAAACATAACGTATCCATGTTTTCCAGGGATGCTGCCTGACCTGCTGAGTTACTCCAGCACTTTGCATCAAGAGGAAAATCACTCAGTGGCAGGAAGAATGTTCAAACTCAGCACAGGTTGCCATAATTCCCAGATTCCTGGAACTGGGAAGTAGCGGTAAGGTGCTGTTGTAATGTTACCAGCAGTGAGGCCCCAGTTACTCTCAGCCCAGGCCACATTATTCAAACGTCTGACACCAAACTTTCAGGGTCTGAAGAAGGGTCTCGACCCGAAACGTCGCCTATCTCCTTCGCTCCTTAGATGCTGCTGCACCCGCTGAGTTTCTCCAGCCTTTTGCGTACACCAGACTTTCATTGTTCCTTCTGGGACATATGACAATTTTATTCCAAACAAAACAGCACCTCATATTCTCCTTGGGTAGCCTATAACCCAATGTTATGAACATTGAATTTTCCAATTTCAAGTAATATTCTCTTTCCCCCTAGCTACCCCCAACCTCATGCACACACATTTCACCCACCACTCCCATTATCCTGTTCCTTCTTCCTCATCTGTACACTCATGTCCCATCTCTCCCATCTCCTAGTCGCCTATTTCCCTTTTATTCCCCCTCTTTCCTCTCACCCTTATTTAATTTTACCCATATCCCTCTCACT
Source organism: Raja brachyura (assembly GCA_963514005.1). Next base: position 40,610,265 of record OY740787.1, on the reverse strand, counting down.
GTCTTTATATTTCACTCCTCTTCTTCATTCCTTATCTAACCCCTTTGTTCTCCTTTTCAACTCGAGCTATGCTGCATGAGAGCTTTCCTCTCACTTCCATAAGAAGCATCTTCAAGGGGCCTACTGATACTAATATGAGAAGCAGGTAGACATTTTGGGCATGCTAAACATCTGCATACAGGATTGAGATGATGTTCTCAAGCCACTGAGACTCCACCACCAGGGAAGACAGTAGGTGCAAGTTCAGAACTTCCATAACAAAACTCCTTCCCCAAGATTATGGCTCATCACCAACAGAGGACAAAGGGGGCAATCAATGTTGGTCCTGTCTGTAATGACAACGCCTTTATCTTTATGCCCTAATCAACATCATCATCACCATCACATGACAGCAATGTTGATTATGGGATAAAGATTTAAGCTGAATTTTCATCAACATGTTTCATCCTTCTGATGGAAGGAAACATTGATATAAGGGTTGAGCTTTACAAGACATAATTACAGAATTGCAACCTCGATTCATTGAACAAACCTCACAAAAATGGCACTCTCCGGAAGTGGCGGCGCTGCCCAAGCAGCTGTGGCTCACCTGCAGTCCGTTTGTCTTTTTTTTCTTTTTGTCCTTTTTTTGTCTTGTTAGAGGTATGTTTTGGTTTATTTTTAATTGTGTATATGTGGGGGTGGTGGGGGAAACTTTTTAAATCTCTTCCTTCAACGGGGACACAACCTTTTCCTTGTGTCTCCGTTGTCGCTGAGGCCTAACATCGTGGAGCTGGCGGCCTCCAAATGGAATTGATCCGAGGGCTCTGGTCATAGAGCCTGCGGACTTACCATCACGGAGCTGGCAGACTTCAGAGGCTGTGGTGGCGCTGCGGCTGTGGCCCCCCGGTGGATGGTAACATCGGGAGCTCGCAGGTCCCTGGTTGGAGACCGATTTTCGGGAGCTCTCGCAATGGCAACTTCGTCCGCCCTGAATCCCGGGGTTTGAATTGGCCCGTCGCAGGGCCTTTCATCGCCCGACGGGGCTTAATCGGCTGCGGGATCTACCATCGCTTGCTGGGGGTTTCAACATCAAGAGCCTCGACGTTTGACTGCCTGACCGTGAGAGAAGTTTGACTGCCTGACCGCGAGAGAAGAAACAGGGAAGAGATAACACTTTACTTTGGAGATTCACTGTGATGGATGTTTGTGTTAAACTATGTTAATTGTAGGTATGTTACAAAACTTACCTTTAGCGGTGCTGCAGTTCTGTCACTGGCCGTGTGCGTGACTTTGGCGCCTTTGGGGGGGGGGGGGGGGGGGGTTAAAATGCAGTTTTTCCCTTGCCATCCGGAGCTTTCTTTTGTCGGAGTGCGATCTATTTCTGGAGATTCGTTCCAACTGCCGGTAAGTTCTTTTTTTTTAATAAATAGCCCGACTATTTAATCGCTGCAGTAAAATAAAAATGAGTTCCTAATGCCGTGAACGCCAATAACGGGGACCGATTTTACGTGGGGGACAGGTAAGTGAAAGCTGTTTATTTTTACATATAAACCTGCTTTTTTAGATGACTTTAATCAATATTTCATGTTGCGAAACGGTGATTTAGTCCCCATACGAACCGGCAGAATTTTTCCTGCTGACATGGGGTTTAAATTCACCGCAACCGCAACGTTCTAATCCATCGCGTTCCAGAAAATCCCACTCGCAAGCTGTTTAAAATGCCCATTAATTTATGGGCATTAAACACTGAATTCCTTCAATTTTGCCTATAAATTAATGACAATTAGATTTTAAAATCATGTTATATTGTGAATTATTGTGTGAATGTTAATTGGACACTTAGGCTTTAATTTTTTTTTAATGTTTTCTTAAGAAATGGATAGATGTTTAGATCTAGTAATTGAATTTTGTAATTAGCTACAATTGGGTAACTAACTAATTATATGCTTTAATTTCAGGTCATCCAAGTACGATTGTTTCATATTTGTTTCAGAATACTTCAATCTATAATAACTGGAAAAAAAATTCAGTTCTCTTAATTTTTAAGAAAGTTATGGGCTTTTGACTGTCCTCGATCACAACTTTTGTGTTAAGTCAATAGAAAAGCAATAGGAAGCAAGTTGCTAATTTCCGAGTATGAAAATGGCCCTAACTTTTTAAATACTGAAGATATGAAAGTGAATTAGGTGTTAAATTAAACTTATTTTTATGCTTTATCCAATGGGATAAATTGCAGACTTGATTTTTAAAATCTCAAAATGTTGTAACATTGCTATTAATTGTGTGGGTTTTTTTGCTGTCATGACCTTTTGTTTGAATGACAATAAAGGCAATTCTATTCTAAATAAAGAATTGCAACCTTTTGATTGGAGTCACGGATAAATAAATAATTACAAACCCTTAATACAAAGAATGGGCTTCTCAACCTCTTGATAGGAAGAATTAGCTTCACACAAAAAATAACGAAGATTTGCAATCTCATGAATGAGCTTCACAAAAGAATAAGATACACGAGTTGTATCTGTATGTGTTTTCACAGCCTGTTGTGTTGTGCTGTGTTGTGCTCGGGGTCGCGCAGCTGCAGAGGCCCCAGTGGGCGGGACGCGGGCCCGCGCCTCAGGTACCGGGAGAGATGGCGGCCACGGTGTAAGGGAGGAGGGGGAGAGGACACTGTCATCACCATCACCATCATGTCGGAGCCACAGGCCGGCAAGGGCTGCGGTGGCGCTACCGCCGCCGAGGAGCGGGGGGAGGAGGAGGAGGAAGAAGATGCGGCGGCGGCGGCGGCGGCTGCTGGCGCCAGGGCCGGCCGCGACCTAAAGGAGTGGTTGCGGGAGCAGTTCTGCGACGGGGCGGCGGAGGACGGCACGGAGGACACTCGGCTGCACGACGCCACCTACGTGGGGGACCTGGCCACCGTCGCCGCCCTGCTGCAGGAGGACCACTTCAGGAGGTGAACGACGCCTCCCCTTCCCGGACACGGCCCTCCACACCCCACCCCACCCGTCAGATACCCCTCCACACAGACCCCCCTCCCCTCCCTTAACATCCCCAGATCCCCCTCCCCTACCCAACCCACCCGTCAGATACCCCTCCACACAGATCTTCCCTCCCCTCCCTTAACATCCCCCGCCCCCCAGATCCCCCTCCCCTACCCAACCCACCCGTCAGATTCCCCTCCCCCCCCACAGATCTTCTCTCCCCTCCCTTAACATCCCCCTTCCCTACCCACCCCACCCGTCAGATACCCCTCCACACAGACCCCCTCCCCCCCCACAGATCTTCCCTCCCCTCCCTTAACATCCCCCACCCCTAAGACGCCCCAGCCCCTCAGATCACTCCCACCGCTCAGATCCCCCTCCCATCAGATCCCCCTCCCATCAAATCCCCCTCCCATCAGATCCCCCTCCCATCAGATCCCCCTCCCCACTCAGATCCCCCTCCCATCAGATACCCCTCTTCTTCTCAGATCCCCCTCCCATCAGATCCCCCTCCCATCAGATCCCCTTCCCATCAGAGACCCCTCTTCTTCTCAGATCCTACCCCCACCCCTCAAACCCCCCCTCCTCTCGGACCTCGGTCTCTCAGGCTTTTGCCAGAGGATCCTGCTCTCCTGGACCCCTCCTTCCCTCGCTCTGCGGACCCCTCCCACCTCAGCCCAGACCCCGACGACCCCAGCTTCAGCCTTCGCCTTCCAATTGACGCAGTGCTCTACTTTCAAACAAGAACAAGGCTGCATCCTCGTTCTCTCTTACCACAACCCTAGCGCAGATTTATTTTTGCTTTCTTGCAGAATTCTATGTACAATTTATTTTTGTGTCTGTCTCCATGTGCCAGTTATGATGCAAGATTTTATTATCCCTGTACCTCACTGTCCTTGTATATGACAATAAACTTGACTTCTCTCCCTACCAACCAGCTTGTGTTATAATAATTTAAATGTGGACCAGAGTGACCAGTCTCTCATTATTCACCATCCTTTGGGGAATGTAATACCCTGTAGACTCTGTTCAATTAAGGTGACTAACTGGGCTAGGGTTGATATGAACCTTTGGATGTGTAACATTGGAAAGGACCATCTCGCTGCCCCCAGACCCCCCCCCCCCTCTTTTTCTCTGCCCTCCCCCTTGCTTGATTCATGTTCAAATGCCTTACTCTAATCAGAATGTATTAGAATTCACATATTTGCATGTTTAAAATGCATTTGAGTTACAATACTTACAATTACTTGAATGCTTTCATTAATAGGATGCTCTTGAGAAGTTGGTGGTGGGACATCTTTTTGAATCGCGGCGCTTTTGGTGAAAATACAACCACGGGGTTTTGTAATGGGTGTTTCAGAGAATGTGGGAACAAAGCTTTACAACTTTGCAGCTCTTACTTTTCATGGTCTTCTAGGTGATTTTGGGAGAAGCAGTCAGAAGGTTACTTCAGTGAATGTTGTATGGTTGTCCTCATGATGGAGGAGCAGGTGAATATTTAGGAATGGGGGCATGGTGTCCATATAGTCCTAAATTGGGTACGTTAACAGTGGTAAGTGCAAAGTGATATTCATTACGTCACCATCATTTCTTCATAAGAGTGTTAATTTTAATATGCCAAAGATCAATTCCATAAGCAAGGTTTCACTCCTATCTAGGGAAATTGTCTGGGATTATATATAGATATCTTTGTTGCTATATTCAACTGAGTGACTTGTTTGTGTTCTCCTCCATTGTTGGAGAAGAAATGCGCTCAAGAATATTTGTACAGGAAAATCATTAAAAAAAATACTCTGCCTGCACAGAGGCTTCTGGACTTGCTGAGTACGTCCAGCACTTGGTATGAGATTTCCAGCACCTGTAGTATTTTACCATCAGATTATTACTTGGCACAGAGATAGGCCGAGTAGAGGTGAAAATGTGGTTGATGAAGTGAGCTAGAAGAGTCAATGGAAATGGAGCATAGTCAGGATCAGATTACTATATTTGGATGATCAGCCATGGCCATATTACAATGGCCATAGTTTCACCATGTAGAAATTACAGCTGCGTTTATACATAGTCCCACCATTTCAGGGCACCATAATGTTTGGGACACATGGCTTCACAGGCATTTGTAATTGCTCAGGTGTGTTTAAATGCCTCCTTGATGCAGATATAAGAGAGCTCTCAGCACCTAGTCTTTCCCCCAGTCTTTCCATCACCATTGGAAACTTTTATTGCTGTTTATCAATATGAGGATGAAGGTTGTGCCAATGAAAGTCAAAGAAGCCATTATGAGAGTGAGAAACAAGAATAAAACTGTTAGAGACATCAGCCAAACCTTAGGCTTACCAAAATCAACTATTTGGAACATCATTAAGAAGAAAGAAAGCACTGGTGAGCTTACTAATCTCAAAGAGACTGGCAGGCCAAGGAAGCCCTCCACGGCTAATGACAGAAGAATTATTTCTATAATAAAGAAAAATCCTCAAACACCTGTCCGACAGATCATAAACACTCTTCAGGAGTTGGGTGTGGATTTGTCAATGACAACTGTCCACAGAAGACATCATGAACAGAAATACAGAGGCTACACTGCAAACCATTGGTTAGCCGGAATAATAATGGCCAGGTTACAGTTTGCCAAGAAGTACTTAAAAGAGCAACCACAGTTCTGGAAAAAGATCTCGTGGACAGATGAGATGAAGATTAACTTGTATCAGAGTGATGGCAAGAGCAAAGTATGGAGGTGGGAAGAAACTGCCCAAGATGCAAAGCATACCACCTCATCTGTGAAACAGTGGTGGGGTTGTTATGGCCTGCTGGGCATGTATGACTGCTGATGGTACGGGCTCACTTATCTTCATTGATTATATAACTGCTGATGGTAGTAGCATTATGTATTCTGAAGTGTATTGACACCCTATCTGCTCAAGTTCAAACAAATGCCTCAAACTCATTGGCTGGTGGTTCATTCTACAGCAAGACAATGATCCCAAACATACTTCTAAAGCAACAAATGAGTTTTTCAAAGCTAAAAAATGGTCAATTCTTGTCAAGCCAATCACCCGATCTGAACCCAATTGAGCATAATTCAAATTTCACTGTACCTTAATTGGTTAAGTGACAATAAACGCAAACTTGAACTTGAACCCTTATATGCTGAAGGGAAAACTGAAGGGGACTAGCCCCCAAAACAAGCATAAGCAAAAGATGATTGCAATACAGGCCTGGCAGAGCATCACCAGAGAAGACACCCAGTAACTGGTGATGTCCACGAATCGCAAGTTCAAGCATTCATTGCATGTAAAGGATATGCAACAAAATAGTAAACATGACTACTTTCATTTACATGACATTGCTATGTCTCAAACATTATGGTGCCATGAAATGGGGAGACTATGTGTAAACACTGCTATAATTTCTACATAGTGTAACCAACATGCATAAAAATGGCCTTTATTAAAATCTGACAATGTGCACCTTAACCACATGTGATTTAAAAAAAAAAAATTACAAATCTCAAATTGTGGAGTACAGAGGCAAATGAATAAATGATGGGTCTTTGTCCCAAACATTATGGAGGGCACAGTATTTTCTAAGTGATCATCAAATTACCAAATCTAATACAGTGTTTCAAATGGAGAAACTTGAAATGGTTACTAAGCTTCTAACTCGGGATAACACAGTGACAGGGATAACACAGTGACATGACACTAAGATGGCCCATGGGAAACTGCATCCATCTGTTAATGGGTAAAGCTCTGGTAGATCAGCAGGAGGTGTTTATAAATAATGTGATGCAGAGCTAGTTTATACCCCTAAGGGCCAATGGCTCTACTTGCCAAAAGAATCATATATGGATGATCAAAGAAATAGGGCACAACATAAAACCTAAGATAAAAAGTATGCATAAAAGTAAATACTAACTTCAATCCTGATGAATTGCAGAACCAACTAAAGTTAACAAGCAGTAACAGAGAGCGAATAAAGAGCGAATTAAAATAACTTAAAAGAGATATGAAAATCAACACATTGGAAAAGAGCTGGTAGTCAGATGTTGTGCAAGTCCATGGAAATTGATAATTATATTATAAGTGAAAAAAGAAAAATTGTGAAGAGTGGAGAATGTGCCCAGATTCACTTGACGATCATGTCTTCCTGTTCTGCATTTCATAATTACTACATTATATTGTCTATATTCTGTTGTCTATATTCTCATTCTTAAACTGCACCAATTCATTGCTTCTGACCGTCCCATTATAGACGCCCTTTGCCCACTCTCCACCCCTTTAGCTTATTTTTCTCCTTTGCTGTTCTGACGAGGGCCTTTGGCCTGACACATTAACTGTCATTCCACGGATGTAGCTTTTGCATTTTCTGTCTTTGTGTTAGAGTTCTGGCAGCTGTGTTTTTTAAATTTTGCGGTGATTTGTAGAGATGGAAAAGAATACAACAATTTTGAGTAGTTTCTCTTCTTCCTAAATTAATGCAAATATTCCTTGTTGTTTTGGTTTTCAAGTGCAAGGGTTGTGATTTAGAGATTTGCAGGAAATGGGAGTGAATTTGTTCATGGAGGCTCTTTTGTGCTTCAGGAGAATCAACGAGAAGTCGGTCTGGTGTTGTGGTTGGCTGCCATGCACTCCCCTGCGGATTGCTGCCACTGCGGGCCACGCTGACTGCGCGGACTACTTGCTCAAGCAAGGAGCTGAGGTGGATTTGGTTGATGTCAAGGGACAGACTGCGCTGTACGTGGCTGTTCTGAATGGCCATGTGGAATGTACCCGCATCCTCGTAAAGGCAGGTGCTGACCCGAATGGAAGTTGCCACCACCGCAGCAAGCCTGTGTATCATGCCTCCCGGGTGGGCAGAGCGGACATCCTCAAAGAACTAATCAAGTAAGTTTGATGGGGTAAGATTAAGACCTATTCACTATCCACTGAAAGACCTATTCTTGAGGCAAATCCTAAAATGTAAGATACAGATTTGTCCATTTTAAAAACAAAACTGAGCACAAGATTACATTCCTTGAGGGATAGAATTGGTAAACAGGGAATGCCAAACCTGTATCCAACTTGGCAGAGGGATACAGTATGGAAAATGGCTCTTCAGCCCACTGAGTCTGTGCTGACTAATCACCCATTTGCACTAATCCTATATTAATTCCGTATTCTCATCAACTCTCCCAGATTCTATTGCTCACTTACACAATGAGGGCAATTTACAGCAGTCAATTAGCTGCATATCTTTGGAATGTGGGATACCGTCACGGAGAACGTGGAAACTCCATCCAAGGCAGGAGTGAGCCTGAGTCTTTAGAGCTGTGGGCTATCAGCTCTATCAGATGAGCCACTGTGCCGTTATCTGGTTGACATATTGTTTAAAGATAAAAGATTTGTGGACAATGGAGAGAGTACAGAGAAGATCTGTAATGGTGAAACTAGAAATGGGTAGATGCACATATCTGCAGCGAATGAACTGATTGTGTCTATTTTATGTTGAGAAAGGAATGCTGAATGTCCGGTAGTAGACAGAAGTTACTCTACTACCTGATGTATTCATGTATGGTATGATTTGCCTGGGTAGCAAATCTTGGTACAAGTGACATTAAAATACCAATACCATTTCCCATGACGGATGCTACCTGACCTGAGGCTCTCCATCATTTGTTGCTTTGAAAGAGTTAACAAATTAGTTCCAACTCTTGTGCTTTCTCCCTCATCCTACAATTTTATTTCCACACCAAGAATACATTCAGTTGTCATTTGCTGGTATCTTTTGAATCTGTTCCTGCTGGTTCGTTGATTTATCGTAAATCCAAGATCATTGAGGGTCTCTATTGAAAAACAGCCCAACGCCTGCCATTATTTCTGTTACCGTTTAACATTTATGTGTTGCTAGCCTTTTTTCCAGCAGAAATAATTTCCCCACGTTATTACACGATAATAAAATCTTAGACTTTTGAACACATCTATTCAACATCCCCTTAACCTTACATGCTGGTATTGGTCTTGCTATTAGTTTATCTTTGTCACTTGTAGCAAGATACAGTGGAAAAACTTTATATGCTGTTCAGTCAAATCATATACAATCAAGCCATATACAAGTCTAAAGAAGGGTCGCGACCCAAAACATCACCCATTCCTTCTCTCCAGAGATGCTGCCTGAGTTACTCCAGCATTTTGTGTCTACCTACAAGTACACCAGGTTATGCAAAGAGAAAAAATAAGCAGTGCAAAATCTAGTGTAACAGCGTTACAGTTACAGAGAATGTGCTGTAAAGTGACCAAATAACCATCCCCGCAAGATATAAAAGCATTGTGCAGCAGTACTTTGTGAGAAGCAGTGAGTTGATTTTTCTATGGAAGTCACTGACAGTCTTGTAACCCTGTTTATTCTCTTCTTTCAGATATGGTGCTAATGTTGATGTTGATCATCATTTAGCCAGTCGCGTCTCAGCACCTGCTGCTCGAAGATTTACATCACTAGGAGTGTGCCCACTCTATATCAGTTCTGCCTATCATCATCTCCAGTGTTTCAAGTTGTTACTGAAAGCCGGAGCTAACCCCAATTATAACTACTGGGGACAGGTGGATGTTAAGGCCTTTCCCAGGGCTTCGCCCACCTGCATTCTGGATGCGGTCCTACGGCATGGATGTGATGTACAATTTGTAAAACTTTTGATCGACTTTGGTGCTAACCTCAACCTGGTTAACTGGGAGGGCTTGGATGCTGAAACAATGGGCCGCATGAAGGTGAAGGAGGAGGCCTTGCAGTTCTTCAGAGTTGCAAAAGGTAACATCATGAATCACATCTTGGTTGTAATTCCTGATTTGGCAGCGTTTCTGATTTGTTATTATTAACCTAATTGCAGATTAGGATACCTTCGAATACCTAAGGCATGTTGGCCTTCATTGCGAGAGGATTTGACTTTCGGAACATGGAGGTCCTACTGCAGTTGTACAGGACCCTGGTGATACCGCACCTGGAGTATCATGTGCAATTTTGGTCTCCTAATTTGAGGAAGAGCATTATTGCTATTGAGGGAGTGCAGCGTAGGTTCACCAGGTTAATTCCCGGGATAGCGGGACTGACATATGATGAAAGAATGGGTCAACTGGGCTTGTATTCACTGGAATTTAGGAGGATGAGAGGGGATCTTATAGAAACATATAAAATTCTTAAAGGATTGGACAGGCTAGATGCAGGAAAAATGTTCCTGCTGTTGGGGGAGTCCAGAACCAGGGGTCACAGTTTAAGAATAAGAAACTTCTGCAGCCAGAGAATTGTGAATCTGTGGAATCCTCTGCCACAGAAGGCGGTGGAGGCCAATTCACCTGATGTTTTCAAGAGAGAGCTAGATTTAACTCTTAGGGCTAAATGACTCAAGGGATATGGGGAAAAAGCAGGAACGGGGTACTGATTTTAGATGATCTGCCATGATTATATTGAATGGCATTGCTGGCTCGAAGCTCCGAATGGCCTACTCCTGCACCTATTTTTCTATGTTTCTATGCAGATACAAAGTCTGATGTGAATGAAAGCTTATTGTAGGTATGTTACAAAACTTACCTTGAGCAGCGCTGCAGTTCTGCTGCTCCCCGTGTGCGCGACTTTGGCGCCTTTAAGAGGGGGCGGGCTTAAAGTGCCGTTTTTCTTCAGACTGGGCAAATCGATCAATGTCGGGCGATTTCGATGCGGAAGAAAAATCGCTCCGACATTTCATTAATTAAGGTATTTTTAAATTATGCTAGATTTATTATCTAGAGTAATTTAAAAAAACACCTTCAAAAGCCGTGAGCGCCGACAATGGGAAGGATTTTGCGTAGGGGAGAAAAAAAGGTACAGTTTATTATATTAAAAGTTGGTTTTTATGGAGGCTTTAATAATATTTTCATGTTGCGAAATGTTGTCCAAAAAAAATGTATGAACCGGCTGTATTTTTCCTCCCGACTTCACAGCAAACCACAACGTTCCAATCCACCGCATTCCACTAAAACCCACTCGCTAGTTGATTTAAATGGCCATTCATTTACAGGCATTTGGCCCAGAAATTCATGAAAATGAGATTTTAAAATTATGCTATATTGTGGATTATTGTGTGAATGTTATTTGGACACTTAGGCAATTTAAAAAAAGTTTATCTTTTCTTAAGAAATGGATAGATGTTTAGATCTGCTCGTTGAATTTCGTAATTAGCTACAATTAGATAACTAACTAATTATATGCTTTAATTTCAGGTCATCCAAGTAAGATTGTTTCAGAATGCTTCAATCTATAATAACTGAAAATTTCATTGAGTTCTCTTAATTTTTAAGAAAGTTATGGGCTTTCAACAGTTCTCGATCACAGCTTTTGAGTTATGTCAATTGAAAGGCAATGGGGAACAAGATGCTAATTTCCGAGTATGAAAATGGTCATAACTTTTTTAATACTGAAGATATGAAAGTGAATTGGGTGTCAAATTAAACTTTTTATGCTTTATCTGATGGGATAAATTGCAGACTTGATTTTTAAAATCTCAAAATTTTGTAACATTGCTACTTATTGTCACACATAACATTATTCCTATTTTTTCCCAAATTAACAGTTCTACACCGATTTAAATATCTGGTGTTTTTGAGAATAGCTTATTATATTACTAGGATAATAGTGCTGTGATTTTTCTTCCAAGTAATATAGATATTGAAATAAATTGGGTAATTCTTATTTCCTACTTGAATCCTAAAAGGGTCTGTGGATTGATCCCATTCCATCCCCTCACAAGCCAACCTAGGCTGATGTACAGTGCTGAGAGAGTGCTGCACTGCTGAAGTTGATTCCTTTGAGTCAGATTCTGTCTGGTCTCTTGGATGTAAAATATACCACCTTATAATTTGAAGAATGCTGTCCTTTTGGCCAACATATATCCTTCAACCAGTATCCCGGAAGGAGCAGATAATCTGGCCATTAATCACATTGGTGTTTGAGGGATTATACTGTGCATAGAATTGTCACTTTTTTGACATTATACCAATGATGAAGTTCTTTATTGGCTGTAAAGTGTTTTGAGAATCTTGCAAAAGAAAAAGCTCAATTTAAATGTAAGTTCAGTCTCTCTAAACAGATGTGAATTCAACTACTTTTAATTGTCGGGCTGTTCCCCATGACAGTCCAGCTGAATGAAATGCTTACACACAGCACAACGTCCAAGATTGATGCTGCCTTGAAAGCAGGTTGTGCAGATGCATAATTTTGGGTCTTCCAGATGAAACCACCTCTCTGAGGACAATGCATCTTCTACTCTGTTTCAAAGTGCCAGCATTGACATCCTCCCTTTTCTCTGGATTCTAATGTGCCATTGATTTCCACTGTGGAGGCTCAAATGCTGATTGACACCATCAATTAATCATTTGATGTGGTATTATACTTCACCAATCTCGATTGATAATCTCTTTAAGTGATGTGCTATCTGCCTGGCGTTCTCATCCATCACCAAATGTGTGGTTTCACTGTGGGGCACAATGGAGATCTCCCATTATCTTCAGAGGAGCTGCTTGAATAACTAGAATCAAGAGATTCAAGTAGAACAAAATTACCAGTGCAGCAGTTAGACTACATTAAAACTAAATCAGCTGGAAATACTCAACCAGCAAGGCCTCCCAAGTTGTATGTAAACACAAACTGATGACTTTTTGTTAAATCTTTCGCTAAACTTAAAAGAAAAATTGAAAATGTAAACTGAGGGGAGAGGGAACAAAGAAAGGAGGAAAATTACACTTCCCAGCAAAGGATAAGGTGCTGCATTAGTAGTGTGGTTAGTGGATGGAATTAATTTGTAAAGATAGACAGTTACAGTGGATACAATAATGAGCTGATTTGCTTCTAGTTAATGAAATTATGTTTTTTTTTTAACATTGGGCCCTTCCCTTCCCTTTTGGCAATCTGATGGTGGTTTCAGACTGATGAGCTCCAGCCTTTCACAGGAGGAGGACCAGCAGAGGTTTACTGCTGTCATTATGGTCACCCTACACACAAGATACTTGATCTTACACACCCTGCCCACAGAATGTTTGATTTCCAACTGTTCCAATTAATTGACCCACAGGGACAGAAAGATTGGATCCAGTGATTATAAAATGTGTTAAATTGTTTCTCTTAGAAGTTTCATCACATGCCCACTCTGAAAACAATAGCATCAGAGATGGATCTCATATCTATCTTGGTCTCAGTCAAACATTTACGTAAAATAAGTGGAGACAGATGCTGGAATCTGGAGCAAAAACCAAATTGCTGGAAGAACCAAGTGCGTTTAGTAGCAACTTGGTTGGATGGGGAAGGAATTATCAATGTTTTGAGTCAAGATCCTGCATTAGGTCTGAGAGTGGAGCGGGTAGATAACAGCTATAAAGAGGAGGGGGGAGGGTGAAACGAGGGCCAGCCGGCGATAGGTGGACTGAGGAGGGTGAAAGATGATGGGAGAGGTAGGATGTTGGGAGTCAGAGGCAACTGGTGATAGGTGGAAGCAGACTGGGGGAAATAAAATCAGACATAAAGGATGTACCATAGATAACGAAGATGATTATCAGAAATTACAGCAGGATCTTGATCAGTTGGGCAAGTGGGCTGAGGAATGGTTAAAATACTTTAATGCAGATGAGTGCAAGAAGTTGCATTATGGGAAGTCAAACCAGGGCAGGTCCTATACAGCGCCCTGGGGAGTGCTGCAGAGCAGAGGGATCAAGCAGTGCAGGTACATAGTTCCTTGAAAAGGGCGTCACAGGTAGATAGGGTGGTTAAGAAGGCTTTCAGTGCATTGATGAAGGGCAATCAGGGTATTGAGTATAAATGTTGGGATGTTATGTTACAGTTGTATAATACGTTGGTGAAGATACATTTGAAGTATTGCGTTCAATTTTGGTCACCCTGCTATAGGTCGTATGTTGTTCAGCTGGAAAGCGTGCATGGAAGATTTACGGGGATGTTGCTTGGAATTGAGGAGCTGAGTTATAGGGAGAGGTTGGCAGGTTAGGACTATATTCCTTGGAGTGCAGGAGGATGAGCAATTATAGAGGTGTGCAAGATCATGAGGGGAATAAATTTGGTGAATGCACAGAGTCTTTTAGCCAGAGTTAGGGAATCAGAGGCTTAACATTTGTTGGTTAAAATGTTCATTAAAAGCATATTCTTTTCTGAACAGGTACTCCTAGGACATTGACCTCTTCCTGCCGCATAGTCATTCGCAGAGCCCTGGGGAAGTTTCGTCTTAATCTGATCCAAACACTACCTATACCAGACACGGTCAAAATCTTCCTGTTACATGAAGACACCTGAATGAAGATCACATCTTGCTGCTCTGCAGGATTTCTGTTGGATTGAAACTTCACTGAGCTAATCTGGGGCAGCACTATCGCAGGAAATCCTGGTTTCTGCCTCACTAATATGATGTAATGTATCTTGGAGAGCGATGTTTTTGCTTTCCCGTTCTTTATTTTCCATGTAATATTTCAAAAGATTTGTGCTGTTAACATTCATGGAATCTTGCATTACTGGCATTTGTAAAAAGAACAAACAATTCACAAAGAATTGACCATGTCCTCAATCAACAACAATGTCGGCATAAAACAAGCAAGAGAAGCCTGGAATAATATCCAGTATCTCTTGGCAAATTTAAGGCATCAATCAATCTTCGTAACATTAGGTAGGTTAATCAAACTCTAGTCGCTGAAATCCTCATTGAATTCCTACCTTTTTTCTTGTTGATAACAAAAAGGATGTTTTGGAATTTTCCGTGGGTACATACCTGGTGGAATAAGCAGAGTGATTTCACTTGAGATAAGCAGAGGCATTAGCTGTAATGTTATCTATCTTTTATCTGTTCTACATTGGGATGAATCCTAATTCATTTTACATGAACTTCCCAAAGATTCAAAATGGTGTAGGTATCATTAATTAAACTAATGGTACAATATACGGTTTCCTCTGAAATGTTTTACAAAAGCACTGTTAGAAGTGGGGCAGCATGTTGCTTACTCCCTGATGACTTTGATTTGAGCTGAGCAACAGTAATTGGATAAAACACTTGTTCTGTCAGGTAAAATACAGCAGGTTATCATCTTTTTATTATTGTGTATTCACAATACAGCGACTATTGGTAAGGCTAGTATTTTTCTGCTTGCATGGTTTGGGAGTTGAAGTTGTAACCTTCGCTCCATCTGGGTTCAGTAGACACTGTGACATTGATGCAAGGATTATTTTGCGTGACTTCCTGGCTGGTTGAAGGACAAAGCTTTAAGGAGTTTTCAGTAAAAATCTGGTTGGCTATCCTTTCTCTACGGTTCTCTACGGAACTTTCTCTAAAGTTCTTTACGGAAAATGGTGGGGGTGGTTTGTGTTGCTTGGCTTTTGTTCCTCATGATATCTCTGTTGCTTGAGCGCTAATATATTATTTTTAGCTCTGCAGCATAAAATTCCATTGTTTGCCTTGTCACATTTATCTACTTCAAATTGATTGCCAACTTGACAATATTTTCTCTGAGATTTTTCAGGTTTGTTAACCATTACTGTTGCTTGGGTTATATTGTTCCAAGAGGTACTGTGGTAGTCTTTGGCTATCTTGATCTTGTACCTCTTCCCAAATTTCCAGAATGGTTTGTTTGCATTTGCAGTTCAACTCCAGAATGGCATACCTCATTACAGGCTACAGTTAGCAAGCCTAGAAGGTAATAGTAACCACCTTTTGTAACAGCAGAGTGGTGTTAGGGGATACTGTAACTATCTGGATGTTACCAGCCCTTTCATGCTTATGCATTGTCAACAATGAACAAGGCTTTGTTGTCCAGTTTATTCCTCGCACAACATGATTCAGTGAAGTGAGAGAGAAATGAAGTAATGTAATCTTGGAATAACAAGGTTTGTCTTTTTTTGTTATTGTTGCATTGCTACATCACTAGAAGATTGGATGTTGAATATTCCTCTAGAGCCCTCAGATTTTCTGAGTGATAGACTAAGGGAGACTAAAGCTCACAGTTGCCCTCAAGGAGACTGTAAGTCCAAGGAGAAATGTCAGTGATCTTTCACTGTCATAAAGTCTGGAACAGTTTTCTCATGCCTTAAATTAACAGATGTGAGGACATACTCTTCAAAAGGAGCCCTTTCTCACCCACATCAAATACTTGTTTAGGAGAGAGGAAAGCATCCTCAATAATTAATGTTGGCTCCTTGGAATGATTTTCTATTACCAGACGTTTAATTGTTTATTCATTTCTTACATCATTACATGTCTTTCCTTCATAACGGGCAATGTGCTTTCTGGATACAAAGTGGTATTTTGTCCATGTTTTAAGGATTTTGATTGAATGACCAGTAAACATTCATCCTTTTTTCACTTCTATAACTTGGATTCGGCATGGTATTATTGCAAATTTGTTGCTTAGAACTGCTGGATGTTTTGATGCCATCTTGAAGGTTGCACAAAATAAATTCCATTAAATAATTGCAATGTCTTTAGAGTGCATTACGGGCAAAGACTTTTGTATTATTTTCTACAGCAAATAGTAACTCCATATATTAAAGACACATAACCCACACAGAGCAAATTAGGTTATAGTGAAAATTTGTAAATTGAGTAATTGGTGTACATTACAAGCACACTATCAATTAAATTGTATATTATCTCAATGCCATTACTGCCATAATGTACTTTTTTTCAGTATAAGGGTGACAAACACCTCTTGTTCTTGTATGAACTATTTTTAACTTTAATTGTGTCACCATGTTATCTTAATGTGGGCTCTGTAGAAGTCTATCTATATTATAAATCTTTTATTAAACTCTCCATAGTTTTTATGCTGTTTGATTCTGGGCATCTTCCTTATACGAGCTAAGATCTCGTTGCTCAGTTATTCTCTTCACATATTTAATATTGAATCAGCTGTAATTTGTGAAGCATGTTGTGGAATACAGGTTATACCTTAGGAACAATCAATTGAAGTAACTTTGAATATTAGTGTGTATTCTGTTCTGATTCCTGTGCCTTGCTTGGCACTAAGGATCAATTTCTTGAAGTCTCCAAAATATTTGCTGATCGTGGCATTTATCTCTTTGAAGTGGCAATTGGTATATCTTTATATAGGAGTATTAACTGCTGGTTGTCCCTGTGTGTTGAAATACCAATTAGCTTGTTGGAATCCTTCAGTCTTTTATGGTAATTTCAAGTTTTTCAGTCTTTTTGTTTTGGCATTGTTTCTTCAGTATGGAAAAGATGCGTGAATTATGACATCATGTGAATTTTGGAGATTTGAATTTCTTGATAATGGCAGATGGGATTTGAGCGTCAATTATGTAAACTTTTCCAAACAGTTTTTTTTTGTACAGCAGATGAAATAGCTTTTGGTGTATTGTGGTAAAGTGCAAAGGTTTTGTGGTTTTCTTTATCTTCTTGTCAAATTCTGTGAGGGTATTTGGTGGTGATTCTCTCAATGTTATTTGGTAATAGATTAGAGAACTACCTTCATTCTTGATCTGATGAATGGCCTTTCACTTTGCATTACTCAAAGTTTTGAACCAATTGCTGATTTTCTTCAGCCTATTCTTCTCTGTAACTTCAGGTTATGGGATAACTAGACTTCCGAATACCTTTCCAAGTATCCAGGAAGTGGGACTTGGGCGGCACAGTGCAGAGGTATATTTTCTGCCTTGTAGCCCCAGAGACCCGGGTTCGATCCTGACTGCGGATGTTGTCTGTAGGTAATTTGTACGTTCTCCCTGTGACCATGTGGGATTTGTGTGTGACTTTTTACAATCTATATTTTTAGCTCCAATGCTGGCTTTTCCTCTTCACTTTCTCTTCTCGTGTTCCTGAGGTTTGCCAGAATGTTTTCTTGAAATAGCTTTCAATCAACTCTTTGCTCAGGCTCTGCATTTTAAACTATACCTGCTACAAAGGATTTTCTTACTTGGTATAAGTTTGTTTCCAAAGTGGGGGATTTCTTGCGATGAAAAATTGCACTTGACATTTCACATTTCATTGTTTTTTAGCCTGCTTATTATGCACAAGGTGGAATTTACAAATTAGATGCACTTGACTGCTCAGTCCGCTAATTCCTAGATTTCATTTGTACCCAAGAAACGCTCAGTTTCATCAGAAATATATGCAGCAGTCTATTATTGGCAGAATTCTGTGCTAAAGAATTTTCAGAGATTTGCAACAGAAACAGAAAATGCTAGAAACACTCAGTAGGTCAGGCAACATTTGTGAAAAGAGAAACAGTTGGTGCTTCAGGTTTGAGACCGATTGCCAAATTTTATATTTTTCCTATTTTAATTGACAAATTCATCTATTCCCTTTTACTCTTGCTGCTTATTTTCTCAGCATGTGGAGAGCATGAGAAGCAGATTTAGGATTGTATGATGTTGAGCACTGGTTGATGCCGCACACACTGGACTGTATGTATAGTTGGGAACATTTGCTGCACAGGGATCATGTGGGGCTATGCTACATTGTAACGGGCAATTAAAATGGGTGAAGACTGACATGCATTTCAGCTGATGTTTTTTTGTGGAAAAGAGGGGAGTAAAATGCTAAATACTTTAAGTATAGGGAATCACAGCGATGCAGCTGGTAGAGCTACTGCCTCACTGCTCCAATAACCTAGTTAGTGTGGAATTTGCACATTCTTCCAGTGACTGCGTGGGCTTTTACTGATTTTGCTCTGATTTCCTCAAATTTCCTCTGATTACATTCAAAAATGCAGGTCGGTAGGTACATTTCTCCTTGCGTATAGGTGTGTTAGAATCTGAGGATAGCTTGGGTAGTTGATGGGAATATAGGAGAATGACATAGGCTTGAATAGGATTTGTATAAAAATGGGTGGTTGGTAGTTGCATAGACTCAGTGGGCCAAAAGGCTTATTTCTGTGCTGTGTCTATGACTGAAAACCGACAAGGGATGAAACAGCACTGAAAAACATCTGACAGTGTAAAGTTCTAATCCTCCTTGCATGACACCTGTCAGCAGAAAGGCCACTGATTGCATACTATCCATGGTGACCAGAGCTGGGGTTGTAACAAGTCTTCAGCACAGCGGACATTGAGGAAGAATGGGGTATCTTTTAGTTTAGTTTAGAGATGCAGCGCGGAAACAGGCCCTTCAGCCCACTGAGTCCACACCGACCAGCGATCCCCACACATTAACTCTATTCAACACTAGGGACAATTTTTTTTACATTTATACCAAACCAATTAACCTAAAAACCTGTACATCAAACCTGAACCAAAGTTCTCAGAGAAAACTCACGCAGGTCACAGGGAGAACGTACAAACTCCGTACAGATAAGCACCCATAACCTGCATCGAACAGGCGTCCCCAGCGCAATAATTGCTGTGAGGCAGCAACTCGACCGCTGTGCCACCATGCCACCCTCTTGGTAGAATCTCCCTGATTTGAGGCTTTATATTCTTTAAGCACAAAAGTAGCAGCTGGTGATTAAATACAGTTTTGATAGATACAATTAAATAATTCACTTCAGCATTTTGGATATGGACAAGTGGCATTGTAGAA
The DNA here is from genome assembly GCA_963514005.1 of Raja brachyura. The sequence goes on along the minus strand of OY740787.1, from coordinate 40,590,780 downwards.
TTACATAATTACAGTAGGACCACATCTCAACTGACGAGAATACCTCTGCTTATTCAAACACCTTTGGAATGCAGACACTCAAAACAGCCTTTACTGTTGCAGCTATATTTGTCTTAGATTGAAGTTTTCATTTCTATTAACTGACTGCTGCCCACACCAAACAGACTTTAACAGCCATTGAATGGGCAGATAATGCCAACGCCAGGAGCAGAAGATAAGCTTGGCACTGTTAGGCAAAGCCACATGGTGCACTATGGAGCGAGCATACATCCCAGCATGTTTGATGCACAATATTTTGAAGTTCTTGTCTTTGATGCCGCTCGCTTCAGATCCTGTTAAAACTATAGTTGCTGGTTCTGATTGCATTTACTTAATTGGTGGTAATTAGCAAAGTGATTTTGAGTTATGGTTTAAAATAATTGGCACATTACTAGTTGTGCGAAATCAGCTGGGATTGGGAATGTTCATAGAGGAGCTGTAAAGACTTGTTAATGATCGTGCAGGTTTGAATTGGTGAAAGTTATTTTGACAATACTTTTTTTTTTAAAGGCTCTCTTGGAATTCACCCACTTTACAGCTTTGGATTGCCACCAGCTCAGTAGAGCATGAAGAAGCAGGTATTCCCCAATTTTTAGTTAAGGTGCTGGAAGCGCTCTCTGTTTGGGGATGAGTTGCTATGCTTGTGAGATGTTGGGCGTTGAATACAACTCCCAGTAGGAGATTGCACCAGGCTTGTACTCCAATTGTTAAACTTTAAAATTCAGCCTATTGTATCAGCTCAATGTTTTTGTGAAACAGCCTTTCAAAGTTTTTGTTTTGGTTAGAGTATGAGTTAAAAAAAACTACAACCATATTCATTAGATGATTCCTTCTATTGCTACCAGTTTTGTGGCTTCACCTTTCTATTGCTGCAAATGTACATGAATTTGACATTATATTTGAATAGGACCTCCTTCCCTGCAGTTTTAGGATTGCCCTTGGCGGTTGGCATTGGTATATTTTTCACATTATACGTGTCCTTCTCGGCAAACAGCAGGGCAAGCAAGTGGAGACATTGTTGACTCGAACAAGGACAGCGGCGGTTGTGAACAGTAATATTGGCTCGGGTCTGCAAACAAATTAATTGTACAGTCGTGCAGAGCTTTTGAACAAAGGTAGAATTCTGCCAGCTCATTCCACTTAATGCTCATCGTGTTTATCAATGAGAACGGATGGTTTTACTGTTGATTGTGTTCAGTACAGTTGTGTTACTTAACATTTCCTTTCTTCTGTGTTTCTATCATGTGGCTAATTGACTATTTCCTAATAAGCTGTGTGGTAAAGTAAGTTTGATTCCACATTGTAAAATAACACCTTCAATTTTATGTTTAGCTTTATGCATTTAAAAGCACTTTATTCTATTCACTGGAGTATGTTACTAATGTTTTGGCAATTTGTTGTATCATGCCAGTTGGTATCTCTGGGCTGAATTAATTGTGTGCTATTTAATTCATTAAAAACTAGTTGCGGAAAAGTTGTTATTATTCCTTTTATTCTTTCTTTATAATTGTGCACAACATTTGGGCAGCACAGTGACTTTCTGCTTCCTTTGCAGTTGAATGAGGGGCTAGGTACTCGGGCATTGCCTTAGTTATTGATGTGGCTATATGAGCAAAGCCAGATTTTGACCAAAGCAAGGTGACATTTTTTACTTTCCAATAATGTCAGAAGTGAAGAGTGCATAAGACCACAAGAGCCACTGTCACTACTGCAGTAGCAATGGAATACATTCACTGCATCTACCCTTTCCTTGGCCTGATTCAGTTATAAATCAACCTCTCTCCCTGTGACTGGAGTACCATACCATCAGCCACCCTTATTTCTACCATTGATCAGAACAAATAATTTAATCTTGAAAGCCTTTATTATTTGAGGGCTTCTGTTGGGTGTTGTTAGTTGGTCAGCTTTAACATAATAACTCAACTCAATATTATACATTGAGCTAAAAATGTTTGTTTACACCAGAGAAATAAGCTACTTTATTAACTGACCAGACATTCCTCGCTGTCACTAACCAGACAACTGTTTTCCAATGTTCTCCCAAATTATCATTGGTAGTCAGAAGTACTTGATGAATAGGTAAGCAAAATTTTCTGTTAAAATAATACTCTTCATTATTTTACTAAAGCTCAGACTAATGTTTTTAAAGGTATTTTAATACTTTGGCATCTGTGTTCAGTCCTAGTAGCTAGGTTGCTTTGCTTTGTGTCCATTGCCACTGGTGGAAACACTTAGCAACCACCGGCTTCTGATCTCAAGGCATAGTGGTCTTCAATAAGCAAGAGATCCTTTCCAGGCACAGCAGAAGCTCTCAGCATGGGCAGATTATGTCCTTGGGTATCAGTGATCTAAGTAGTTGGTAGAAGTTCTGCTCTTCACCTGATTGAACAGAAGGCTAGCTTTGAAAGGCTGGTCATAGTGTACATTAACTCCAGCCTCTCTGTCAGCCTTGATCCACTGCAATTTGCCTACCATCGCAACATGTCCATGGCATATCACTGGCCCTACATGTACGTGTACATGTAAATAACAAGGACACCAATATCAGACTTCTGTTTATTGACAGAAGTCTGCATAATCCCATCAACAAACTCCTGGAACTAGGAGATAGCATCACCCCCCCCACCACTGAATCCTTGTCCTTTTCACACATAGATCACAAACAGTGAAGGTTAGACAACAAAACATCCTTGACAATAATTCTCAACCCCTACTATAGTCCCTATACACTCACGACTGTGTTCAAATTCTGTGCTAACTTCATGTATACATTTGCAGATTATACCACTTGTAGTGGACGAGATCTCAAACAATGACAAAACAGAGTATATGAAGGAGACACACAACTTAGTCAAAACAACAACCTCTCCGTAAAGTCAGCAAGTTGAAGGAGTTGGTTATTGAATTCAGGATGCATGGTGGATTACATGCCCCAAACAGCATCAATGGTGCCGAAGTGGAAATGGTCGAGAGCCTCATGTTCCTAGATGTAAATATCACCAATAATCTGCCTGGAAGTCACATTGAAGCTATGGTGAAAAAAACATGCCAATGTCTTCCGCAGGAGTCGAAAGAAGTTTGGCACATCACCAGTAACTCTTAGCTTGATTTGGGAACAACTCTGCCCAAGACTGCAAGAAATTGTGGAGAATTGGGCATGTAGCTCGGTCTATCACACACCAGACTCACCGCCGTCTTCTCCTACAATTGACACTGCCTCGGGAAAGCAAACAACATAATCAAAGACATTTTTCATTCTGGCCATCCCTCTCCCATTGGGCAGAAGGTACAGATGTTTTAAAGCACGCACCATCAGATTCAGGAAGAGCTTCATCCCCACTGTTATCAGGCTACTGAATGATCCTCCCATACGTTAGTGAGAAGTTCCAATCTTTCAACTTACCTTTATTGTGGATGTGTTTAAGAAAGAACCGCAGATGGTGGAAAAATCAAAGGTGGATATGTCTACCTTTTATTGTGGATGCTGTACTTTTTCTCTGCAACTGTAATGTTATAATACTGTAAATCTATTCTGCACTGATATTTCTCTCTTTGCACTACTACTTGTGTATGGCTTGTCTGTATGCATGTATGATATGAAATGCTTTAATTAGGATGCAAAAAAAACTTTTCACTATCTTGTTACAAAGGAAAATAATGAAGCAAGACCAATTGACAAGGGGACTAATATAACTTCCCAGCAGGACCTCTAGCTTGTTTACAGATGCAGAAAAAGGAGAGTTCAGGTTGACGCCTTGCGGAGATTGTGGATTGCTGCACTCTGCGGTCCTCAAACATATCCCAGAAATTTTGGGTATTAGGAATAGCAGCATGGAAGCAGGCCATTTGGCCTACTGGATCCAAGCCACCCACCAATTAGCTATTTACACCAATCACATTCAATTCTCCTCACATCCCGGCAACACCTCTGAGAATTTATCAACCATCTAACCATTATGGTCACTAACCAATTAACTTGCATTTTTAGAATAGACAACAGGTGCAGGAGTAGGCCATTCAGCCTTTAGAGCCAGCACCACCATTCAATGTGGGATTGGGAATTGTAACCAATTCCTGGTTATAACTTTGGGATAAATTATATCACTGCAAGGATCTGTATAGATAAACGAATTTCAAGGTGGAATAACTAATGGTCTTTAAGAGTCAAGAGTGTTTTATTGTCATATGTCCCAGATAGAACAATGAAATTCTTATTTGATGTAGCACAACAGAATGAAAGAGCTGGCACTAAAAAAAAAACTCAGTGTTACTGAACCTGACCGTGGAGCCATGAGGCACAGCACCCCAGAGAACACTAACACACACACACACACACACACACACACACACACACACACACACACACACACACACACACACACACACACACTCCTTGTTCGTGAGCACTTGCATTTAACCGTGCCCATATCTACATGAAAGCTATTGGATAAACCAGCGATGTTGGGGTAACATTTATGATAATTTAAACTGGAGGATTTTTCCTGTATTTTGTTGTCCATTTCAATAATGAATTTCAGCAAGAATGACTTTGAATACCTGAGTAAACTTTTCTTATAATCAGCCAATTCAACATGAATGGACTGTATGTGGATAGCTGGTGTGGGGGGAGGAGGGAGAAAACTGGTTGTTCAAACTCGCAGGCAATTATTTCCACCCAGTTACACCACATCTTTAAATGGGGGATTCTTAAGCATTTGAAGGTGTTTGCTTGCGTTCTTTGTTTCCAAGGCCTTTACTAATCTGTAGTACTTGATTGACTTTGCAATATGATTTAAATAGACAGTGAAAAAGTAAATGTTTCTTTACAGATTGCACTTTCACGTTTTGCCCTTTCTACAATTCAAGAGGAGATCTTCTCCACCAGCTCGTCAAGACACGTGATGCCCACCGTGACAAACACTAACTCCATCCCCCCCAGCCTGGTCTTGCAGCAGCAGCAGTTAGGCAGGCGGGTGGGCTGGGACGGGTCGAGCGGTGGCGGCAGCGGGCGGGCAGGATGTGGACAGGCCGAGCGGCGACTGAGCCGGAGTGGGCAGAGGGAGGGAGGGAGGGTCGGGTTGCATGGTGGCTGAGCGGTTTGCGCGGAGTTTAGAAACATAGAAATTAGGTGCAGGAGTAGGCCATTCGGCCCTTCGAGCCTGCACCGCCATTCAATATGATCATGGCTGATCATCCAACTCAGTATCCCGTACCTGCCTTCTCTCCATACCCTCTGATCCCCTTAGCCACAAGGGCCACATCTAACTCCCTCTTAAATATAGCCAATGAACTGGCCTCAACTACCCTCTGTGGCAGAGAGTTCCAGAGACCCACCACTCTCTGTGTGAAAAAATTCCTTCTCATCTCGGTCCTAAAGGATTTCCCCCTTATCCTTAAGCTGTGACCCCTTGTCCTGGACCTCCCCAACATCGGGAACAATCTTCCTGCATCCAGCCTGTCCAACCCCTTAAGAATCTTGTAAGTTTTTATAAGATCCCCTCTCAATCTCCTAAATTCTAGAGAGTATAAACCGAGTCTATGCAGTCTTTGTTCATAAGACAGTCCTGACATCCCAGGAATCAGTGTGGTGAACCTTCGCTGCACTCCCTCTATGGCAATAATGTCCTTCCTCAGATTTGGAGACCAGAACTGTACGCAATACTCCAGGTGTGGCCTCACCAAGACCCTATACAACTGAAGTAGAACCTCCCTGCTCCTATACTCAAATCCTTTTGCTATGAAAGCTAACATACCATTGGCTTTCTTCACTGCCTGCAGTACCTGCATGCCTACTTTCAATGACTGGTGTACCATGACACCCAGGTTGTGCTGCATCTCCCCTTTTCCTAATCAGCCACCATTTAGATAGTAGTCGGTTTTCCTATTTTTGCCACCAAAGTGGATAACCTCACATTTATCCACATTATACTGCATCTGCCAAACATTTGCCCACTCACCCAGCCTATCCAAGTCACCTTGCATTCTCCTAGCATCCTCCTCACAGCTAACACTGCCCCCCAGCTTAGTGTCATCCGCAAACTTGGAGATATTGCCTTCAATTCCCTCATCCAGATCATTAATGTATATTGTAAATAGCTGGGGTCCCAGCACTGAGCCTTGCGGTACCCCACTAGTCACTGCCTGCCATTGTGAAAACGACCCGTTTACTCCTACTCTTTGCTTCCTGTTTGCCAGCCAGTTCTCTATCCACATCAGTACTGAACCCCCAATGCCATATGCTTTAAGTTTATATACTAATCGCTTATGTGGGACCTTGTCGAAAGCCTTCTGGAAGTCCATATACACCACATCCACTGGTTCTCCCCCATCCACGCTACTAGTTACATCCTCGAAAAATTCCACAAGATTCGTCAGACATGATTTACCTTTCGTAAATCCATGCTGACTTTGTCCAATGATTTCACCACTTTCCAAATGTGCTGCTATCCCATCTTTAATAACTGACTCTAGCAGTTTCCCCACTACCGATGTTAGACTAACTGGTCTGTAATTCCCCGTTTTCTCTCTCCCCCCCCCTTCTTAAAAAGAGGGGTTACGTTTGCTACCCGCCAATCCTCAGGAACTACTCCAGAATCTAAAGAGTTTTGAAAGATTATCACTAATGCATCCACTATTTCCGGAGCTACTTCCTTAAGTACTCTGGGATGCAGCCTATCTGGCCCTGGGGATTTATCTGCCTTTAATCCATTCAATTTACCCAACACCACTTCCCGACTAACCTGGATTTCACTCAAGTACTCCTTTGACCTGCGGACCCCTGCTATTTCCGGCAGATTATTTATGTCTTCCTTAGTGAAGATGGAACCAAAGTAGTTATTCAATTGGTCCGCCATATCCTTGTTCCCCATGATCAACTCACCTGTTTCTGACTGCAAGGGACCTACATTTGTTTTAACTAATCTATTTCTCTTCACATATCTATAAAAACTTTTGCAGTCAGTTTTTATGTTCCCTGCCAGTTTTCTTTCATAATCTATTTTTCCTTTCCTAATCAAGCCCTTTGTCCTTCTCTGCTGGTCTCTGAATTTCTCCCAGTCCTCTGGTATGCTGCTTTTTCTGGCTACTTTGTACGCATCATCCTTTGCTTTGATACTATCCCTGATTTCCCTTGAGACGCACACGCCCACCCATCCACCCAGCAAACACTTTAAAAAGCTACATCTATTTTTAAAGGACAATCAAATCCTATATCTCAATTATGACATGTTCCCAGGAAACATTATGCCCGAATCAATACATCTGTGTACTCTAGATTTAACTTTTTTCACCTGGCACCTCGGGTTGAGAATGGACCTGGCCAAAACCTTTTAAACTGTGTTACTTCCGGTGGTGGGCATGTGCACATTAGAATCTTGGGATGTTACTCAGAGCCAATGATTAAAGTGTTGTTTTTTTTAACCTGTTTTTATGGGTGAGCAGGAATGAGACATTGGCTATTGAATGATGATTGTTGTTAATGTTGCAGTATCAATGCAATAAACTGTAATATAAGCATCAGGGGATTCTGCATCATGTGCCATTGCCAATTCAAATTCTTCTTGCCAAATCAATGATATCATTGTGGTTGGAAACTTATTGTGGAAAATGCTTCTAGAGGGGAAACTAGAGACTGTCACAACCATCTCTTTCACACGTCTTAGTGAGTCATTACCAGCAGCTTAGTAATAATTTCTCAGGCCCATATAACCAGCTGCTATTTATGTAGAAAACCCCACTGTGCCGGGGTTTTCTACATGAACCCAGCACCGAGTTTATGCTGTTATATTAATGTGATGCTTTTAGAAACCAAGAAAATAAGTGCAGGAGAAGGCCATTCGGCCCTTTTGGGCCAGCACCGCCATTTATTGTGATCATGGCTGATCGTTCCAAATCACCAACCCGTGCCTGCCTTCGCCCCATATCTCTTGATTCCACCAGCCCCTAGAGCTCTATCTAACTCTCTCTTAAATCCATCCAGTGATTTGGCCTCCACTGCTCTCTGTGGCAGGGAATTCCACAAATTCACAACTCTCTGGGTGAAAAAGTTTTTTTTCACACCTCAATCTTCAATGGCCTCCCCTAAGACTGTATTGGTTCTGGACTCGCCCAACATTGGGAATTTTTTTCCTGCATCTAGCTTGTCCAGTCCTTTTATAATATTATATGTTTCTATAAGATCACCCCTCATCCTTCTAAACTCCAGTGACTACAAGCCTAGTCTTTTCAATCTTTCCTCATATAACAGTCCTGCCATCCCAGGGATCAATCTCGTGAAACCATGCTGCACTGCCTCAATCACAAGGATGTCCTTCCTCAAATTAGGAGACCAAAACTGTATACAATACTCCAGATGACTTTCAGTGACTGGTGTACAAGGACACCCAGGTCTCGCTGCATCTCTACATTACCTAACCTATCCTCATTGAGATAATAATCTGCCCCCTTGTTTTTGCCACCAAAGTGGATAGCCTCACATTTATCTATATTATACTGCATATGCCACGCATCTGTCCACTCACTCAACCTGTCCAGGTCATCCTGCAACCTCCTAACATCCTCTTCACAGTTCACACTGCCACCCAGCTTTGTGTCATCCGCAAACTTGCTAGTGTTGCTCCTAATTCTATCTTCCAAATCATTAATATATATGGTAACAGTTGCGGCCCCAACACCGAGTCTTGTGGCACTCCACTCGCCACTGCCTGCCATTCTGAAAAGGACCCGTTCACTCCTACTCTTTGCTTCCTGTCTGCCAAACATTTTTCTATCCATGTCAACACCCTACCCCAATACCATGTGCTCTAATTTTAGTCACCAGTCTCCCGTGCGGGACCTTATCAAAGGCTTTCTGAAAGTCTAGATATACTACATCCACTGGCTCCCCTTTTATTCCAACCATTTTACTTGTCACATCTCCAAAAAATTCCAGAAGATTAGTCAAGCATGATTTTCCTTTAATAAATCAATGTTGACTTGGACTAATCCTTTTACTGCTATCCAAATGCCCCATTATTACCTCTTTAATAATTAACTCCAGCATCTTTCCCACCACCGAAGTCAGGCTAACTGGTCTGTAATACCCCGTTTTCTCTCGCGCTCATTTCTTGAAAAGTGGGATAACATTAGCTGTCCTCCAATCCACAGGAACTGATCCTGAACCTATTGAACATTGGAAAATGACCACCAATGCGTCTACTATTTCTAGAGCCACCTCGCTGAAGACCCTGGGATACAGACCATCCGGTCCAGGGGATGTATCATCCTTCAGACCATTCGCTTACCCCATACTATTTCTCGCCTAATGAAAATTTCTTTCAGTTCCTCTACCCCCTTAGATCCTCTGTCCTCCAGTACATCTGGGAGATTGTTTGTCTTCTTCAGTGAAGACAGATCTGAAGTACCTGTTGAACTCATCTGACATTTCCTTGTTACCCATAATAATTTCACCCGTGTCTGCCTTCAAGGGACCTACATTTGACTTTGCTACTCTTTTTCCCTTAACATATCTAAAGAAGCCTTTACTGTCCTTTTTTACATTCCTGGTCAGCTTCCCCTCGTCATCTTTTCAGCCCGTATTTTTTCCTTCTGTTGTCCTATGCAGGTTTCCCAATCCTCTGGCTTCCAGCTACTCTTTGCTGTGTTATACATCGTTTCTTTTAGTTTTATTCCATCCCTAACTTCTCTTGTCAGCCACGGTTGCCTCCTACTCCCTTTAGAATCTTTTTTCCTTTTTGGAATGAAATGATCCTGCGTCTTCCGGATTATGCCCAGAAATTCCTGCCATTGCTGTTCCACCGTCATTCCTGCTAGGATCCCTTTCCAGTCTACCTTGGCGAGCTCCTTTCTCTTGCCTTCATATGTTCAACTGCATCACTGCCACTTCCGATTTAACCTTCTCTTTCTCAAATTGCAGATTAAAACTAACCATATTATGATCACAACCTCCAAGCAATTCCTTTACCTTGAGTTCTCTTATCAAACCTGGTTCATTGGACAACACTAAATCCAGAATAGCCTTTTCTCTGGTCGGCTCCATTACAAGCTATTCTAAGAATCCATCTCGGAGGCACTCTACAAACTCTCTTTCTTGAGGTCCTGAACCAACCTGATTTTTCCAGTCTACCTTCATTGTGAAATCCCCCATCACTACAGTGGCATTACCTTTGTTACATGCCAGTTTTAACACCTGCTGCAAATTAAACCCTGCATCTGGGCTACTATTTGGGGGTCTGTAGATAACACTAATTAGTGTCTTCTTGCCTTTACAATTCCTCAACTCAATCCACAGTGACTCTACCTTGTCAGTTCCTATGTCTTCCTTCGCAAGGGACTGAATTCCATCCCTCACCAGCAGAGCTACACCCCCTCCTCTGCCCACCTGCCTGTCCTTTCTATAGGATGTATAATCCTGAATATTAAGTTCCCAGGCCCGATCCTCCTGCAGCCACGTCTCGGTAATCCCCACAATGTCATATCAACCAATCTCTAACTGATCCTCAGGGTCATCTACTTATACTTTGCGCATTCATAAATACTTTTAATTCCTTACACATCTCACCTTTCACATCGACCCCTATTACATTTGGCCATACTCTCGTATCCCTTTGTGGGCTTTCTTTCCCGTTAATTCTGTGGTCATTAACTATCCGTTTACTCTCTTTCCCTTTAACTCCATCCCTGACTATCCCATATGACCCCCCCCCCCTCCGCTTATTTAGTTTAAAACCATCCGTGTAGCAGTGCCAGAATGTTGGTCTCCCACCTGTTAAGGTGCAATTCATCCCTTTTGTACAATTTCCCCCTTACTCCCAGTGGTTTAGGAATCTAAATCCCTGCCCCTTGCACCAGTCCCTCAGCCACACATCAGGTCCTGTATAGAAACATAGGAACATAGAAAATAGGTGCAGGATCATTCAATATGATCATGGCTGATCATCCAACTCAGTATCCTGTACCTGCCTTCTCTCCATACCCCCTGATCCCATTAGCCACAAGGGCCACATCTAACTCCCTCTTAAATATAGCCAACGAACTGGCCTCAACTACCTTCTGTGGCAGAGAATTTCACAGATTCACCACTCTCTGTGTGAAAAATGATTTTCTCATCTCGGTCCTAAAAGACTTCCCCTTTATCCTTAAACAGTGACCCCTTGTCCTGGATTTCGGGAACAACCTTCCTGCATCTAGCCTGTCCAACCCCTTAAGAATTTTGTAAGTCTCTATGAGATCCCCCCTCAATCTTCTAAATTCCAGCGTTCTATCTCCCTGCTCCTGCTCTCGCCAGCACGAGAAACTGGAAGAAAACTGGAAATAACCACCCTGGAGGTCCTGCTTTTCAGCATTTTTCCGAGCTCTGTAAAGTCACCCTGCAGAATATTTATCTCCTTCTTTCCAACATCGTTTGTGCCGACATGCACTACCACTTCCGGCTTCACCGTCACCCTTGAAGATTTTCTGCACTCTGTTCGTGACATCCTGGATCCTGGCACCAGGGAGGCAGCACACCATCATCGCGCTCCGTCTGTTGCGGCAGAAACCCCTGTCCGTACCTCTCATAATGGAGTCTCCAACTACCACGGCGTTGCCTGACGTCGGCCTCTTTGGCTTTGGCTCAACAGCACTTTTTGCTTCGCAAGCCAGTCCGTCGTTCAGTGTGTTAACATTTTACATTTAGCTCTGGTGCACTCTGAATCAAGTACGGTCCTTAAGAATATTTCTTAAGCCTGCTGCATATGCTTGACTGAGTAATAGCACAACCACTGTTGATTCAAACTCCCATCCTGTATTTGAACAAATAATCTTGAGTGAAGCTTTACTACAATGCAGAAGAAATGCTGCACGGCCCAGAGTAATTTTTCAGATGTAACATTAACTAAGGCCCATCAAGGTGAGATTCACTGACACTTACAGCATATCACCCCATGTCACTGAAAACAGTTGAATTGGTTAATTACCTACTGGGGTGTGTAGGAGCATTTAGTGAATCAGACAATGATGAGGCACCCATTGGCTCCATAACAGCTCCATGTAAGGACAATCTAGTTGATTCCATTCTTCCTCTGAGTTCTTTCCTTTCAGATGCTTATTATTAAGCTATTGAGCAGGAAAAATCTTGTGTATGACTGGTGTCAGTTTATTAAAAGGAGTGAGAGCTAGGTTGATCACAGAAAGATCGGGTAAGTGAAAAGGCAACGAATGAGCATGATAAAAGATTGGTAACAAACTTGAAGTGAATCCAGAAATGTGTTTACAGACATGTTTGCAGACAAAGGATTGTAAGAGGAGAGGTGGGGTTGATCGGAGACCAAATAGGAAATCAAGGAAGAACATGCTGCACGAGTCTCAGCACCAATAGCACTATGACTACATTCAAAAATATGTTTAGAAGCTGTGAGGAATTTGGTACATCTGATATTGTTAAAATGATCATGAGTATTTTTTTTCTCTTTAATAAGCTGGTTTGACAGAGTTCGATGCTTTGCTCTACGCGGGCACTTGTAGAACTAGCAGAGTATTTAACTTTGCTTATGAAATGTATTAAAAGTAAATGAAGCCAGAGATTGACAGTGGTGTGCAGCTGATGCTGCAGTTGCACAAGAACAATGTTCTTCATTTGCCTGCTCTGCTCGACTGAGAAGTCAAGCAGAACAGAACTAAGGACAGTTCTGTTAACAAACCTCAGTCATTTATGAGACACATTGGTTAGTGCAGGACTATAGCAGAATCATGGAGTCATGGGGCAACATAGAGGTGTCAGAGCCAAAGTTGCGAGCGACCCTTGGGTGCTAACTGTGTGGTGTTTGCAAGTCTGAATGTCTCATTTTTCTCCAGGTGCTCTGGTTTCCTCCCACATTCCAAAAATGTGTAGGATAGTATGTCAATTAGTCATGTTAATTGTCCCTAATGTGTTGGTGAGTGGTGGAATCTAGGGGGAGTTGATGAGAATGTGCAGATAATAAAAAATGGGATTAATGTAGGATTAATAGTAAGATTAAATGAGAATTTACCAGTTTGATGTTTGATCTTGATTTTATGAGGAGTTGGTGATTAGGTGAAGAACCCTGCCAGTTCGCATGTGCATCAATCTTCAAAGTAGCAGTATGAAATCACAGATAACCAAAAATCGAAGTAAACATAGTAAGATTAGCAACCTGAGAACTACCAGATGATCTTTATGAGAGAGGGTTGGGCATGGAGGGCACGTAACCACCAACGTAACTCCTCATAAAATCAAGATCAAACTTCAAACTGGTAAGTTCTCGTTTAATCTTACTATTTTAGTTCGGAGTCATGTGAGTGATTCCGTGAAGGGTTCAAAGCCCTGTGATTTCACGCCGCAGATACAAATCTCGGCGTCTCACTGCATCGATTGACTCAGGATGAGTGAATAATCATAAAATGCATTAAGCATGACATTGATTCAAATGTATTAATGGTTTACGTTAATAAAGAAATCAATAGCAACCCCTTTATCTCAGGGGAGACTAAAGCAAAACAGAATGGGCAAAACCCCGGGTCAGTATCTGGCCTATGGTTAAAAAAAAAAAAAATCATTTTGGTTGACCATCCTGCGGTCACGAGGATATGGTTGATGGGAATGTCCATTGCCCTGGCCGCTGACATTGATGCTGCCCTGGTGGAATTAAATATACAATCGTTAGTGTTAATACCTGCATAAACCAGAACCTGCTGCAGCCACCTTGAAATAGTCTGAACCGACCTTTGTGTGGTTGTTTGTCACTTAATAAACAATGCGGATTCCACACTTCTTAGGAATCTGGTGGCCTTGATATAATATAGCAAGCCTGCCCTCCCACATAGACGTGAGTCCGTGGGGTATCCGTAAAATGATCTTAAATCCTGCCACCCCTGGTCTGCTCTGCTTGTGTAGATCAGAAATGTAAAATGTAATGGCACCTGCAGCCAATTCCATCCTATCTAGCCACAGCGTTTGCAATGTTTGCCCTCGTTGTGCTGATATTAGTGTCATGACGAAGGATGTAGCTGAAACCCCCGGTGAAGTAATGTTAACACATTTTCAATATCCAAACTGCATATTCTTGTAGTGGAAGAACTTGTGTCAAGATCTCTTTTACAACTCGATATCCGGGGTTGAACCTGACAGAGTGGTTCCCGTTTGTTGCAGCTGTAGTGGCTCTATAACTGAATTGTTGTCAAGGACAATTTCAGAATGTACTGGAAGACGTCAGTAATCTGTACATATTAAATGCAACATTAACATTTAAACAAAACCGCTTCCGATCCCCTCAATAGGAATGTACTGCTTTTTTGGATGCTATCCCTGCACTCTGTAGTGAGCACGTCCATGGCTTGATGTGACAACCTGAGCCACAAGTCAATCCATTCAGAATGGGTAAGTCAATAATTGTTTTATTATGCAGAGGCCGGTTTCCTGAACCACAGTTTGAACCAGCAAAGTTTTCATTTTTTAGAATAACCGTATACCGTTGTATGATTATGCCTGACGAAAGCAGGCAACATGGCTGGTTAGCCAGTCCGACAGTATGAAACCTAAAGTGAGGTCTTGCTGACTGTTTTAAGACCCGACTAATGAGGCAAAATGGAGGAAGATATAAAAGAACATTCCTCCTTTTGTAGCGAGAATGTATTTCTCCGCACTGTTGTGCCACATATTTTTGCAATCAGTGAATAAACATGCACCAACATGTCGATATTCGATGTAGCATTGAACCATACTTTCATAATACTTTGAGATCCAATACCTATTCTGTGTTGTCATTGATCTGAACTGGATGATACACCAGTGGCAAAGGAGATTAGGTAAATTATTACAGGATACTTTTACTTGATTGCCATGTGACTAACATATGCCACCACCGTAGTGTAGCAACTTGAAGTTGAGCTTGTAGATTATGTATATTCGCTCAATAGCTCCTTACCCATGGGGTGCATCTAGTGTATATATTTAGTTGATACCAACAACTGAAGAAGTGGTAACTCATGTAAATCTCCACTACCTCCAACTAGAGATGGTATTCAGAACTTCTCGCCTTAGAGCCCTTAGCATCAGTTTGTAATAATTGAATTCGACCAACCAAACTACTGGAGCAATGCTGAATACTGTTTGTTCATCATTGTGACTGAGGTAGCTTCTGCTGGTAATAGCATAAGGTTGTTAAAAATGGTCTACATGTCCTTTGAGAGGTCGCTACTTTGCACGATATCAGTTCCTTGATTTGCACAGCTGAAACACAGCTACTATATTGCCAATTACTCTTGATGAAATAGAAGTCAGTTTTATAACAGGTTGCTATTAACTTCAATCTCTTGCCACAGGGTGGAGTCATAGGCTAATTAATAGTTAAAGGTAAATCCCAATGACCAACAAACAGTTTATCCCTTCCGCAATGTTTTACTGTTGTTAGTACAGTTATATTGTCTTTGATAACCTCTGTAATTGGAACTGCATAGAATGGATCTTTGAGACCCTTATGAATCTGTTGTTAGTCAGGAAAATAAGTTTTCATATTCGAAAAGTTCATATGCGACACTCTCCATTTTTCATAATAAACAGGCCACTCCTGCCTTATTCCATGGGTGCTTTGCATGAGAACTCTGGCCCGATTTCCAAACCTTATCTTCGAAGACAACCCTGGCCATAATCCAAACTTGCTTGGAATGCTAGTGCTGTGCCTCTAAGCAGATATTTTTATCCTTTGTGTGTTGTACAAACAAGTGTAAATATTACCTTGTGAGTGGTGCACTTACCCATGTTTCGGAAGTGCCAAACTCACTTTGTTGAGTAGGGTTGGTAGGGTGCATGGAATTTCTGCCCAGCTATCATGCTGCCCCCAGTTCCAGTGAACCACCTACTGCCGATGAGCGCCTGGGGTGCGTTCTGAAACTATGAACCTTTGCCCGCCGTTGGCCTTAATTGATTAGTCTGCCAGGTTTTCTCCCCTGTTGAATAGGCCTACCTGAATAACAGATTCGGCGGCTGGCTCTCACATCCCTCTGTTGGCGCTGTTCACCGCCAGCACATATGTGCTCCAGTATGTTCCATCAACTTCTTTAGAGCCTGAAGTCAGTTATATCTTGACCTTTTGCACTCCCTTCCTCAGACCGCAGGATACCTATGCTGATATGAATACATTGGACCTATACCCGAATAGAACATTCTGCTGGGATAGCAACTTTGTTGTCAGGAAAAGGTACCTCTGGCACGTGCCCTTCATCCCTTGGGGTATGCCCCATGGCCATGCCCTGAGACTCGGCGTCAGCAGGATACTGGCGCTGCTGGTGCGACCTGCAGAGGTGAAACATCTGGCTCAACCTTACCATCAGAGTCGGGGTCAGAGCTAAGATGACCCATGGCGCACGCCTCCTCATCCATGAGGGTGCTATCAAACAGCTCTCTACTAGGTGCTGCTGGCGCCTTTTTATTCTGGGTGACGCTGACACTCCTGCTGGCGTGTGTCCTGCTGTAGCACTGTATGCAATAGTTACTGCATTTGGGATAGTCGTTCAAACTCACTATCCAGCCCCGGTGCGGAATCATCCTCCGACTCTAAGGGCCTATTCTTTTTCTATTCAACCCCGGCGGGGAATCTTCCCCCAACTCCGTGGGCCTAGCAGATGTATGTGTTACCTTGAGCAACCCTGTCCCAGGCGTAGAGGCCGGCGCTTTTTGACATGAAACAGCTGCTGGCGCGGCTCTCCCGTAGGCCGGCAATATCACAAATGAAACAGCCCTGTCCCTGGCGCTGCTGGTGCGGCTCTCCTGTAGGTCGGTGCTTTCATACATGAAGCAGCCCTGCCAGGCACTGCTGGCGCGGCCTGTCCCATAGGACATGAAGCAGCCCTGTCCCAGGCGCTGCTGGCGCGGCCTGTCCCAATAGGCCCGCGCTATTACAGTGTAGGCTCACTAATTCAATTTTGTAGTGTGGAGCTTCACCTGTGAAGGGTTAAAGCAATTTTAATCCTTCACAGCAACTTGTGCTAAGAAAAGAAAGAATTTCATTGTCCTGACAGGGACACATGACAATAACACTTTTGACTTTTGACTTTACTTTGACTTTAAAACACTATAGCATACATGCAAACTTTATTATTAGAGAAAAACCCTTGCAGCCCGACTCACCCGAGTCCCATAGGGCTGAACGAGTCCTTTCTCCACCAATTTTACTCGCTGCCTGGGGACCAACGTCTGTGAGCTGCTGACCGTACTGTCAGCGACTCTGGCGTTACTTACTTGCTACTCCACGGCATCGTCGCAGGCTGGTAGCCACTGACTGCCTTGTCAGCGGCTGCTTATCTTAAAACCCGATCTTTTGCCGGTTATCCGCTTCCACGGTCAGACCGGGCTTTCCCCATAGTTCGTAGCCGGCTCAATCGTCGGGCTGTGAATCTGGCAGGAAAACCTCTGTGAAGAGAGGCTCCTGCTCGAAAAAACCCTGGTAAGTAAAAATAACTTACCTTCTTGGTTTAACTTACCGCCGGCAGGAGCGCTGCCCTGCCAGTCTGGTGCTTGCGCCAATGCGGCTGACATACTGACGCGCATGCGAACTGGTGGGGTTCTTCACGGAATCATTCACGTGACTCTAAAATAAAATGTAAAATTGTTGGTTGATGGTCAGCATGAAATCAGTGGGCACAAGGGCCTTTTTCTGTGCAATATATCCCAATGATTCTAAACCAAACACTTAATGCAGAACACATAAATCAATGCAAGACTATATATTGCTTGGACCAAACCAATACACCATATATATCTAGTTGCAATCTCTACAGGATGATGGGCATCTGGGGATCATGACAGAAGCCTCCTCGGGGCGATCCCTGGAAGCGACGACACGATGCACTCTATGACGCATCGGGCGACAATTCTGTCGACAGGCTGGACGACGGCAAAGCCAACAGCGAGCTACATCGTCTGACATACGAGCAAACGATTGACTCATAGAGGTGCAAGATATTCAAAACCCTCATCTAATTCTAGCTAGTACAATGTAATGCTTAATCAAAAATAAACAATCTCACATCTCACTCAAACCTGTTTTTAAAAAAAGTTGTTGCATTGCAGCTGCGAGGGCTTCTATTTCATTCATGCATTTTTGGAAACAATCTTCTTTTGATCTGAAAAGTCTGTGGGTGTTTGTTTTGTATGCAAAATATGAAGTACATCAAAAATTAATACCTTGATGAGCACAATATGCTGTTTGGCTAATGATGTGTATTTTGGAACATGCAATAAATTGGTATTTTTATTCTCTGCTGGAAGCATGAATGCACCAAAAAAACAATGACTCTCGAGCCTAAAATCTATTCCATCAATTAATTAGATCTGTATCTCAATTCCATTTCTCGTGTTTCCTATCGCCTTGCATTCTTTAGCTGAGAAAAATTGCTCCAGCACGGTGAAAAAATTCAAATGACGCATCAAGCACAGCCAGTGCTGTGAGTTCCAGTTCCCATTGCCTAGGGCTCCTTCCCTGAAGGATATGTGAACCACATGTTTTTAAATGCCAATTCAAGGGTTCATTGATCATAGAAACATAGAACATGGAAAAATAGGTGCAGGAGTAGGCCATTTGGCCTTTCGAGCCTGCACTGCCATTCAATATGATCATGGCTGATCATCCAACTCAGTATCCCGTACCTGCCTTCTCTCCATACCCCCTGATCCCTTTAGCCACAAGAGCCACATCCAACTCCCTCTTGAATATAGCCAATGAACTGGCCTCAACGACCTTCTGTGGCAGAGAATTCCAGAGACTCGCCACTCTCTGTGTAAAGAATGTTTTCCTCATCTCGGGTCCTAAAGGAATTCCCCCTTATCCTTAGACTGTGACCCCTTGTTCTGGACTCCCCCAACATCGGGAACAATCTTCCTGCATCTAGCTTGTCCAACCCCTTAAGAATTTTGTAAGTTTCTATAAGATCCCCCTTCAATCTTCTAAATTCCAGTGAGTACAAGCCGAGTCTATCCAGTCTTTCTTCATATGGAAGTCCCGACATCCCAGGAATCAGTCTGGTGAACCTTCTCTGAACCCCGTCTATGGCAAGAATGTCTTTCCTCAGATTTGGAGACCAAAACTGTACGCAATACTCCAGGTGTGGTCTCACCAAAACCCTGTACAACTGCAGTAGAACCTCCCTGCTCCTATACTCAAATCCTTTCGCTATGAATGCTAACATACCATTTGCTTTCTTCACTGCCTGCTGCACCTGCATGCCTACTTTCAATGACTTGTGTACCATGACACCCAGGTCTCGTTGCATCTCCCCTTTTCCTAATCTGCCACCATTCAGATAACAGTCTACCCTCATGTTTTTGCCACCAAAGTGGATAACCTCACATTTATCCACATTATACTGCATCTGCCATGCATCTGTCCATTCACTCAGCCTATCCAAATCACCCTGCAGCCTCCTAGCATCCTCCTCACACCTAACTATACCCCCCAGCTTGGTGTCATCTGCAAATTTGGAGAAGTTGCATTCAATTCCCTCATCCAAATCATTAATGTATATTGTAAATAGCTGGGGTCCCAGCACTAAGCCTTGCGGTACCCCACTAGTCACTGCCTGCCATTCTGAAAAGGACCCGTTTACTCCTACCCTTTGCTTCCTGTTTGCCAGCCAGATCTCTATCCACATCAATATTGAACCACCAATACCGCGTGCTTTAAGTTTATATACTAATCTCTTATGTGGAACCTTGTTGAAAGCCTTCTGAAAGTCCAGATATAACACATCCACTGGTTCTCCCTTATCCACTCTACTAGTTACATCCTCGAAAACTCTATAAGATTTGTCAGACATGATTTACCTTTTGTAAATGGTGGTGAGTCTCTGGAATTCTCTGCCACAGAAGGTAGTTGAGGCCAGTTCATTGGCTATATTTAAGAGGGCGTTAGATGTGGCACTTGTGGCTAAAGGGATCAGGGGGTATGGAGAGAAGGCAGGTACGGGATACTGAGTTGGATGATCAGCCATGATCACATTGAATGGCGGTGCAGGCTCGAAGGGCCGAATGGCCTACTCCTGCACCTATTTTCTATGTTTCTATGTTTCTAAATCCATGCTGACTTTGTCCAATGATTTCACCACTTTCCAAATGCGCTGCTATCTCATGTTTAATAACTAACTCTAGCAGTTCCCCCACTACTCATGTTAGACTAACTGGTCTGTAATTCCCCGCATTCTCTCTCCCTCCTTTTTTAAAAAGTGGGATTACATTAGCTGTCCTCCAATCCTCAGGAACTACTCCAGAATCTAAGGAGTTTTGAAAAATTATCACTAATGCATCCACTATTTCAGTGGCTACCTCCTTGAGCACTCTGGGATGCAGACCATCTGGCCCTGGGGATTTATCGGCCTTTAATCCGTTCAATTTACCCAACACCACTTCCCGGCTAACCTGGATTTCACTCGGTTCCGCCGTCTTATTTGACCTCCGGTCCACTGCTATTTCTGGTAGATTATTTATGTCTTCCTTAGTGAAGACAGAACCAAAGTAGTTATTCAATTGGTCTACCATTTCCTTGTTCCCCATGATCAATTCACCTTCTTCTGACTGCAAGGGACCAACATTTGTTCTAACTAGTTTCTTTCTCTTCACATATCTATAAAAACTTTTGCAGTCAGTTTTTATGTTCCCTGCCAGTTTCCTTTCGTAATCTATTTTCCCTTTCCTAATTAAGCCCTTTGTCCTCCTCTGCTGGATTCTGAATTTATCCCAGTCCTCTGGTAGGCTGCTTTTTTTGGCCAGGGATTTTTCTTGATCCCAGAATATATGCACCACTGCACAATGTTGGTATTTGGCACTGTATCTCTGGGTCATAGTCATGGTTTCTTGATTACTAGTAAACATTTACCACTCAACATGATTTCCCCATTCTTATCTGTATTTCTTCTGCTGATGGGTAAGCTTAATTGAATATCAGAGAAATATGATATTGGGATGATTCATGCACCCTAGTCCATTTACATAATGGTGCCACAAGGTTTTTCAGAAGAAGATCTTAAAGGGTTTTCTTAACATCAAACCAAACAAAATAGTTTTAAAGCATGGTCGTGCAGACATTGATTTTCTGCTTTGTAACATCTCTGCAGGAGGGATTGGGATGTTTTGGGAGAACTTTTCCCCAGCTGTTATTGAACAGCAAACAAGGATTTTGCTTTTGAAACATATTCCAGTGGAGTTAGAAACAAGGAACTGCAGACGCTAGTTTACAAAAGAAGACAGAGTTCTGGAGTAGCTCCGCGGGTCAGGCAGCATCTCAGGAGAATATGGATAAATTATGAAGAAGGGTCTTGACTTGAACTGTCACCTGTCCCCTGTTCTCCTGAGATGCTGCCTAACCCACGGTGCTACTCCAATACTCTGTGTTTATTTACAGTGAAGTTAATTGGTTTCTGCCTGGCAGGATAAAGACACTGCCTCAGGACAAGGTCCAGACACCGAGATCTAAGCTAGCAGGTTGATTTAGGTAGCCTCCCAGAGTCTAGTTTCTGCTGGGCTTTTATAAGGCTAGCAGGTTTGGTAGTCTGAACCAGGACTTGACACCTCATCAAAGCAGTGAGATGGCTGACAGTGCAATTGAGGAGCAATTATCCACCAATTACTTACTAATGCTCATTGCTTTAACAATTGGCCTGCACATTTCAGTACAGCTTTGGTGGAGATGTGGGCAAAAGGACTGGACTCCTGAGGTGAGATGCAAATGGCTGTCTGGACATAAAGATAACATGTTTACCCTAACAAGGATTGGGGGAACCTCTCTACGGCTAGCGTCACACCTTGAAAATTGGAGATGTTTGTGATTAATGCCAACTATTCACCTGAGTCTCAGGACACTACAGCAGGATTTTCTCAGCTCCCTGCAGTCTCCTTCTGTTAGGCGGAGAAGCAATTTTGACCCTTGCACTGCTCTGTAAAGTACCTGCTGGGGAAACTGTCCCTGCACCCAACAGTGCAGGGACAGTGGTATTATTGCTGAATGATCTAAAGAGCAAATTTATGGTCGAACCCTACATAAACATATCTTACCTTGAGATCATCCCAGTCGACAGGTAGCTGAACTCGAGACAACACCCTCGCTCAGCTACAGCAGCAATGACAATTATGTTAGTGGACCAAACTTGAATAAAGCAACTGTTTATTCACCACGTTTGATGCCGCTACATTGGTGACCCCGATGATCCAAATTGGTATTTTGGATTTCTCCTAACACACGCAGCCTCGGGAGACCAACCCTGCAGAGCGATGCTACCGCCAACCCAGTCCTATCGTGAGGTATGCCGCAGGCTACCTGGTCGATGGGTGCAGTCCGGGCCTTGTGTGGCGGCCACCAATCTCTCCAGCATGACCCATCCGGAGCCAACCACCGGGGCTGAGAGACCGCAGCTGCTGCTGCTCCCCCACCAGAGCTGAGAGGCCACGGCTGCCATCGCTCCACTACCATCCATCTCTCCCCAGCAGCTGCTGCAGGACCTGCGAGTGTTGCAGCCCCCAGCATCACCGCCGGCCACCCGCCGGCCCCGGGAGCAGGGAAAGAACGGGCCTGCCCATTACCCCGCCGGCCGCTGCTCTAGGCCGAGCCACCCGATAGGGCAGGTCTACCTGCGGCGGCTGCCCGAAGACGTCCTTCTGCTCCTCACCAGCGTGGACCCCGAAGGTCCCTGGGTGCTGGCTGCCCGTCTGGCCCAGCAGCAGCGTGAAGCCTCGGCCAGTTGTGAGTCGGCGGTCCCGCAACGGATTCCCCGGCAACTTCCAGCCACCGCTGAGGGGGTGGCAGCACAGCCAGTCTCCAACGGCGACGGTGGGTGAAGTCCCTACCTGCAGCGGTGGGGTGAGACCCGTCGATGCTGGCCGTCCCGCATGCATCCGCAAATTACCTGGGTTGGCCGCCACAACCGGCCGCCAAGATGGTCGCTGCAGCCTACTACCACATGGCCGCCGCAGCGACTGCAAAAATGGCCGCTGCAGCCGGCCAGAAGAAATGCTCGACCTTCCCTGACCGCCGTCAATAGCGCCACCTTCAGGTCGGTTCCGTCACTGCAGCCTGACCGCTGTCCACAGTGCCACCTTCTGGCCGGATGTTGTCCCTGCAGCCTGACCGCATTCAAGTCGGAGGCTGTCACTGCAATCTCCAGTTTTCCAGCACAGCTTCCCATCCTGCACCATGGACACTGGACAATTTGAACTTTCCTACCATTTTGCACTTGTTTGCTCACGGTAGTTTGTTTTGTTTCTTTTCACTTTTTTACACTGTTTCACCATGCCGGGTTTAGCAATTAATTTATTCTTACTTCTTCATTTTCATTGTTGCCATTGCTGGGGGCCATATTTCTCAGGGCACAATCCTCTAGCTGGTCGAGGAGATGTGACTGTGTCTCATCCATCCGGCGGCTTTTGCATTGGTCTCCTCGCACCCCTCGACATACGACCAGGATGGCCCACAGCCAGAGAGTCGACTGCGCCTACAGGCCCCACCATCCTGACCCACGGCTGGGGAGCCTCCGACCCACAGCAGGAGCCGCCCTCGACCATGCTTGCACACCTTCTTGTAGAATGTTAGCGCGTTCTATTCCTTCCTCCGGTTCTGGGGGGTCCTGTGGCGTAAGCTGATAGACAGACGACTTGGGGTCGAACCCTCATCAGTGGTTACGAGGGCCGTCACGTGACATCATGGGTTAAAGGGAGTGTCCTGCTACATAAACATCTCACCTTGAGATCATCCCAGTCAAAGTGTAGCTGAGCTCGAGACAACAATGCAGCAGCAATGGCAATTATGTTAGTGGACCAAACTTGCATGTAACACCTGAATAAAGCAACTGTTTAATCACCGCATTTGGTGCCGCTACAAAATTAGCAAAAAAAAAGTCTGTTCTGGCATCCTGCATTAACAATATGCTGGGAACACAGAGTAATAATTTGGTTAATTATTATCCCTTGGCATTAAACATTATTCCCTGGTGTCTGTGATTATTGGCCACATTGCGTGCCACCAGGGAACAGTTAATGGGAGGTATGGGGGGCACATATGTTGGAATTCAAGGGAGTTAAAAAAGATTCTGATGGATAAGCTGCGCTCAAACATCACTCAGTCCCATTAAAAGTTTCCTTATAGTGCTTGCCAGTGAACCGGGCCTTTGAGAAGTATAGTGTGCAACATGAGAAACTCTAATGCTCAGATCTCCAGTCCCAATACTTGGCTGTGGTTTGTATGGCACATTCTCAAATATGCTTGTTATCCGCAGCCTGTTTAACCTTACATTTTGGATCCCTCGTAAGATGTACTAAGAATCAAGTGTTGTTGGAAAAAAACTGGGAAAACATTACACAGGGGACCATGCTGAATAAAGTCTTTGTACTGTTAGCCTTTAGGCATTAGCAGGAGAGCTAAAAAGCTCAATGTCTGAAGTGCTTTTGATTAAAATGTTACACTCTAAGCTGTCGTGTTCCTTCCTCAAAGGATGCAGAAATTGCCATCGGAATCAAATAAAATATTATTTAAGTATCTTTTGGCAACCTGTCACTGACGAGAGATTTAACATGATCTCTGCATCTGTTTAAAGTCAGAAAGCTTAGAGCTAAAAATAGGAGTTGGTGGGGGGTGGGATTACTGTTTCATTAAGTTCAATTAAAATTAAACAGGTATGGCCCATTCCTCATTCAAGTTTGCTCCTAATTCTCCTCTGCTAACGGTGCAAAAGTTGAAAATGTGTGGAGTAAGTTAATTATTGTGGCATGGAATTATAGTCATGCAATCCACAATGTCACTCCTGACCAAATCATATGAATCCCATTTACCAGCATATGGTCCATAGCCTTCTCGTCTTGATAATTCAAGTTATCTTCCAGGTGCCTTTCAAATGCTGCAAGAGTCTCTACCTCCAGCTCCCCTCACCCCCCACACCCCCAATCCCACCCCACCTTAGGCATTGTGTTCCAGATACTAACCACCCTCTGTGAAATGTTTCCTCAGATCTTCTCTAACCTCTTACTTCTCACATTAAACCTATGACTTCTAGCCTTAAACACCTTTACCATGGGGAAAGATTCTTGATATTTAACCTGTCCTAAGCTTTGGATAAGGTTCCCCATTGGAGGCTGTTTGGTAAACCTGTGGCACATTGAACTGAGATTAAGTATAATTGACAAACTGGGCGGAAGTGAGGTTCGCATTGGAAGTACAAACATTTTCTGTATTTATAAATGATCTTGATAATGCATTTGAAATCTACATATCAAAGTTTGTCAGCAATATGAAGCGGGACACCATTGTAAGCACTGGAAATGGAAGTATTACATTGCAAAGAATATCGAGAAAATAAGCAAATTTGTAACTAATGGATTTTAATGCAGGTAAAAGGTATAACATATTTTGTAATAGGAGTGGCACATTGTATTGCCACGGGGAATAGAAAACAAATCTAAGGAGATTATGCCTTGGTTGAGAGAGTACATTTGGAGTATTGTGTATAACATTCTCCATATTTAAGGAAGGATTTTTATATATTTTGGAAATATTTAAGAGATGGTTTACTTCACTAATCTTTGGAATGGGTGGGTTGTCTTGTGAAAACATTTGGACGGGATAGGCTTGCATCTGCTCGAAGAAACAGTTAGACAGGTACATGGATAGGACAGGTTTGGAGGGATATGGACCAAACACAGGCAGGTGGGACTAGTGTAGCTGGGACATGTTGGCCGGTGTGGGCAAGTTGGGCCAAAGGGCCTGTTTCCACACTGTATCACTCTATCACTCTATGACTCAAATGTCTCAGTAGTACAAATCAAATCCCCACTCCCCCTCACATCCTTCAACAGGAATGTCCTGAAAATTGCAGTCCAAGTATTCTTAGAAGGTCTGGGTGGTTATCTCTTCCTTGCTCCCGATGGAATTAAGTACCAATTAATTAATATTCCTTTGGCTCTGGAATAAGTGAGGCTTGAAATATGCAAAATAGCTCCTTATATGTTCCAGTAACCTGGTCCATATACATTTGCAATAGTTAATGGATAATTCTGTGAATGTAAGTACATGATTTTTCACAGCCATCAACATATCAACAATGAATACATTCTCATTAAGCAGGGGAGGAATGTATCTTTAAAAAAACAAGGATAAAGTAGAGATTACTCAGCTCCCTAGCTTTCTGAATCAGAATGACTTTACTCTGCAAGGAATGGGTTGTCAAGCATTTAACAGAAAGACCTCAGAAACAGTAACCATAATGGAATTAAATCTAATTTAAAAAAAAAGCAGAAATTCAGATAAGATAAATTATTATATAAAAGAAAAGTTGATGTTATAAAAAGAAAGCAAGACCAGATAAACTCAAAAGAATAATTAATAAATAAGTCAACAACAAAATTGAAATGAGGCTTAACAAGTGCAACATGGTAAGTGTTGAATTTGTTCTCTTTAATGTGTTTGTTAAGGTCAAATGGGTACAAACACTATTGCAAGACTACAAAGGCATGGATAGGAGTAATGGGCAGTGAGCAATAAACAGAGTTGGACTTGGAAAAAAGCAGTGTTCAATGAAAAGCACAAAAGTCGTATCTGGTGAATTGGAATATGCCCAGATATATCTCAAAATAGATTTAAGGAAGAAGAAAAGGTGAACAGAACAAGTGTACTAATTAATAGCATTTCAAATAATGAAACTTTAATACTTAAAAATAGCAAAGCATTGAAGTAACACCAGACCCATATAATTAATTGGTTGGCTATGATTAATTTAGGGACCTGGATGGAGAACGCTAAGGTAAAATCATGAAAGTAAAGTAAAGATTATTTCTCAAAATACTATATGCAGAGTACAGTGCAGACAGATACATGAGAGCCAAATGGAATTTGAGGGAAACCAATTGGAGGACTTGGGCCAAATTAAGGGTTCCTGCAATTAAAAAAAAAACAGAAAGTGCAGAGGGTCAAGACGAATCCAAAATCCAGATACAGGGAGATTAAGCAAAGGGTGAATTGTTAAGGACCTGAATTAAGCAGTAGCAGTACAGGGCAAAGTTAGTGGGAAACTCAGTGCCAAAGGATAGGATGGATGACAAACCAGTTCTTGACCTGTTACCAATGGACATTTTCAGCAGCATAGGATGAGGCATTGGTAGTGAAAAGAGCAAATGTCTCAATGACAGTTGGAAGAAATTAAAGGTAGATAGTCTTTGTGAAAATCATGTTAAGGATAGCAGAACATTAGTCATATCCTTATTAGGTTCTTTGTGGAATATTTAGAGATGGGGCTAGTGCTTGAGGATTGGAAAGCATCTATCAAAGACTACCAATCAGTAGCTCTAACATTGACCATAATGAAGTGCTTCGAAAGATTGGTAATGGCCCACATCTTGTAATTTGCATACAGGAACGATAGATCTACAGAGACTCCATCTCCCTTGCACTACATTCAGCTCTGGATCACCTTGACAATAAGAACACCTAGAGTACCTCATATGTTCATTGTCTATAGCTCAGCCGTCAACACCATATTACCAAATAAGCTCCTCTCTCTGGATCTTGATCCTGGAGTTCCTGTCTGCAACTAGGTTCTGGACTTCTTGATCAGCAGATCTCGGTCAGTTAGAATTAATTAGAATTAGTCATGACATTTCCTTCAGACACGTCATGACACAGAATACGTGAGATTGTGTGCTCAGTCCCTTGTCCTACTCCCTGTACACTCATGACCGTATGGTCAACTAAGGCCCTAAATTGATCTTTAAGTTTGCCAATGATATCACTGTTGTCAAGCCAGATCAACAACAATGATGAGACGGAGTACAGGAAAGAGATTGAGAACCTTGTGGCATGTTTATTGGACAACAACCTAGCCACAGTCCAGTACACCTTTGGTTCTACTCAAGCACAAATCAATTGCTTTATAACGTAATAACTTTGTAAGAATTACCTTTGAGCCACAGATTATACAGTCTGAGGCACAAAGATAATTTTATAGTGTTGTATGATAATGGATTGTGGACAGGCAGGGGAAAAGGTATGAAAGAGAGACCAGAGAGAATTAGCTTTTGATTATCTCCACACTTTTTGGAAATGTTACAGTGTTTGTGAGATGTCTGGTTGCTTAAGTGTAAGTTCTCAATGCTCTTTGGAATTAAGGTTTATCCATCTGAATCTTTGTTCTTTAGCTTTCCGATTTAGCTGAGCCACTTGCATCTTTGCGAGTTTCTATTTGATCAATTTCAAAATAAAATTTAATATCTGTCTGATAAAAGTTTTGAATTACAATCACTTTTCTTAACCAGTTTTGCTTTGATCGCTTGTACCTTTGGCAACGTTTCGTTATTTATAAAATAGTGATCTGGTCATGTATGCAGGAATAGTTTTGATCTTTTGCCCACTTTCTCTCTCACATATACCCGCCACACATTGTTTAATGGAAGTCTGTTTCTCATAACTTCCAGCAAAATTAACCATTTCACAACTATGGCTGCTTTTTGCACAGCCTGTGTTCCTTCCTCACCTCCATCGAACATTTGTACGTTCCAAGTACATTGTGTCACCCTTCAGCTGAACCACCAGCCAGCAGATTCAAAAGTGTGGGTTTCCTTCAGATCTGCAGTCCTCAATTTCCGTTTCAACTGATTTTTCGAAGAGTCAGCAGTCCCATATGGAAAAAAGTATTTGCCAAGTATTTGGTCTGGAGACATGAATAATGCTGATGGATATATGACTTCACCCCACCCTATGTGCCCACAAACACACACAGACTTTCATAAATCCACCCACACCACATGAACACATGCACACACATGTCCCCGTGCACACACAAACAAACACTCACACACACGTACACATACACAGATGTATACACACACAGAAACACTTGAAAATATATACATCCATCATCATTCAAATGCAATGGCATAACACAAACACAAATAAACACCGATGCACAAATACGAGCAGTTATCACATATCTCATGCACACACTCTCACACACAGCCACACACAGCCACACGCAGACACACACACACAGACACACACAGACACACACAGACACACACACACACACACAGGCACACAGGCACACACACACCTCACACACAAACATATCAAATACACACTGCCACGCACACACATACAGACATACTCCACCATACAATATCTTGCAAATTAATCCATGGACACCCACACATATGTGAACTGGACTAAATATGCAGAGGTTGACAGTGAGGAGGGAGGTGTTGGATTTTAGAAAGATATAGGTGATTAGTGGTACAAAAGTACAGAAATTTGAATTTATTCTGAAGTGTGGGTTGTTGCATTTAGGGAGGTGAGGAAAGGTGTGGGGATATATGACAAATGGGAGGATATTGAGTGATATGAAGAAAAGCAGGAACTTGTAGGGTTTCTGTGCAATCTAGGATTGCTTTCTTTGGAACAGTCGGCTGAGGAGAGATTTAAATGAGGTGAATAAAGTTATGAGGGCTGGATTGAGTAAAAATGAAGGACCTATTTCCATTAGCAGACGGGCCAAAAACCAGGAAGCATGACTTAGTCATACCGCATGGAAACAGTCCCTTCAGCCCAATGAGCCCATGTTGATCAAGACACCCCATCTACACTAGTCCCATCAGCCCGCATGTGGCACATATCCTTCTAAATCTTTCCTATCCCGTACCTGTCCGAATGTCTTTTACATATTGTTATAATACTTGCCTCAACTAATTCCTCTGGCAGCTTGTTCCATATACCCACTACCCTCTGTGTGAAAAGGTTGCCCCTCAGGTTCCTATTAAATCTTTTCCCTCTCACCTTAAACCTATGTCCTCTGGTTCTTGATTTACATCCTCGTAAATCTTCTCTGCACTCTTTTCAGCTTAACAACATATTTCCTATGTACAAACAAAGAACTGCAGATGCTGGTTAATACACAAAAGGACATAAAGCGCTGGAGTAATTCAATGGTTCGGACAGCATTCTTGGAGAACAATGGGTAGGCGATGTTTCGGTTAAGAACCTTCTTCAGACTGATTGTAGGGAGGGGTGAGTCACAGAAATTCTGATCACAATTAAATGGTACCTGGGTGAAAAGTGTGACAAACAAAACCATAGAAGGTGGTGCAGCAGCAGAGTTGCAGCGCCAGCGACCCGGGTTCGATCCCGACTACGGGTACTGTCTGTACGGAGTTTGTACGTTTTCCCCGTGACCTTCGTGGGTATTCTCTGAGACCTTCGGTTTCTCCCCACATTCCAAAGATGTACTTGTTTGTACGTTAATGGCCTTGGTATAGTAAGTGAGTTCGGTATTCTGAAAAATGCAAGGAATCATGGGATTTGTCAATGGTCGATGGGGGAGACCAGCAAGCGCTGCCAAACCGCCACTGGATTTCGGACTGAGGGGAGGGGGGTAGAGGTGGAAGGCTGCCGGGGCCAATCCGGTGGGACAGACAGAGCTGAGCTGGAGCCAGGGGCTGCAAGTCCGGGGCCTCCCCGCCAGCCCAGAGCCACCCCGGACACCTCCGGACAGGGACGGGACACTGGGGTGTGGACGGGCTGGCCCAACAACAACTCAACAGCACCCGCAGTGAGGGAGAGCCAACCACGACTACGGAAGAAACGCAAGCCTGCACACAATGCAGCACCCCATTGCCGAGACTGTTTTATAGCTAGTGGCCTATGACCCGGGCATGCGCAGTCGGAATTCCGAATTCGCCTGTTGGTATAAGTATAAATTGTCCCTAGTGTGTGTTAATGTGTGGGGATCAAAGGGCCTGTTTCCGTGCTGTATCTCTAAACTAAACTAAACTAGACTGCATGGACATGATGAGCAACTGCTGAGTGGTAGTTTTCCGATAATGTTGCAATCCCACCATCATAGGTACAGGCAAACCAGGCAGCCAAACCAACACCCTCCCATCCAAAATGTGGGAACAAAAATTCCAAAGTTTCAAATAAAGGAGACGTAAAGCTAATGGGTACTGATCTCCTGTTTGCACACATGGAACTCCGTCAAATAAATACACAATCCAAAATTCCAGGGCAATAAAAACAGACAAATGTGAGGAAAATGTTCCAGGGATGCCTCCTTCTTTGGAACTGCATTGGTGGAAAGATAAAGAAGTATGGAATCCATGTGTCACTTTGACTGCAGTGACACTCTCTGCAAATGAGGCGATAATGCATTTTTGTATGTTTTTCATCATAGTGTGTGTTAAGTAAACAGTTGGCGAAAGTTTGTTTTCTCCCAGGAACATGTTGTCCTTTTCCAGCTGGTGAAAGCACTGGGGGAAAAAAAGAAGTCAGGCAGATATCATTCCCGGTTCCTGGAAAAAAGTATTGATTTACTAAAGAAAAAGCAGCACATGTTGTGGGCTTTTGCTCGTCTTGGGATAGGTGCACCTTGTCATGTATGAACTTTGTTCAAAGATGGTTCCCTTCCTACTCACCCCTCCATTTCCACCCCAAACCCAGCTCATATACTCTCATGACGTTCTGAAGAAAGGTCCCGACCTGAAATGTCACATATCCATGTTCTCCAGAGATGCTGCCTGACCCACTGAGTTACTCCAGCATTTTCTGTGTTGTTTTTATTTGTAAACCAGAAACTGCAGTTCCTTGTGTCTGCCACCTACTTTCCTGCAAGCTTAGATGAGCAGTTGTGGGCATTAGGAACACGTTGGACAATGAACTATTGTTCATCTGTAAAATTAGGCAGTAAATGGTGAAAGGCTGTTTCGCCTCATGGACATTACGTCTGACCATAACCTGATCCCGCACATGTTCCAGGGAGAGTGGAACAGGATCACACACACCAACACCGGCCAACATGCTTCTTTCACAATGATTCCCAGCTTGAATTCCTACTCCAGTTTTGCACTCCTGTTGAGGCGATTTAATTGATGTGTTTAGCACGATTAAAGGATTTGATTAGCCATATAAAGATAAATTATTTCCTCTGTGGAAGAATCTAGGCCAAGGGGTGTGAACTTAAAACTTCCTGACTTCATCCCTGGACCGTTCAGGGATGAAGTCAGGAAACATTCCTTCATGTAAGGGACAGTACAACCCTGCTGCTTTCTCCTTGAACACCACTGAGGCAGTATTGTTGCAGCCTTCCAGCTCCAAAGACCTGGGTTTGATCTTGACTACAGGAGCTGTCTGTACAGAGTCTGAATATTCTCCCCGTGACCGCGTGGGTTTCCTCCCACATTCCAAAGATGTGCTGGTTTGTAAGTTGAGTGGCTTCAGTAAATTGTCCCCAGATTGGAGGAGAGAACTAACGTATGTGAGATTGCTAGTTGGTGCGGACTCGGTTGGCTGTAGGGCCTGTTTCCACGCTGTGGAACTAAAACTAATACTAAAAACTTAAACTCACCCAGTACACTCAGGGCCATCGTTACAGTAGCCAATTTCTCCACCAACTTTGAGACGCTGGAGGAAACCAGAGCACCCGGAGGTAATCCATGCGGTCACACGAAGAAAGTGTAAATGCCTGTCTGCACCGAAGACTGTGATTGAACCAGGATCTCTGGAGCTGTAGGCAGCTGTTCTACCACCTGCACCACTGGACCTCCTTGTGTTTATTTGAAGGAAATCAGACCAGGATGGGCTCATAAGGCCTGACTGGTGCACTGTTCCTGTGTGATGTTAGTTGATTCAACTAAGGCAGCTAACGAGTGTTTTTTTTGACTGAAGTAGCACAGGATAATTCAAACGTAAACATCCTGAAAAATAGCAATGGATCCTCTAACTTGTTGCTGTGACTAATAACAAATTCTCAGTTCTTGTGTTCACACATCAAACCGGATCCCCCAAGAAGTAACGCAGCACTTTGCATTCAACAGGGAATATTTCTGCACAAGTTAGTTTTATTAATAAATTTATAACTCAACGGGATAATCAAGGCAACATTTCATCGGACGCTCACTGAGAGACTGATGTCAGCATCATCTATCTCTGACTGGATTCCTCGTTAACTCTGTCAAGTTTACACAGTGGTGAAATGAGAAAACAAAGAGAAAAAACAAGATGCTCACAACCCAAGCTCCAGAAAATAAGTTTTCAAAGAGCTGTACATCTGCGATCAAAAGCAATAGCTATTTTTGATTTCCCCCCCCAGTGTGTTTGGCACTGTATGAGATCTGCTCACATACAGGGTTTTTTAGCACACACGCAACGCAGCTGAAGTCATCCAACAGAAGACTTTGAAATGCAGCAGGCAGCTGAACAGATTTAACCATATATTTAGGGCTAAGCCAATTACCTTCTACATAGTGTGTAGGAAAGAACTGCAGATGCTGGTTTAAAGCGAAGGTAGACACAAAATGCTGGAGTAACCCAGCGGGACAGGCAGCATCCCTGGAGAGAAGGAATGGGTGATGTTTCAGGCCCGAAACGTCACCCATTCCTTCCCTCCAGAGACACTGCCTGTCCTGCTGAGTTACTCCAGCATTTTGTGTCTACCTCCTACATAGTGTGGGCCTGGGCTTTAATCAAACTTCATGGTCTGAAGGTATGCTGTGCTCTTTTTGCTTTCAGTTAATTGAGCCACACATTGTTAGTGTGTCCTATGTTATGGGTTCTCCGAGTTCAGAGCTCACTCCCACAATTAGGGGGCTTGATTGCAATGAGTCAGTGTATTTGTTAGGCGGAACAGACAACTCTCAACAATAAATTAGCTTTAAATTTCCTCTCCCAGATATGGTTGTAATATTACCAAGACATGATTGCACTTTCAGTTGATATTGAGTTTTATCACTGTTTGCCATGTTTTAAAAAAAATCTGTGTGTTCTTACAGTTAATAAGAGCTAAGCAACACAGAAACAGGCCCTCAGCCCAGCAAGACTGTGCCAACCGTGAAATACCCAATTACTCATAATCCCATGTTATTTTCCTCACATTCCCATCAACTCACCCCAGGCTCTACCACTCACCTGTACGCCCGGGGCAAGTTAAGCTGCTGACCCGCACGCACATCCTTGAGATGTGGGACAAAAGTGAAGCATCCAGGATAAACCCACACAGGTCAGAACCAAACCTGGGTCACTGGAAGTGCAAAGCAGTGGCTCTACTAGCTGTGCCACTCTGCCACCCTTTCTGGTCACCTCATTCAGAGATTCTGGAAGCTCCTTGCCCACCAGGTAACTGATAATATGTGGAGTGATGGTTGGACAGTGTTTGACAGCTTGGCATTGTGGTGAGACAAAAGCTGGCTCCTGGGAGGAGGGACCCTCTGCTTGAATGGGCTCCATGAACCTGCGGAAATTGAATGAACAATCCATGGTGTGATCAATGTTTGGACGCAGGATCTCCGCAATGTTCAGCAGACATTCTAGTTGGTGCATTGCCCAAGGTATTCTTCATGATTGTCTGGCTCTCCCTCAAGGCCCTGTCCCACTTGGGCGACCTAATCCGTGAGTTCTGGCAAGTTTGCCCTCGACTCATACTTGCAGCATGGTCGACACGAGGTCGTAGGAGGTCTTCATAACTCTCTTTCATGCTCGAGAGTGGTCTCCGCGTATTCGAGGCCTCAGCTAGGTCGCAACGTTTTTGTCAATATGTTAAAAAATGCCCGCGAATAAAGAAAGGTTGCCATGGAAAAAAATCGATACTCTTTTTACTTGTAGGCTTAGTCGTAGTAGGTCGCAGTAGGTCAGCATGTTAGTCATAGGTAATCGAGGGTAGTCGTGGATAGTCTTCATCATAGTCGACGGGAGGTCGAAGCGAGGTTGAAGGAGATCGTCTTCACTCTCCACTATTCATAGAAACATAGAAACATAGAAATTAGGTGCAGGAGTAGGCCATTCAGCCCTTCGAGCCTGCACCGCCATTCAATATGATCATGGCTGATCATCCAACTCAGTATCCTGTACCTGCCTTCTCTCCATACCCCCTGATCCCTTTAGCCACAAGGGCCACATCTAACTCCCTCTTAAATATAGCCAATGAACTGGCCTCAACTACCCTCTGTGGCAGAGAGTTCCAGAGACCCACCACTCTCTGTGTGAAAAAATTCCTTCTCATCTCGGTCCTAAAGGATTTCCCCCTTATCCTTAAGCTGTGACCCCTTGTCCTGGACCTCCCCAACATCGGGAACAATCTTCCTGCATCTAGCCTGTCCAACCCCTTAAGAATCTTGTAAGTTTCTATAAGATCCCCTCTCAATCTCCTAAATTCTAGAGAGTATAAACCGAGTCTATGCAGTCTTTGTTCATAAGACAGTCCTGACATCCCAGGAATCAGTCTGGTGAACCTTCGCTGCACTCCCTCTATGGCAATAATGTCCTTCCTCAGATTTGGAGACCAGAACTGTACGCAATACTCCAGGTGTGGCCTCACCAAGACCCTATACAACTGAAGTAGAACCTCCCTGCTCCTATACTCAAATCCTTTTGCTATGAAAGCTAACATACCATTGGCTTTCTTCACTGCCTGCTGTACCTGCATGCCTACTTTCAATGACTGGTGTACCATGACACCCAGGTCATGGTGTCCAATTTTCCGGAAGTTAGTCGTAGCTAGTCGTAGCTAGTCGAAGCTGGTCTTCAACATAGTTGAAGGAGGTCTTCTAAATAGTCAAAGGAGGTCTTCAACAAGTCATTTTTACAAACTCTTCTAAATTCGCCATTTAGGTTGCCCAAGTGGAACAGTCCCTTAACAGTCACACAGCAAGAACACTCGGGGGAGCAGGTTGTGGTGAAAGGGGAGGAAAGGAGGAATCATTGTCAACAGCTCTCTTCCAGCCTATCTGCCTACGGTCAATTCATCAGCTGCCAGTATTGATGAACTGGCCCCAAATTCCCGATTCACTATCACAGACCTAATGCACCTCCTGGTACTGACATTCTGTCGGCCAGAGGGGAGATATACAACACACCACAAAATAATAATTCCAAACAAGTCTCTAAATCAATCAGCTTTTTTCATTCCCCTCATACATCTCTTCCTTACAACCCTCTCAACACATTAAAGAATTAACTAGAAGACCACTTGAATTGCTAAGGCAATGAAGGATTTCATCTGCTGAAGGTAAATGAGACTCAAGTAGATGACTTCTGTAGTTAACAGGAATGTGACTGGCCGAAGAACCATTTTCTGTGCTGTACCAACTCTATGATTTTTTTTCTCTAAGAAGTACCATCCTAGGCTACGATGGGGCTAGTGGAAGGTTGCTGGCTTGAGCTCCTTGTGGAGCATCCTGGACAATACAGCTCACCACCTCCATGACACACTGGTCAACCTGCAGAGTACCTTCAGCAACAGACTGGTTCCACCAAGATGCAGGACAGTGCACCACAGGAGATCCTTTTTCCGTGCGGCTATCAAACTGTACAACTCCTCCCCGTTCTGTCGTGTGGTAGACTGACTCCTTCCCCCCACCCCCCAATCTTTGCACATCCCCAATCATTTCCACTCATCACTTTAATGTAATGTTTCATGTATTTTG
Organism: Raja brachyura; assembly: GCA_963514005.1. Next base: position 40,554,320 of record OY740787.1, on the reverse strand, counting down.
TGTTTTATAACTGTTGGCAGATCAATTTCCCTCCTGGGTTAAATAAAGTTCTATCATATTGTTTTGTATCGTATCGTTGAGGTTGGGGAGATTGCTGACCCCCCTGGAGAATTGCGTGGAGGAGCTGTGTGTTACAAGGCATGAGTTTGGGTGGCACATTCTCCATGACCGGGATTGACAGCATCCTCGGGAGGTTGCACCCCATGCCACCGGCTGACCGCAGACTGAGGCCACTTTACCTGGAGGCTATAATATGCTGTGAAAACCTTCAAACACTGGCATTCACTGCCCAGTGGCGCAGCTGGTAGAGACATTGCACCAGAGAATCTGGTTTAGTCTTGGCCTTTATTGCTGTCTGTGCATGGCGTTTGCACGTTCTCCAATGGGTTTCCTCCGGGTGCTCCTGTTTCCTCGCACACCCCAAAGACGTGCAGTCGGTAGTGTAATTGCTTTTGTAATTTACCCAATGCTTTGTTGCCTGTGCAGTTCTGAGTACGGGACATGCCCTGAGTTGGACTGCCATGAGAGCTCAGCGAGGAACCAGCATGGCCTCCTCCTCCTAGTCCATCTTATCCACGTCCCCTTTCCGGTTTTCTAAGCTCATTGGACAGCTGGGTCAAATGGACTAGACATAGAGCCATACAGCACAGAAACAGGCCCTTCAACCCACTACATCCTTGTTGCCTGGTTTGACTTTGGCTGTTATTTACAAGGCTTTTCATTGTCTCAGACGTGGCTGAAAGTTTCAGAAAAAATGCCCCACTCGTTTTCGATAGCAGAATCAGACAGTGGTGGCGTACCTTTGAGCGACAGTATGATTTGTTCATTGCTGCAACTTCTCATGACAAGCCGGCAATGGTCCGTGCAAGCGTGCTCCTTCTCCTCGCAGGAGATGAAACTTACGAACGAGCACAACAGTTTGTGTATGCTGACGCAATAACTCATCAACCTGCCGATGGCGGGGCGCCGATCATGACTCAGGCTGAGTCGCCGGACGACCCGGAGTGTCTCAAGAGAAAGTTTCGACAGTTGTGTGACCCTCAAGCTAATCCACTCATCGAATGTGTGAAAATTTTCTCAAGATGCCAGATTGAGAAGAAAACTATTGTATCTATTGTTTGTGCTATAAAGAAGGCTGCAAGAACTTGCAGATTTAGCGATCTCAAAGACAAATTTGTTACAGGTTGGTTGGTATGTGGTCTTTTTAATGACAAGCTGAGAAGAAAACTCTAGAGAGAGCTATCACAGTCTGTGAGACATAAGCTGTCAATTCACAATGCCCAAATGCTCACTCAGGCACACCATTCCAACCAAAGATTATAGAGGAGCAAGATGCGCCACTCAGCGAAAAAAGCGTAGTATCGCATGTGTGCTTGTCGCCGCCATATTAGCGGACCAGAGATGGCGTCGACTATGGCGTCTACATCTAAATCTTCATCTTGCTGCGCGGCTGTTAATTGCTCTAATCGTCAATGTAGACGACCCAACCTATCTTTCTTTAGGTTCCCCCAGAAAAAAGACAGGTGAGAAAATATTATTATTTCTGTCGATATTATTCTGAACTGAAATGTTATTTTCTGTTCTCCCATCAACGGTCATGGAAAACTAAGCTCCTCTATAATCCTTGGTCGGGACATTAGAAAGTTATTAGAATTATTTTGAATAGATCTTTACTTACCACAGTAATAAAGTCAATAATTTGAACACTTCTGAACGTTTTGGGTTTTGTTCTTGTAAGGCAGGGCCTCAAAATATGGCCCAGTGACCACGAGATTTTTCAAGCTCAGATTCGAGTCCGGGAACGCGACGGCTGTTACCGGTTATGTCCCTCGAATTGTCGAGACTTCACAAGCAAAGATCACAAGCCCGTCGTGAAGAAGGGTGCAATCAAAGATTATAGAACTCCGCTCTATAATCTTTGGGTGCAAATGTGGGGCGGGGGGTTCGGCGGCGGCGGTCGGAATCAAAGATACCAGAGGAGCTCTATATAATATCTTTGGTCGGAATGGGAAGGGTGCGCGTTATAACGTGCCCTTGTTCCACTCTCCCTGTCCTTCTCCCTCTCCCCCTTCTCCCTCTCTCCCTTCTCCCTTTCCCCCTTCTCCCCCTTCTCCCCCTTCTCTCCCTCCTCCTCCTGCTCCCTCCTCCTCCCTCTCCCCTTCTCTCTTTCCCCTTCTCTCTCTTTCCCTTTCTCTCTTTCCCCTTCTCTTGATCTCCCCCCCCCCTCTCGATCTCTGTCTCTCCCCTTCTCTCGATCTCCTTCCCTCTCTCTCCTTCCCTCTCTCTCCTTCCCTCTCTCTCCTTCCCTCTCTCTCTCCCTCCCTTCCCTTCTCCCTTCCCTCTTTCCCTCCCCTCTCCCTCCTTCCCTCCCCTCTCCCTCCTTCCCTCCCCCTCCCTCCTTCCCTTCCCTCTCTCTCCTTCCCTTCCCTCTCTCTCCTTCCCTTCCCTCTCTCTGCTTCCCTTCCCTCTCTCCTTCCCTTTCCTCTCTCCTTCCCTTCCCCCTCTCTCTCTCCTTCCCTTCCCCCTCTCTCTCCTTCCCTTCCCCCTCTCTCTCTTCCCCTTCCCTCTCTCCCTCCCTTCCCCCTCTCTCTCCCTCCTTTATGTAAATCTTACCATGTATGTCAGAAATAAAGTTTTAACCATGTTAATAGATCTCTATTATTATTTATTTAAAATTGAGTGAGTTGGTGCAATATTGGTTCCAGCTGTCAGATAATTCCAGACTCACCACTCGCTGTGTGAAAAAAGACCTTCTCATCTCGGTCCTAAAAGACGTCCCCCTTATCCTTAAACTGTGACCCCCTGTTCTGGAGTTCCCCAACATTGGGAACAATCTTCCTGCATCTAGCCTGTCCAACCCCTTAAGAATTTTGTAAGTCTCTATAAGATCCCCCCTCAACCTGCTAAATTCCAGCGAGTATAAGCCAAGTTTATCCAGTCTTTCTTCATATGGAATCCTGCCATCCTGAATCAGTCTGATCCTATTTACCTCTTCAAAATCATTATATATAATTATTAAAGATGTAATAATGGGGCATTTGGATAGCAGTAAAAGGATTAGTCCAAGTCAGCATATATGAAAGGAAAATCATGTTTGACTAATCTTCTGGAATTTTTTGCCACAAGGCTCGGTGTTGTGGCCGCAACTGTTTACCATATATATTAGTCAAACATGATTTTATGTTTATGTACATCATCTGACAAATAAGATAGAGAGTTATAGTGATGCTTTAAATCAGTTGCTTCTGATCCATGAGAAGGTAATGTATTTATCTCTCAAGGGCCTGTCCCACCATATATTTATATGAATGTGTGTTTGTGTGTGCCTGTAATTTTGTGCAGTGTGTGTTTAAGCAATAGAAGGGAAGCTGCACAATGCAAGGGAAAATACGCAAAAGTGGGGGCTGGGGAGGAAAGATGCGAGGGAAATGGGGGAACAGGGGTGAAAGGGAGGGAGAGAGAGGGAAGGGAGGGAGGTAGGGAAGGGAGGGAGAGAGAGGGAAGGAGGGAGAGGGAAGGAGGGAGGGAGAGGGAAGGAGGGAGGGAGAGGGAAGGAGGGAGATCGAGGGGAGAGAGAGATCGAGAGGGGAGAGATCGAGAGAAGAGGGAGATCGAGAGGGGAGAGATCGAGAGAAGAGGGAGATCGAGAGGGGAGAGAGAGATCGAGAGGGGAGAGAGAGATTGAGAGGGGAGAGATCGAGAGAAGAGGGAGATTGAGAGGGGAGAGAGAGAGATCGAGAGCGGAGAGAGAGGGATCGAGAGAGATAGGGAGAAGAGTGGGGAGAGAGGGAGGTCGAGAGGTAAGTAAAGATCTATTACAAATAAATCTAATAACTTTCTAATGCATCTTGCTCCTCTATAATCTTTGCTTACAACTGCTTTGTAGCTTTGGAGCGGATTACACATGGGGGGACAGTCCGCAAAAATGGCGGCCGTGACGCTCCGTTACGTACTACACGCCAGTCCATTGGATTTCCACGGAGTGGCGCATCTTGCTCCTCTATAATCTTTGATTCCAACACGGGAGTTGATTGCATACATTCCAGTATAGGAGTTGATAGCATGCTAGCTCCATTTCCAGCAAAGGTAGCAACAGATGCCACTCCAAGGTCAGCTTGAGAACACACACTTCTTATCTCCCAGTCAACCCTGGCAAGAATTAACAAGGCAGGGACAGCTTAATTATCCTGCAGCTCGTTTTATTCAAGAATGCAACAACTGTGGTGAGGGGCACTTGGCTAAGAGAGAGAAGTGTCCTGCCTTTGGTCGAGTTTGCCATGGGTGTAAAAGGCGAAACCATTTCTGGAGATGTTGCAGATCCCGACCTAACAGAGAGCAGACAAAGCAGCCAATAAATTTGCTGCAGGATGAGCCACTGTCAGATTTGTCCGATAGCTGCATGGACAAGAGGCCAAAGGTCGATGGAATCGTCTGCAGGCACATTCTATTATCACACAAAATGTGCAGAATAGCGAGCCAATGGCCACTGTAACAGTAAACAATAAATTAATCGAGATGAAAATCGACACTGGAGTGAAATGCAATGTCCTGTCTCGGGAACAGTCGTTTGTGGAACGGAGAGCTATTAAAGCCCACCAATGTTACTCTTCTCGCATATGGGGGAAGCGAGGTCAATACGGTCGGTATTGTAAAGCTGCAGTGCCACTTAGGGGATCAACCATACAGGTTGCGATTCTATGTCATCGACCGCAATGTTATTCCACTTTCCTGACATGGATCAGGTCATCTGCAGCAAAATCAGACACGGATCAAATCAGCAATACTGTTTGATCTACAGGAAGAAGATAGCGTTTAAGCAAACGCATGAGCAAAAAACAAAATGCTGGAGGAAATCTGCTGGTTGGGACCATTCTCCCGGCAGATGACTGAAGTTTCTTCAGAGATTAGTTTTTTGGCTCAAGATTCCAACATCTGCCGCCTTTTGTGTCTCAGTGGGACCTTTGCCTGCAGTCAATGTCTCTCAAGGACATGGTGCAGAAGTGAAAAAGCATGTATATTACTGGATTGTATAGCAGTGAGCAGACAGGCAGGGCTGACACCACACAAGAGCAGTCCCACCAGACCAAAGGAGCGATGTTGGGAGAAAATGACTTGATCCACCAGAGAGGTCAAGGAGAAACAGTGGACCACAGTCACAGTCATGGTTGTCTTTGTTCCATATCCTTAAACTTCTCTTCCGTGAAACGCAAATGGTAAGAATAATATCAATGGCAGTAATGGATATATATGATACCTAGTGCACAAGAGGCAGTCTGCAGAACATTAAAATCGCAGGGATACATCAAGGGCTCAGTTAAAATTGTAACCCACAAGAGCAAAGTCTGGATGGTTCATAAAATAATTTGAACCACAATACAGTATGTGTTGGAACTCAATACTGACTCTGTGGTATTCTGTGTAGTACATAGCATGCAGGATTATAGACCACACAATTAGATAGGCATTGATACTAGGATTTATTTCCATAAGTAATATCACAGCATCTGTACATTTTGCATTGACGGATCAACAATAATTGTACAAGACTGGAAGTCCGGAATTCATTGTGGTCTTGTGCCAAGGTTTGTGTAATCAAGTAATCAGCTTGCACGGACGCAAGGGAGGAGGCATGCGGAGTTGCTGTGTGCTTAAGATGGATGAGGATGGTGGTATAAACATGAACCACAACCATATCATTACCCTAGTTTTTCAGCAAAGTATTCTACAAAACCTTTTTGCTCCTATTTGTAACACATTGTAATTGCATACAAATAAACAGTAAATGTTTGAATCATATTTGGTGCGAAAAATCAAGACCAGATTCACAACATCTCTAAACAGTAGAAGAGAGAAATAAACAATAATAGACCAAGTGCAGTCCCGTTGGGTCTGTTCCCCAGCGTGCGTTTGTGGGGGGGGGGGGGAGGGGAGGGTAGCATGCGACGTCACACACACTAACCTCCCCACACACACACACTAACTACCCCACTTGATATTATACTAATATTATCAATTTGCTCCTTTTACCCCATAACCGCCCTATCCACTGACGCATAGACCGACAACTCGCAGGCGCGTCTAGAGAGGGGGGGGGGGGGGGGTAGAGAGTGGGGGCAGAGCGAGAGTGAGGAGAGACAGAAAGAGGCAGGGGGGTGGAGGGGAGGACGAGAGGAGGGTGGGTGAGGGGGGGAGGGTGGGAGCAAGAGATGGGAGGAGAGAGAGGGGGAAAGGGGAGCTGAGGGGAGGGGGTAGGGAAGCGGGGAGAGGGGTTGGGAAGGGAGGGGGAGAGGTGGGGGGAAGGGAGGGGGAGGTGGAGGTGGAGGGAAGGGGGTAAGGAAGGGGGTAGGGAAGGGTGGAGGGGTGGGTGGATGGGAGGTTGGGAAGGGGGTTTAGGGGAGGGAGGGTGGGGGAGGACATGGGGTTGGGGAGAGGAAGGGGGGAGAGAGAGAGAGGGAGGGGGAGTGAGAGAGGGAGGGGAGGAAGAGAGAGGGGAGAGAGAGACATGAGAGAGAGGGGGGAGAGAGAGAGTGGGGGGGAGAGAGCGGGGAGAGAGAGAGAGAGAGAGAGGGGGAGGGAGCGAGAGGGGTAAGGTAAGAGGAGAGGGGGAAGGGGGGAGAGAGGGGGATGGAAAGAGAGAGGGGGAGAGAGGGAGAGAGAGAGAGGGGAGAGAGAGAGTGGAGAAAAGAGAGAGAGGAGAGAGAGAGGAGAGAGAGGGGGAGAGAGAGGGGGAGAGAGAGAGAGAGACAAGGGGGTAGAGAGAGGGGGAGAGAGAGAGAGAGAGGAGAGGGGCGGAGCGGCAGTCCGAGTGAGGCACAGAGCGATCTGAGGACAGTGAAAAGCAGCGGGGGGGACCAGCCAATCGTGACAGAGCCGAGCCGGGACGGTGGGGGGAGGGGGGCAGCCGATCGTCCCCTGTGACTTGTAAAGAGCAGAGATCCTATAGCGGTATAGGATCTTTGATAGAGAGGAGAGGGGAGAGAGGGAGGAAGGAGAGGGGGGGGGGGGAGGGTGGAGGGGAGCTGGGCAAGTGAGTGGGCTGCCAAATGAGGAGAGAAAGAGATGCGGCTTCTGACTGGAAACCCACAGCTAGAATGAGCACACAGGTCGGCGGGGCTTCACGAGCTGCGCCGACAGTGAAGAGAAGGTTCAGCGCGTGAGGCGCTGCTGCCCCGAGATCTGCAGAACAAAGATCCTATAGCGGAACGGAGCTGTAGAATCTTTGTTCTGCAGAACTTTCTCGATCTTTCTTGCCATCCTTGCCATAGAGGGGGTATAGAGAAGATTCACCAGACTGATTCCTGGGATGTCAGGACTTTCATATGAGGAAAGATTGGATAGACTCGGTTTGTACTCGATGGAATTTAGAAGATTGAGGGGGGATCTTATAGAAACCTACAAAATTCTTAAGGGGTTGGACAAGCTAGATGCTGGAAGATTGTTCCCGATGTTGGGGGAGTCCAGAACAAGGGGTCACAGTCTAAGGATAAGGGGGAATTCCTTTAGGACCGAAATGAGGAAAACATTCTTTACACAGAGAGTGGTGAGTCTCTGGAATTCTCTGCCACAGAAGGTAGTTGAGGCCAGTTCATTGGCTATATTTAAGAGGGCGTTAGATGTGGCACTTGTGGCTAAAGGGATCAGGGGGTATGGAGAGAAGGCAGGTACGGGATACTGAGTTGGATGATCAGCCATGATCACATTGAATGGCGGTGCAGGCTCGAAGGGCCGAATGGCCTACTCCTGCACCTATTTTCTATGTTTCTATGTTTCTATGTTTCTTCGCCTTTAATCCACAGCGGTGGGGGTGCGGGGCCAGGACGCAGGTGGGCCTGGATTGGTGGGCATGTGGGCATTGTGACGTCAGCAGCTGGCAAGCGGCGATTATATTTTAAAAAGTGAGTTTTGTGAACAACTTTATTTAAAATCTGGGGACATAATTGACTGAATTTAGAGAGGAGTGCATTTATGAATTCATAAGTTAAATGCCTACCGAAATTGTAAAATCGCTGCGTTTTTGCATCTGGTTTTCGAGGAGAGACGTTTCAAAGGCAAAATGCCACACACACGCACACACATACACACACACACACGCACACACACAGTTTTAAACGTATACGAGATCAACTGCAGACCCATTGGGTATGCTCACCCAACACACCCGTTCCCTACCTGTAGTCGTTGTCCTCCAATGCAAGCTGTTCCGAGCGTAAGATTCCAGCACTACCTGTGCCTTCATCAGCAGTGATCTTTGAAAAAAAATCCAATTGCAATAGCAATTCGCCCTCCCGCTTCCAGTCGAGCCATAGTGACATCATCATTTGAAGCTGGTCAGTTTCAAATTCAAAGACGTTTGTAATTCAAGGTAATTACAAGTAATGTCGAGAAATAAAGCATAAAATGTTCAGTGAAAATGATCTCTGCCTCGAGGGGAAAAATATGAATTAGAATATGTAAACATCTTGTGAAAGTTTGCATTTTTAAAGCTTTAATCATGAATAACATGTCAAATATGGGATGAAATCTTCATTGAGGCTCGATTTTTAAAAACTTTAGTGAGTAATTATTCGAGAAAAAGCAGAAAAATGTTCAGTGAAAGGAATCTTGGACGAGGGGAAAAATGTGAATCAGAATATGTAAAAATCTTTTGAAAGTTGCATTTTTAATCCTTTATCGTGAATAACGTGTCAAATATAGGATTAAATCTTCATTCAGGTTGGTCTCTGCTAGCTGAGCCATTGTGATGTCATCATTTGAAGCTGGTGGTTTTAATTTCAAAGTCTTGTCACTTTTTTAGACTTTAATCGGTAATGTCGAGAAATAAAGCATGAAATGTTCAGATAAAGTGAACTTGGCCTCGACGAGAAAAATGTAAATCGGAATATGTAAAAATGTTATCGTTACCGTGTAATTTTTTTGCGAGGATATAAAGCCAACCACATATACACACACATATACACACTAACAAGATCAAAGTTTTAGTAACATAGAAACATAGACATAGAAAATAGGTGCAGGAGTAGGCCATTCGGCCCTTCGAGCCTGCACCGCCATTCAATATGATCATGGCTGATCATCCAACTCAGTAATCCCGTACCTGCCTTCTCTCCATACCCCCTGATCCCTTTAGCTACAAGGGCCACATCTAACTCCCTCTTAAATATAGCCAATGAACTGGCCTCAACTACCTTCTGTGGCAGATAATTCCAGAGACTCACCACTCTCTGTGTGAAAAATGTTTTCCTCAACTCGGTCCTAAAGGAAATCCCCTTATCCTTAGACTGTGACCCCTTGTTCTGGACCTCCCCAACATCGAGAACAATCTTCCTGCATCTAGCCTATCAACCCCTTAAGAATTTTGTAAGTTTCTATAAGATCCCCCCTCAGTCTTCTAAATTATAGCGAGTACAAGCCAAGTCTATCCAGTCTTTCCTCATATGAAACTCCTGCCATCCCAGGAATCCCAGTAAGTACTAGACCAAGTGCAGACCCGTTGGGTCTGTTCCTTCAACGTGCATTTGCAGGAGGGGGAGGGGGCCTGCGGCGTCACACACACAATAACTGAGAGAGGGATGAGGGGGGTGTGGTGAGGAGAGAGGGGTGATGAGAGAGGGATGAGGAGGGAGGGAGGGAGAGGGAGAGAGAGAGAGAGGGGAGAGAGATGGGGAGAGCGATGGGGAGAGAGAGTGGGAAAGAGAGAGGGAGGGAGGGAGAGAGAGTGGAGAGAGAGGGAGAGAGAGGGGGAGAGAGGGGGAGGGAGAGAGGGGGAGGGAGAGGGGGGAGGGAGAGAGGGGGGAGAGGGATGAGTAGAAGGGGGAAACGGGGAGAGAGGGAGCAGGATGGGAGAAGGGCGATAGGGGGAAAGGGGTAAAATGGGGAGAGAGTGGGGAGGAGAGGGGGAAGGGAGAGAGAGGCAGATGAGGATGGGGGAGGGAAGGAGAGTGGGGAAGGTGAAGGGGATACAGGAGTAGATGGAGAGAGGGGTGAGGAGAGTGGGAGATCAAGAGGAGGAGGAGAGAGGGGTGAGAAGAGAGGGGTGGGGAGAGGGGTGGGGAGAGAGGGGGAGTGAGGGGGGAGGGGTGAGGAGAGAGGGGGAGTGAGGAGAGGGGGGAGTGGGGCGAGAGGGGTGAGGGGAGATGGGGAGAGAGGAGTGAGGAGAGAGGGGTGAGGGAGAGGGGTGAGGAGAGAGGGGTGAGGGGAATAGGGAATGGGGAGAGAGGGGAGAGGAGAGAGGGGTGAGGTGAGAGGGGGAGTGAGGAGAGAGGAGTGAGGAGAGAGGGGTGAGAAAGAGGAGTGAGGAGAGAGGAGAGAGGGGTGAGAAGAGAGGGGTGATCACGTGCTTCGACACAGACTGCGGGGGAGGGGGGGGCTGGGGCTGGAGCAAAGGCAGATGTAAATGAGATCCATTGCGATTGGACATCTGTGAGCATTGGGCATTGTGACATCACACGATGGAACGTTCGTCAACATTCTATGGGTGAGAAGCTGTTTGATTTTTAAAATGAGTGAGGGGGGGTGAAGGATTTTATTTTTAAATGTGTACATAAAAATGTCTAAATGTAATGAGGAGTGCATTAGTGAATGTAAAAGTGTAATGTCTAGAGAAATGGAAAAAATCTTGGAGTTTGAGCGTGTGGTTTTGGCGGACCATGGAATTAAAGGCCAAAAATCTGACACGCATAAACACACACAGAGTTTTAAAAGTATAGTAGACCAAGTGCAGACCCATTGGGTCTGGTCCCTGAACGTGTCCATTTTTTAGAAAATGTTTTGTGTGTTGATTTGATTGCCTGTTACTGTTCGACTGGGTTAATGTGTGCACATTAGAAATGTGATGCAAAATGAAAGTCACAAACTATGGAATTCATATTTTTCAGTATTGTTATTAAGGAAAAGAAAGCTGTTCCGTTTGTTTGATATTATTCATATGGAGGAGAAAATATAATTGCTCTAAAACCTACCTTAATTTAGCAATCTCACTAAAGATAACCCCCCTTTCGCTCTTCCCCCTTCTCCTTCCCCTTCCCCTTCCCTCCCTCCACCTCTCTCTCCCTCCCCATCTCTCTCTCTCTCCCCTCCCCTTCCCCTCTCTCTCTCCCCCTCCCCCTCTCTCCCCCCTCTGTTTTAACCCCCCCTTTCCCCCTCTAACATACCCCCTCTCTCTCCCACTCCCTTTCTCTCTCCCCCCTCCCTCTCTCCCCCTGTAACAACCCCCCCTTCTCCATCTCACATCCACCCTCTCTCTCTCTCACCCTCCTCCCTCTCTCTCTCTCGCTCCCTCCCCTCCCTCTCTCCCCCCCTCTGTCTCAACCCTCTCATTCCCCCTCTCACATCCCACCCTCTCTCTCCCTCCCCCTCCCACGCAGTGAGGCTCTGACTCTGTGCCGCAGACACTGCAGCCGCCCGGAGAAACGTGCACTCCCGCAACGCAATATTCCACTACTTACCTGGAGTAGACACGCGGCATCGAGGTGATTGCGCGGAGTCAAGTCAAGTTTTATTCGTCACATAAAGTGAAAGTGAAATTAATTTGCCAGCAGTGGTACAATAAAAAAGAACACACGATACACAATAATAATTTAACACAAACATCCAGCACAGCATTTCATCACTGTGGTGGAAGGCACAGAATTTGGCCAGTCCTCCTCCATTTTCCCCCGTGGTCGTGACCACAACTCTCCGCAGTCGTCGCTGCGGGCGTCCAGATGTTCAGACAAGGTAAGTCCAGGTAAGTCCTGAATTGGTGCCTCCCCACCGGAGACCACGGCTTCAAGTTGGCGTAGGCCGCAGATCGAAGATTTAAAGTCCCCACCGCGTCGCAGACTGCAGGGCCGGGGATCCCCGGCGACGGACCCCACTCCGGATGGTAACTCCCGGCCGCGCCCGGGGTAGAAGTAGGCCGCGGGCTGGCGGTTGGAGCTCTTCTCCTCCCGGGGTCCCAACGAGGGATCCCAGGCTCTGGACACAGTGCCAGCTGGAGCTCTGCAGACCGCGGCTTCAGGCTGCCGCGGGCCAGCGAACGGAGTGCTGCCCTCCGACGATCCCCGGTGAGGGCTCGCCTGCTCCGCGACGAGAGTCCGCGCTGCGCCCGCAGCTGAAGCCCCAGGCACATCTGCGGGAAAGGCCGCACCGATCCTCGATGTTAGGCCGCGGGGGAGGCGACATGGAAAAAGTCACCTCTCCGTGAAGGAGGTGACCAAAACGGTTTCCCCCTTCCCACCCCCACACCACCCCCCGCACAAGACACACCGAGAGACATTAAAAGAATACATTAAGACACACTAAAAAAAGAAAAAACGTGGAAAAAACTAAAAAAGCTGCTGGCAGGGCTTCCGGTTTGCAGCGCCCCCACCGATAAAATTGAGATCTGAACCCGCCCGGACCCACTGCGCACGCGTGGAGAGACAGCGTCATTTTGCGTTGCTACTGTGTCACCGGCTTCCCCCAACTGCGCAGTGAATTTCGGGTCATTTCCGTCAAAGTGGAAACGTTGATAGCGCTCCAATTTTTTTTTCTCTTGATTTTTTTAACTCTGGGAAAAAGACACCTTGGCCGGAGGACCCCATGATTTTGAGACCCTAGGCTTCTGCCTATGAAGCCTATAGGTAAATCCTGCCCTGCCGAGGCCCCCCTAGACCTCGAGGCCCTAGGCTTAAGCTTGTGAAGCTTATACGTAAATCCGGCCCTGCCTCTATCGCTCCCTCTGTCTCTCTCTCTCTCTCTCCGTCTCTCTCTCTCTCTCTCTGTCTCTCTCTCTCTCCCTGTCTCTCTCGCTCCCTGTCTCTATCTCTGTCTATCTCTGTATATCTCTGTCTATCTCTCTGTCTCTCTCTGTGTCTATCGCTCTCTCTATCTGTCTCGAGGACCGGGGGGCGGGGGAGGGCTGTGCCGGGTAGGTCCGGGTGCGGGAAGACACTGCTCCAGGTACCTCTCCCTCCCACTGCCTCGGTTTTGACGGCAGTCAAGTAAAGACGGGAGGGACGGGGCAAGTGGGGATGCTGTTTTATCTCGCTAGCACAGAACCCGTTACCACAGAACCCGCTGAATAGAAGAACTTGCTGCGGGCCGGATAAAATCTCGTCGTGGACTGGATGTGGCCCGCGGGCCATAGATTGGAGACCCCTGGCATAAAGCAATCAGTCAGTTCTCTTCCAATAAAAGTACAGAATACTTCAATGGACATGCCATCAGAATTTAACCGGACAGAGTAATGTCATGGAAAATATTTACAAAACCACAGCAACCACGTAATATACTGACTACTGCAATCTACTGTTCAAACTATCTATTAGCAACACCTCAAAAAGTGGAAATATTTTGAAACATGAGAAGAAGGGGAACAAGTGAACAGGATCAAACTATAAGATAAAATAGGCTAGTAAAGTCTTCTTGCCTGTGCTTGTTCAATTTAGTGCAGCAACCTGGTATATTCAAGTACTTGTTATGATATATATTGATTCTGTATCATAGGTACTTTCACACTTACCAGACCAGTCATCCCTGCTATTAAACTGTCTGGCACTTAATGAATCTAATTTCCTCCAATCACGATCAATGCAATCCTCGTCATAGAGCTACACAGCACGATAAAAGGCCCTTCAGCCCAACTAATCCATGCCGACGCAGGTGGCTTCTGAATTAGCCCCATTTGCCTGCATTTGACCCATTTTCTTCTAAATCTTTCCTATCCATGAACCTGCTGAAATGTCTTTCAAATATCCACAATCTAGGGTCCATCCACTGCTGAAAATTGAGGGGCAGAGTCTGTTGGAGCACCCCTCAAACAAGGGAAGGGACATCATCCCAGGAGGCCACAGTTGTGGCAAGGGGGTATTATTTAAGGATAGGTGTGAACACTACTGAGTTTGACACGATAGAATTTATACACACTGAGAATGTGGAGTTTTTGCACATTTCCTTGTTTTGTATATATTTTTTATTCTAAATAACGTTTATTTTTCGAAACAAAACTCTTTCAAATGCCGTAATTGTACCTCCCTCTATCACTTACTCTGGCAGCTCCTTCAAGATACCCACCCACCTTCCCTGTCTGAAAAATGTGCCCCTCAGATCCCCTTTAAATTATTCCCCTCTCACCTTTAATTTTAGACTCCTCTATCCAAGGGAAAAGACTGACTATCTCCCTTATTTAAGCCCATTATCTTTATCCATATTACTAAAAGTCTGATCTTGACCGCTTTTGGCTCGCTGTGCTGTGATTTCCGAGTGAATGCCGCCACCTATGACCATCATTTTTGGCCAGCTCGCACAGAGCCCCCCTCCATCTTCCTGGACCAGAGGATTGTTCCCATCGATGAAAAATCAGAGAGATATTAATGTTTTAACAAATTTGCCATTCTCTCTGCTGCCCCTGCTGGAGGGAGGGTGAGGGACTATAAAACCAGGAAGTGGTGTACCTCACTCAGTCTCTGCAAGATGGAGGAACCAGAGGGTCATGTCTCTCTGAGCTCTTAACAGCACTGAACACATGTCGCTAAACTGTGAGTGCCCTTAATGTGGTTTGAAAATGAAAATATGGTAAATATGAAAATATTTGAAGTAAAAAGGCACTGCCTGCAAATGTTTGTTTGGGGGGTTTGGGTTGAAGTGAAAAGGCACTACTGTGAATGGTGGCTAGGGTGCTTAGGTTTGAAGTGAAAAGGCACTACTGCAAATGGTGGCTTGGGTGCTTTGGCTTGAAGTGAAAAGGCACTACTGCAAATGGTGGCTTAGGTGCTTTGCCTTGAAGTGAAAGGTACTACTGCAAATGGTGGCTTGGGTGCTTTGGCTTGAAGTGAAAAGGCACTACTGCAAATGGTGGCTTGGGTGCTTTGGCTTGAAGTGAAAAGGCACTACTGCAAATGGTGGCTTGGGTGCTTTGGCTTGAAGTGAAAAGGCACTACTGCAAATGGTGGCTTGGGTGCTTTGGCTTGAAGTGAAAAGTTACTACTGCAAATGGTGGTGGGTGTTTTGGTTTGAAGTGAAAAGACACTACTACAAATGGTGGCTTGGGTGCTTTGGCTTGAAGTGAAAGGCACCACTGCAAATGGTGGCTTGGGTGCTTAGGCTTGAAGTGAAAAGGCACTACTGCAAATGATGGCTTGGGTGCTTTGGCTAACTTCCTGTTTGCACCGTATATTGATTTTAGATAAAACGCTACCACTTATGGCTGTGATATTTGCCCATCTTACTCAGTCCCCCTCCGCTCAGCAGGTGCAGAGGATTCTTTCCATCAATTAAAAATAAAAGTGTTATTAGTGTTTAAAAAATGTTGAGAATCTCTCTCCTGTCATGAAGGCCACCGCTTTTCCGGTGGGCGGGGGAGGGGTTATAAAACCCGGAAGTGTGGGTGTGGCTCAGTCTCTGCATGATGGGGGAGGGAGAGGTCACGACTCTGTCTGAGCTGTGATTAAACTGAACACACTGATTGCCTACTGAACTGTGGAGTTTGGTGTTTTGTGTGGTTTTATGGTGGTTTTATGGTGGTTTCACCCTGCTTGAAATGGTATGAAACTGCATTTGCGTGTGGTGGCCTTGCACTCTGCATGAAATGGTATGAAACTGCATTTGAATGTGGTGGCGTTGCACTCTGCTTGAAATGGTATGAAGCTGCATTTCAATTTGGTGGCTTTGCAGCCTGCTTGAAGTGGTATGAAACTACACTTGAATTTGGTGGCCTTGGATCCAGCTTGAAGTGTTATGAAATTGCACTTGAATTTGGTGGCCTTGAACCCTGCTTGAAGTGAATGAAACTGCACTTGAATTCTTTAGCCTTGCACCCTGCTTGAAGTGGTATGAAACTGCACTTGAATTTGGTGGCCTTGCACCCTGCTTGAAGTGGTAAGAAACTGCACTTGAATTTGGTGGCCTTGCACCCTGCTTGAAATGGTAGGAAAATGGATTTGAATTTGGTGGCCTTGCACCCTGCTTGAAATGGAATTTCAAGGAATTGCCATGAGTCAACTGCCAGCCCACCAGCCATGAGTGAGTTGCCAGCACATCAGGCTTGAGGGACTGAGCTGCCACCCCAAGAACCCATAGCAGTGCTCCAGAAAGCCCCCCCCTACAGGCCACCAATACTGGAATTGGTTGAGAGGTGGAATATTGCGTCGGGGGACCAGCCCTCCCGTGTGAACGTGGGACCCAACGAGTCCCACTTAGTCTAGTGATTCTATAAATCTCTATAACCAGTGCCTATGTTCCAGGGAAAACAGTCCTAGCCTCTCCTGCCTCTTCTTATAACATCGTATTTTATATGTCATGTGCAAGCTGTAATGAGTCTTCCATTGCCAGTAGCATCAGAGAATCTTTTCTGCACCCTGCTCTATCCCTTCAGATCATGTCATTTCTCATTCATCGGTTGTGCTCTTCACCCCCCCACCCCGCCCCACTCATTCACTATGACTGCACAGATAATGAGCATTGCACCTTAATAGTGGACCCAGAACTAAGTTTTAAATGCCAAATCTTGTTCATCACAAAGTCGCTTATTTACCAGGATTACAGGGTTGTCTTTTTGTGAACTGCTGAAAAAGTTAGATCAATATTCTTTGGAACCTGGAAGAATGATGTGAGATCTTATTGAAATATATAAGGGGCTTTGATCAGCTAGACATGGAGCTGTATTTCTCATGGAACAGTTGAAACAAGGGGATATAGTTAGGGGACAAGAGGACAAAGTGACAGTCATTTAATACTGAGATGCTTTGGAATTCCTTCTCAAAGAATCTGGAATTCTTTGCCCCAGTAGTCGTGGACACGAGATCACTGGAGGTGGTTAAAGAGAAAGCAGATACATTATGGGAAACAGTCTCAGTGCAGGAGATGAGGTCTGTGGCAGATCAGCCCGGATCATATTGAATGGCAGGGTAGACTTCAGGGTGGGATCACCGACTCCTGCTCATGTTTTCTTGTGCTTTGCGTTCTTGAGAGTGATTGTAGTTATCCAAGTAAACATCTCATCTTTGTATAGCTGGAGGCTTCAGAGGATTGCAGAAATCATTGACTTTCTCAGGCACCACCAACAACCAAAATACTGTACATGCAGAGAATGAAAAGTCTTTGCTCATGCAGTGACGATTGCTTCTGACAATAACGCACGTTTTTTTCAGAATGTAACCGTATGATAATATATTTGTTCATGGTCATATTGACTGACTAATTGTGGAATTTTAAATGCTCATTCTATTTTTAGTTTGGATATTATTAATGATTTATTGCTTTGGATAAGAAATGGAAGTAGGGAAATGCTGGTGCTGTGGTGAAGTGGAATCAATGTGAAATATTGGATGGGTTAAACAGAGCAGACGGGGACATATTAAAGCATTTAATCATCTTGGAAAATGGGTAAGTCACCAGGTCCAAATGAAATATATCCTAGGCTCCTAAAAGGAGGAAATTGTGGAGACTGACTACAACATTCCCTTATTTTCTGGCTACAGTAGTGATTGTACTGTGAAAATCTAGGTAGGGATAAACCAAATAATTAGAAACTATTCCAAGGCAAGAATAAACCTTAATTTAAAAAGTCCCAGATTAATCAGCTGAATTATCTGAATGGTGGCAGATTAGGAAAGGGGGAGATGCAACGAGACCTGGGTGTCATGGTACACCAGTCATTGAAAGTAGGCATGCAGGTGCAGCAGGCAGTGAAGAAAGCAAATGGTATGTTAGCATTCATAGCGAAAGGATTTGAGTATAGGAGCAGGGAGGTTCTACTGCAGTTGTACAGGGTTTTGGTGAGGCCACACCTGGAGTATTGCGTACAGTTTTGGTCTCCAAATCTGAGGAAAGACATTCTTGCCATAGAGGGGGTACAGAGACGATTCACCAGACTGATTCCTGGGATGTCAGGACTTTCATATGAGGAAAGATTGGATAGACTCGGCTTGTACTCGCTGGAATTTAGAAGATTGAGGGGGGATCTTATAGAAACTTACAAAATTCTTAAGGGGTTGGACAAGCTAGATGCTGGAAGATTGTTCCCGATGTTGGGGGAGTCCAGAACAAGGGGTCACAGTCTAAGGATAAGGGGGAATTCCTTTAGGACCCGAGATGAGGAAAACATTCTTTACACAGAGAGTGGTGAGTCTCTGGAATTCTCTGCCACAGAAGGTAGTTGAGGCCAGTTCATTGGCTATATTTAGGGATACTGAGTTGGATGATCAGCCATGATCACATTGAATGGCGGTGCAGGCTCGAAGGGCCGAATGGCCTACTCCTGCACCTATTTTCTATGTTTCTATGTTAAGAGAAGGCCATGTCTGATTAATTCGATTGAAACCTTTGATGAGCTATCAAGTGGGATCATTGAGTGGTGCAGTTTAGACTTTTAGACTTTAGAGATACAGCATGGAAACAGGCCCTTCGGCCCACCGAGTCCATGCCGCCCAGTTATCACCTCTTACACTAACACTATCTTACACATTAGGGACAATTTACAATATTTGCCAAAGCCAATTCACCTACAAACCTGTACGTCATTGGAGTGTGGGAGGAAACCGGAGCACCATGAGAAAACCCACGTTGTCACAGGGAGAATGTACAAACTCAAGATAGACACAAAAACCTGGAGTAACTCAGCGGGACAGGCAGCTTCTCTGGAGAGAAGGAATGGGTGACGTTTCGGGTTGACACCATTCTTCAGACAGGTTAGGGATAAGGAAAACGAGAGATATAGATGGTGATGTGGAGAGATAAAGACCAATGAATGAAAGATGTGCAAAAAAGTAACAATGATAAAGGAAACAAGCCATTATAAGCAGTTTGTAGGGTGAAATTGAGAAGCTAGTGCGACTTGGGTGGGGGAAGGATAGAGAGAGAGGAAATGCAGGGCCTACATGAAGTGAGAGAAATCAATATTCATACCATAGTCCTGTAAGCTGGTAAAGCAAAATATGAGATGCTGTGCCTCCAATTTGCGTTTAGCCTCACCCTGACAATGGCAGAAACTAAGGTCTGTGTAGGAATGGGAAGGAGAATTAAAGTGTCCAGCAACCGGGAGATCAGGTTGTTTTACGTGGGCTGAGTGAAGGTGTTCTGCGAAACGATCGTCCAGTCTGTGTTTTGTCTCGGTGATGTATAAGAGTCCACATCTTAAACAACAGATACAGTAGATGAGATTGGAGGAGGTGCAGGTGAACCTCTGCCTAACCTGAAAGGATTGTCGGGGTCCCTGGACAGAGACGAAGGAGGAGGTATAGCGACAGGTATTACATCTTCTGCGGTTGCAGGGGTAGGTACCTGTGGAGGGAGGGGTTAGAGTGGGATGAGTTAACCAGGGAGTTGCGGAGGGAAAGGTCTCTGTGGAAGGCGGAAAGGGGTGGAGATGGGAAAATGTGGCTAGTAGTGGGATTCCGTTGAAGGTGATGGAAATTTCGGAGGATTATGTGTTTTATGCGACGGCTGATGGGGTGGAAGGTAAGGACTAGGGCGACTCTGTCTCTGTTGCGACTAGGGGGAGGGGGAGCAAGTGCGGGGCTGCGGGGTACCGAGGAGATACAAGTGAGGGCCTCATCTGTGATGGGAGAGGGGAATCCACGTTCCCTGAAAAATGAGGATGCTCTGGTATGGAGCATCTCGTCTTGGGCACAGATGCGGCGTAGGCGGAAGAATTGGGAGTAGGGGATAGAGACTTTGCAGGAAGCAGGGTGGGAAGAAATGTAGTTGATATAGTTGCGCAGTCAGTAGATTTGTAATAGACATCAGTCAATAGTCTATTTCTTGTGATGGAGACTGTGAGATCAAGAAAGGGGAGGGAGGTGTCGGTGAAGTTGATGGAGTCGATGAGTTCTGCATGGGTGCAGGAGGTCATAATGGAGATAGTGTTCGGTGATAGGGCCAGTGTATGTCTGGAATAGGGATTGTTCAATGTACCCTACAAAGAGGTAGGCATAGCTGGGGCCCATGCGGCTGCTCATAGCTACGCCTTGGGCTTGGAGGATGTGGGAGGAGTCAAAGGAGATATTGTTGAGGATGAGGACCAGCTCCGCTAAGCAGAGTAGAGTGTTACTAGAGGGAAATTGGATGGTTCTGCGGTCAAGGAAGAAACGGAGGCCTTCCTGGTGGGGGATGGAGGATGAGAGTGACTTCTTCTTCTTGCGTTTGCGGCAGCAGAAGCCTGCAGCAGGGCGATGCCATCCAGTTCGACATCCGTAGGTGTCTGCCCTAAAAAGGAGCCAAGCTATGGAGCTGCTGCTGTCTCTGTTTGTTGTCGTTCGCCTGAATGAGGTCAGTTGATAGGGCTCAATACGGGGAGGTCGTCAACATGAGCCTCGTAGAGTAATTTAAACGTCCATAGTAAAGATGAGGGAGTGGGGGCTCGGAAAGCAGAAGTCATTAAAGAGACGAAGGGCATGTGAGGTATCTTGGACATAGGTTGGGAGAGATTGGAACAGGAGGGATAGGACGGAGTCGACGTAAGTGGAAATCATTTCCATGGGACAGGAGCAGGCAGAAACCATGGGTCTGCCAGAGCAGTTATGTTTGTGGATTTTGAGGAGAAGGTAAAACTGAACTGAGCGGGGCTGGGAAATGATAAGGTTGGAGGCTGTGGGAGGCATTCAGTCAGAAGTGATGAAATCAGTAATGGTGTGTGAGATTAAGGCCTGGTGCTCATCTGTGGGATCATGGTCCAAGGATAAGTAGGAGGAGGTGTCTGAGAGTTGTCACCTGTCCTCAGCCCAGTAACGGTCAGCGCGCCAGACTACCATGGCACCTCCCGTGACGGCAGGTTTGATTATAATGTCAGGGTTGCTGCAGAGCGAGTGGAGGGCTGTACATTCAGAGGGGGTGAGGTTGGAATAGGTAAGGGGAGTGGAAAAGTTGAGACGGTTGATGTCACGCTGACAGTTAGAAATAAAGAAGTCTAAAGAGGGTAGAAGGCCGTTCTGGGGAGTCCAAGAGGAGGGAGACCGGTGGAGACGGGAGAAGGGTCATCACTGGGTGGTGAGGACTCCTTCCCATAGAAAAAGGCACGAAGGCGGAGACGATTGAAAAAAAGCTCTACGTTGTGGCGGACCCAGAACTCGTTGAGGTGGAGGCGGGGGGGGAGGGGGAACGAAGGTGAGGCCTCTGTTGAGGACAGACCATTCCGTATCAGAAAGGGGGAGGTGAAGGAGAGGAAGACACGACAAGGGTGGGGGTTGGGGTCAGAGGGGGGCCGGGGTGTGGACAGAGGCCGAATCTGGTGGGTTTTCTGAGAGGAGGGGGGCATGAGGACTATTGTACGGTTGGGGTGTGGTCGGGGTAACCTGGTTAAAAGAGGAGGAAGGGGTAGACCCACCACTACTGAGGTTCCCTGTAGGAGGTGGGGAAGCAGTAGGATCCAGCAGAGTCAGGCAACGTGCTTTCGGAGTCGTGGTGGTTGCGTCGTGGAGGTTGTGGGTCTGGTACTGAGCCTTAAACTCAGGTGAGGTGATGGCTCTGGCCCGCTGGTGGGAGGTGGAGAGATGAGAGGCAGCAGAGTCGATGGTGGAGGCCTGTGGGGGGCTGGAGTAGATATATAGCGCCCACGTTGGGCGCTACCTTTGCTATATTTAAGAGGGCGTTAGATGTGGCACTTGTGGCTAAAGGGATCAGGGGGTATGGAGAGAAGGCAGGTACGGGATACTGAGTTGGATGAGCAGCCATGATCACATTGAATGGCGGTGCAGGCTCGAAGGGCCGAATGGCCTACTCCTGTACCTATTTTCTATGTTTCTATGTTTCTATATGGGTAGGCAGTAGCAGCATTGGCCCCAGAGAGACAGTGAAGCTCGGCAACAGTGGCAGCAGTACCCTGTGGAGGTGGTGAGAGTCTGCGACAACAGCGGTGGCCGCCGGGAGATGGTGAGAGTCGGTGGCCTGTTTCGGTGGTCCAGGCCTGGGTTCAGCCAGGAAGGCGGTGAAGGTTGGAGAGGTGGTGGGTGTTGGTGCTGCTCCTCCTGGCGACAATCTCAGTGGGCGGTCGAGTCGAGGAGTGTCGGTGGAGGGGCCAGTCTGGAGATGGGCAAGCTTGTGATCCTTGGTAGAGTTCAGGTAGGCAAGGAAGCGTTTGTTGAGGGCGTGGATCTGGCGTAGAATGAGGTACAGTTGGGGTCCATTGCAGGTGTGGGTGAGTGAGGCCCGGAGCTGCAGGAGAGTCAGAGTGAGGGCCTGCTGGTGCCGGCGGATCGCAGCCAGTGTAGAACGCAGGGCACGGAAGGAGAACTGTTCCGAAAAGCGGCAGATCGACTGGAGCGGCACATGCTCAATATAGACAGCACCTGTGGTCAGGATCGAATTCAGGTATCTGGCGCTGTAAGGCAGCAGCTCTATTGCTGTGCCACTGTGCCAACCTTGGAAATACATTTGATGTTGTCTACATGGATTTTAGCAAGGGTATTGACAAGGTCCAATAAAGCAGAATGGCCACAAAATTAGAAGTTCATGGGATGCAGGGGAGAATGGTGAATTGGATCTAAAATTGGCTCAGTGGCAGGCAGCAAAGGGTCCTGGTTGGCGGGTATGTACGTTACCGAGAGGCTGTTACCATGGGGGTTCCATGGAACTCAAACTTTGATTATATGTTTTGTCATACTTTGGAATGATTTGAGCCTCAATGGAGGCAATATGATATAGAGGGTTGCAGATAATACAAATCATTGACCTTATGCTTGACGGTGAGAAATGAGGTTTCGGTTGAAAGGAAGATATTTGCGGTTTGGGCAGTTGGGCAGAAAAGCTGTAAATGGGATTTATTGCAGAGAAGAAAGCATCAACCAAACTAATCGCACATTAATCCCTTCATTCTCATCCACTCCTTTGCAAAATCTACCGCTCACTACACATTTGGGGCAATTGACGGTGGCCACTAACCTGTGATCTGCCAAGCTATGGATCAAATGGTGACAGCTGACTACCATGGGCTCACTGTCTTGTGATTTTTCTCTGATTCCATCTTGGGATCGTGCTTCAACTGGAATCTCCACCGTTCAAAGGTCACCCTTGGCCAAAGTTTTCCCTTGGAAATTTCCTGGAATATATCATCAATCTTTTCTGGATGAGCTGGGTGAGAGAAGGCTATAATTAGAATGAGGTGATCACTCCCTCAATTGTTGGGCAAAATGTCTTTGTTTAGGTTGGACCAGTTACCCCTCATGTCAGAGGACATAGAAACATAGAAACATAGAAATTAGGTGCAGGAATAGGCCATTCGGCCCTTCGAGCCTGCACCGCCATTCAATATGATCATGGCTGATCATCCAACTCAGTATCCCGTACCTGCCTTCTCTCCATACCCTCTGATCCCCTTAGCCACAAGGGCCACATCTAACTCCCTCTTAAATGTAGCCAATGAACTGGCCTCAACTACCCTCTGTGGCAGAGAGTTCCAGAGACCCACCATTCTCTGTGTGAAAAAATTCCTTCTCATCTCGGTCCTAAAGGATTTCCCCCTTATCCTTAAGTGGAACGAATACTGTGACCAGGGTAAAAATCCAAATATATTATTTTACAAAACAACACGGAAAAAAGACTGGATTTTTGGAACAACAGTTTCCATACACGAGTGAGATTACCTTTTTCAAATAATAAGCTAGTTGGGAAAGATGTGATAAAAAAAAAGTTAAATGTTATTTAATAACTGTGTGGATGTTGTGCCTTTACAAAAGTTTGTAATATAAAACTACTCATTAATATATTCACACTGTTTCCTATTTTAAGGTTATGAAGTAAGGGATAATTTAATGGCTTGGTTAATTAACAAAATGCAACAACAAAAAAATTGTAAGCAGAAGAGTATGTTTTATTTTGCATCAATGCAGATTTGTGGTGTAATAAATACAGAACCAAGACTCCTGAGGAGACTTGCCCTGGGTGTGTATTCAGTTCATGATTAATGCTGTTTTATGAGATGCTTGGAAACTCGGCCTGTGATCAAGCCCCACTTGCCACCATGTAACCTGTAGATAAGCTGGGTTTAACCACTTTACTGGAGCTGAACTTGTGAAAGGAATTTTGATTTTATATCGAAGTCACGTAAGTGACTACGTAAAGAGCCCCCAGCTCACATGCACGTCAATACGTCGACGCATGGCACGAGGTTTTGTTGGGGTAGGAACATCGGTCTCCCCAGCGGTAAGTTTAAAAACCTAATAGGTCAGTACAAATGTTGAACTCATTCTGACGTTGACCAAGCTTGTTGTTATGGAGAAACCTAGGGCAAAAGGAAAATGGGCTGCTGAGAAACCAGCGGCAGAAGACCGAGGCAGTGGAAAAACCCTACGGCTGTCCGTTTCCACTTCGGAATCGCTGGCAGCCGCGATCTGCACAGCAAGTTCCGATTTGGCTCCAAGAGGGAGCAGCTTTGCAACCCCGAGTCGGGGTAAAGCCAAAGCTAAGTCTGTAAGACAGGTCCAATCGGACGACTCTAGACAGGAGGACTGTCCCATCATCTATGGGAGATGTTGTTTGCCATTTATCCAGGCTGGAGCGGCTAATGGAACAAAGGGTGGCACAAAATATGCTCCGTGCAACAGAGGCATTAACAGGCAGCTCCAGCCAAATGCCTGTGGCAATACCTGGCTCAGGGTTGCAGTATTCCTCCCACTGATGAGGGGAAACATAGAAACATAGAAAATAGGTGCAGGAGTAGGCCATTCGGCCCTTCGAGCCTGCACCGCCATTCAATATGATCATGGCTGATCATCCAACTCAGTATCCTGTACCTGCCTTCTCTCCATACCCCCTGATCCCTTTAGCCACTAACCCCCTCTTAGTATCGGAGTAACGGAGCATTTTACAGAGCTGACTCCGATTATGGGGATGATAACAGAATATCTGAATCCCATGATTTAATGCATGATATGCATTGTAAGGAAGATCTACCTGCTCTTGGCTCTAAATTTACTGTTGCCTCGGGAACGGGCAAGCCACTGCTGTAGGAACTGGTCAGCAGCATCAGCCATGTAACATAGCATCAGCTGAAGGAAGAAATTATGCTGGAGACAGTCGGGAGATATCCCAGCCCAGAAAATTGCAAGACCATGGACGTCCCGAAAGTCAATATTAACATTTGGGAGAACCTCCGGAGCAGAACAAGGTCCAGAGAGCTGAAATTACAGCGAATCCTGAGACTATTGTCGGGAGGTATTACTGCCTTTGCTAGGTCAGTGGATGGGGCTCAGCTATCGGAGGCACAGCAAGATGCGATGGCACTGTTGTGTAATTCTCATTTTGAGATAAACTGCTTCCGTAAAGATGGCATTAAACCAGAATTAAACCCTAAAATTCATGAAAGCAGAAACCCTCCAAGGCCTAGATATCATGAGGTATGGAATGTTAAGATAGTGTTAAGGCTGCTTCGCAATTTGACACCAGCCGCATCATTATCTTTGGCCCAGCTCACCCAGAAATTACTACCACCCAGTAATGCTTATGGCTCTCGTCTCAGCTCAACGAGTTCAGTCTTTGCAGAAACTGCGACTGGATAACGCGGTTATATCCAACAATAAAGTGGTCTTTTATATAGATTAATTATTAAAACAAAGCAGGTCAGGTGCGTTGGGATACAAATTGGAGCTGTTGCCGTACCCACCAGATCGGAGATTGTGTGTGGTTACCTATGTTAAGAAATACATCGAGGTTACAAAAAACCTTTGAGGTAGCGAACAGGCTGTCTTCATAAGTTATAAAAAGCCACACAAAAGGGTAATGGTGCAAACCATCTCTAGGTGGATAAGATGCGTGTTAGTAGATGTGGGAGTGGATACTGATATTTTCAAATCTCACTCTACCAGGGCGGCAGCTACCTCGGCAGCAAGTAAAATGGAGGTTCCGCTGGACTACATCTTTGCGACAGCAGGTTGAGCCGATGAGCGCACTTTCCAGAAGTTTTACAATAAGCCAATTTACAGGCCTGGTTTATTTGCTATTAGTATTTCACGTTGCGTTGATTAGACGAGTATTTATCCCTGATGTAAAGGGATTGTTTCTATTAAAGCATGTACATGTTTGCGAATTAACATAGTGTTTCCATAAAGTGTTTCTTTCAACCATGTATGGTTGATTGGTGCGGTGTGTCCACATATAGACTGGTTCACTGCATTAAACCACAGAGCTTTGAAAGCTTCACGTAGTCACTCACGTGACTTAGATATAAAATAGAAAGATTAAACGAGAACTTACCGTTTGAAGTTTGATCTTTATTTTATGAGAAGTTGAAGTGAGGGATTACGTGCCCTCCACTCCGAACCCTGATTTGCATAAAGATCATCTGGTAAGTCTAAGATCGTTAATCTTTCTATAGTTTAAATTCTGCAACTAGTCTGTGGTTTCATACAGTTGCTCTGAAGATTGACGCGCATGTTACTAAGTTCTCTATCTCCTTCCTGTACTCCGTCCCCTTCCCATCTTAAACAGTGGAAGGAGCATACCACCTTGCAAAATGCCCAGTCCTGTCGGGAACCTCCTGCCACATCTATTGGTGGAATCCATGTATTCCACACATTCCTGATGAAATTCTCAGAACTTGATCCCATGGTGATCCACGGAGAAGATTTGCCCAGATAAATACCTTACTTAAATACTGGAGTGAGTATCAGGAAATATGTACACATCTCTCAGTTGAAGTCAATACCAGCTCCATACTTAGTTGGCAGCATTAGAACTTGTACAATCCCCTCTTTGACCAAATCATACTTGCTGTACCAAGATATCACTTGAAGATCTCATATTAACCTCAAAAACAAAATAAATGGAAAAGCAAAAGAAAATGTGCAGTGAAGAAAGTTAAGGTTGGTGAGATATAAATAAAGGAAAGAAAAGAAAGAAAGGAAAATGGAAAGCTCAGCCAAAAGGCCTTTTTGCTAATTTATTTATTGAATTGAAATTTCTATTAAAAAATAATAATACAATTTCTAAATGTACTGCACTGGCATAAAGGCAAATAGTTGCTGAGTACAGATTTAAAGCCACATTAAATGCCACTACCATTCCATTCTAACACTTTAGAAAGGGATAATATACCGAGATTTGAAATCAGATACATTGGCTTTATCCCCCATTGTCTGCTGACTTTTGTCAGGACTGCTGACTTTTGAAGTTAAAACCAAAGAATGAAAGTCTCAGTGAAGGGTGAGTGAGTTGCATATAGCTTTAATTATTCTACAGCTCGAAGGATGAAAATTTCCATTATTAGGTCCTGATTTCTTGTTACATGAAATTCTTCATTTTTATGGAAATACATTGAGAGTTTACAAGCAAGATGTCAGTTGCGTGTTCTTTCACGTCACAATTACAGTTGTTCACCCTGTACTAATGAGGCCAGAATATAAGACAGTCCTAGAAGTTTGAATTAAGCAATGAAAACACTTCTAATCATTATTGCAACTCATATCTCACGTCAATTTTCCAGCTACAAACTCAATAGGATTAGAGCCCCGTAGAGCGGCAAAGCTTGGCTGCCGTATATCATTGCGGATTTGTGCAAATTTATGCCCTTGTTCAAGTTTACGTCCAACTCCAAGTGGGCAAAAGGCTCTCTGGCCTATCTAAATTCCAACCCATCTGTGAAATCCATGCCACTTGGCATTATTATTGGACTGGCTTATTATTGTTAGGTGTATGATATTCAATTAACATTTTTGTTTTGCATGCTATCCAGGAAAATTATAGCTTACATGCATACATCAGATAGTGAAAGGGGGAAACTAAACAGATTGCAGGATATATTGTTTAAGAAGGGAAGTAGAGAGAATCCAGAACTACATGTCAGTGGTAGGAAAGCTATTGGAGAGGATTCTCAGGATAGGATTTACTACCATTTGGAAGAGAATGGGTTAATTAAGGGCAGTCAGCATAGCTTTGTATATTGCAGGTTATGTCTTATTAATTTGATCGAGATTTTTTAGGAGGTGACAAAGGCGATCGATGTGGGAAGGGCAGTGGACGGTGTATACGTGGATTTTCGTAAGACATTTGATAAAGTCAAGTAAAGGTAGATAGGTTGGTTAGTAATTTTGCAGATGACACCAAGATTGTTGGGGTCACAGACTGTGAAGAAGGCTATCAAAGTATACAGTTGGATGTAGTTACAAAAATGGGAGGAGACTTGTAGATAGAGTTTAATCCAAGCAAGTGTGTAGTTGCACTTTGGGAGGTCAAATGATGTGAAAGAACACGCAACTGAAGTCTTTCTGGTAAACTCTCAAATAATTTCCATAAAAATGAAGATTGATGTACAGAGAGATCTTTGGACCAAAGTCCATAACTCCCTAAAAGTGGCAACACAAGTAGATAGAGTGGTAAAGAAAGCATATGGTATGCTTGATCGAGGCATTGAGTGCAAGTCAGGAAGTCATGTTGCAGCTTTATAGGATGGGCTGGCTAGACTGCATTTGGAGTATTACATGCAGTTCTGGTTGCCCCACTACAGCAATAGAGGCTTTCGAAAGGGTGCAGGGAACATTTTACCAGAATGAATCCTGGATTAGGGGTTATTAGCTACAAGGAGAGGTTGGATAGTCCAGGATTATTTTCTCTGGAATGCTGGAGGTTGAGAGGAGACCTGATAGAACTATATACAATTCTGAAAAGCCTAGATAGGGTATACGGTCAGAATCTTTTTCCCTAAATGGAAGAATCAAATATTGGAGGGCATTGCTTTATTAGTGAAAGGGGAAAAGTATAAAGGAAATGTGCAGGGCAAGGTTTTTATACAGTTGGTGATGGGTGCCTGGAACATGCTGCCAGGTTGGTGGTGGAGGCAGATAATATAGGTGGCATTTAAGAGCCATTTGGATAGGCACGACAATATGCAGGGAATGAAAGGTTAGGGATTATGTGCTGGCAGATAATAATTGGACACAAAGTGCTGGAGTTACTCAGCAGTTTCAGCAGCATCTCTGGAGAACATGGATAGGTGATATTTCGTGTCAAGACCCTTCTCCAGTCTGAAAAGGGCCTCGAGCCAAAACCTCACCTATCCATGTTCTCCAGAGATGCTTCCTGACTGCTGAGTAACACCAGCACTTTGTATCCTTTTGTGCATGAACCAGCTTCTGCAGATATTTGTTTCTACAGATAAGAGTTACATAGAAACATAGAACATAGAAAATAGGTGCAGGAGTAGGCCAATGGGCCCTTCGAGCCTGCACCGCCATTCAATATGATTATGGCTGATCAAGAGTTGGTCTTGGCATCATGTTTGGCACAAACATGGTGGGCAGAAGGGCGTGTTAATGTCCTGCACTGTTCTATGTTTTATTTGTTGGTATTAGTTTATTATTGTCGGGTATACTGATGTACAGTGAAAAAAACGTTATTTGCTTGGTATCCAATTACATCAGATCATTACACACAAGAGTACAATCAAGACTCTCAAAAGCACAACACATGATGCAAAGTGAAATATACCAGACTGCAGTGTATGGTACAACATCAATGGAGTATTATAGTTACAGAGAAAAAAATCCAGTGTCTACAATTAAAGTAGGTTGGAAGATCAGATCTACACCCTAACCTATAAGAGGAGCATTCAATAGTCTGATAACAGAGGGGAAGAAGCTGTTCCTGAGTCTGGTTGTTTGCACTTTTAATCTTTCGTATTTTCTTCCCGACAGGAGAGGGGAGAAAAGGGAATGACCAGGCTGAAAAAAGATCCTTGAGTATTCTACGGTACATCTGTAGAAGTTGGTAAGAGTTGTTGGAGACATGCCAAACTTTCCAAGTCTTCTGAGGAAGTAGAGGCATTGGTTGATTTTTTGGGCTGTAGCTTTAATGTGGTTTGTCCAGCACAGATTGTTGCTGATAGTTACCTAGGACCTTGAAGGTCTTGACCATTTCCACTTGGCCTCATTTTTGCTGGTTGGGGCTTGTATTCCACCACACCTCCACCTGAAGTCAAGAACTAGCTCCTTTGTCTTACAGTATAATATGAAACATAGAAACATAGAAAATAGGTGCAGGAGTAGGCCATTCGGCCCTTCGAGCCTGCACTGCCATTCAATATGATCATGGCTGATCATCCAACTCAGTATCCCTTACCTGCCTTCTCTCCATACCCCCTGATCCCATTAGCCACAGGGGCCACATCTAACTCACTCTTAAATATAGCCAATGAACTGGCCTCAACTACCTTCTGTGGCAGAGAATTTCACAGATTCACCACTCTCTGTGTGAAAAATGATTTTCTCATCTCGGTCCTAAAAGACTTCCCCCTTATCCTTAAACTGTGACCCCCTTGTCCTGGACTTCCCCAACATCGAGAACAATCTTCCTGCATCTTGCCTGTCCAACCCCTTAAGAATTTTGTAAGTTTCTATAAGATCCCCCCTCAATCTTCTAAAGTCTAGTGAGTACAAGCTAAGTCTATCCAGTCTTTCTTCATATGGAAGTCCTGACATCCCAGGAATCAGTCTGGTGAACCTTCTATGTACTCCCTCCATGGCAAGAATGTCTTTCCTCAGATTTGGAGACCGAAACTGTACGCAATACTCCAGGTATGGTCTCACCAAGACCCTGTACAACTGCAGTAGAACCTCCCTGCACCTATACTCAAATCCTTTTGCTATGAATGCTAACATACCATTTGCTTTCTTCACTGCCTGCTGCACCTGCATGTCTACTTTCAATGACTGGTGTACCATGACACCCAGGTCTCGTTGCATCTCCCCTTTTCCTAATCGGCCACCATTCAAATAATAGTCTACCTTCCTGTTTTTGGCACCAAAGTGGATAACCTCACATTTATCCACATTATACTGCATATGCAATGCATTTGCCCACTCACCCAGCCTATCCAAGTCACCTTGCAGCCTCCTAGCATCCTCCTCACTGCCCCCCAGCTTCGTGTCATCCGCAAACTTGGACTTCAATTCCCTCGTGCAAATCATTAATATATATTGTAAATAGCTGGTATCCCAGCATTGAGCCTTGCGGCACCCCACTAGTCACTGCCTGCCATCCTGAAAAGGATCCGTTCACTGCTACTCTTTGCTTCCTGTCTGCCAGCCAGTTCTCTATCCACATCAATATTGAACCGCCAATACCGCGTGCTTTAAGTTTGTATACTAATCTCTTGTGTGGGACCTTGTCGAAAGCCTTCTGAAAGTCCAGATATAACACATCCACTGGTTCTCCCTTATCCACGTTACATCCTCAAAAAAATTCTATAAGATTCGTCAGACATGATTTACAAAAGGTAACTGACTTTGCCCAATGATTTCACCACTTTCCAAATGTGCTGCTATCCCATCTTTAATACTGACTCAAGCAGTTTCCCCACTACTGATATTAGACTAACTGGTCTGTAATTCCCCATTTTTTCTCTCCCTCCCTTTTTAAAAAGTGGGGTTACATTAGCTACCCTCCAATCCTCAGGAACTACTCCAGAATCTAAAGAGTTTTGAAAAATTATCATTAATGCATCCATTATTTCTGGGGCTACTTCCTTAAGTACTCTGGGATGCAGCCTATCTGGCCCTTGGGATTTATCGGCCTCTAATCCATTCAATTTACCTAACACCACTTCCCAGCTAACCTGGATTTCACTCAGTTCCTCCATCTCATTTGACCCGCTATCCCCTGCTATTTCTGGCAGATTATTTGTGTCTTCCTTAGTGAAGACAGAACCAAAGTAGTTATTCAATTGGTCTGCCATGTTCCCCATGATCAATTCACCTGTTTCTGACTGCAAGGGACCTACATTTGTTTTAACTAATCTTTTTCTCTTCACATATCTATAAAAACTAT
This sequence comes from Raja brachyura, assembly GCA_963514005.1. Next base: position 40,522,613 of record OY740787.1, on the reverse strand, counting down.
TGCAGTCAGTTTTTATGTTCCCTGCCAGTCTTCTTTCATAATCTATTTTCCCTTTCCTAATTAATCCCTTTGTTCTCCTCTGCTGGACTCTGAATTTCTCCCAGTCTTCTGGTAGGCTGCTTTCTCTGGCTAATTTATACGTTTCATCTGTTGTTTTGATACTATCCCTGATTTCCCTTGTTATCCACGGGTGCACTACCTTCCCTGATTTATTCTTTTGCCAAACTGGGATGAACAATTGTTGTAGTTCACCCATGCAGTCTTTAAATGCCTTCCATTGCATTTCCACCGTCAACCCTTTAAGAATCAATTGCCAGTCTATCTTGGCCAATTCAAGTCTCATACACTCAAAGTTACCTTTCTTTAAGTTCAGGACCCGTGTGTCTGAATTAACAATGTCACTCTCCATCCTAATGAAGAACTCAACCATATTATGGTCACTCTTGCCCAAGGGGCCACGCATAACAAGGCTGCTAACTAACCCTTCCTCATTACTCAATCCCCAGTCTAGAATAGCCTGCTCTCTCGTTGGTTCCTCTACATGTTGGTTTAGAAAACTATCCCGCATACATTCCAAAAAATCCTCTTCCTCAGCACCCCTGCCAATTTGATTCACCCAATCTATATGTAGATTGAAGTCACCTATTATAACTGTTTTACCTTTTTTGCACGCATTTCTAATTTCCTGTTTGATGCCATCCCCAACTCCACTACTACTGTTAGGTGACCTGTACACAACACCCACTGGCGTTTTCTGCCCCTTAGTGTTTTGCAGCTCTACCCATATTGATTCCACATCCAAGCTAATGTCCTTCCTTTCTATTATGTTAATCTCCTCTCTAACCAGCAACGCTACCCACCTCCTTTTCCTTTCTGTCTATCCCTCCTGAATATTGAATATCCCTGGATGTTCAGTTCCCAGCCTTGGTCACCCTGGAGCCACATCTCCGTGATCCCAACTATATCATAGTCATTAATAACTATCTGCACATTCAACTCATCCACCTTATTACGAATGCTCCTTACATTGAGACACAAAGCCTTCAGGCTTGTTGTTACAATGCTCTTACCCCTTATACAATTATGTTGAAAAGTGGCCCTTTTTGATTTGTCTGCCTGCCACTTTTACTTTTCACCTTGCTACCTATTGCTTCTACCCACATTTTACACCCCTCTGTCTCTCTGCTCACACATTTAAGAAACCCACCACCTCTTATTCTCTGTTTATTATTTTTGTCTTCTTTCCCCCCTACATGTTGCGTCTGTGTGCTTCCCTTCTCTTCCTCCTGCCTCACAAACTGTCTACTAGCTTTCTCTATTTGAGTCTCTCCCCCCCCCAACCGATCTAGTTTAAAGTCTCCCCAGTCGTCTTTGCAAATCTCCCCGCCAGGATATTGGTTCCCCTTGGGTTCAAATGCAACCCGTCCTTTTTGTACAGGTCACACCTTCCCCAAAAGAGGTCCCAATGATCCAGAAACTTGAATCCCTGCCCTCTGCACCAGTCCTTCAGCTACGCATTTATCCTCCACCTCGCTCCATTCCTACTCTCACTGTCGCTTGGCACAGGCAGTAATCCTGAGATTGTTACCTTTGCGGTCATGCTCCTTAACTCTCCTCCTAACTCCCTAAATTCTCCTTTCAGGACCTCTTCTCTTTTTCTACCCATGTCATTGGTACCTATATATACCACGACTTAGGGCTCCTCTCCCTCCCATTTCAGGACATCTTGGACACGTTCAGTCACATCCCAGAACCTGGCACCAGGGAGGTAAACTACCATCCGGGTCTCCCGACTGCGTCCACAGAATCACCTTTCTGACCCCCTAACTATAGAGTCCCCTATTATTACTGCCCTCCTCGTTTTTTCCTTACCCTTCTGAGCAGCAGGGCCGGTCTCTGTACCTGAGGCCCGGCCGCTGTTGCTACCCCCAGGTAGACTGTCTCCCCCAACAGTACTCAAACAGGAGTACTTATTGCCAAGGTGTACAGCCACTGGGGTACTGTCTAGTCCCTGCCTCTGCCCCTCCTAACTGTGACCCACTTGTCTGCCTGTTGTGGTCTTGGAGTGGCCACCTCTCTGTAACTCTTCTCTATGACCTCCTCGCTCTCCCTGACCAGACAGGTCATCGAGCTGCTGCTCCAGGTTCCTAATGCGGTCCCTTAGGAGCCCCATGTCGATGCACCTGGCGCAGATGTGAACGTCTGGAAGGCTATCTGACTCCATGACCTCCCACATCTGACATCCAGAACAGTAAACTGCCCTGGGCCTCATACTCCCCCCTTACCCTGGCTACAATACAAAGTACAATACAATGCAAACTGCTGGAAGAAATCAGCAGGGATCTGACTCGCAATCAGCTGCTCCCTCTTGTCCGCTTCCACCAATCAGCAGCTTCCTCAAGCCCACTTGTTTTGAAATGCGAATGGAGCGTTGGAACATTACAGATGTGTGCTCCTCCCACTGCAACCGCTCCTGGGCCTATGGTGTTATAGCTGCAGAGAAAATACAGATTAAAAAGGTGGAAGAGCCGCATCGGGGTAGATTTGAAGTTCGGGTATTTTTACTTGGCATATGAAAGGTCCATTCAAGAGTCTGATAACAGACTGTTCTTACATCTGGAGATATCTGCTTTTTGTACCTATTGCCCAATGGGAGAGGGGAGAAGAGAGAATGATTAGGGTGTGAATGGTTCTTGATTATTTTGGCTACTTTCCATGAAGTATAGATGGAGTCTGATTTGCGTGATAGACTGGGCTGTGTCCACAGCTCTTTGCAATTTCTTGCGATCTTGAGCTGAGCTGGTGTCATACCAAGCTGTGAAGCATCTAGATAATAATCTTCCAGTGACATAGTTCCACACAGATTTACTGTAGAGATGGTAGGAGAAATGATGAGAATGTAACAATGAAAAACTGATGTTGATGATGATAACATTATCAGCCTCTGCATCCAACACATCACTCTCCAACATTTCTGCAACCTCTAATGTGATTCCATCACCAGTCACATTTTCTGCACCCCTTTCTGCATTCTGCTGAGACTGCTCCATCCGCAACCGCCCAACCTTTCCCTATAGCTCAGGCCCTGAAGTCCTGGCAACATCCTAGTAAATTTTCTCTGCACTCTTTCCAGTTTAACAGCATAGTTCCTAAAACAGGGTGACCAAAACTAAAGCTGAGGGACCAAAGCAATAACAAAGAATCTGGGTAAAACAACATTTTTCAAAAGAACGAAACCTAAACAAAAGAAAAAAAAATTGCCTAAAAGGGCATCATTAAATTTAATTACTGGCTAGTTTGAACTGCTTACATCTAGAATACTCAATTCCTTAGCCTGACTGAGGGATAAAAATGGAAAGTACATTGACATCTCCACCTGAAGATCTGGCCATATTTGGTCAGAGTGATTCTTTAACTGGTGGTGCTTGTACGTCTACTCTCTGCCTGTCCCAGAGGCAGGTAACCAGGCACAGGTTGGTGCTTAGCTAGATCCGAGTTCACACTGCCCAGCCTTAATAGAAAAGGCACCTCGGGATCCTGCAAAGGGATGTGAGCAAATCAATAAATCGAGCGGGATCAAAGACTGCGCTGCAAATTCATTCCTTCTGCGGATAAATTCCCAAATCCTCATGTCAGCCATTTGTGGTGAATGCTAACATAACAACCCAATAAAAGACCAGGAGGGGAGAAGAGCAATGCCATTGATTAGGAAAAGATGTCAATACACAGATATTTTTTTCAAATTTCCATAAAGATACTGTAAACACTCATATGGGAACATTCTATTCAAAAGTCATTTGAAAGCAACCACAAATTATGGCATTTCAAATCAACAATTAAAGCACTTGCCACTAGGATAGTGCTAATGATATCAAGATACGACTTCATGTACAAAATAAAACACATGTTTGGCAGTCAACCAGCCAGATTGCTTCAGCTGTTTATATGAAACCATTTTGCATTTTTCTGGAAGAGCAATTCTTTTCCAAAAATGTTTATTTTATACCCTGATGTTCATTCAACACCTATCTTAATCTGGATTTGAGCTTCTCAAATCACCAGTCCAGTGTTGATTCGGGGCATTATCCTTATGACAATACTTCTACACAGAACATAAAGGCACTAAACCATCAGAAATTGTACACTGTCTAAGAACATCCAAAGAGGTAGGCAGTAATGGAGTCAGTTTGGAAATTAGCATAAATCACCACCACATTCCCTGAAGTTCTTTCAAACCAAATAGCGCCAGGTGTTTTTTTTTATGTACAGATTCAAAATTTGAGAATAAGGATACTGTGGGGGAGATCGAAGAGATCAGCAAATTCATCAGCCAAAGTGATGGGGATAACGTCAGGGCACGAGGACCCCGTGGATACCATTGCACTGACAGCATTAGGAATTCCACCCTCACATGGTCTGCACAGATTAGTCTACCTGGTGTCTGTGTGTTATTCCTTTCCATATTGAATAGTGGAGCCATGATACCTGGCAACAAGGTCATGTAATATGCTTCTTTAGAAGTACATTTTGCTTGCCTCTCGTGAAGCAAACTAAGCCACTGTGTCTTTTACAGAACAAGCCAGGAAAGCTTCAATGAATGCATTGGACTTCTTCAGTGGTGCAGCTGAGACCCGAGTTGAATATGTAGAAAGAAAAGTATATTTTTCATTCTAAATCACATTCCTGAAGAGAAAAGGTCAATTTTCCTCTTACGTATAGATCTTAAATTGAAAATCTTGCTTGCTCCAGGCAAACAGGAGACTGTAGCTTTGTGGAGTTGGTTAATTGGAGCTGAATGGTAAGATTTTCCCACCCTCCCAACCACCCACTGTTGCATACATTCAATGGTAGATGTTTAACAGTGGGGATCAGTTGGATAAACAACAGCGGGCAGAGAGTACAGTGAAGCTCAAGTATTTATCCGTTTTTCTTTGCACCTACACTGAGGAGAGAATCAATGTCATAGGTGCACATGGTGTGGAGTGAGAAGCAGTGGGATTGAAGAAAAGCTCCCACTTCTGTGTTCAGAGCAAGGCTCAAAGTTGATGGCTGGAACTGGCTATGAAAGACATGGTTAGATCTTGGAAATACCAACAACATGCAGAAACTGAATACATCGGCTGTGCCTGACACAAGCCCTTGAGTTTATGATCTATTTTGACATACAACATAGAACAGCACAGGAAAAGGCCCTTTAGCCCACAATGTCTGTGCTGAACATGATGCCAAGACCAACTCATCTGCCTGCATATAATCCATATCCCTCCAAAGTATGGAAGCCAAGATTCATCTAAAGAAGGCTGCACTTTGGTTGTTAAAGCATGAACTGTACTTTGTGGTCTGAAATATATGACTGGGAGATAGCTGGAGAAATTGCAGGAGACAGTGTGCACAGAGTGTTGAACCAGTCAGGCTTTCTGACTGAGTTCCTCTAGTTATTCCTGGATGGCAGTATTGAGATACATGGACATTAACAAGGCAGACAGATACCCCTTCTATCCGATTGCTGACTTGTTGATGGAGGGGAACAGCTTCAGTGTTTTGTGAAAGCTGTAGGGTAGGCAATACCTATAACGGAAGATTGCAGATATATTTCCGGGGAGGGTAGTGTGGGGTGGTGCCACCAAGTTTCTGCTCTTGCTCTAGTTGGCGGAGGCTGCTAGGATAGAGTTGCTGAGGAGAAACCCCTCGTGTGGCTCTGCAGTGAGAACTGTGGGTAATTAACACTGGTGATTGGGGACTGAATATTGATGATGTTGTGTCTGCATGTCCCAGTCATCTTGAGAGCTGTTGCAGCCACACTCGTCTAGGCAAGTACAGGGTGTTCAGTCACACTCTTGACTTGTCGGTGGTGGAAAGACTTTAGGTCAGGAATTAAGTTGCACATCAGAGAACAGCTTGTACTTACGTGACTGGTTGTGTTACTGAAGCTCTGGTGCATTTTTGCATTCAGAAGTGAAACACAAGACTCTGTGGGTGAATCAATTGAACCCTGCACCATTGGGAAACCAGTAATCGTGGCAAAACCACACACACTTGGCCCTTTTTTGTGGGCTTTCTCTTCCTCCCCCCCCTGTTGTTTTAGAGGCCATGAGGATCAAAAGTATTCTGCTTTTTAAAAATTCCCTAAATAAGTGAATTATTTCGAATTTCATCATTTTATATATCTAGTAACCGTTTTCTCCAATCTCTAAACATTTCTATAACTCTCTCTGGCCTCACTGTGTCCTCATAGCTTACATTTCCTCTCCATGTCCTCATCGAGCTTGGATACACGGCTCACGGACCTTTTATCCAAGCGTCAAAATAGTTCATCAACCTGGGGCACTGAAATCAATCACAGCCTGCCAAATTAAAAATTGCTGTTATTCCTACTCTCTGCATCCTCTTTAAACAATCTTCCATCAAATCAAATATTACTCTTAATCTTGTCTACTTTGGTTTAATAATCTTCTGTATAACATTTTAGTCACAGTCATAAGCACGGAAACATGCCCTTTGGCCCAACTCATCCATGCCAACCAAAAGGCCCTTTCTAAGCTATTTCCATTTACCTGTGCCTGGTCCATATACCTCAAAACCTGTCCAAATGTATTTTAAATATTGTTATTATACCTGCCTTAGCTACTTCATGTGGCAGCTCGTTCTATATACCCACCACACACTACGTGGAAATGTTGTCCCTCAGGTCTAAATCAAAAAAGATTGTATCCCAACATTTTTAATTTTTCAATAAACTACATTAAACTGCTTTTTTTACACCCTGCTAATTACATAATTGCTGATAAAGATTATATTTATCCAGTATACATTCTCACTCATAACAGCTGGTTAGCTGCCCAATCATTGTATGGCTTTCTCTGCACTCCTTTCACTTCATCAGTAGTAATGCCAGCATTTACCTGTGATGGATTTCAGGCTAACTGCTTCCCCACTCTCTCCTCTTTTGAATGGTAAATTACGTTTGCTACCTTCCAGTCCACTGGACCCATTCCAGAATTGAACAATTTGGGGAAATTATTAAGAATACACCCATTATCATAGCAGTCACCTTCCTTGAATTCAAAGATAGATCAGGTATGCTGGCTATCAGTTATTAATTTAGTTCTGATGAGGGTCTTTGACCTGAAACATTAAGTCTGTTTCTCTCTCTACACTGACTGCTGAGGAATTATGTTAGTTCTTCCACTATTTTCTCTTTACTAACATAAATTACTTTAAATGTCACAGTTCTATAAGACCCTTAGTCACTAACTTTGGCTTGTTTTCTACTATAAGTATTGCTGCCCATGTTCCACGAATCAAAACCCCTGAACTAGGCTCCACTCAGTAAGTTGTGCCTTCAATTCCCTCATTTGTTTTGTTTAGATACAACGCAAGGAATAATCCAGAGATTATTCCCTCTGAGATGCTGCAAATCTATTTCTGCCCTGGCTCAGGACCTCATTCTTAGTTCTACTTTGGCTATAGTTTCTGACTTTGGCCATACCTCTGCTGTCCTCCTCAAACACTGTGAAGCAAACCAAGTTCACCATATATTGCAGCAACACACTTGAGACAAAGTATGCATGCGTAGGTTGTTCTTTGCAGATCACCTCTCGAATTTTTAAATACGTTTGTTACAACCCACTCTGTAATTAATCGCATGACGTGATTCTAAAAGGAGCATGATCCTATTGTTTCCAATTCCTTTTGCAATGTTTTATCCTTGTCTAATAATTTAGTTTAATTTAGAGTATCCACACCGACCAGCGATCCTCATGTATTAACACTACCCTACACACACTAGGAACGAATTTTACATCAGGCACGTGCCGTGAGTAATTACTCAGGTTAGGCACGGTCAGATTTAAAAAAAAATTAAACCTCGCATGCGCATTCGATCCGTAAAAATAAAAATTAAACCAGTAACAATTCAATATGCCCAAGGCTTCCTTAGTCTCCTTTATTCTGAATTACTGCATGGTTGAATCAGTTGTCATCTTATTGAAAGACAACACTTGTGCAAGGGACCAATTGGGGGGAGAGTTCCTTTCACAGCACGTGGAGCGTCTGTGCCAGGGGTAACGTCGCAGGAGTGTTGAGGAGGAGGGGGTCGGGGATAATGGCAGTAACTCACTCATCGCTACCGCAGCTCTCCGGGCGCGAAGCCACGCATTGTAGCCGGGTATAGAAGCAGCTCGGGGAGCTGCGAGCAGCCGCCGGGACCCGACAGCAGAACTGGCTGCCACTTCAGCTCTGCTGTGGGAGAGCAGGAGTGTTGAGGAGGGGATCGGGGATAATGGCAGTAACTCACTCATCGCTACCACAGCTCTCCAGGCGCGAAGCCACGCATTGTAGCCGCGGATAGAAGCAGCTCGGGGAGCTGCGAGCAGCCGCCGGGACCCGACAGAAGAACTGGCCGCCACTTCAGCGCCTTCTGCCAGCCCGCTCACCTCTGGCAGTGCTCTCCATCTGAACACCTTTCACCTGACGCTCGCTCATGTCAGCCGCTCCTGCAAATCCTTAAATTCCCACAGCCGAGTAACCTCAATCGCGCTGTCGGAATTTAAGGGCATGAGCGAGGCCAGCAAGTGGCAGAAGAAAGGTTTTGCACGCCTCCGTGCAAGGAGCATCGCAAGTGCCACTATCCCGATCCCCTCCTTCACAACATTCATGCCCTCCTCGCAACTTTACCCTGGGCCAGACTCCCCAAATGCTGTGAAAGGAGCTCTCCCCCCACCCCAACACCCCGAAAAAACCCCCCCACAAATGTACTTACCACATCATTGGTACACAAGCTCCATTCTTCTCTCCCCGTTTCCTAAGATATACTTAAAATAATGCCAATCCATATTTAAAAACCCTGCCAAGAAACCAGCGCTGCGCATGCGCAGTGCTGCAAAGGCAGAATTTCAGCTGCCTTCAGCCCCACTTGAAACTGATGGCTTCAGGCAGCGCTGAGGGTGTTACAAGCGCTGCGGATGAAAGGCACGGAGAATTATGCCTACCTAAGAGATCGATCTCTGAGATAGGCATAATTCTCCCATGCCTTTACTATTTATATTTAGTAATTACTATGTTATAATTTTAGTCAGGGTAGGCAGTGCCTACCTTGCCTACCCTGACGGCACGTGCCCGTTTTACATTTACATCAAGCCATTTAACCTACAAACCTGTACATCTTTGGAGTGCTGGAGGAAACTGGAGATCTCGGAGAAAACCCATGCAGGTCACGGGGAGAATGTACAAACTCCGTACAGACATTGTCTGTAGTCAGTATCGAACCCGGGTCTCTGACTCTGTACGGCAGTAGCTCTACTGCTGCACAACCGTGCCGCACATTATCACATTCCTGTTGGACAAAATCAGAATCATTGGTCTGGTCTCATCATCTGCCTGACTCATTCACAACATCCTCTGCTCTTATCTATAGAGTGAACCTAAACCTCGAGTTACCCAAAATCTGGATAATTTGAGAGATTGGCCTCACCAGTAATGTATAATGAGCATATTCTGAGACATTATACATCCTGTGGAAATTTGTTGTTGCTGGCCTTTTGGAGAGGTAATAACTTGTAGGGATTGAAGGAGTGGGAATCGCACAGTTTCCCACTGCTGGCCACAAGGTCATCTTCCAGTCTCCCATGAGTATTCTGTGCTCTTCTTCTTCTTCTTCTTGTGTATGGCGTGCACAGCTTAAAGTTGTAGGACAGCTTGTTCTATTTGATTGTGCACGCTGGGTTGATTGCATTCGTCAAAACAGGACGGACTATGTAACTTCATGGAAATTAAGATGAAGTATAGGAAGGCATCAGTTTCTCCGCAGTTGGGAGAAGTACAGAGCTCCTCAACTGTCCTTAATGGCCATGCAGGTTGGGCACCAGTGCAAAAAATATGCGCCTGAAGCTATTGAAAAAGCCGCCAACTTCAAGGGGAACGTCTCTGGAGACAAGAAGTCAGACCAAAACTTTTATTGGAAATCATTTCCCTTTACCATCCATGGCTGATTATACTTGAGATGCAATCCAATTCATTATGAATTCATTCCAGTCACGAGGCTAAATCGCATGCATGTGACTAATTGTGAAATAAAAAGAGGCAAAACAACACCAACCTGAATACCGATCAAAATGACGGATCCACAACCTTGCGTAGTGCTGTGGGAAGAAAAAGAGCTGGTCAGGAGGGCAGCTGGTTGGAAGAAGGGGAGCACGACATCCAGCTGCTTCAGTTATTAGATTCAGTCCAAAGGCACTCCTTTAGACCAGAAATTGCATTTTATCATTTTTTAGATTAAAAAAATTGACTCAACTCCTTTAAATACATCAGTCAGTGGTTATGCAATGCATCTTTCCAATAAATGGAATAATCTCAAGCATAAAGAAGCCATAATATGAATTCCTAACTTTTTACTGCAAGGAAGCTAAGTCTTCTTCACTGTCCAACTTGGCTGGTGTGATATAATGGGGTCATAAAATCTCAGGTCTCATCTTGGATGGAAATCCAGTTAATACAATACATTCAGAAAGTATTCAGACCCTTTCTCTTTTTCCACATTTTGTTACATTACAGCCGCATTCTAAAATGGATTAAACTATTTTCTTTTTATCATCAATCTATATACAATACCCTATAGTAAAAAAGCAAAAACAGGTGTTTAGAAATTTTTGCAAAGAGGATTATGGAAATGTCAGAGACCCTACATTTGGAAAGAATAAGATTTGTCTTAATGAACAAACAAGAACTTTTTATCAGAATATGGTCTCCATTTATTGACTATTTGAAGGGGCAAACTGGTTCTGCACGAGAACCTGACTGAAACTCGAATTAAGGATTAGATGAAGAGTTACATTTTATAATTTACGATGTATTGTTAGTTAATTATTCCATTCTCTTTTATTATACCTTCTGGTTATTTTTTTGTTTTTTCTCCCTCTATTTTCTATCTATATAAAAATAAAAAAATATATTGAAGTAGAACTATTAAATTATTGATAATATTGACAATATTAATAATGTATGACTACCACAAACAAAATGTTTTTATTATGTATTTCTAATAAAAAAAATTTAAAAATGTTGCAAAGAAATTAAGTAGAAATAACTGAAATATCACATTTACATAAGCATTCAGACCCTTTACTCAGTACCTTTGCAGTTCATGCTCAAGTCATCTTGGGTATGACCCTGCAAGCTTGGCACACCTGTATTTGGGTAATTTCTCCCATTCTTCTCTGCAGATTCTCTCAAGCTCTGTCAGGTTGGATGTTGAGCGTCGATGCACAGCTATTTTCAGGTCCCTCCAGAGATGTTCGATCAGGTTCAAGTGCAAGCTCTAGCTGGGCCATTCAAGGACATTCACAGACTTGTCACAAACCCACTCCTGCGTTGTCTTGGCTGTGTGGTTAGGGTTGTTGTCCTGTTGGAATGTGAATCTCCGCCCCAGTCTGAGGTCCAGAACGCTCTGGAGCAGGTTTTCATCAAGGATCTCTCTGTTCTTTGCTTACTTTTTTGCTTTGACATGCACTGTCAACTGTGGAACCTTATATGGTCATGTGTCTGCCTTTCCAAATCATGTCCAATCAATTTAATTTACCACTGGTGGACTCCAATCAAGTTATAGAAACATCTCAAGGATAATCAATGGAAACAGGATGAACCTGCTCAATTTTGAGTGTCATAGCAAAGGGTCTGAATACTTATGTAAATGTGATATTTCAGTTATTTATTTTTAATTACTTTGCAAAAAATTCTAAAAATCTGTTTTTGCTTCTTCATTCTGGGGTATTGTGTGTAGATTGATGCTAAAAAAAAACGAATTTAATGAATTTTAGAATAAGGCTGTAACGTAACAAAATGCGGAAACAGTGAAAGGGTCTGAATACTTTCTGAATGCACTGTATGTAATGGGAAGAACCGTCAATGCCCCCTTTTCAAGGTCAGATGACATGACAGAGGGAGTAAGTGGCAAATCTCTGCTAAAGGAAATACTGGCTTCCCCATCTCCAGTTTTTATAAACTGACCGCGTTGGAGATGGGAATCCTGGAGCAGCAGCTTTAACCTTGATTAACGGAGAGTTCTTTTTTGTTCATCTTGGAGCTTTCTCTTCAACTTCCTTAAATTATGGCAGAAAGGAAGATGTCAAACACAGGCAGGTGGGACTAATGCAGATGGGACATGTTGGTCGATGTGGGCAAGTTGGGCCGAAGGGCCAGTTTCCATGCTGTACGACACTATGCCTATGTCAAACAATCCTGGAGCACGTGCCACCATTCAATAAGGTCAAGGCACGTCTTGCTCCTTGCCCACTCACAATTTCTTCTGATTCTGTTTGTTCTAAGCAGTTGTTGATCTCTTCCTTGTGGTTACTCAGTTCTGGCACGTTTCCTGATGCAGATAACTCTAATTTAGTTCAAAATGGAGAACCTTGAATGCTGAAACTAGGCTCTTCACTTCTAAACCTTTGAAGAAAAAGACTATCTCGACCCAGTCAGATTACACCATCATCTTGCACATCTCAATGAAATCATTCCTCTTTCATCCAGGCTTCTGTGTATTGGTCAGGTTTCCTCAAAGTCAAAGTCAAAAGAGCTTATTGTCATGTGTTCCTGACAGGACAATGAAAATCTTTCTTTGCATAGCACAACAGAACATAGAAGGCATTGACTACAATTATATACATAAATACACCCATGACTTAATAAATTAATAAAGTGCAAATAACAGATGGAGGGATATTAATGTTCAGAGTTCCGAGCCAGGTTTAATAGCCTGATGGCTGTGGGGAAGTAGCTATTCCCAAACCGGGTTGTTGCAGTCTTCAGGCTCCTGTACCTTCTACCCGAAGGTAGCAGGGAGATGAGTGTGTGGCTAGGGTGGTGTGGGTCCTTGATGATGCTGCCAGCCTTTTTGAGCAGCGACTGTGATAAATTCCCTCGATGGAAGGAATTCCTCACTCTCTCCTCACAGGATAACCCCCCCTCATCCCAGAAATCCATGTTGCATTCAGGGAAGTGTTTCAAATTTTGAGAAAAAGTTCAAAGAGGCACATAGTACTCCATTTTCAGAATGTCACAGCATCAATGGGGGCCAAGAGGCATCCAAAATGCTCCCTCACTACCATGTGTTATGACTCAGAGGCTTAAGCACAACATTCAATGCTGATTCCCCAGGAATGCCTCTGGGATGAGCTGCTCATTGTTGTTTGTGGGAGATTACGATGTTGGGTTGGCCTGCTGATTGCTGTAGGTTGGTCAGATGGTACTCAGAGTGGAACCAGATAGTGATCAGAAGGGTTTCTCATGGAGGCCAGGAATTCTGAATGGTGGTTATGGGCAGCAGATGACAAATGGAAGATCCTAATTGCCACACCTCCTACCTTGAATTAGTTCAGACTGCAAAGATAGCTTTATTGGCCATTAGGGGTTTTTTGATGCCCTGGACATGTGAATGGTTCTGAAAATCACAAATGCATAACAATCCCTTCATTCAACTTGGCACAGGAGGGTGCTGCCATTATTCATGAGCTAGTTGTCCCCAACTTTCAGAGCCAACCCACACTTCCATAGCCTGCAGAAAAAGCTATCCCTGCGTTATTAAAAAAAACATAGATACTGACTCCATGAGCGAATCGTGAATCATGTTTTGGCCTTGACACTGCTTTTCTGTATTTAGTTCATCAGTAATTGGTTTTCCACTGTTCCTCTGGCAAATGTATTGGAATGGGGTCGGTGTGGAGGAAAGTCCTGGTCTTAGTTTCTTGGGGCTGTATCTTAACTCCCCAAAACAGGTGGCCTGAGGTTGAGTTGTAAACAAAAAAAATGTGAAAAAGGCAACAGACCCTTCCCGACCTCTGGCTGTCAAAGAAGCGGGGATGAGGCTTGGGTGATCAATCCGTTGGAGGAAAATGGTTGGTTATATTTGGTTACATTTGGAAAATGTTAGGTATTATGAGGTTACTAGCCTTCATTTTCACAATGGGAATAGGCATGGTTAGTAGAGTTGGAGGGGTCTGTGCCTGGTGCACACCCTTGTCCCCATTAATTTCAGGATGTAAGAATTATGTCAGCAGTCAGCTATTTTATGAAGTACTTTATTATATGTAGGATCGCACAGTGACCTAGCTGATAGCGCGACTGCCTCACAGCACAGGAGACCAGAGTTCAATCCTGACTTTGGGTACTGTCTGTGTGGAGCTTGCAGGTTTTTTTTATGTGACTCCGGTTTCCTCCCACATCTCAAAGGGTGGCTAGGGAAAAAGTAGGTCCCCTTAAAAATCAGCACAACCCTCTTTTTGTTGAGCCCCAAGAGATGGGGGAGATAGTAAATGAATACGTTTCAGCTGATTTTACCAAGCAGCTGATCAAGGAAGTGAGACTTGGGAGTTGTGATTTCCAAAAAGTATGTATTGCAGTTTTAATTGGCTCAATCACCAGGGCCTGACCAAGTGCATCCTTAAAGCTGGGGAAGAAATTGCAGAGACCCTTGGAGAGATATTTGCAACATATTTAGCCACAAGCGACGTTTTTGGAGACTGAGGGTGGCTAATTTATCTTTTTAGTTAAATAGGTCAGCTAGAGAACTACAGGATGGTGAGTTAATATCAGTGGTGTGAAAATTGTTGAATCAATTTTTTAGGGACAGGATCTAACAGCCTTTGGGCTGATTAGAGATGGTCAGCATGGCTTTACGCATGGGAAATCGTATCTCACAAAACGGATAGTTTTTTTGAAGAGGTCTCTAAGAGGATTGATGAGGGCAGGGCAGTGGACAGTGTCTTTAGTAAGGCCACGTGATTGGCTTGTCTAGAAGGTTAGATTACATGCACAGACAGAATCTTTTTTCCCAGGATGGAAAATCAAATACTAGAGGGCATAGCTAAGGCGAGAGAGGCAAAGTTTAAAGGAGATGTATGGGGCAAGTTTTCTATGCAGAGGACAGTGAGTGCCTGGAATGTGTTGTCTGGGGGTGGTGGTTGAAACAGATATGTTAATGCCATTTAAAGGGCTTTTGGATAGGCCTATGGATAGGCAGGGAATGGAGGGATATGCGTTACGTGCAGGAAAATAAGATATGGTCCTGGCATTATGTTCAGCACAGACATAGTGAGCTAAAGGGCCTGTTTTTGTGCTATACTGTACTTGTGTTCTATGTCCTAGAGCCCTGGAGAGTATTGCAGAACGGAGACATCTGGGAGTACAGGTGCATCATGTCTTGCAAGTGTCAACTCAGGTGGACAATGTGTGAAGAAGGCATTTGTCTTCATTGGGTGGGATATTGAGTGCAAATTTTGGGACATCATGATATAGCTGTACAAAGACCACACATGGATTAATGTGTGCACTTCTGGCTGCCCAGCTATAGGAAGGATGTCATTTAGTTGGAAATTATGCAGCATGGCTGCTGGCTTGAATTATAGGGAGAGGTTAGATGGGGTGCGCCTTTTTTCTTTGGAGCGTAGGAGGCTGAGAGGTGACCTTATTGAAGTGTACAAGATACTGAGGGGCATGGATAAAGTGAATGCTCACTCTTTTTTTTAACCAGGGTAGAGGATTCCAAAACTAGAGGGCATAGGCCAAAGGTGAGAGGGGAAAGTTTTAAGAGGAATCTCAGGAGAAATGTTTTCACTCAGATGCATACAGTGGCTTGCAAAAGTTTTGATACCCCTTGAACTTTTCCACATTTTATCACGTTGCAACCACAAACGTAAATGTATTTTATTGGGATTCTATGTAATAGACCAACACAAAGTGGTGTATAATTGTGAAGTGGAAGGAAAATGATACATAGTTTCCAAATTTTATTACAAATATAAAACTGAAAAGTGTGGCGTGCAAAAGTATTCAGCCCCCCTGAGTCAATACTTTGTAGAACCACCTTGCGCTGCAATTACAGCTGCAAGTCTTTTGGGGTATGTCTCTACCAGCTTTGCACATCTAGAGACTGAATTCTTTGCCCATTCTTCTTTGCAAAATAGCTCAAGCTCAGTCAGATTGGATGGAGAGCGTCTGTGAACAGCAATTTTCAAGTCTTGCGAGAGATTCTCAATTGGATTTAGGTCTAGACTTTGACTGGGCCATTCTAACACATTAATATGATTTGATCTAAACCATTCCATTGTAGCTCTGGCTGTATGTTTAGGGTCGTTGTCCTGCTGGAAGGTGAACCTCCGCCCCAGTCTCAAGTTTTTTGCAGACTCTAACAGGTTTTCTTCCAAGATTGCCCTGTATTTGGCTCCATCCATTTTCCCAACAACTCTGACCAGCTTCCCTGTCCCTGCTGAAGAAAAGCATCCCCACAGCATGATGCTGCCACCACCATGTTTCACAGTGGGGATGATGTGTTCAGGGTGATGTGCAGTGTTATTTTTCCACCACACATAGCGCTTTGCATTTAGGCCATAAACTTCAATTTTGGTCTCATCAGACCAGAGCACCTTCCTCCACATGTTTGCTGTGTTCCCCACATGGCTTGTGGAAAACTGCAAACGGGACTTATAACCATATAACCATATAACAATTACAGCACGGAAACAGGCCATCTCGGCCCTTCAAGTCCATGCCGAACAACTTTTTTCCCTTAGTCCCACCTGCCTGCACTCATACCATAACCCTCCATACCCTTCTCATCCATATGCCTATCCAATTTATTTTTAAATGATACCAATGGACCTGCCGCCACCACTTCCACTGGAAGCTCATTCCACACCGCTACCACTCTCTGAGTAAAGAAGTTCCCCCTCATGTTACCCCTAAACCTCTGTCCCTTCATTCTAAAGTCATGTCCTCTTGTTTGAATCTTCCCTATTCTCAAAGGGAAAAGCTTGTCCACATCAACTCTGTCTATCCCTCTCATCATTTTAAAGACCTCTATCAAGTCCCCCCTTAACCTTCTGCGCTCCAGAGAATAAAGACCTAACTTATTCAACCTATCTCTGTAACTTAGCTGTTGAAACCCAGGCAACATTCTAGTAAATCGCCTCTGTACCCTCTCTATTTTGTTGACATCCTTCCTATAATTGGGCGACCAAAATTGTACACCATATAATTGGACGACTTCTTATGGCTTTGTTTCAACAATGGCTTTCTTCTTGCCACTCTTCCATAAAGGCTCGATTTGTGGAGTGCACGACTAATAGTTGTCCTGTGGACAGATTCTCCAACCTGAGCTGTGGAACTCTGCAGCTCCTTCAGAGTTACCATGGGCCTCTTGGCTGCTTCTCTGATCAATGCTCTCCTTGCCCAGCCTGTCAGTTTAGGTGGACAGCCATGTCTTGGTAGGTTTACAGTTGTGCCATACTCTCCATTTTCGGATGATGGATTGAACAGTGCTCCATGAGATGTTCAAAGCTTGGGATATTTTTTCATAACCTAACCCTGCTTTAAACTTCTCCACAACTTTATCCCTGACATGTCTGGTGTGTTCCTTGGGCTTCATGATACTGTTTGTTCACTAATGTTCTCTAACAAACCTCTGAGGCCTTCACAGAACAACTGTATTTATACCGAGATTAGATTACACACACGTGGGCTCTATTTACTAATTAGGTGACTTCTGAAGGCAATTGGCTGCACTGGATTTTATTTAGTGGTATCGGAGTAAAGGGGGCTGAATACTTTTCCATGCCACACTTTTCAGTTTTTTATTTGTAAAAAAATTTGAAAACCATGTCGATAAACCTGTCGATGGTTTATGCATGCAACCAATAATATAGCTACCTCAGTACCATTAACCCCGCCTTAGATAACATAAATCATAACGCTATAGTTCAGTAGAAGAATGTAACCAGTACTTGCAGACGTGTGTTATACCCTGTGCTATCATTCAAGGATGTTATACATTTTAAGAGTATGTGAATTGCTTATTTACATGGAGTTGAAGCTGGAAGATACCTGCGTCTATCGGGTTTTATTTCGTGGTGACTACTCCTGCAGAATCAGACAGTGACCTCACTTGCCTGCTACGTAGGTTCAGGGAGATTTGTGACCTGCCCTCGAACCGCATTCTAGAGAGGGCACGGTTTTTTTACAAGCAAACAGTTGCCGGATTAACCTGTCGTATGTTTTATTGCTGATTCGCGTTATCTTGCCCAGCGGTGCCATTTCGGTGACATAACAGACCAGCTCACTAGCGACACTTTAGTAACTGGCATGCGTGACCAGAAGTTGCGTTGTGAGCTTCTAAGGGATTCGGATCTAACATTAGTCAAAGCTATGCATGCCTGCAGAATGTTTGAGGTCGTTGAACTGCCAGATGACCACCGTGATTCGGGCACTAAATCTATCAACCTGGCTGGGTTTAAGAGACCACAGCCTCGGATGCGAAACACTACTTTTCTGCCGCGTGACAACCCAGGTCGTGGCGAAATGCCCCCCAAGAACTGCCTGAACTGTAACTACATGCACCACAGACTGTCGACGTGCCCCGCCTATGGTAAGGCCTGCAATTTTTGTAAAAAATTGAATCATTTCTCTGCAGCCTGTCGGGCCCGTGGGAAACCTGTACAGACTTCCAGACCTAATCTAAACAGGCTGACACAATCTGATGGCTGCTACAACTCACAGCCTTCCATAGCAGAATCCTACGATGAGGATCCAACTAGTTCTCCAGAGGAGTCGAGCGTGTTTACCCTCCTCCACGCACCTGGCCAGTGTAACGATCCTACCGTATCAATAGCTGTCAATGGTTTGACTTTCTCACTAAGTTACGGGGGCGAGAGTGAATTTTTTGACAATAAACCTCTTCAACAAGATAAGAAATAATGAGCCCTTGATTGCCGACTGTTCCACTCTGCATGCCTATGGAGGAGAGATTCTAAGACCAGTGCGGAGGGCCACTTTAACTTGTGTGCTTCAAAAGGCCACGCAAAACCTGTTTATTTACGTTTTGAATTCTGACTGTGTGACTCTGCTGGGCAACCGTGTGTGCCAGGATCTTGGCCTGGTGTCCTTCGACTGCACGGTCCACAAAGTGCAACTGTCGTTTGACCCAGTAGCAGAATACCAAGACCTGTTCAACGATGACCTGGGAAAGTTACCACTGACTTACCATATTTCCATTGACCCAAATGTGCCGCCCGTGGTCCGTGCACCTCACACGGTGTCTCACGCCATGAAAGACAAGATCGAGGCGATGCTCAACAACATGGTCGAAATGAGGGTGCTAGAAGCGGTTAGCGAGCACACCGATTGGGTCTCCACCATGGTTGCCACGGTAAAGAAAGACAAGAATGAAATACGCATGTGCATCAACCCGAAGGACTTAAACCTTGCCATCAGGTGACCCCACTACCCCATGCGGTCTGTTGAGGACGTGACGGCTCAGGTCGGGCAGGCCACCGTCTTTTCGGTCCTCGACGCTAAGAACTCGTTTTGGCAGATTCGATTAGACAAAGCTTCCTCTGACCTGACGACCTTCTCCACACTGTTCGGCAGATTCAAGTTTCTTCGAATGCCATTCAGCATCAATTCCGCTAGCGAAGTGTTCCAGCAAACGATGGAGCAGGTATTCTCAGACCGGCCATGTGCCATCATCGTGGATGATATCCTGGTCTATGGGAAGGATATTGCCGAGCACGACCTGAACCTCTGCCGCGTGCTGGATCGGGTGCGACAGGCCAACCAGAAACTGAACCCCGAGAAGTGTAGGTTTCGAGTCTCAGAAGTCACGTATGTTGGACATGTTTTCACCTCTAACAGACTAAAACCCGATCCCTTGAAGGCTGCTGCCATCTCCGAGATGGTAGCCCCCACCGACGTGCCTAGTCTGCAACGCTTCCTGGGCAAGGTGAATTACCTTGGGAAGTTCACACCATATCTCAGTGAGCTGAGTGCAGCCCTGCGGCAGCTGACAAAAAAGGATATCGCTTGGGCCTGGTTCCCACAGCACCAGCAGGCCTTCATCTGTCTCAAGTCCAGATTGATTAACACACCGACTTTGAGGTTCTTCAACGTGAGTCACCCCATCACCGTCACCTGCGACGCTTCCAAGTTCGGTCTGGGCGCGGCCTGCCTTCAGTCTGTCGATGGATCGTTACATCCTGTCTCCTATGCCTCCCACACCATGACGGACACCGAGAAGCAGTATGCTCAGATCGAGAAGGAGCTGCTCGTCGTAGTGTTCGCCTGCTCCAAGTTCAGAGACTTCCTGTTTGGCAGCAAATTCACGGTCGAAACTGACCACTAGCCACTGGTGACAATTCTGAACAAACTGATTCATGCTGCCCCTGCCAGGCTGCAGCGTATGATGCCATAGCTCCTGCGTTTCGACTTCAGTATCGTCTACAAGAAGGGCACCGAGATGCACATTGCGGACACCCTATCCCGCGCCCCGCGGACTTCCTGTCCCGCCACCCCTATGAAACAGAAGACTTGCTAGTACTGGGTGTTGACTTTATTTCCACCAAGCAGTTACAGCTTTTGGCCGAGCACACCGCTACCGATCCAGTTTTGCAGCGGCTTGCCTTTGTGATTAAATCAGGATGGCCAACAAAGCACTCCAGTGCGCCGACTTAAACACAGCCTTTCTTCCTGGTCCGTGACGAACTGGTGCTACAGAATGGCGTTATCATCAAGGGACATAAAGTTGTAGTCCCGTCTTCCCCGTTTGATTTGTACTACTGCGCAGCCCATAGCGGACACCCCGGGGTCGATGCGACACTCGCCCACGCTCAGTGCCAATTCTACTGGCCTGGAATGGCCAAGTATATCCGGGACCACGTGCAACAGTCTTGCACCACACCATCAGCGACAGCCCCTGCTGCAACGACCTGTTCCTGCCTTGGCCTGGTCCTCGCTGGCTGCTGACATCTTCGAGTGGCATGGTAACCACTACCTTGTCCTGGTCAACTTATACTCAAACTGGTTCGAGGTGGATTTGCTGACATCCCTCACGACGGAGATGGTAATCCGTAAGCTGCAGAAACACTTCTCCGCTTTTGGATCTCCTGTCTGGTTGCAGACTGACAATGGAAGGCAGTTTACCAGCCGAGAGTTCAAAGTTTTGCCGACCAGTGGAATTTTGTGCATCTCACCAGCAGCCCAGAGTACCCACAGAGCAACGGCCTTGCCGAACGGGCCGTCCGCAGCGCCAAGCTTCTGATGCAACAGGCGAGATTGTCTAACTCTGATTTGTATTTGGATCTCCTGAACCTCAGGAACGTTTCCAGGGATCCGGCCATGGGGTCCCCTGCTCAGCATCGCATGTCCAGAACAACCAGACCTACTATCCTGATTGCTCAGCGCCAGCTGCAACCTCGGGTGCTGGAGCCTGCCTCTGTGCAGAGGCGCATTCAGGGGAAACATGACAGCCAGCGGCGTTCCCACGATCGGTCGTGCAATCCACTCGATCCTCTGTTGCCTGGACAGGTTGTTCGGTTGCAGACCGCCAGTGTTTACTCCCGTCTGGCTACCGTAGTTGGGGTGGCTGATTCACCCTGTTCGTACCTGGTCGACTTTGAGGGAACTATCTACCGAAGAAGCCGTCAACACCTGCTTGCGGTGAACGAGCCGAAGCTGCAGCCTCCGGGCCCATATGCCCCGCCGCTCTCATATCAACAGCCGGCTGCCGTCCCAGTTTGTGTTCCCTGCATGTTCCTTCCCTGCACGCCCTGTTCCCCTCTGCGCGGGTCACCTGTTGCCGCTCGCGGTTCTGACACTCCTGGTTCTCCCACCCCACCGCCCTTCTCTGGTTCCCCAGCTGTTTCGCAGCCTCCTGTTTCTTCTGATCTTTCGGGGGAAGGGGGAGACACGCGTACGCACTCGGGTCGGATTAGTAAGCTACCTGTTCGTTATGGCAATTTTGTTTAATTCTGTTGTCATGGCTTCCAATCTATTTTGATTTTCTAAGGGGAAGGATGTAGATGGTTTATGCATGCAACCAATAATATAGCTACCTCAGTACCATTAACCCCGCCTTACTTAACATCGTAACGCTTTCCCCTCCCTGGGTATAGTTCAGTAGAAGAATGTAACCAGTACTTGCTGACGTGTGTTATACCCTGTGCTATCATTAAAGGATGTTATACACTTTAAGAGTATGTGAATTGCTTATTTACACCATGTATCATTTTCCTTCCACTTCACAATTATGCACCACTTTGTGTTGGTCTATCACATAAAATCCCAATAAAATACATTTACGTTTGTGGTTGTAACGTGAAAAAATGTGGAAAAGTTCAAGGGGTATGAAAACGTTTGCAAGCCACTGTATCTGAAACGAGCTGCCAGAGGTAGCTATAGAAATGAATACAATTATGACTTTTACAAGACATTTGGGCAGATATATAGATAGGATGAGTTTAGAGGCTACTAGACCAAGTGCAGACCGGTTGGGTCTGCTCCCCCAACGCACCCGTTCCCTACTCATAGTCCCCACGGGAGGCGTGGTCCTCCAACTCAAGCCGTTCCTGAACATAAGATTCCAGCACTCCCCTTGCCTCCCTCAGCAGTTCTCTTTAAAAAAAAATCCAATTGCACTTGCCCTGCATGTTGCAATAGCAATTCGCCCTCCCCCTGCTAGTCGAGCCATTGTGACATCATCAGTTGAAGCTGGTCAGTTTGAAATTCAAGGTATTTTGATTTTTTTAAACTTTGGTCATTAAGTCGAGAAATAAAGCATAAAATGTTCAGTGAAAATGATCTTGGCCTCGAGGGGAAAAATGTGAATCAGAATATGTAAAAAGCTTGTGAAAGTTGGCATTTTTAAAGCTTTAATCGCGAATAGCGTGTTAAATATCGGATGAAATCTTGAGTGAAGATGATCATGGCTAGCCTAGCCATTGTGACGTCATTGTGAGTTGAAGCTGGTGGTTTTAATTTCAAAGTCTTTTGACTTTTTTAGACATTTAATCAGTAATGAGTCGAGAAATTAAGCATACAATGTTCAGTGTTCAGTCCAAGAAATATGTCAATCAGAATATGTAAAAATGTTTGCGAAGATGTAAAGACAATCACATATACACACACACATTTACTCACACATATACACACATACAAGATCAGACTTTTAATAGGTATATGATATGATATGATGGGCCAGATGCAGGCAAATCAGAGTTGTCCACTATGTCAATTTGGTTGCATGGACAACGTGGACCGAGAACCTGTTTCCATGATGTAGCTTCATGACTCTATGCTGAAAATTGGCCATAGTGTGTAGGTGAGTGGTAGAATCTGAGGGGAGGTTGATGAGAATATGAGGAGAATAAAATTGAATGAATCTGGTTAGGTGGTTGATGATTGGCGTGGACTTAGTGGACTTCATTATCAGGTACGCGCTCGCTGTCCAGGGTATGTTCAGGTTCCAGATAGTAAACCAACCCTTACCATCTCTCTGCTTCTCCCCTAACCCCTCTATCGTATTTTCCAATTGTCATCTGCTGCCCTCAAATACTGTTCTGAATTCCTAACCTCCTTCAAACTCCCTCCTCTTCGCCATCTGTGTTCACCTTCAATTTCATCTGACCAGAATGTATCTATCAGCAGGCCAACCCCAGCCATAATTCCCAGCCAGCTGCAGAAATACTCCCAACCCATTACCAACCCTGGTACTTGTTGCTTTGTTAAAATTCAAAGACTTCACATCAGGCTGTCTAAAACAAAGAATTACATGTTTACTTTACTTGCATCGCTTCCACTGAATCTAACTCCAGCTGGGTGGTTTTCCACATTTAATCTTACACAGTTATCAATACCCCTTCCTTTTAAAATCCACATTCTGGATTCACTTGTGCATTAGGAAGATCTCAAGGCAGCAATGGAAAAGTCAATTATTAAACCAAATGTTCTTCCTGATTCAACAATGATATCATCTATATTTGAACCATATTCACAATTGCAGTATAAAAAGATATTGCACTATATGTATTTTGCTCTGTTGTGCTCTCGGCCCTTCAAAGTCCAGATTTCGAAGCAACCTGATGTTATCTGGATGTTTTACTTTTAATACTTTCATCAAGATAATGTATAAATATTATAAGTTGCGGAGGATCCAGTAGGAAGCATCAAATAATTATTTAGTCACAGCTGTTCCTTGGAACTTACTGTCATTGATCACTAACCTTTGTTCCGCATTATTTAGCCAATCAATTATCCAACTTTCTACTTCCTTCTTTGTCCCTTGAGCTTAGGCTCCATTAGGCATGAGGCTCCTGCCTTTCACTATACCAAATATCTCATATGAAAACTAACCACAACCATCACCAGCAAATTGTGTTACAGCCCTAATGATATAGGGTAAGTTTGTTTAAAATAGTCTGTGTGTATCAAGCTAACAGGCATGTAATTCTTAGCATCATTATTTTTTTTTAGACAGATCAACAAAACTTTTTCTAATCTGGATATTGGATATACTGTAAACACAGCAAGATATAGCTCCCATTTCTTAAGGACTTTTGGATAAATTCCAAATGATCCTGGTGCCTTTTGAAGATGAGAGCACTAGTTTTTCAAAGGGGAATTCATTGTTAATCCATTTCTTCATGACCTGAAATGCATGTTTTGCTGTAAATAATTAAATGACATTTTCAGGAGTAGACCAAAAATTGACTAACAAATTCGCAAGTTTTTCTCTCTTCCTTCATGCCACTTGTTCTGTAACACTAGAGGCTATACAATTCAGGTAACTTTAAAAGTATATTGATGCAATTCATTGAATTCAGAGGCACAGTAAAGATGACCTTGGGATGTGTGGAAAAGGATTTACAGTTCTTGGTGGGGAATAAAATAAGACAGAGTATGATTAGGTCTCTTAAGTGGTTCAACGGGCAAACTACAAATTTATTATTGATGAAAGCTTTTGGCATATTGGCCATGAGTAAAGCGATAAAAGTTGGCACATTATTTCTCAATTGTACAAGACATTGATGAGGGCACATTTGGAGGACTGTATTCCATGTTGGTCTACCTGTCATAGGAAAGATGCCACTAAATTGGAAAGAGCAAAGAATAGATTTATAAGGATATTGCCTGGGCTCGAGGGACTGAGTTACAGGTGAATGTTAGGCAGGCTGGGACTATTCTATACAATAAAGGAAGACTGAAGATTAATCTTAGAGAGGTGTATAAATCATGGGCAAATGTAAGTTTTTTTCCCCAGGCTGGGGAATCAAGAACTAGAGGGCATAAGCTTACAATGAGAGGAAACAAATTTAATAGGAACCTGAGGGGCAACCTTTTTCACGATCTGGTAGGTATATTTTACAAGCTACCTGAGGGTGTAATTGAGGCACATAAAATAACCACATTTAAAAGACATTTGGACAGGTACATGGATAGGAAAGGTTTAGAGGGATACAGTATTTATCAAGCATAAGCAAATGGCACGAGCTAAGATGGGGCATGGATGATTTGAAGGTCCCGTTTCCCTGCTGTATTACTCTATAGTCAAAGTCAAAGTCAATTTTATTCATCACATGCACCCGAAGATGCAGTGAAATGAATTTGCCAGCAGCGATACACTTAAAAGGAACACACAATACACAATAGAATTTAACACAAACACCCACCACAGCATTCCTCAATGTGGTGGACGGTAACAAAGATCAGTCAGTCCTCCTCCTTTGTTCATCCATGGTCGGGGCCATGAACCCTCCATAGTCGCCGCTACGGACGGCCAGATGTACAGGCCCACCCGTCGGGATGATCAGCCTCCGACGTCGGGATGGTAAAACACACTCCATGGCTTGGAGTGCCCGAATCGGCACTTTCCTACTGGATACCGTGGCTTCAGTATGTTATAGGCCGCAGGCCGGTGGTCGGAGCTCTTCTATGGCGATCCCCGGCAAGGGATCCCAGGCTCCGGATGGCAAGTCCACCCCATGCCCGCGGCCAGTTGGTCCACAGACCCCAGCCCCATGATGCCAAAGTCACCAGGCCAGCGATTGGAGCACTTCTCCGTCGAGGAGGCGACCGAAAGCGGTTCCCACCTTTTTCCTCCCCTACCACCAGCCACACAAGACACACCAAGAGACACCCAAACTAACATTTAGACACAGCAAAAAAAACTAAAATAGTCAAAATAACGAACAGGCTGCTGGCAGGGCAGCAAACTCGCAGCGCCCCCCCACCTACCAATTTATTCTATTACACAGAAATCTACATTTTAACAAAACCTATAACTTCTGATGGAACCTGGGTAACAAATCCTACTCCCTGATTTGTTCTGGTATACAACTATTATCAAGCTTCCTGCATTCTAACCTACGTTTCTTGGTGGAATAAAGCTAGCAAGCTGAAGCAGGAACTGTGGAACATTGTACTTACACAAGTGGATCTGCTGGGTGAGCGGTTACTACTGGCATAAAATTATAATTGGCCTTGTTAGTACAACCAGTAGGTACAAATAGAGCAGTGTTTGATGAGTTTGGAAGATCAAAGAGAATAATAGCTAACTAACTATGAGTTCTTTGCATCCATCGCAAGGCTCAGTGCTGGGACCACAGCTATTTACAATATATATTAACGATCTGGATGAGGGAATTGAAGGCAATATCTCCAAGTTTGCGGATGACACTAAGCTGGGGGGCAGTGTTAGCTGTGAGGAGGATGCCAGGAGACTGCAAAGTGACTTGGATAGGCTGGGTGAGTGGGCAAATGCTTGGCAGATGCAGTATAATGTGGATAAATGTGAGGTTATCCATTTTGGTGGCAAAAACAGGAAAGCAGACTATTATCTAAATGGTGGCCGATTAGGAAAACGGGAGATGCAGCGAGACCTGGGTGTCATGGTGCACCAGTCATTGAAAGTAGGCATGCAGGTGCAGTAGGCAATGAGAAAGCGAATGGTATGTTAGCTTTCATAGCAAAAGTATTTGAGTATAGGAGCAGGGAGGTTCTACTTCAGTTGTACAGGGTCTTGGTGAGGCCACACCTGGAGTATTGCGTACAGTTCTGGTCTCCAAATCTGAGGAAGGACATTATTGCCATAGAGGGAGTGCAGAGAAGGTTCACCAGACTGATTCCTGGGATGTCAGGACTGTCTTATGAAGAAAGACTGGATAGACTCGGTTTATACTCTCTAGAATTTAGGAGATTGAGAGGGGATCTTATAGAAACTTACAAAATTCTTAAGGGGTTGGACAGGCTAGATGCAGGAAGATTGTTCCCGATGTTGGGGAAGTCCCGGACAAGGGGCCACAGCTTAAGGATAAGGGGGAAATCCTTTAAGACCGAGATGAGAAAGACTTTTTTCACACAGAGTGGTGAGTCTCTGGAACTCTCTGCCACATAGGGTAGTTGAGGCCAGTTCATTGGCTACATTTAAGAGGGAGTTAGATGTGGCCCTTGTGGCTAAGGGGATCAGAGGGTATGAAGAGAAGGCATTTACGGGATACTGAGTTGGATGATCAGCCATGATCATATTGAATGGCGGTGTAGGCTCGAAGGGCTGAATGGCCTACTCCTGCACCTAATTTCTATGTTTCTATGTTTCTATCTCAATTTATATTCAAGATTTATGATTCAAAAAACTACCGTAAGCATCCAGTTGCTTTTGAAATTCATCTTTCTATGGAGTGGTCAATATTAAATGTACATTGATCTAGAAATGGTGGAGGCAGTCATCAAGACTATTTGCCAACATTTCCTGTTCTAGTTGTAAATCAGAATTGTTATCATGAATTAACTGCAGGCCATTAATGGCTATCTTTCAGGACAACCTGTCAGAATCTAAGAATGGTATGATAATTTTGTTTTATTTATGGGGAGACTGGTAGTCAAGTCATGTTCTATCAAACTTGTTCTCGGCGTACCAGGGCCCCATCCCTGACCTCTACCTCCGTTACATCGACGACTGCTTTGGTGTCACCTCCTGCACCCACACACAACTGACTGACTTCATCCATTTCACCACCAATGTCCATCCGGCACTCAAATACACTTGGACCATTTCCGACACTTCCCTACCATTCCTTGACCTCACCATCTCTATTGCAGGTGATACACTCCTGACCGACATCCACTACAAACCAACTGACTCCCACAGCTACCTGGACTACTCTTCCTCACACCCTGCTTCCTGTAAGGACTCCATCCTCTATTCCCAATTCCTCCATCTACGCCGCATCTGTACCAGGATGAGGTGTTCCACACCAGGTCATCACAGATGTCCTCGTTCTTCAGAGAACGTGTATTCCCCTCCCCCACTATAGATGAGGCTCGCACCAGGGTCTCCTCCATACCCCGCAACACTGCCCTCTCTCCCCATTCCCCCACTCGCAACAAGGGCAGAGTCCCCGTGGTTCTCACCTTTCACCCCACCAGCCGGTACATACAACACATAGTCCTCCGCCAGTTTCGCCACCTCCAACGTGACCCCATCACTCGCCACATCTTCCCATCTCCCCCCGTCTGCCTTCCGCAAAGTCCGCTTCCTCCGCAACTTCCTTATCAATTCTACCCTTCCCTCCCGCTCCACCCCTACCCTGGGCACTTTCCCTTGCAACCGCAAGAAATGCTAAACTTGTCCCTTTATCTTCCCTCTCCATTCCTTTCAGGGACCCAAGCACTCCTTCCAGGTCCGACAGAGGTTCACCTGCACCTCCTCCAACCTCATCTACTGCATCCGCTGCTCTAGATGCCAGCTGATCTATATCGGTGAGACCAAGTGGAGGCTTGGCGATCGCTTCGCCGAACACCTCCGCTCGGTCCTTTTTTTATATTTCAAAATAGACTTTATTCAAGTAATAAATATATACAATACATCAACCGTGCGAAAAATTCATCCGACATTTTCGGAGGCTATACAAATTGTTCCATACAGTCTATGCACATTTTTCAAATTTCGCGAATCGATCCCCCACCTGTGCCACTCATGTGGCCCCCCGGTATGGGATACCTTCCCTTATTTTGAGGGGTGTCTCCACCATACTGTGCCCCCCGTGTCCAGCAGCGGAAGGACTTTAGACTGTGGCCCTCTCCCACCGATCCTTGGCGTTGGCTGCACCGAGCTTCAGTGCGTCCCTCAGCACGTACTCCTGCAGTCTGCAGTGGGCCAGTCGGCAACATTCCCCGACGGACATCTCGCTCTGCTGGGTGGTGAACAACGCTCGGGCAGACCAGAGAGCATCTTTCACCGAGTTGATAACCCTCCAGCAGCACTTGATGTCAGTCTCTGAATGTGTCCCTGGGAAAAGTCCGTAAATCACAGAGTCCTCTGTTTGGAGGAGCTGTTTGGAAAAAAGCGTACCAGGGACCCTTGCATTTTTCTCCAGACTCTTTGGGCAAATCCACACTCTGCAAAGAGGTGGGCAACCGTCTCCTCTCCATAGCAGCCGTCCCAAGGGCAGTGTGCGCTGGCAGTGAGGTTCCGACGGTGCAGGAAGGATCTGACTGGGAGGGCTCCCCTCACCGCCAGCCAAGCCAGGTCTTGGTGCTTGTTGGTGAGTTCTGGCGATGAAGCATTTTGCCAGACAAACTGGGCAGTCTGCTCAGGGAACCACGCCACCGGGTCCATCGAGTCCTTTCCCTGCAGTGCCTGCAGGACATTCTGTGCTGACAACTGCCCAATGGACATGTGGTCAAAGGTGTTGGTCTGGAAGAACCTTTCCACAGACACCAGATGGGGCGGCAGTGTCCAGCTGACTGGCACCTTGCGTGGCATCTGCGCCAGGCCCATCCTTCGCAACACCGGGGACAGGTAGAACCTCAGCAGGTAGTGACACTTGGTGCCCACGTGCCTTGGCTCTACACTCGCCTGATGCAGCCACATACAAAGGTGGTCATCAGGATGAGAGCGACGTTGGGCACGCTTTTGCCCCCGTTGTCTGCTGACTTGTACATTGTGGCCCGTCGCACCCGGTCCATCCTCGACCCCCAGATGAACTGGAAGACGGCCCGGGTGAACCCTGTGGCGTAGGAAGGAGGGACAGGCCACACCTGTGCCAAGTACAGCAGACCTGAGAGCACCTCACACCTGATGACCAAATTCTTTCCCGTTATGGAGGGGGAGCGTTGCCTCCACAGCTCCAGCTTCCCCCCCACCCTGGCTATCCGCTCCAGCCAATTCTTGTTACATGCCTCAGCCCCCCCGAACCAGATCCCCAGCACCTTCAAGAAGTCAGGCTTGATGGTGAAGGGGACGGAAGATCTGTCGGGCCAGTTGCCAAAGAGCATGGCCTCGCTCTTCCTGCGGTTCACCCTGGCTCCCATGGCCGACTCAAACTGGTCGCACATCCTAATCAGTCTGCGGACCGACCCTGGATCCGAGCAGAAGACAGCGACATCATCCATGTACAGGGAGGTTTTTACTTGAATGCCCCCACTGCCGGGCAGTGTCACTCCTCTTATGCTCGCATCCTTCCTGATGGATTCGGCAAAGGGCTCAATACAGCAGACAAACAAGACAGGAGAGAGAGGGCAACCCTGTCTGACTCCAGACCTTACAGGGAAACTGTCTGATTCCCACCTATTGATTTGGACTGCACTACGGATGTCGGTGTAGAGCAGTTTGATCCAATTCCTGATTCCCTCCCCAAAACCCATTTTGGAGAGCACGTCCCTCACGTGTGCGAAATCCTGTCAAAGGCCTTCTCCTGGTCCAAGCTGACTAGGCAGGCATCCACCCGTCTGTCCTGCACATTGGTGATGGTATCTCTCAGCAGCGCCAGGCTGTCTGAGATTTTCCTGTCAGGTACAGCACAAGTTTGGTCCGGGTGGATCACCTGTCCCAGAGCAGACTTGACCCGGTTGGCGATGGCCTTAGACAGGATCTTGTAGTCTACATTCAGGAGTGTTATGGGTCTCCAATTCTTTATGTCCTTCATCTCCCCCTTCTGCTTCTAGATTAGGGTGATGTTGCCTTTCCTCATGGAGTCTGACATGCTACCAGCTAGAAGCATGTCGTTGTACACTTCTAGCAGGTCCGGGCCCATCAAGTCCCACAGAGCCGAATACAACTCGGCCGGTAAGCCATCGCTTCCGGGAGTTTTACTCGAGTCAAAGGAACGGATGGAGCCAGTCAGCTCCTCTAGGGTCAGTGGTTGGTCCAGACTCTCCCGCTTGCTGTCCTCCAAGACCTCCGTGATCGAGGACAGGAAGTTCTGGGAGGAGGTACTGTCTATGGCCTTTTGGTCATACAAATCTGTGTAAAAGGATTTGTAGATCCTCAGCATGTCTGTCTGTGAGGATGCTACCGAGCCGTCCTCCTCCCTAAGGCTGTTCATCACAGAGCTCCTGTGAACCTTATGGAAGAAGAAACGTGAGCACGTCTCATCCTGCTCCACATGGTGGACCCTGGATCGGAAGATGATCTTGGAGGATTTAGAGGTAAAGAGCCGAGCTTGCCGGTCCTTCACGTCTCTAAGTTCCTCCTTCACATCCACCCCTCTCGACTGCAGAAGGAGCAGTTGTTGCAAATCTGTCTGGAGTTGGCACAATTCCCTCTGACTCTGTCTTGCTCTCTGAACCCCGTTACTTATGAAGAACCTCTTAATGTTCTCCTTGGTTGCTTCCCACCAGAGTGTGGGGGAGTCAAAGAGGGGCTTCACCGTTCTCCAACATGCGTAGTCCCTCTTTAGCTCCTCGATGTTCTCTGTAGTCAACAGCTTCATGTTTAACTTCCACGTCCCTCTGCCTGCCTTCCGGTCCTCCTGTAGGTGACAGGAAGCCTGAAGGAGGCAGTGGTTGGAGAACACCGGCGTGAGGTCAGTGTGTCTCACCGTGACGGCCTTCGTCGTGAAGACAAAGTCTATCCGAGATCGGGCTAAACCGTCCGATCTCGACCAGGTGAACCGTGGCTGGGACCCGCCTGCAGGGTCGCTGAAGGCATCGAGCAGCTTTGCATCTTTTACCATATCCATCAGGAACTTGGACGTGCTGTCCAGTCTGCTGTCGGCACTGCCGGATCGTCCAGCCGCATCAATGATGCAGTTGAAGTCACCGGCCAGAATGAGCTGCCGGGATGTGGCCAGCAGCACTGGGAGCTGCTGGAGAACGGCCAGCCACTCGCTCTGCGTGGGTGAGGCATACACATTAATCAGCCGGAGCGGAGAGCCATGGTACATAACATCCACCACAAGGAGACGCCCCCCAACCACCTCCCTAACCTCATTGATGGCGAAGTTCCCTCCCTGCAGCAAAATCACCATGCCGGAAGCACGACAGTCATTGCCCCCCGACCACACCGACAGTCCGTGGGGCCACCATCGCGACCACCTCCGATAGCAGCGGAGGTGTGGCAGCCCGCACTCCTGAAGAAAAGTCACATCTGCCTTGATCTTGGCCAGGTACTGTAAGGCGTTCACACATCACGCAGTGCTCTTTATACTGCGCACCTCCGCTCGGTCCGCAATAACCAACCCGACCTCTCGGTGGCTCAGCACTTCAACTCACCCTCTCATTCCGTATCCGACCTCTCTGTCCTGGGCCTCCTCCACGGCCAGAGTGAGCAACACCGCAAGTTGGAGGAACAGCACCTCATATTCCGCTTGGGGAGTCTGCATCCTCTGGGCTTGAACATTGAATTTTCTCAATTCTGTTAACCCTTGCTGGCTCCTCCCCTTCCCACTTCTCCCCCAGCCCTCGGGATCCTCCTCCTCCTTTTTCCTTTCTTCTCCCCGCCCCCCCCCCCCCCCCACACCTCCCATCAGTCTGAAGAAGGGTTTCGTCCCGAAACATTGCCTATCTCCTTTGCTCCTTAGATGCTGCTGCACCCGCTGAGTTTCTCCAGCCTTTTGTGTAACCTCGATTATCCAGCATCTGCAGTTCCTTCTTTAACAACATGAGTTTATTGTCATATGCATAAGGACGGTGAGTACAATGTCCATTTTACTTTCAGCAGCATCGTGGACATGGAGGGCACTAACAACATTTATAAAACATCACAAAGTTTATAATCTACATTTGCCTTTGTTGGCAATATCCTGGTTAAACCTGTATTTCCATAGCATTGATTATATCATCATCCAATGACATATATTTGAGGCACAGTAAATGTTGCAATTTAGCCACAATAGTTTCCTGCAATTAATGATGGGCCTCTTTTAAGCAGAAATAGCTATTGAATCTATACTTTCTGTATTTTTAACCATCAAGGCACCTCTGCGTAGGTCCTTCTACGAAGAATGCAGTGGGTGCTGAGCTGCAATGTATTACCTTGATAATTAGATTTCTAGTCAATAAGGGAGTCAAGGATTATGGGGAAAGGCCAGGGATGTGGAATTGGAGAACATTGGATCAGGCACAATCCTATTGAATGGTGAAGCAGGCTGAACGGGTTGAATTATGTACTACTGTCCCTACTTACAGTCTGAAGAAGGGTCTCAACCCTAAACGTCACCTAGTCCTTTTCTCCAGAGATGCTGCCTGACCTGTTGAGTTACACCAGGTTTTTCTGTCTATCATTGGTGTAAACCAGCATCTGCAGTTCCTTCCTACCTAGTTAAGGTTTAGCAGTCTTAAATGGAACATTAACTTTTCACTTTGGAAATATTAGGACTGAAATTAAGAATGAAATAGTTGTGGCGTTGGATATAATGGAGATAGAAAGGGAAAGGAGGCCAAGAGAGGATCAAAGACTTTTCTTTAATTAATTCATGGCATGCAGGTACCACTGGTAAGGCCAGCATTTATTGCCCTCCCATGGAAGATAGTGGTGAGCGCCCTTCTTGAACCACCAGTGTTTAGTATAGAGAGGGTAACCCATAATGCTGTCAGTAGGAGTTCTCGCATTATGAGCCTGTGGCAATGAAACAGAGTTAGGTTGGACATCAGTGGGTGTTTATGTGGAAGAAATTAGCAGAACATGTCAAAAGATAGACTCTGCTCCCAGCCTTCAGTCTCCAAGTGGAAGACGGTTTTCTTTCAGAAAATAGATGCAATTTTTGTGTCGCATTCAAGGATTATTATATACCACAGGAGCCTTCCAGTTTGACCCAAGGAGTTGAAACTACTTAAACAAAATTGGCTGATGACTTTTTAACTTAGGAAGCCACATAGATTTGGGTGACTATGTTGTGCATGTCAAAATGTCACAATTGTGTGGCTAGATAAACAGAAGGGGTTTCTGTCTGTTTGTAATTAACTTACCTATCCTAAAGGGCCTGTCACACTAGCGCGCGATTAGACGCGACAAGCGCGACCTACCGTGGTCGCTTTAGTCGTCCGGCCTCGCGTGACCCTGTCCCACTGCGATCGCCGGAGTCTCGTGGAGTTCCGCGGACTCGTGTGTAGCTGGTGTCGACATCGCGCGTAGTGTCCAAAAACCGACACTGCTTAAAAATTACGCGCGGCAAAATCCTGTCGCGCGGAACGTGATGACGTTTTGACGTTGTGCGTCTTCAGCGTGGCGTTGCGTGATGACGTCACTGCCCGACGTCGTGCAACGCGCATGCTCATGCGCATCGTCACGTGATGAAAAATAACGTCCTTCCTTTGGACGTCGCGCGTGTAATCGCGCGCTAGTGGGACAGGCCCTTCACTCGCACCGGGATCGCCTGACCCCCACGCGACCCCCGCGTCCGAATTTGTCGCGCTTGTCGCGTCTAATCGCGCGCTAGTGTGACAGGCCCTTTATTCTTTCATGTATGTGAGTTGCCAGTCACATCATGAAAACTATAAAGAATACTGAAACAGAATTAGGATCAGGAGCAGGTCAATCGCTTCTTCAGCGGCTCCACCATTCAATAATGTCATGGCTGATCTGATCATCTCCACTTTCTTGTCAGTTTTCCAGAGTGCCTGATTGCTTATAGATCAAAGATTTGGCAGCCACAACCATATTTAATGATTTAGCATGCACTGATCTAGAACTTAGAACCGTACAGCACTAGAATAGGCCCTTTAACTCACAATGTCTGTGCCGACATGATGCCAAGACAATCAGTTATCTACCAGCACATAACTCATATTCCTCCATTCCCTGCATAACAACATGGCCATCCAATTAAATGCCACTAATGCATCTGACATATAGTATGATGAAAGAATGGGCTTGTATTCACTGGAATTTAGAAGGATGGGAGGGGATCTTACAGAAACATATACAATTCTTAAGGAATTGGACAGGCTAGATGCAGGAAAAAGTTTCCTGATGTTGTGGGAGTCCAGAACCAGGGGACACAGTTTAATAATAAGGGGTAGGCCACATAGGACTGAGATGCGAAAAAACGTTTTCATGCAGAGAGTTGTGAATCTGTGGAATTCTATGTCACAGAAGGCAGTGGAGGTAAATTCACTGAATGTTTTCAGGAGAGAGTTAGATTTAGCTCTAAGGGCTAAAGGAATCAAGGAATATGAGAAAAAAGCAGGAACGGGGCACTGAGTTTAGATGATCAGCCATGATCATGTTGAATGGCGGTGCTGGTTCGAAGGGCTGAATGGCCTACTCCTGCATCTTTTTTCTATCTTTCTATACTTCAAAACCACCCTCAGCAGCACGTTCCAGACACTCACCATCATCTGTGTAAAAAATTTGCTCTACACATCTATCTATCTATATATTACTAAAACTTTCATCCTGTCTGCGTGTGTGTTTGTGTGTGTGTGCATGTGTGCTTGTGAGTGCATCATGGCCTGGACTACGCCAGAATGGTACACGATAGCACTACAATGTTTGGACCACCTTACTCACAAATGTCTTGTGGCGTGTTTTTTTTAAATCAAGTTTCGTTCAGATTGATGTTATATTTTAAAAGTTATTCACAAATCAAATTTAGAAAATCCCACTTTAAGAAATATTTCTTCCATCTGAACTGGCAGTTACAGTTATGATGTCACAATGGGATTGTATCCCTGCCCACTACAATGTTGCAATCCCAGGACACTGAGTCCTGCCAGCCCTAGCAAGTGCAATTACATTTTTAATGAGGGAAATAAGGGGAAAATGAGCCACCCCTGCACAGTTGGGGGCTATGGGTGACTGGTGGAATATTGTATTGGGGGAACGGGTTGTGGAACAGGTTGCTTTGGGGGACCAGGCCTCCCGTGGGGGCTATGGGTGAGTGGTCGAATATTGCATTGTGGGAACGGTTGCGTTGGGGGTACAGGCCTCCCGTGTGACGGGGACCTAATGGGTCACACTTGGTCCAGTATCTATATACCTATAAAAGTCTCATCTTCTATGTCTGTATGTGTGTTGAATGTCTTGTATCTTCCTCAAAACGCTACGTGCTAGCGCTTAAATTTTTACATATTCTTACTCACATTTTTCCCCTCCACTCCCCTGCTCAGTCGGCTAGGTCCGCCTTGCTTTTATTCACTTTCTCAGTTCAGCCCTGCTCACAGGGCTCGGCCCGGGTTGCATTGGGGGAACGGTTTGCGTTGGGGGAACAGGCAATGGGGGTGATTGGCTCTGGAGGATGTCTGTCTCCGATGAGCACCGACGTCTGTCTCCGGGATGAGCACCAATGAGTCCCACTTGGTCTAGTATATATTACTAAAACTCTTATCTGTATGTGAATGTGTGTGCGTGCGAATCATGCCCTGAATTACGCCAAAATGGTACAAGATAGCGCTACAATTTTACTCATCATTATCGTGTGATGGGGTGTATCAAGGTTCCTTCAGATTGATGTTATATTTTACAAGTTATTCACATTTTCAACTTTACTAAATACAGTTTAAGAAAAAATGACTTGAAGATGTAATGGTGGTTACAATGGGATCTAATTTACATAAACTGCCTGCCATCAATGCTCCAATGTTAACAAAAAGAGGACTGCTAGTGCAATGAGAGATGTGTTACATTGTTGTAAGGAGAGGGAGCGAGTCGGGGAGGGGACAAGGAGAGGATTGCTGTTTAATGTTATTTAAATATATAGCGGGGTAGGGGAAGGGAGCCGGGTTATGGAAGGAGGGAGGGAGTGACTGAGGGTAGGGGAAAGGAGAGGTAGGGAGCGGTGAGGGAGGGGGGAGAGGAGGAGAGGGGAAAGAAGATGGAGGATGAAGAGGAGTGGGAGGGAGTGCTGGGGGATGAGTGAAAATGAGCCATGCCTGTGCAGTTGGGGGCTATGGGTGAGTGGTGGAATATTGTGTTGGGAGAACCGTTGAGTGGTGGAAATGGTTTGCGTTGGGGGAACTGGTGAGTGGTGGAATATTGCGCTGTGGGAATGGGGCCCAACGGGTCCCACTTGGTCTAGTCTCCTTTAAACTTTGCTTCTCTCACCTTCAAGATGTGCCCTATAGTATTTGAATTTGCCAACTTGTGAAAAAGATTTTGCCTATCTATGCCTCTCATAATTTTATTTGATATGCTTATCAGATCTCCCCGCAACCTCTGGCATTCCATAGAAAACAATGCAAGTCTGTCCAACCCTTTCCCTGTAGATAATACTCCCTAATCCAGGCAACATTCTAGTAAACTGCATCCTTTCCAAAG
The DNA here is from genome assembly GCA_963514005.1 of Raja brachyura. The sequence continues at coordinate 40,485,319 of OY740787.1, read as the reverse complement.
CCTCCACATTCTTGTAATGGGGCAACCAGAACTAAACACAATACTCCAATGTGGCGTAACCAAAGTCCTATAAAGGTGCATCATGTCTTGCTGACTCGTATACAATGTCTTGACATATGAATGCAAGCATATCATATGCTGCCTTTACAACTCTCTCTGCATGCGTTACCACTCTCAGGGAGTTATGGGCTTGGAGCCCATGATCCCTCTATACATCAATGCAGTTAAGGGTTATGCCATTAATTGTATATTTTCCTAGCACATTTGCCCTCCCAAAGTGCAACAACTCACACTTGCTTGGATTAAACTCCATCTGCCATTCTACCGCCCATATCTGCAGCTGATCTATATCCTACTTTGACAGGCTTCCTTACATTCTACGACCCCATCAATCTTGGTAATCTTCAAAATTAGTAACCAACCCATCTACGTTTATGTCCAAATCATTCATGTGGGGAAGAGAATCCCAAAGGTTCACATCCCTTTGGGAAAATAGATTCTGTCGCAGCCAAGTCCTCGTTTTGAAAGAATGACATTCAATTTTCCAATACCATGTTCACCAACCTCCCCTCTGCCTATCTCCATCAGTTATTTCAGTACCCCTTCAACAACAATTGCCAAAGGAATGTTCTCAATGCGTCAGTGCCCTCTGGAAGCAAGCCAGCGATGGATTTCAATGATAAATTTAGGCTTTAACAACTTTTCCAATAAAATGCTTAGCCTTAAATGAGTTCTGACTGGAGCATGTTATGAAGGAAATCAAAATTTCACGTTGATGGAAAATTATCAAATGGAAAATAGAATTTCCATTAAAATGTGGAGGAAGTATTCATCGTCTTTAAATGCTATGTTTTTATAAACTACTGCAATTGGAACACATTAACACCTTTGCTCAGTCCACCTGGACCTACATGATCTCCCGGAAATTGGAGGAACAGCATCTCATATTTCTCTTAGGCAGCTTACAACCCAGCGGCATGAACCTTGATTTCTCCAACTTCAAGTAATCCCTAACATACCCTCACTCTCCATCCCAACCCCACCCAAGTCGTACCAGCGTCAGTCATCTTGTTGAATCTCATTGTCTGTACTCATTCTCACCTAGCACACAGCTAACCATGGCCTGTTTCCTTTATCATCATTACTTTTTTGCATATCTTTCTATACATAACTAAAACTCTCATCTTGTTATCTTCTGGTTTGCGTTGTTTTTACATTTGCTCACAAACTGTACGTGATAGCGCTACGATTTATCGCCACCTTACTCACTGTTGTCCTGTGCTGCAATGCACCAAGTTTTGTTCCGATCGGTGGTATATTTTAAAAGTTATTAAGGTTTAAAACCCTCAGCTGTCATCACTGGCCGTGGCCCACCTCCCTGCCGGTGCTCATTTTCCTGCTGGCGCGGCCTGCTTCCCTGCCAGCACAGCCTGCCCACCTTCCTACCGGCGTGGCCCATCTTCCTGCCGTCGCGGCTCGCCCACCTTCCTGCCAGCAGGCCCGCCTGCTACCCGGCGCGGCGTTCGTGCCGGGGATCCTGAGGCCTGGGCGCTGAGCCTGGTTCTGCGGGCGCCGACGGCTGATGCTCCTCTGGGACACGCAAGAAGGGAGAGGAGCGGCAACCTCGAGATCCTGGGGAGGTGAGGAGGGAGAGTGGGGGGATTGACGAAGAGGAGGGGGTAGGGAGGGAGATGGAGGGGAAAGTGGGGGAGGTGAGGAGGGAGAGAGGGGGAGGAGGAGCAATAGAGGAAGAGGAGGTGGGTAGAGAGGGGAGAGGAGTTATGGAGGGAGGGAGTGACTGAGGGTAGGGGAAAAGGATTGGGGAGGGTAGGAGAAGAGGGGAAATAAGAGGGAGGAGGTGAGGAGGGAGAGTGGGGGAGTTGGAGGAATAGAGGGAGAGGAGGGGGAGTGGGGTAAGTAGGGAATGGGAAATAGAGGGAGAGGAGGGCAGTGGGGGGGGTGAGGAGGGCAGTGGGGGGACGAGGGAGGTGAGGAGTGAGGGATAGAGGGATAGGGAGGGGAGAGGAGGGAGTGATTGGGGGTAGGGCAAAGGAGAGGGAGGGAGAGGTGAGGGAGGAATTGGTGGAGGGGATGAAGATAGGGGAAAGAAGAGGGAGGGTGAAGAGGAGGAGTTGGAGTGCTGGGGGATGAGGGGAAATGAGCCGTGCCTGCGCAGTTGGGGGCTATGAGTGAGTGGTGGAATATTGCGTTGGGGGAACAGATTGCTTTGGGGGACCAGGCCTTCCATGTGACAGGTAACCCAACGGGTCCCACTTAGTCTAGTTTGTTCTAAATCGCTCTACATCACCGTCTATATCTCTCATTTCACTTTCCCCTGACTCTCAGTCTGAAGAAGGTTCTCGACTCGAAACGTTACCTATTATTTTTCTCCAGAGATGTTGTCTGACCTGCTGAGTTACTCCAGCTTTATGTGTCTATCTTTGGTTTAAACTAGCATCTGCACTTCCTTCCTACACAACTGGAAAAGTACTGCAAGATAATGAGAGTAAAATTACATAAAGTGGCAAAAGTAGGAGAATATGAAGAAACATGGTTAAGATCAAGGAAATGTTGGAGATGTGTAGATGTGCCTTGGTGTGGCCAACAGCCAATATTCACTCCAGTCAATTTCTTACCATAGGACATCGAAAACACTCTGGTGGATCAATGTCTTTGCCAGTAAAATCAGTGCTATCTGTGGGATTTGGCAGTCAGCTGGATACTGGGGCGTTTTCGAAGTAATGTGGGTTATACACAACACCCCTTGCAGCCTCGCCAACATCTTGTACAACTGTAACATAAGGTAACCACTTCCATCTTCAATTTCTTGACTGACATAGGCCAGGATATCATTTCACTACCCTACCTGCCTGTTTATGATGGCTCCTTAAATAGCACCAGTTGTGTAGGCTCTGGTGGAAATGGTTAAAACGACTTCCAGACTGAAAAATATTAATTTACTAAGAAACAAATGTTCACCAATGACACTATTAAATGGTTCAGAAGCATTTTGTTTGATGTCATTTCAGTGATTCTAAATCAGGTTATTCATAGTTTGGGGACATATTCAGCTGTGTTAATACAGCTGCTGAGGTTGTCACTCAAAAATTCAACCCACAGTTTTCTTTGATGGATTAAAAAACAAAATAATACTCTTTTATGCTGTCAGATTGTGCGAGTTAGCAGATGGTTTTACAGTATGTGATTGTACAAGTGAATTTTAGTAGAAACTTAAGGTCTAAACTAACAGGTCCTAACTCTCCCGCCTCACTCCACATCAGGTCTACTCTAGATCCAGTACTTGGACTTTTTTTCCCCCTTGGGAATTATTTCACAATTTCATTCTCACCCCAGTTGCCATTACTTGAATCTGGCATAATCCTAGTCTGTATCACTCGTACACATACAGGATTAATTTAGTAATTGTAATTCGTACAATTAAAACCATAAAATTGGTTACTCCCACTCAGTCTGGTAATTAAATTTAGTGGTTGGGAAGTTTGACTCAGCAGTGACTGAGGAATCAACACCAATGAAGAGGTAATTGCTGGTTAAAATCTTTGGCTTTGTTGCAATTCTATTTATGCTCGGCACCACTGTTTTATGTTGCAGAAGTCAAGAAGGAGTATTGTTGCAATTACTTATCAAAACCCTGCAGATTCTACCTCTCACCTGCACATCAAGAATTGGACAAGAGCCACATTGTCTTCAGTACTGAAACAGAACAATGACATTCTTACTTGCAGCAGCACAGCAGGTTTGTGCACAATACTCAATACTCACAGTACTCATCAGGGATAATTAACCCACCAACCCACACAACTTTAGGATATGAGAGGAACCCAAAGCATTCACATGGTCCTAGGGATAATATGCAAACTCCACATGGACAGCACTCAAGATCAGGATTGAACCCGGATCGCCGGAGCCGTGGCTGGTTCTTGAATTCTATGAATGGCCTTAGGGTTTCCGAATGGGGTCAGTAGTGTGTCCTCCCCTTCTGACATAAATCATGTTGGTGAAGGTGTTGGTTTCTGCAGTGAATGTTCACTGGAACATAGAATGGTGGAGCACAGGAGCAGCCCCATTGGGCTTTAATGTCACGCCAAACATGATGCAAAGTTAAACTAATCTCTACCGCCTACAATTGAACCATATCCCTCCAGGCCTTGCATACCCATGTGCCCATCTAAAAGCCTCTTAATTGTCACCATTGTATCTGCCTCCACCATCATCCCTACCATACACACCTGCCACACATCTCCTTTAAATTTTGCCCCACTCACCTTAAAGCTATGCCCTACAGTCTTTGACAGTTCCACCCTGGGAAAAAGTGTCTGACTGTCCAGCCTACCTATGCTTCTCATAATTTTATATACTTCTATCAGGTCTCCCCTCAATCTTCAACATTCCAGCAAAAACAATCCATATCTATTGGCCTGAAGAAGAGTCCTTCTCCAAAGGCAGAACCCCGGGAGTTGAGTTATTGGAGCAGCAGTGGGTGGGAGGGGGCAACTGTGCACAAACCCCACCATTCACGGGCATCCACCATCACATAGGCAAAAGGCTGAGTTTCTGCTAATTGTTAGACTTTCAGCCAATGGAACCTGAAATAATTGTGAAGACTGTGCAATGTGCTTGGGCTCTCCGGGTTGGATGGCTGACAGCGCTGCAACATTTCTGGACATGGGAGTGAGATTTGCAGCAGGGCTGTGTACTGTGAGGGAAGTGCAAGCAGAAGGAGGTATATGTGTCCTGGTTGGCAAACATAGAAACATAGAAAATAGGTGCGGAGTAGGCCATTCGGCCCTTCGAGCCTGCACCGCCATTCAATGTGATCATGGCTGATCATCCAACTCAGTATCCCGTACCTGCCTTCTCTCCATACCCCCTGATCCCTTTAGCCACAAGTGCCACATCTAACGCCCTCTTAAATATAACCAATGAACTGGCCTCAACTACCTTCTGTGGCAGAGAATTCCAGAGACTCACCACTCTCTGTGTAAAGAATGTTTTCCTCATTTTGGTCCTAAAAGAATTCCCCCTTATCCTTAGACTGTGACCCCTTGTTCTGGACTCCCCCAACATCGGGAACAATCTTCCAGCATCTAGCTTGTCCAACCCCTTAAGAATTTTGTAAGTTTCTATAAGATCCCCCCTCAATCTTCTAAATTCCATCGAGTACAAGCCGAGTCTATCCAATCTTTCCTCATATGAAAGTCCTGACATCCCAAACATTGTTGGTTGGCTGTCATAGTAGTAAATTGAACAATATCTGAAGCAATTGGAAGGATGAGACTTTCACTGAGCTGTTCCGACTGACAGAATCATTTTATCCATTACATCCAGGCATATGTGCATTGTTCTTTGTACCCACCATAGAAAAAGGACATCTATCCTCCTTTCTCCACTGTGACCTCAAGTATTACACCTTAATACGGGGGCATCTGGTTCAGGCATAACACCACAGAGGCAACCGAGTTGTCAGCTACACAGATAAATGTACAGCTGTGCAGGCTACATGAACATAGGTGGCTCCTCACATGCTTCCTGAAATCCTAATACTGGCACTCTGAGCACAGAGACACTCTTGCCCTCATCCAACCCCTCACCCATCTGATTTAATGTCTTCCCTCGTTTAGAGCCCCTTCCCCGAACCCTATCTCCCTCCTTTGAATTTCTACCTTACCATCCTCTTTCTGACATCTCTCCCTCTTGTCCCATCATTTCCTCAGCTCTCCCATGCTTGCTTCCCCGTCCCCATTATCCCCAATTGTCCATCTCTCTCTCTGTCTCTTTTTCCACCCCTCATCACACATACACACAGTCACTCACTCATCACTCACTCACTCACTCACTCACTCACTCACTCACTCACTCACTCACTCACTCACTCACTCACTCACTCACTCACTCACTCACTCACTCACTCCACATTGTATTAGAACCTACAGTCCTGAAGTATTTAATCAGGTATAAAGCCACTTGGGATGTTTAAGATGTGAAAGCAGCAATGTAAATTAAAATGTTCCTTCTATTGACATCTTAAATCACAATAAAACTAATCCAGATTTTAAAAATCTAGCAGATCAGGCAGCATCTGTGGAAAAAGATACAATGAATAACTCAGATTGAAAACCTTTCACCAGACCTCAAACTATTAAGTTCTCAGCCTGATTTCTCACCGAATTTCATAACCCCACTTAGAGTAATCACTGACATTTCCAATGGCAGGAAAGTATAGTCTCCAATCACCTTGGACATACCTTTGATTTTCAGCCCTCTCTCTGCCAAGGTGGCAACCTGTGTGCATCGCCTATGCCACATTGAAAGTAATCACACACAGGCGTCTTGGAATTTGTGGGAGTATGTCATATTCAGCTCTAGAAAATGCACACCCTTTTTTTAAAACATTCTGAACAAATTGGACCCACTGTTGGTGCAAGCAACCAGTCCGCAATGTAACAAGTATGAATTGCACCCGGAACCTATGTTAATCTATGGCCAAAACGCACATTACAACTTCTCTGCATTGCTTTAAATGGTTGCAGGATAATCGCATGTTATGACCCCTCGGTTGTCAAATTCATTTGCCATTGGTCATGCATTCTCTGGGATATGAGCCTATAATAAATTTCCCCTTACAAAACCGCGTAGTCTTCCGTCGTATCAGACAGTACGGTCCTATGCTTGCCAAACTATATAAAGGCTACATATGCATCTCATTTTAAAAATCCTTTGGGATTATTCTCAGCCATTTAAACAACTACATTTTGACACTGGCTATACCATGAGGATTGAAAGCTAGCTTTAATTTTATTACAATATAATAAGATTAAAGCTATCCTCGAGTGGCGTTAAAAATAAAGATCTGCAGATGCTGGGTTACAATAAAAGACACAACGTGTTGGATTAATTCAGCAGGTCAAGCAGCATATCTGGAGAACAGGATAGGTGAACTTTTGGGTGAGGACCCTTCCCGACCTGACCAGAATGGTCACCTATCCAGAAATGCTGCCTGACCTGTTGAGTAATACCTGCACTTTGTGTATTTTCTTGAATGGCTTTAGTCTCTTTATTGATTTTATCCATCTTTTTATTTGCTTGCATTCCTGATGGCTGTAAAATAGTAAGATTAAACGAGAACTTACCTGTTCAAAGTTTGATCTTTATTTTATGAGGAGTTACGATGAGGGATTACGTGAAGAAGCCCCGCCTGGCGCATGATCGGCATACTTCAAAGCAGCGGCATGAAAAACACAGAACCAATAGCCGGAGTAAGATAGTAAGGCTCACATAGACTAGAACTACTAGATGATCATTTATATTATGAGGGCTGGGAGCGAAGGGCACGTAATCCCTCATCGTAACGCCTCATAAAATAAAGATCAAACTTCGAACAGGTAAGTTCTCGTTTAATCTTACTATTTTACTTCGGAGTCACGTGAGTGACTACGTGAAGATTTTAAAGCTCTGTGTTTTTTATGTCGCAGATTAATTCCATACAACACTCTCAGTCAACACAGTAGTGAGTAAATAATATATATTTAAAATATTGTTTTAGTTTACGTAATAAGTCTTTTAATCATAAAAGACAAAAATAATAACCCCTCTATCCCAGGGGAAGGTTTACAACAAAAGTGATAATGATATAAAGTGATAACATAAATCGATAATATAAATCAATAATATAAAACAAAGCAAACATTCAAAGAGAACCCAACACTGCGTGTCCAAACCCTGGCACCGTGAGAACAGGTTTATCATAGAACTTTGAAAAAATGTCTTCTTTACACCACCCTGCGGACTCTAAAATTTGGTTGAGTGGCACGTCCTGTACCTTCGCCTCGTATGTAGCTGCCGCCCTGGAGGAGTGATATTTAAACACATCAGTGTCTACTCCTGCTAAATCCAAAACCTGTTTTAACCATCTAGAAATGGTTTAAACTGAAACTTTTTATGTGTTTGTTTGTGCATAATCAGTAACTCTGTCTCACCACCCTGGCAACTCTTGGTTACTTCAATATATTGAGTCAAATGATTAACTACACACAATGTTTGATCGACAGGGTATGCTTTAAACATTACCTTGGTTCCAGTTTTCCCTGGTCTGCTTTGTTTGATTAGATCATAAACATAAAAAACAATGTTATCTGAAGCCACATGCATACAATCTAAACGTAACATTTGCAATGTTTGTACTCTTTGTGCTGACACTAATGCCATTAGCATTACTACTTTAAATGTTAACTTCTGCAAAGACATTGACGTAATTGGAGCCCATTGCCTAAGCAAAGTAAGAACAATGCTAACATCCCAAATTTCTGTATATCTGGGTTTGGGAGGTTTTTTATTAAAAATTCCTTTCATAAACCGGGATATTAATGGATGAGACCCGATTGATTCCCGGTCAGAAATTTGTCCTAAATAGGACGACAAAGCACTACGAGCACTATTAATGGCACTATAACTTAAGTGCTGATCAAAATGTAACCCAGCAAGGAACTCCAATACATTTGATATGTTCGCAGCATGATAAGATATCTTTGACTGTCTACAGAAGACTTCCCATTTCCTTATATGTGACATATATTGTTTTTTAGTGCTATTTCTCCAAGCTGCATCTATAACATCCATGGTGCTATCCGACAGTCCAAGCCCTTGCAATAGTCTGGTCAGAACCTACAGATTAACAAATTCATATGATCATGCAATAGATTAATTTATTTTGTTACTGGTTGTATCAACAAATCATTGCAACTAGGAATGGTCATACATGGTTCAATAATCATTCTATGGCATCAATGGGAGACCATGACTGTGTAGGCCAATTTGGAACCACCAAAACGCCCGTGGCAGAGTCTTGCACTATTTTCATGAGACATTGCCCAATCAGGCAGAATGGGGGAAAAGCATAAAAGAACATATTCCCCCAATGTAGCGAGAATGCATCCACCGCTACTGCTCCTGGGTCGGCTCCCAAGACACGTATTTGGGCAATTGGTGATTTAATCTACACGCAAACATATCAATGTCCGGAAATCCATACCGACTGACAATATTTTTGAAAAATTGTGGATTTAACATCCATTCTGTACTGTCTTTAAATTTTCGTGATCTGTTGTCTGCCACAATATTGTCTTTCCCTGGGAGATAGATAGGTGAAAACCAAATATTCTTAGAAATACACCAATGCCACATCTGGTTAACCAGATAATCACATGATAATGATCTTACTCCGCCCATGTGATTGATATATGCCACAGCTGTGGTATTGTCTACTTGTAATTGGACATGCAAATCCTTCATAGTAGAACAATAAGCTTTCAATCCATAAAATACTCCAAATAACTCCAAATAATTAATACCATATGTTTGGAGAAATATGTCCTCTTGGACAGTCCATCTGCCACCACAGCTGGTGTCATTGTCCGTAGCCCCCCCATCCGAGAGCACTTACATCAGTTTGCAAAACCACTGCTGGTTGCTGAACAAATATGTTTTTAGCAGCTTGTGGAATATTCTCAATCCACCACTGTAACTCGGATAAAGCTTCCGTTGGTAATTGCATGGCCTATCAAAATGGCCTGCACATTTTTTTAGTGCTTGTGTTTTTGCCCTTTGAAGGTTTTGATAATGCAGTGGACCAACTCGACTGCAGGAAATGCTGCTACTAATTACCAATAGCCTTAGCTACTTCTCGGATGGAGGGATAATGTTGGTCAACAAGGCAACGACACACATTTGTAATATTGACAACTTTCTCTATTGGTAAAGTTACTGACATAGTAACTGAATTAATCACAAACCCCAAATAGTCAATTGTTTGGGATGGCTGTAGCTTAAATTCTGTTGGATGGATCAGAAAACCTAGCTTTTCAACAGGCTTATAGTTGCTGAAACTGATTTTTCAGCTGATTCCTGATTAGCATTGACAATTAAAATGTCATCAAGATAAGCCATGACAATGTGTTTTTGTGCCCTTAGCAGTGCAAGTACTGGTTTCAACAATTTTGTGAACAGTCTAGAAGCTGAGCTTACCCATTAGGTAATGCCTTATATTTCCACAGCTGACCCATCCAATTAAACTTCAAATACCTGTGAAAATGATGATGAATTGGTACTGAATAATACGCATCTTTCAATTCTATAGTAGCCATGTAACAATCTGTTGATAACAACTGCCTTGCAGTGTTGAAGGTATCCATTTTGAAATGCTTATACTGGACAAATGTATTAAAGTGTGTGAGGTCCAGAATAACTCTACCACCCCCATCTTTCTTTGCCTGGGGAAAATATTTGACAGAAATTGTTGTGAATTATTAACCGTATTTTCAATTACTCCTTTTTTAAATACATTTTTTACCTCTTTTTTATCTGAGATTTTTCAGGTGCAGAAAACACCAAAATACGATTAGGTTTATTCTGTGCAGGTGGATCAATTTCTTCTACAAATTCTATTGTAGATCCTGACACAGTATCTAATATAAACCGATCAGATGTTATGCAGCACCATTCATCATAAAACAATTGTAATCTACCACCAATCGTAGGTTCACCAAAAGATTCCTTTTAGAATGAAGTTTTTGTACCTCCAAATGCACGTGATGGTCTCCTTTTCCCAACATATGGATTTACATTAGGCTGTGATGGGTAATAATACCTCCTCACTATACTCCAGAATCTGCTTCATAATCAAATCCCCTTCTCGTTGAACCAGACCTTTTTTGACCAAATATGAAAGGTTTCATAATGCTGATAATCCTTGCCTCTTCATCAATTTCTTTGATTTGTTTAGGCAAGCTTTCTTTGAATAAATACCCAGGAATTTGAATATTGCTTGATCTGCACAGTCCTGCAAATCTAGGGTGCAGTATGGGCCGAATTGTTCTCATAAAATTGACTCAAAGTATGAGTTACAAAACAATGCCAACATATCTTTTTGAATTTTGGTCATTGTACATCCTTCCACTTGCTCCCCAAAAGCAGTGAAGCCACCCACAATAAGCTTGAAATTCTTTGGAATCGTATTTCCTGCATTATTGAAGACATAGGTGCCCAAATAGTCGGATTCACCGTTGGCACCCTTAATGAAGCACAATTCACATGTGTTTCATATAATTCTGCTGTTTCAACCATAACAGCCTCCTGAAGCTGGTGAGAAACCAATTAATGTTGGCCGCCAAGGTTACCTTCCATGGCCTCACCGCTTCTTTCAGGTATAGCACTTTGTGCCACATCAAGTACACCTGGATTTATATTCTTGTGCTGTGGTGGGTCCTCATGACCAAAATCACCACTTTCAGGGTAAGTCTCCTGCTGCCCTGGTACTCCTGAGACTTGCTCAACGAGACTACCTCCAGCCCAATCCGAGGCTCTGGAGGTTCATATTCCCACATTGGTAAGGCACCATATTCTTGATATGGAAACCCCTCAGGGCCTGCCTGGGAATATTCTGGGTTCTTTAGACCCTTGGATCTTCTCCATCTGATCCATTCTTAGCCATAAGGCTTTTCTATCTGGAGGACTTTCACTATCAGTCATCAGAAACCACGGGCCTCTCAGATTGCCTTTTACTTTTCTTTGTCACTTGAATTTCCTCTGTGGCTTCTGCTTGTGGAGCAACCAAAGGCTCACTATCGAGTATATCAATGGCCACCGGCATCGGAGCCGGCTCCACACTAATCTGCCGTCCCGACTGTTTTTCTTCACCCCGGGACGCCCGTTTTACCCGCGTTGATTTTTATTTTTTTTCCCCCGAACTTTCTCCATTTTTATTTTTAACTCCTCCTGGCTTTACACGCCAGCGTCATGGAGTTTAACTTGCCCTGGAAGTAAAATTAATTCACTTACCTGCGGGCCTGTTCCTTGCCGCTGGTGGAACTGCGCTCTGCAGCTCTTTCCCTACTGACAGCGTTGACGTAATGCCGATCATGCGCCAGGTGGGGCTTCTTCACGTAGTCACTCACGTGACTCCGAAGTAAAATAGATTAATGGAAGTCTTCTCTCTAGTGGCATCTCTGTTATTTTCCCTCATACAGTCTCAATGTTTTCCATTTCCCTTGCTTTAGACAAGGTGCTGACCATATCCCATAGGAATAATACCATGTGTGCAAAGGAGCGTCCAATTGTACAGGTGGGATGTGCTGTGTTCAACCGAGGTCATGACTGCCTGACCCAAGGATGTACAGCAAAACTTTGATATAACATTAGTTTTCAGAGGGACAAGTTTAACACCAGCACTATATTTGAAAGTAATATTTATCTAATTTTCATTTTGAGGACGTTAATCCCTGGATATATCCGAAATGGTGATATAACACGGAGTGTGATATCAGTTACATTGTACTTGTGAAAGTGGCAGTAACGTAAGATTCACCAGGTTGATTCCTGCGGTGGCAGGTTTGGTGTACAAGAGATTAAGTAGACTGGAGCAATGCTATTGGTTCTGGAACATGCAGACTTGTTCTGTAACCTCCCCCCACTCCTGCTTCCCCTCTCTTCATCGTCGGGTGCTACCGTGGTTTGGGCCTCTGACCTGGAGTCACCGTTGGTTGGCCTGGGAGGTTGGAACTCTGGTCTGGTTGGCTCCCGCAGGTCAGTGAAGGTGTTGGACGGTCCTGGAGAAATCTTCTTGTAGTGATGGAGAACCGAGATGAAAATGGCTATGGCGGCAGATGGGAAGAAAAATCAATGCCAGTGGCTCTCGGTGCTCTGGGTTGACTGTGGACGGCATCCCGGGCCACTGAGGTTGAGCATTGACCGTTGCAGGCAATGAATGGCGCGTTCACGAACTGATGTCGAGGAGGCGTTAGAGTGGTCGAGACGGTGGAGTAGGCCATTGGTGGCCCTGAAGCAGCCTGGGATTCCATTAAATCGGGCACAGTTCCAAGTGGTCAAATCTGCGGAATAGACATGGCTGGCAGCGGTTCAGAGTGATGGAGCAACGGTGGAGGACATCGACACATTGCCTGGGTAGAACGACCCCTGCAACACCGATCCAGTTGTGTTACCAAGACAACAGGCCTTTATGGCCAAGTTAAGACTAATATTTTTTTTATTTTAAACATGAAGGATACAGGTTAGCACCTAAAATGTGATGGATTTTGTGCACTGACTCAGTGTGGTCTACTGTATTACACACATGCCTAGTATGATTGTGCCTAATGTATAGTCGAATTGTCACTGAACTGTATGCAAAACATAAATTCACTGTACTTTGCTTCATGGGACAATAAAGTACCATTGAACCATTGCCACCCTCTCTACCCACCTCCTTACTTCTCTTTCTGTTGCCCTTTTTTCATTTCTCTCCATCATCCCTTCGCTTCTCCAACACTCTTTTCCCTGGGGTGCTCCCACTTCAAGCAGCTCAGTGTTGCTCATTCCAGCTCTGGCAGATTCTGGCTTCATCCCCAGTTTCCTTATGGCTGTCAACTTAAACAACACAATAAGAAGCACAGTCAAGACCTGCACATGATCAACACCCATCCTATTTACCATGGGTGCCGAGTGTGGTGCTACATTGTCAGATATCCTGGCCACCTATCCCCAGCAATGTCATCCCTGTCCCAGAGTCTAAGGAAAGTTCAAAACTTTTGGCAATGAACTATCCTCTTTCAATCTCTGGCAAACATGGTGAATATTTGAAGCCTGCGGTCAAAGACAAACTGCCACATGGTGAGAGCCTGAAAATCTTTTAATTGTGTAGTTTTCAATTACTTTGTAGGGCCTTAATATGGAGGTTCCTGCAAGATGATTGGATGCTCGCTGAGCATGTTTTATTCAATTTTTTCAAATAATGCAGCTCTGCCTGAGGTTTATGGGAACAATTTAATAATTACCCTAACCTTATTCATGGGCTCAAGCCAGGAACAAAACCTCAGCTGTTGTCATTGTGACTGCTTCAAGTATCACTTTGTCCTCTATGTTCAGCCAGGTGAGTGTATGTTTCCATTGCAGCAGAGTGGTGCAGCAGGTAGTGTCACTGCCTCACAGCTCCAGAGACCCGAGTTCCAACATGACCTCGGGTTCTGTCTGTGCGGAGTTTGCACATCCTCCCTGTGACTGTGGGTGCACCGGTTCCCTCCCACATTCCAAAAATGTGAACGTTGGTCAGTTAATTAGCAGCTGTAAATTGTCCCTGGTGTGTGGGCGAGTGGTAGAATCTGGGGGTAGTTTAGTTTAGAGATACAGCACGGATACGGGTTCTTCGGGCCACCGAGTTCACACCAAACAGCAATTCCAACACACTAACACTATCCAACACACACTAGGGACAATTTACATTTATACCAAGCCAATTACCCTACAAAAGGGTACGTCTTTGGAATGTGGGAGGAAAATGAAGACCTCAGATAAAAGCCAGGCAGCTCACAGGGAGAACGGACAAACCCCGTACTCGGGAGTCTAGTGCTGTAAGCCAGCAACTCGACCACTGCTCCACCATGTCGCCCTAAAGTTGATAGGAATATGAGGAAAATTAAATGGAAGGGAGCAATTGGCTGGTTGATTGTTGGCAGAATCAACAAGCTAAAGGGGCTTGTACTCCCTTGACTCTATAAATGAGAAGAAACCTACGTGATCACAGGGAGAACATGCAAACTCCACACAGTCAGCACCAGAGGTCAGAATTGAACTTGGGTTGCTGAGGCTATGAAGCAACTGCACTACTAAATGTGCCACCATAACGTTTGCTTGCCCTTCTCTGTGTGCACTGGTAATGGTGACCATTTATATGTTCTTCACTGCGGGTGTTGCATTCTGTTATAGTCTGGGTGAGCACTTGTTGGAAAGTTCAGTCATTAACCAGTCAGTACTCATTGGTAGGTCAGTTTTAGGGAGGGTGGGAGATCTGGTGGGGGAAAGAACTGGCTGCAATTCCTCTGCAGCACCTTAAATGGAAGGGACCTGAAAACCTGGGAAGAGAGGTTGGGGTGGAGCAGCTGGTTTTATGGAATGTTTTAAAAGTACAGTCAATGCAATCAATTGAAGCAAAAATGACATATGAAGATCAAACTCTCAAAGGAATCAAGAGTAAATGTGTGTCAGCCTAGCACTGAGACTCTCATTCTGTGCATATTTAATGGTTAACTGGAGATGAATCTCAGTCAGTTTAGGGGCAGATTGAGGAGATAGTGGTGACCAATGGGAATGTTGTGTTTGACTTTATGTTTTATCAATAGTCAATGGGTAAAAGGGCAGGCATGTGCATTTAACAGTGAGAACATCAGATATGGTGGCAACAGTGGGCCACAGGATGGTTGTCCAAAATTATCGCTATTCAAAGCATACACCCGCACGTATTATCCAATTGCAAAATAACTTGCACATTGTTAATTAATTAATTTTAAGTCTTCCCTTAACCTTATTTAGATACTTGTTTGTGTTATAACTATTAATAATGTAAATAAATCAATAATCTATGCAAAAGTATGGTTTCACATTCAGCTTATGACATTGTTAATCCTCAAAGCTTTTGCCAGACTTACGACTCTTATTAGATTTGCAAATAACGGAGCTAAAATGTCTTCGGGTGCTGCTTCTATTTTATCAAGAAATGGAGCATTTTTTATGCATTTGATGGTAACAAAGTGCAGCTGGAGGATTTTCATTGAAACCTGATTCCAATTATTGGGTATAAGTACATGCATCAAAGCTCACTGTTCCCTTGAACTAAAACTTTAAGGTGGTGGCTTTGTTCTTTCATGTCATGTTATTTATGTATGTCTAACAAAGCGATGTGTAGCACTTCAGACATTTGCTGGTCTTTTTTTTTCCCCTTCTCTGTACATCCCAAATTCTAACACTAACGCAGGGTATTTTCTTGAACCACGATTGCCATCGACCAACTAATTTCCTCTCGAATTGCTCCATCTGATTCCCATTTGTTGGCTCATCTCCTCGACTCTTTATCCGCGAGGGGGTTCCTGGGACTCTTTCTTCCTTCCGCACCAACCCCCCACTCCCAAATGTACTTTTGCCTCTCTCAGTGTAGATAGAATGATTCTTGACAAGCCAGAAACAAAAGGGCTGGGTGAGAAGTGGGAGCCCAAGACTAAATGGTGGGTCTACTTTAGATCTATTTGTAGACCTTATAATTCAACATCCAGCACACTGAATCACAGCCTCTTGCACAGACTATAGATCTCTAGGCATTAGTGGACTTCAATGTGGTCAGAACATTCTTATTTCTTCCAGCTCTTCAGTGACAGGTTTGACAGGAGGTGGGGAAGAGTGGTGTGTGGTGTATGTGTCTGGCATTTAAACAGTGAGATGTTCCACTAAATTCATGCCAAGCTTGTCTGTTCCCATCTTCTCCTCAAAGTCCGCCTGATCCCCTGCCAATCTCACCTCTCACAACTCGCTCCAACAGGTCTCACCTTGCTGCCAATTAAGAGTCATGGAGTCACTGAGCAGTGCAGTGCAGGAATGAGCTTTTTACCCACCGAGTCCAGGCTGACCATGAATTGTCCGCTTACACTGTTGGGACACAAGTGCCTGCAGATGCTGGAATCTGGAGCAAGGAAATTGTCAACATTTCGTTTGAGACCCTGCATCAGCAATCACTTACACTAATTGTACACTCATCCCTATTTGTATTCCCATATTCCCATCAACTCTCCCCTACATTCTACCACTCGACAACTCACACCAGGATCAATTCACAATGGCCAAGCAACCACCAACCCGCATGCCCTTGAGATGTGGGAGGAATCTGGAGCACCTGGGGAGCTCACGGTTATAGGGGGCAACTACAAACTTCACACAGACAGTAGCGGAGATCGGGATTGAACCCGGGTGTCTGGTGTTGTGAAGGCATTGTCTTTACTAGCTGTGCCACACTTTGCATTTCTCAATGAGAAGAGTTTATGAGGTTTGCGTTTGGAAGTGGTTCTGCCTCCTCTGAAGAAGGGTCTCGACCCGAAACGTCGCCTATCTCCTTCGCTCCTTAGATGCTGCTGCACCCGCTGAGTTTCTCCAGCTTTTGTGTAACCCCCTGCCTCCTCTTTATTGTGTTCTCCAAACCATGAAACCAGAGGCACCTTCACAACCTCTTCAGTATAACCAGCTGTTTCCACATCTTAAAAGTGACCTCAATATTTTGATTCCATATTCATGCTGATGATTTCTTGCATCTCACAATCTCCTCTGACACTGGAAATGTTTTAAAGGACCACACACCTCCCCATTCTTTCGCACAACCATTCAACTTCTATTAATCTCACATCTGCTTGACTATTACTATTACCACTATACCTGACAGGGTACTTTAGTCGCCCATCTCAGACTGTTGAACAACATCATATCTCACCTCAGGCCTTCAATGTTCTTCTCTTATGGCAAAGGGTGCTTTCCTGGCTGATGTGCCTAAAATTATGAGAGATTGTCTCAGAATAAGAAATTTGCCTTCAGGGCAGAGATAAGAAACACTTGAAGAGCATGGCAACATTCCACAATCACTCCTTTTGGTGATGTTTGATAAATAAATACTGATCTGATGTAAGAGGGAAATGCCCTTCTCTGCTCTGAGGGTTGTGAGGCTATGAGGATTCCCTGTTTCAGAGACAGTCAGCATTCAAAGCTGAGACCATGCAGGTTTGGGGTTTTGAGGGAAGGGGGCTGAGGAGCCATAATCTGATCGTTTGGCCAGGTTGATACGAATGGTCTACTCCTACTCCCACTTCCGATGTTGCACCTCTTTTTATCTTTTCATTTCCATATCGTGCATTTGAACTTTAATTTATTCCTTCACAAGGTATAAATAATCAGTTTATGTGGCTCTGCACATTTATAGCAGAACCAGCAAATGAATTCAGTGGTTATGTAATTTCAGACTTGCATGAATTGTGCTAACTCAGCCTCAGCACGGTTGGTCGTATTCCTGTGCCTGAGTCAGAACATTGTGGCTTTAAGTCCCACTTCACAGACTTGAGCTCTTAAATATAGGCTAGAATTCTGCCCAGTATTTTGTGGGCAGAATTCTGCTGCTTCCTTGGAAGAGTCAATCTTTCAGATGAGATATCAAACCATGGTCCTCTGTTCTCTCAACATCCCATGGCTGTGTTTTATGAGGATCTGAATGTTCATTGTGATTACTCAATTAGTATTTTCCCCATCTCAATTGACACACCACAATGCATTAACAACTTATCTCCACAGCAACCCCAGCCTCACACATATTAGAGATATTGCCTTTCTCTCCTTCATCCGTCCCTGACCTTCTCTCTAACTTTAAGACAACTTGTTTTCTCTCTTTCCCGGTTCTGAAAAAAACAGTCCTCAACTTGAAACATTGATTGTGTTCTTCTCTCCATGGCTGCAGCCTGACCTGCTGACCGCTCTAGCATTTTGTGTTTTTCTGTCATTAGAGGCCTTTAAATATTTTACAGTCAACACACAGTATGTTTGAAGTGTGGTTAATATTGCTTACATGTAGGATGCATGGCAAACAATCTGCGGTCAGTAAGATCCCAAATCATTAACAGTAATCGACACATAGAAACAAACCCTTCAGCTCCCCCAATGGTCATATTGGTATTCATGAGAAGTTGATGAATGCCCGTCTAGAATTGGAACTTTAAAAATAGAATTTGAAGAGGATGGTTTAAGATTATGGAAGATGATTGAAGTCGTTAAGGATTGAGTGAATGCCATCTAGAATTTGAGGTTCCTTCCTAGATACGGTTGGACTGAGATGGGAAATTAGGCAGTGGTGGAAGGAGTGCTTTTGGATTGCAGAAAGATGGTCCAGAAACTATGCATGGTGGTTTAAAAATGTAATTTAGGTCAGATAAGGTGGTCTACAAATGTATTCAAGAATTTGTGGAATGAGGGGCATGATCAGAAAAAAATGTACTTGGATTGGTGGAGGCTAATCACGGATTAGAGGAAGGTGAGCAAAGATTGGAGGAAGGTGGTCTGGCACAGATGGAAGCATAATCCATTGTTGGACGGTAAAAGTTTTGGATTGCAGGAGGGTGGTCAGGAATTGGTGGGTATTTGTCTAGGATTGGTGGAGGCTGGCTTAGGGTAGTTGGAGGTAGTCTTCTGGCTTGAATAGGAAGGTGGAAATCTAAGTTCAGTAGTGATTATTCTAAAATCAGAAGTAGGAGTCCAGAGCTGATAGAGGTTGTTCTGGAATTGCAAGAGTATGCTCAATGAAGGAGGGTGCTCTTGGATTGGAGGAGGATAGTGGATGGTTGCCTGGGACGGGAGGACATATTATTCAGAAATAGAGTATAACTCTGGTGTGAGATGATTTTTCTCTGCTTGAAAATGCCTCCCAGGCAGAAGATTATACTGCCACTTTGATTTGTGTGGGGCCAAGTCCAGAACAGTGTGCAAACCATTGCTATATACAGAGTCTCCCGCAGTAAAGCACAAACCTCTGAAAAAAACAGCTATGGCAGTCATCATAAGGCAGTGGAGGCCAATTCTCTGGATGCTTTCAAGAGAGAGTTAGGTAGAGCTCTTAAAGATAGCGGAGTCAGGGATATGGGGAGAAGGCAGGAACGGGGTACCGATTGTGGATGATCAGCCATGATCACAGTGAATGGCGGTGCTGGCACGAAGGGCCGAATGGCCTACTCCTGCACCTATTGTCTTTGTCAAAATCTAAAATAAAGATTCCAGGAAGCTGCTCATGCTGGATTGATGCCAGTTAAGGGGATGGATTAATCAGCCTATCCCACTATTTCAGGCAGGGCATTTCCTGTTACTTAGTCCTTGCATCAGATGTTATTCAAAGCTGCTGATTCAATCAACAGTTGACCCACAGTCCAACCAAATTTGTTGGGAATCTACTTCTTATTGTATTTATTTTTTATTTATCTGATTTGCTACTATTAAGATATAGGCGTTTAAACCAAAAAAACGAATACATTTGTCATTAATTGTCAGACCAATTGAATGAAATGCTGTCTGAAGAAATGTTTTCTTTTTAATGACATTTATTTAATCTCTTTTCCTCTTAACTCAGGGCTTACCCGAAAATTTGGATATCAGCTGAAACTGGAGTAAAAAATATATTTTACTATAAGCCCCAAAATGTTACAATATAAAAAAAAAAAATCAGGAATTCTAAGCTATTTTCATATTTCAACTGTCAAAAAGCCCTTGTTCTGAAGAAGGGCAATTGTACTTCCCAAACACAAACTTACGTGGTATTCCTGGCAGGTCAGTCCCAGCCTCTGTCCACCAGGAAACCTGGAGTTCCTTTAAACCACTAATAATCTTGAACTCCCACCACCAGCATTTACTGTACATGCTGACATTGTCACAATGAGTGGCCTTTTTCCAGAACCAGATGCCCTAGTACTATGTCATATTTCTTTATAATATAGGGGGACATTCAACCCAGTGTGTCCATACCAGCTCACAGATCAATCCTATTCCCCACTCATATTTCCCCATAACCAATTCTCCCCACATTGCTATTAATTCTACCACTCACCTACATACGAGGAGCAACTTATAGAGGCCAATTAACTCACCAAGCTGCATGTCTTTGGGATTTGGGAGGAAATAGGAGCACCTGTAGGAAACCAATAGGGTCACAGCGAGAATGTGCAACTCTGCACAGACAGCACCAGAGGTCAGGATCAAACCCAGATCTCTGGAGCAGTGAGGAAGTGGCTCCACCAGCTGTGACATTGGAAACTTTGCATTACTCACCAGCAAGAGTCTCAGGATTTCTTATGGCTCCTTTTCAGTGCCATAAATTGCAATTACAACTAAAAAGGGCCCCTTTAATGGACTGGGATTAATCTGTCTCTTCCAAAATGACAGGCCACACTATGTTCTTTTTTTTTTGCCAAATATTCTTGGGGCTCCTTTTTGAATTATTTTGCATCCCTCACACTTTGATTAACACGCTGTGTAATGGCAATTTCAAACCTTTCCAATAAGGCTTTTCTTATAGCAGTTACTACACAGGCAGGGAGGAGTAGAACTTGCGTAGTTGATAATAAAAACAAATCCTCCAGTCGTTCTTTTCCAGTTTCATTGAATTTTATTGAAGTAATTGTACAGACAAAGAAGTAAAAATCCCAGATGCTCTTTATTCTTATACAAATTGTAGCTTTCCGTTCTTACTGTCTGAACTGGTAAAAAAACTCTATTCCTTCTCTCCTGCCGGCTCCAGTCGATCTGACCCCTCCCTGTGGTTTTGCTAGCCTAATCCGATGTATGTGTCGCCCATCTACGTATGTGATTCTTCAAACTTCTTCTTTGGCTCTGTGTTCTTGTGGAATGGTTGCCAATACAGCACGACTGTTGCTGACCCACTTTGACAGCATGAATCCTCCCTTTTGGCAGAGGGCAGTCAGGTGTGCTGCCATTTGAATTGCTTCCTGTTCCGAAGACATGGACTTTAAACAATCATCCACATAGAAGTTGTTCTTTCTGTGTTGGTCACCACTGCTGGGAAATAAGCTTTGTTGTCCTCAGCTGTCTTCCTTAATGCAAAGTTTGCACAATTTGGTGATGACGCTGCTCCAAAAAGATGTACTTTCATCCGTTATTCAACAAGATCTTGCTGCGCATCCTCAGGCCACCACAGGAATCGCAAATAGTCAATATGCTTTTCTGATATCTTGACCTGATGAAACATTGCTTTGATATCAGCCATCAAAGCAACCGGTTCTTGTCTGAATCTGATGAGAACTCTAATGAGTGAGTTGGTAAGGTCTGGAGCCTGCAGTAGTTAAGTGATGGTACACAAAATGCTGGAGAAACTCAGCGGGTGCGGCAGCATCTATGGAGCGAAGGAGATAGGCAACGTTTCGGGCCAAAACCCTTCTTCAGACTGATGGGGGGCGGGGGAAGGCGGGGGGAAGAAAGGAAAAAGGACGAGGAGGAGCCCGAGGGCTGAGGGAGAGGTAGGAAGGGGAGGAGAAAACAAGGGTTAACAGAATTGAGAGAATTCGATGTTCATGCCCAGAGGATGCAGACTCCCCAAGAGGACTATGAGGTGCTGTTCCTCCAATTTGCGGTGTTGCTCACTCTGGCCGTGGAAGAGGCCCAGGACCGAGAGGTCGGATACGGAATGGGAGGGGCTGTTGAAGTGCTGAGCCACCGGGAGGTCGGGTTAGTTAATGCGGACCGAGCTGAGGTGTTCGGCGAAAGGATCGCCAAGACTCCGCTGGGTCTCACCGATGTAGATCAGCTGGCATCTGGAGCAGCGGATGCAATAGATGAGGTTGGAGGAGGTGTAGGTGAACCTCTGTCGGACCTGGAATGACTGCTTGGGTCCTTGAATGGAGTGGAGGGGGGAGGTGAAGGGACAAGTGTAGCATCTCTTGCGGTTGCAAGGGAAAGTGCCCCGAGAAGGGGTGGAGCGGGAGGGAAGGGAAGAATTGACAAGGGAGTTGAGGAGGGAGCGGTCTTTGCAGAAGGCAGACAGGGGAGGAGATGGGAACATGTGGCGAGTGGTGGGGTCACGTTGGAGGTGGCGAAACTGGCGGAGGAATATGTGTTGTATGTGCCGGTTGGTGTGGTGAAAGGTGAGGACCAGGGGGACTCGGCCCTTGTTGCGAGTGGGAGGATGGGGAGAGAGGGCAGTGTTACGGGGTATGGAGGAGACCCTGGTGCGAGCCTCATCTATGAAGGGGGAGAGGAATCCCTGTTCCCTGAAGAATTAGGACATTTGTGATGCCCTGGTGTGGAACACCTCATCCTGGGAGCAGATGCGGCGTAGACGGAGGAATTGGGAATAGGGGATGGAGTTCTTACAGGAAGCAGGGTGGGAGGAAGAGTAGTCCAGATAGCCGTGGGAGTCAGTGGGTTTATTGTGGATGTCGGTCAGGAGTCTATCACCTGTGATGCAGATAGTGAGGTCAAGGAATGGAAGGGAAGTGTCGGAAACGGTCCAGGTGTATTTGAGTGCCAGATGGAAGTTGGTGGTGAAACGGATGAAGTCAGTCAGTTGTGTGTGGATGCTGGAGGTGACACCAAAGCAGTCATCAATGTAGCGGAGGTAGAGGTCGGGGATGGGACCCTGGTACGCCTCGAGCAAGGATTGTTCGACGTACCCGACAAAGAGGCAACCGTAGCTGGGGCCCATGCGCGTGCCCATAGCTACACCTTGTATTTGGAGGAAATGGGAGGAGTCAAATGAGAAGTTATTGAGGGTAAGGATGAACTCCGCTAGGCGGAGGAGAGTGTCAGTGGATGGGTATAGGTTGCTCCTCCAGTTGAGGAAGAACCGGAGGACTTTGAGACCATCCTGGTGGGGGATGGAAGTGTAGAGTGACTGGACAACCATGGTGAAGATGAGGGGATGGGGGCCTTGGAAATGGAATGCATCGAGACGACGGAGAGTAGGTGTGAGTAGTTAAGTGATGCTCCTTTGAAGACAGCCCCACAGTCAAAGATCATCCTCAAGGTCCCTTTCCTTGAGTGATACACCCCATGGTGTGAGATGTACCAGAGATCTCCATCACTTCGATTCAGCTGGCCCACTGGTACCATTTCAGCATAACCATTATCAATCATTTCAGTGAGGAAAGATGTATATTCATCATGAAATTTCTTATTCTTGCCAAACCTGTGTTTCAGGTTTGGATGCGCTGCTCTGCAATGCAAAGGTTATTCGTCAAACTGATGCTTTCTTGTTTGAAAGGTAATCTAGACAATAGTGTCCATCTATCATCTTTACTGAGCGATTTATAATATCCAATAACTTTACCTCTTCTCTGGACATTTCTTCTGCTTTTTTGCTGCTTCTTTCACTGAACTCGTGATTGTATTGCTTGATCAGTAGCTCCTCTAAGTTTACAGTAGATATTCGATTGACAGCAGCAGCAGGGCAGCAAGTCACATCCTTGTTTTTGTTGCATCCTCGCAGGGGACAATAGATGACCCAACCGAGTTGGGTCCATCCCCTTGGCTGTTGACCAGCTCTCAAGATTCCAATACCTTCAAAGCATTTGTTCCGATGAGTAGGTCGATGCCAGAGTCTATTTTAGGAATCTTGGTACCTTTCAAGTAAGGTAATTGTTTCAGGTCTTTCTGTTTGGGAATGTTTAGATGGGAAACAGGCATGGTCTTAAGTGTAAACACATAAGATAGTTGTATAAAATCATCTTTGTCCAGCTAGATATTTCCAAACCTGAGATATGATGACTGAACACAGACTTCTCTTCATATATTTGTAGCAACAATCATTTCCTCCATATAGGTGAGATGTTCCATTGCATTGCAACAACCTCTAAGAAACTGCAAAAACGCATGCAATGCCTTCACATCCTCTGCCTTGGTAACTGACCAAGCAAAGGCCTTGTTCATGTATGCACTGGCAATCTTGTGCTCATTACCAAAATATTTTTTAAACAGAGCTTTCACCTTTTAACAGCCATCGGCTGGAGGCAAATGTTGGCAACTGTGGGCTAGCTGCTTTGAATGCACTCTTGTGTATTGCTCTAGAAAATGCAAACAATCACTCTTATCAGTAGTTTTCCTTTCCACTCCTTTCTCAAATGCCGTAATGAACTCTTCATACTGCAAAGGGTCACCATCATAAACAGGAATGTCTCTTTAAGGTAAGGTAGAAGAGAGATTTTATTGTGTTAGAAGAGCAGTAATTTCATTCTGCTTCTGCAGTAAGTTATAGACTTCACATTGGTATCCATCGTTCAGTATAGAGGGAATAGTGTTAACAGGCCTCTGCGCACCCTTACTCATATAAGTATGTACATTTGACCTTTTGAAAAGATTACTGAGTTAGATGAGTCTTAACAGGTGGTTCCTGAGTTCTTTGTTTTGGTCTAACAACCTGTCGCTGGGAGGAAGCTTCGATTCCCATCAAAACATTCTGTCTTTGTTGCACCTGATCAGTATTCATCTGCCTGTAGATTTAAGTTAGCAGCTCCTTCTTCCATAAAAGAGCTCATCCCTTGAGATACCCTCGAGCCATTTCTGAAACCCTTGCCCTCAAGTATATTGATCCATGCCTCAGTTTTCGACAGCTCCGTCTCTAGTTCCAACTGTTCCATCTCTGTTTTAAAATGTCCTTGTGCCTTACGCTCAAGCTTGGCTTTGGTTTCTGCTAGCACAGTCTCTCTTTTAAAATGTTCTTCTTGTGCCTCAAGTACAAGCTTGACTTTGGTTTACTGCCAGCACAGTCTCTTTTTTCCATTGCTTGAATTTCACTATGAGCCGAGACCCTTGAAGCTGCACATGATGCAGAACCAAATTTGTGACTTGATCTTCATCTTGAGACATTTGAAATACTGTCTTCAGGTCTAATATCTTCTGTGGCTACAACACATTGTTGTATAGCACCTTCCTCCAACTGCCCAGTGTGTAACTTGTTGTCCAATTTAAGATAACCGCCTATTTATACCTTCCATGAAACCATCAAAAAATTCCATTCTTTCTTGAAACCACTGATTTTGCATTTCACGCTCCTCTTCAGGCAGTGGTATTTCCAGCAATGACGTGGTTTCCTCTGACTTCATTGCAGAGCTTGATTAATGGAACCAGGTTAGATTGTACGTCCTTCGTATTCTCATCTAATTTCATGAGTTTTTTCAGCTTTCAAATTAACTTGTTAGCTTGTTTACATAACGTGTTGCTTGATTTTTGGCGTCTTTCCAAGAACAATGCTTGACCCTTATCAGTGAATTTAATTGTTCTTTTTTCACATTTTCCAGTATCCTGTTCCACTTCGCCCTCTTGAGGCTGAGTGTTAAACATACTGGTGGCTATCTCTTTAAGACGTGTTGACGTTATAACGTGTTGACGTAAAGTCGTATGCTTATCAGGCTGGCATTCAAAACAATCAGCGGGAATTCAATAAATCAGATAACATAGAGATTCTCAAGGTCCATAGTGTAACCAAGAGAATCACATGATATATAATCCTAGATCATCTTTAATCAATATGCAAACTATAGCAGTACAGTAGATCGTTAGTTGTCAGAGCATCCTGAATGCTTCCAGAACAGAGCAGTATAGGACGTGGGTGTTAATATATATGATTCAGTAAGGTGGGGTTAGTGATGCTAGTCTATTATGATTGGTTGCCATGCATAAACCAATCTACACATAGTAACAGCTGTTTTCAAGTCTGCTACTTGCAGCTTTCCAATAAAGCTTTTAGCCATTTCAATACAGCTTGCAGCCTTTTAAATACAGCCATCATGGCCGTTCCAGATACAGCATCTCCTATAGAAGCTGTTCGAAGTAAAGATTTTTAGCTTTTCCAATACAGCATAATGCAGTTTTCCAGTAGAACAATGAGTAGCTGTTTGTTTACTCACGATTCCCTGCACTGGCTTTCGAAGTTTCCAATCTTCCTATTCAGCTAAGTGCAGGTGGCGACCTTGTCAGGTTTATGACGTCAGGCAGATTCTTTGTTCCAGTTTTGACTTCAATTCCACTCATAGAGAACAGTTTTTTACTTTAATGTAATGGCAATTTCAAACCTTTCCAAAAAAGCTTTTCTTAGAGCCATTACTACACAGGCTGGGAGGAGTAGAACTTACGCAGTCGATAATAAAAATGAATCCTCCAGTCGTTCTTTCCAGTTCCATTGATTTTTATTGAAGTAGTTGTACAGACAAAGAAGTAAACATACCAGAACTTCTTAATTGTTATACAAATTGTAGCTTTCCGTTCTTACTGAACTGGTAAAAAACTGTATTCCTTCGCTCCTGCTGGCTCCAGTCGATCTGACTACTCCCTGTGGTTTCGCTAGCCTAATCCGATGTATATCATGCCCATTTACGTATCAAATGCCCACCCCCAAGCATATAAATAATTCTGCAAGAAATATCTAGACAAAATAATAAAATATGCGAACAGTAACGAGCCTAAGCAAGAATGGCTCCTACACGCTGAAATAGTAACAACGGTTTTCATTCCAATGTTAAAAGAAATAAGGTTGTCTCTTCTTTCTGTACAATCTGCTTGCATGGTCTAAGAATTAATGACCCAAGTTCAGCTGGCAATGCACTGTGCATTCCATCACTTCCTGCAGGTGGGATTCTGTCAACGCCACAGAATCACTATTCTGGGGAACTGTAAAAGAAAAGGCTTGAAGCAAAGTGCTGGTATTTATAGATGTACTGTGGATGTTTCAAGAAAGGCTCAGCTTGTTGAGTTTCCTTGCTGACCTTCATGGACTGACCAGATCTTAGGTAGGGCAGTGCAAGTTAGCAACATACAGAAGGCATTGAGCAGAGTTTATTCAGCTCTGGTGGAAGGTTTAAGTTACTGACAAATGCCCCGTCATTGCTGTATTTCTAAACATTTTACCAATTCACAAAAAAATGGCTGGTATACAGTAAATGTTATTACTGTGGTAGAAGATGGAAATGAAAATAATATGCAGTGATTGAAGTTTAGGGATGGTAAAGTGAAATTTATTAAGGTTGGCATTGAGAGAGATCATGGCCAAGCACAGGCAAGTGGGACTAGCTCAGTCTGGATACTTGGCTGTATGGACAAATTGGGTCAAAGTGTGAGCTTTAAATGGACAATTGTTTGAATCATATCATATAACTTAGAAAACGATGATCTTGGATGTTTGCTTGCTTGTGGGTTTGCTTGCTTGAACTTTTTCTTTGATTGACATCTCCATCGAAAACCCGACATGGTAACAGTGAAATTTTTACATATTCTGGTAGAGATTTGCCTCATGTTTTAAAAAATCCCCCATCTGAAAATTTGATTTATTATTTCCCGAGTTTTTTACTAAAATTGTTCAGCAATCTGACATCTTTTAAAAATCTAACGTGCTGAAGCGAGCTGGATGACGTCACAATGCCTTTGCTCCTCGCGGCAAGCTGCACAGTTTTCAACGCGCTGCCTGCTGGGGACTGTTTTCCAGGAGTGACGTCACCACCCTCCCCCCCCCACCCCCCCCCTCACCCCCCCCTCCCGTTCTTCAAAAGACGCAAAAAGAACGAGCAAGTGGGCTCTGTTCTGCAGATCCCGACGGCTTCCGAATGCACTTCCGAGACTATCCAGCCACTGAACACGAAGTACGCATGTGCCTCAGCTCGGGTTTTCCGAGAGACCCCGAAATAAACCGAGGACATCCGCAGCGCAGCGCACAGCCCCGCCCACAGCCCAGCCGCTGAGCATGAAGTACGCTCGCATCTTGGCTCGGGTTTCCCGACAGAACCCGAGATAACCCAAGGAGCACCCGAGTGATGACGTCGCAAAGAGCTCTACGACCTGGGTAGGTGCTGCCTCTACCCCCTCCCCCTTCCTCTCTACCCCCTCCCAGGGGCAGAGAAAGAGAGAGAGGAGGGTGTTGAGGGGGGGGGGGTGGGGAGAGAGGGGGGGTGGGGAGAGATGGGGGGTGCCTCTGTCCCTGCCCCCTCTCTAGCCGCACCTGCGCAGTTGGGGGTTATGCGTGAGTGGATAGGGCAGGGGATGGGGTAAAAGGAGCGAATGAATAATATTAATATAATATCAAGGGGGGGTTAGTGTGTGTTGGGGGTGGTTAGTCTGTGTGTGTGTGTGTGACGCCGAAGGCTGCCCCCCCCCCCCCCCCCCCATCCAAACCGCGCGATGAGGGTACTGGACCCAACGGGTCCCCCTTGGTCTAGTATGCTATAAAACTGAGAATGTGAAAGGCATCCACATAAATGTACGGTATGTCCTTCTCTTGTATAAAGGAGAAGCATACCCAAGTGCTTCTTTTGATTTGAGAGGAGGGATTCTGAACTGTACCAGTGACACTGACACAGGGAGCTATTGAATTTACAATGAATGCTCATAATGAACTAGAAAGCTTTGCCAAATACATCCCTTCAGTTAATGTCAGATTTCATAAAATACTGCGTTTGGCCAGACTTTCAAATGGTTCTCTGAGGAATTTATAGGATCTTGATGTTTTTCCCTGCATATTTCAAATTTTCTCCCAAATCTCACGCTGCATCATACTCTGTCTTCTTGTAGATCATAGAGCCGGAGAGAGATACAGCACAAAAACTGGCTCTTTGGCCCATCGAGTTCACATAGACCTTCAAGCCCCCATTGTTACACCTAGCTTACGCTAAACCATTTCATTCTCCCACATTCTCTTCAACTGCCCAGCGGTTCTATGTCTCACCTCCACATAAGGGGCAGTTTATTGTGGCTAATTAGCTTATCAATCCACATGTCTTTAGCATGTGGGAAGGAATCTATGCTGTCGCAGGGAGCACGTGCAAACTCCAGATTGCACCCACGATCAAGACTGAATGTAGGTCTCTGCACTGCGTGGCAGTGGCTCTACCAGCTGCACTGCTGTGCCAGATTTTCTAAAGTACAGGAAGAGAATCGACAATTCTAAACCAGGAGCACTTCTTGGCAAAATGTTTGGCAAGTTCTGTGAACTGATTAAAAAATTTACACTGAAGAGGGATTTCCAAAATATAATTGTCCCTGGCCAAGTTCTCCCTTAAATTAAAGGACTGGGCAAATCACACTGGGCATGCATTTTCAATATTTAATAAACAAATTATCCTTTAACAAAAATGCATATGCATGAAATCTGATATATATAAGCAAGAAAACACTCAGCAGGTCAAACAGCATCTGTGGAGAGCAATAGTTCACTTTTCAGGTCCAAGATCTTTAATAACCCCTTAAATCTGTTTTGCACTACTCTGCAAGCAAAAAATATTCACAAATAATTCAGAGCATGTGTCCCACCCATGGCTTGGTTGATCTGGTTTTGACAGATCACAAGCATTTTCAGCATTTTCTTACAATTAACACCTGCAAACTACCCAGTAAAGTGCAACTAGTCACCCTCCAGTCTTCTCTTGATTTTGATATGGAATATGCATTATTACGTGCAATTCCTGTTACCCCATTACAGAAAGGATGTGGAGACTCTTCAGAGGGTGCAGAACAGATTTATCAGAATTCTGCGAGGATTAGATGATATTAGTTCTAAGGAGAGGTTGAATTAACTGATTGCTTTCTTTGGAGTGTCAGAGATTGAATGTGATGGAAGTATAACAATTATGAGAGGCATATATACCATAGATAGAGGAATAAAGTAGATGGAAAATGTAAGTGTTCACTGCAAAGGTGTGATACCTCAGGAGGTTCAAAGGAGTTATGTGCTCAGCAAGTCATATTAACGTTTAAACATTCACAAGACTAAATGGGACCCGTTGCAATCCGTTCCCCCAACACAATATTCTACCACTCATCCATAGCCCACAACTGCGCAGCCACGGCTCATTTCCCTCATCCTCCAGCACTCCATCCCCCTCCTCTTCACCCTCCCTCTTCTTTGCCCTCTCTTCCTCCTCTCCCCAATCTTCCCCTCACCTCTCCTTCCCTCTCCTTTCCCCTGCTCTGTCACTCTCTCCCTCCCTCCATAGCTCCTCTCCCCTCTCTACCCCCCTCCTCACCCTCTATTCCCCACTCCTTACCTCCCCCACTCCCTCATCCTCTCCCTCTATTCCCCCTCCTCCCCCACTCTCCCTCCTCACCACCTCACTCTTATATCCCCTCTCCTCCTAGCCTCCCCAATCCCTCCCTCACCTCTCTTTTCCCCTACCCTCAGTCACTCCTCCCCTCCCTCCATAATTCCTCTCCCCTCCCGACCCCCTCCTCTCCCTCTATCACCCCTCCTCTCCCTCTATCACCCCTCCTCCTCCACACTCCCTCCTCACCTCCCCACTTTCCCCTCCCCCTTCCTCCCTAACCCCTCCTTTCCCTCAATCCCACCACTCTCCCTCCTCACCTCCCCAGGATCTCGAGGTTGCCGTGCATCTCTGTTCTTGTGTGCCCCAGAGGAGCATCAGTCATCTGCACCCTCAGAGCCAGGCTCAGCGGCCAGGCTCGGCATCCCCGGCAGTAAGGTGAGCACTGGCAGGAAGGTGGGAGCTGACAGGGAGGCGGGCCGCGCCGGCAGGAAGGTGGGCGCCGGCAGGAATGCGGGCCATGGCCGGTGACTGACAGTGGATGGTGCAGGAAGGGGCGTCACTGTCCCGGCCGTGAATGACAGGAGAGGAGACCAATCTGTGCAAGCGCGATTTGAAAGATTTTTAAACCTTAATAACCTTTAAAATATACCACCAATCGGAACAAAACTTGGTGCATTTACAGCAGAGGACAACGGTGAGTATGATGGCGAAAAATCCTAGCGCTATCGCTAACCGATTTTGCACAACCGTAAAAACAACACAAACCGGAAGATAGATTGCAAACCTGAACAATCTCAAAATGTTATAAAAACATGCTTTGTCACTTCAACTTCTGCATCAGGGATCACTGTTAAAACAGCTACGTTAAATTTAAAACCAATGATATGCTTATGGTGAAAGATTCAACTGAGTTTCTTTCTAAATGCTTATAATTCACACCAGTGCAGCATAAATGATCCCCTCTCCCCCCATCTTATATAGAATAGTACAACACAAAAACTGGCCTCGTGGCCCACAATGTCTGTGCTGAACATGACGCCAAGACCATCACTTATCTCACATAACTCATATGCTATCCCAACGTTATTTAAATGCCACACGTGTATCTGCAGTGTTTACCAGCACATCTCCTTTATATTTTGTCCCTCTCACTTTTAAGCTATGCCCCCTAGTATTTGATTTTACCATTCTGGGGAAAAGATTCTGACTATACCCAAGCTCACCTTGTTATCAAGATACAAGAGACTACAGATGCTGGATTCTTGAGCACTATTTTGGTTCAATCACCATCACAACCACAATAATATTTTATTAACCAAGTATGTTTTGCAACATACGAGGAATTTAATTTGCCAATACATGATTGTCAAGTCTTCTGACACAGGATTTCCGTCCAAAAAGTTGACTATCCCTTTGCTTCTACAGATGCTGCCTGAGTTCCTCCAGCAGATTGTTTTATGCATGTTACTGAGATCTGTCTGATATTTATAAAAATGCCTGGAATTTGACCAACAGGAAGTGGTGTTGCAATTAATTTAATGGCCTCATCACAACAATCAATTAACTGTCTACTCCGGCAGTCCGGTGATTCCTATGCACATGTTCACTACTGCAGTCATTACCCACTCAGTGCTGGAGGGTCATTTTTTGTTGGACCAATGGACTTAGGCTGACTTAGCTTTGAACAGGAAAGGTTGACATTTGATAACGTACAAATCAGAAAGGGTTTCAATTGGGTAAATAGAGCGAAACAGCACAGAAACAGGCACTTCGGCCCACCAAGTCTGCCAACCATCACCCACTTATTTACACTAATTTTACATTGATCCCATTTTATTCTCCCCACATTCCCATCTGCTCCTCCCAGACTCTACCACTCACCTGCACACTAAGAACAATTTGCATGACCAATTAACTTACCAACCCGTATGACTTTGGGATGTGGGAGGACACCAGACCATCCAAAGAAAACCCATGTGGTCACGGGAGAAGATGCAAACTCCACATGGACTGGTCTGGCTCCACTTGCTATTACCACTGCCAGTCTGGCACAGAAAGAAGTTGTGGACGCGCTAGTGTTGTGTCAGTGGATGTCTGGCGACCAGGAGACATGGATAATAAGTGAAGGGTGATGCAAGGAAAATATATATTTATGCAGAGAGTGCTGATGATCTGGCAGGCAGATGTGTTGAGGGTGATGGAAGTAGAGGCCATTAGGATTTTAATGGCCAAGACACATGAAGAAAAATAACATGCAGGGCTGGCAGAGAAATCAGTATGAAGATCCAACCTATGAGCATGTGGAGATAACTTAGCCCCCGGATCCTGGTCCACTATTTTGATCGATTATGTCTGATCTGATTGTAACTTCAACTCTTGGTTCCCACCTGGCCATAGTGACCTTTCACCCCCTTGCTTCTGACCTCTGACCATTAAAATGTGTATACATGGACTCTGTTTCCACCAGCCCTTTGAGGATGAGAGTTCCCGAGAATGGGACTAGTGTAGATGGGCATCATGGCATAGACAGAATGGGCTGTGAAGGTCTGTTTCTGTGCTGTATGATTCCATAGTTCGGTGTTGGCTTGCTCGCAGGACATGGAGACTACCTTGTACAGAAAGAAGGAAGCAATGGTGTCAGGGTGTCAGGGGTTATGGGGAGAAGGCAGGAGAATGGGGTTAAGAGAGATAGATCAGCTATGATTGAATTGCAGAGTAGGCTTGATGGGCTGAATGGCCTAATTCTGCTCCTATCACATAACGGTATGACCAATGCCCTTGGATGATCTGACTTAAAGTTCCAAGTTTAAGGTTCTTTTTCCCTCTTTATTTGGCACACATCCAAAATCTTGCGTTGGTGGAATAACCAGAATTCTACCTCCTGACAATCTTCTCCTAACTACCTGGTCCTTTAGACATCAGGACCAGGTCCCTCACACACAAACAGTGTGGAGCACAGTGCTGTACAGTCGTTCTGAGGCATAGACATCCTGTGACAAACGTCCCATCGTGATTGTGATGCCACAGTGCAGCCAAGAGCCATTAGTATTCCAATTTCTCTGGTATCGCCCTCAGGAAACAGGATAAGTTTCACCACTGAATCATTGAATGGTAACTTGTCGAAAATTGGTATATGTGCAATAATATCACAGTGATATGAAATCAAGTTTCATATTTGCCTTTTATGTTTGAAAGGATGTCTGGAGCTCAAAGGAAATGACTATCTATCCATGCATCTTTAAGCCGGAATCTCCTGCGAAATCCTCGAGGAAATTATATGTTCCATAGCTCTGGTTGAAGAGAGATCCTTATTTCCTCCTCCTCCTCCACCTCGCATTCTGTCCCCTTTATAGGATGTTTAATCTAAAACCCATGACTACAGAATGCGCAGCAAAGTTCCTGAGAAAACCGCTTCCCTGCCTAAAATGGCTAAGGCAGCTTGCAAAATGCTTCCTTACACAGTTGAGGAAAGCCCTGTGAAAATGATTGAAGTTTGTGGATAGACAAAGTCTTTGAGTTAAATTGTCCTTTGGTTGACATGTAATGTTGATAATTAAGCCCTCTTTCCTTGGTGAATGGGTCCTCTCCCATGGCCAAATCGACTGTAATACACAATGCATTTTAGATAGAATTTCCCCAAATTTGATGCGCATGCCAAATTTAGATTGTTTTGCAATTTTTGCGCCAGAAACAAATCATTCTTGAAATTCTCAATCCGTTATGAATATTTAGAAAAAAATCATGGCCTATCCATGTTCTCCAGAGATGCTGCCCAACCTGTTCTATCAGCGAAGTCACCAACCACCCAAAAGAATAGACACAAGAAACGGCAGATGCTGGGGTTTTGAGAAAAAAAACACGAAGTGCTGGAGTAAGTCAGATCGGACAGCATCTCTGGAGAACATGGATAGGTGATGGTTTGGGTTGTGACTCTTCTTCAGTCTTGAAGTCCGGAGAAGGGTCATGACCTGAAATATCTATGATAGCAGTGGGGAGAACCACCTTTACTAAAGAAAGATGACATCTCGGATGTCCTGGAGTGATAACCTTATCTTGGATGTGGCGGAGATGGAGACATTGATAGTAGAGGATGGTTTATTTGCAAACAGCAGGTGTAGTCAAGGTGACTGTGTGAGTCAGTGGGTTTGCATCATTGCTGATACTAAATACAGGCCATTGTTGCTACAGAGCTATGAGCAATGACTCTATTACCAGCTCTATTGAATTGAGAAACATTTCCAAATCAAAAATCGATAGACCTTATTCAAAGTGAACTGAAATCATTTACACATTACTGGCCTCTGCCTCTCCACTCAGTTGTATTGCCAAGAGTGTTCTTTCTAAATTCATTACTGAGTTATAAACAAGCAGTTTAATTTGAAATTTGTTATCTCTTTGCACAAATACTTCACATCAGTTACCCATGCACAGAGAAGAAAACAAGGTTGAATTAGAATCAGGTGTAATTATTTTTTGTGGCAGAAATTATGCAAGTGAGAAGGAACTAAACTGAATGTTTAAGAAGGAACTGCAGATGCTGGAAAATTGAAATTCCTTCGCTCCATAGATGCTGCTTCACATGCTGAGGTTCTCCAGCATTTTTGTCTACCTAGGAACTAAACTGAGTTCATTTAATTCATTTTTGGTTGTTGGATTAATTACCATTCACACGTTCAGTACAGAATATATTGCACTTCCCCAAGGAGCAACATAACATTCTATGTCTCTTGGTATTTGGCTGTTACCTCCATTTTGCCTTGACATGTGGAAATAATTCCACATTCAACACCTGAACAGTTTTTGCCACATGCACAGTACAAAGTTTCTATGACTATTTGGGCTTGTACATACATGGAGGAAACTATGTAAATGATGAAAAAGATGGACAGGAAATTGATTTGGTATGCTCTTACAATGATGCAAATGTAAATACAGTTATTGAAACAATATTGTTTTACGTTGATGCAAAAGAAAGCTATCAGAGCAACTTCCATGTCTTGTCACAGATGCTCGGGTCCCCTCTTTAGACATTTCCTTATGTTTATAATGTAGCTTGGTTTTTATTTATGACTGAGATTTAAATGTTAGTTGACCAAAGGGGACCTATTGGGTCCCGTCCCCTCAAAACGCGGCTACGGGGGGGGGGGGGGAGGGGTGTTGCAGCGTCACACACACACTAACCACCCCCCACACATACAGGGGGGAGGGGGGGAGGGGGGGAGTGGGGGAGAGGGGAGGGGGTGGAGAGCGGAGGGGTGGAGGGGGAGGGGAGAAGGGGGGGAGAGATGAGGGGGGGAGAGTGGAGGGGGGAGAGAGGGGGGATAGAGGGTGGGAGGGGGAGAGAGGGGGGAGTGGGAGGGAGGGGGAGGGGAGATGGGGAGGGGAGGAGGAGAGATAGGAGGGGAGAGAGAGGAGGGGGAGAGAGGGGGAGGAAAGGGGGAGAAAGAGGAGGGGGAGAGTAGGGGGAAGGGAGCCAGAGGGAGATGGAGGTGAAGGAGGAGGGGAAAGGGGTGAGGTGGAGGGAGGGCAGTGGGGTGGAGGGGAGATGGGAGGAAAGAGAGAAGGGGGGAGAGAGGGGAGGAAGAGACGTGGAGGGAGATAGAAACATAGAAACATAGAAAATAGGTGCAGGAGTAGGCCATTCGGCCCTTCGAGCCTGCACCGCCATTCAATATGATCATGGCTGATCATCCAACTCAGTATCCCGTACCTGCCTTCTCTCCATACCCCCTGATCCCTTTAGCCACAAGTGCCACATCTAACGCCCTCTTAAATATAGCCAATGAACTGGCCTCAACTACCTTCTGTGGCAGAGAATTCCAGAGACTCACGACTCTCTGTGTAAAGAATGTTTTCCTCATTTCGGTCCTAAAGGAATTCCCCCTTATCCTTAGACTGTGACCCCTTGTTCTGGAGATGACGGTGGAGGGGGGAGAGAGAGGAGGGGAGAGAGAGGAGGGAGGAGAGAGGGGGGAGTGGGGGATTGGGGAGGGAGCGGGTGGGAGAGGGGGTAGTAGGGATGGAGAGAGGAGGAGGGAGAGGGGGGGTGGGCGGGTAGAGGGGAGGAGAGGGGGAGGGAGAGAATGAGGTGTGGAGAGAGAGTAAAGGGGAGCGAAGGGGGAGAGAGGAGGGGGTAGAGAGGAGGGGGTGGGGGGGGAGAGGGGAGGGGGAGGGGGGAAGAGGAGGAGGGGAAAAGAGAAGGGGGGAGAGGTGGAGGGGAGCGAGCGGGCTGTGAAAAGCAGAGAGAGCCCGGGGAGAGAGAGAGAGAACCCTTACAGGGCCCGACTCTCTGCTTCTCTCTGGGAACCCGAGTCGAAGTGGATAGCAGTGAGGGGGAGGAGCAGGATAGGAGCGGTTAGCAGTGCGGATGGACGGTTAGTAGCGGGAGGGAGGGGGCGGGATGGGGGGGGTTGACTTCACTCGCTGCGCGTGGAACATCACGCAGCAGGCCGCGAGGAGAAAGTTATTGAAAAGCAAGCCGGGAAGCTCGTGAGTGCTCGTGAGCGCCCGCCAACTTGGGTGACCTCGGAAGCGCTCTGAAACTCGCGGAAGCGCTGTCGGGATCTGCAGAACAGGGCGGGTGGGTAGGGTGGTGGTGACTCCTGGAAAACTGTGCCCAGCAGGCAACGCGGTGAAAACTGCGCCGCTGGCTGTGAGGAGCAAAGGCATTGTGACATCATCCAGCTGGCTTCAGCATGTTAGATTTTAAAAAGTGAAAAAACTCGGGAAATAATGAATCAAATTTTCAGATGAGGGGAATCATGAGATAAATCTTGACCGGAATATGTAAAAATGTCACCGTTACCACGTCAGGTTTTCAAGGAGATGTGAATCAAAGAAAAAGTTCAAGTTTAAAAGCAAGCATCCGCACAAGCGAACATATTACTAGACTATGTGGGACTCGTTGGGTCCCAAGTTCACACGGGAAGGCTGGTCCCCCAACGCAATATTCCACCTCTCCACCAATTCCAATGGGGGGTGCATTCTGGAGTGCTAGCATGGATGTTGAGGGTCAAGTCAAGCACAGTGAGTGCAGGGCCAACAATCCATTTCAATCCATTTCATGTCAAGTCAATACATTTCAAGTCAAGTCAAGTCAAGTCAAGTCAAGCACAGGGCAGACAATGCCAGCCAACAATACAATCCATTTGCTTTCATTTCAGGTGAGCTTACGCAAAGCAAAGGCAAAGCAAAAGCAAAAGTACAGGGCAGGTGGGGTCAGCCAACAATACAATCCATTTGCTTTCATTTGAGGTGAGGTAAAGAAAAAAGGCAAAGCAAAAAGGCAAAGCAAAAGCAAAAGCACAGGGCAGGCGAAACAACTAATTTCAGTTCATTTCCATTTCCATTTCAATTGCATGCACAGGGCAGGCCAAACAATTCATTTCATTTCATTAAGGGCTAATAAATCATTTATTGCAAGCACATTAAGGGTTAACAAATTATCATTCATTGCAAGCACATTGCTGGCTAACAAATCATTTATTTCAAGCACATTAACGGTTAACAAATCATCATTCATTGCAAGCATATTGCTGGCTAACAAATCATTTATTGCAAACACATGAAGGGTTAACCACATAAAGCACATAACCATGTAAAGCACATAACCACATAACCACATAAACCACATAAAGTGTAGACTCACAGTTCAGTAGACTCACAGCAGAATCAGAGTTGTGGCCTCTCCTTCGCGATCTTCCAGAGCGACCAACTCATGTCCAGGCATCCGGAGTATTATAGTCCTGCTCCCCCGGAAGGGGCGTTACCTTCATCATGGTGATCGACAGGCGAGAGGACTAATCAGCTGATCTCAAGATTCAGCGATATATGGTAGCGGTTTTTCTAAAATCAATATACAGCGCAGACAAGATGAGACTTTTAGTTATTTAGATATGAATAATATGATATGATGTCTGATATTTCAATTGAAGTGTTTGCAGAGATAGTGAGATGAAACAATGAGATTTAGGAGAGTAGCAGTGCATTAGAAAACTAGGGTAGTGACTCTTTAATTCAAATAAGGAAGGGAGAAAAAACCTGGAAATTAAAAGTAAGTTAGCCTGCTGTTGTTAAGATGCTGAAAGTCTATAACAAAGGAAGGAACTAGATAGTCATTCAAAGAAACTTAATTCAATCAAACCATGTCAACATAGTTTTTATGGAAAGAAGATCACGTTTAACAAATTTACCAGAGTAATTTAAGCCCCTGTCCCACTTAAGGGCCTGTCCTACAAGCATGCAACACTATGCGATGAACGCGATCAAACTAGAAGCGGGGGCCGCGCGGAGGTCGGGTGATCCCCTGTACAGGGCCGTTCCCACCAGCATGCGCCTGCATGCGGCAAGCGCAGTAGGGGCCGTGCGGAGGTCGGGTGAGTGGCGCATAGTGAGGCGAACTTGGAGCGAAGTCTAAGGTAAGTTCGCCAGGACAGAGAGGGGCACACAGAGAGGGGCACAGAGGCACACACACACACAGGGCCATGGAGCCACACACATAGAGGGTCACGGAGGCACCTACAGATAGGTTCACGTAGGCACGATGTCAGGGCGGTGTGTAATGCGTCGAGGCGACTGCGAGCCGACAAGCCGTTGCCGCGCGGAATATTTGGACATAGTCAGTTTTTTGGAGCCCCGCATGGTGTCGGGATGAACTCGGGACGAACTCCGCACAATTCCGCATGGCTCCGGGGATCGAAGTGGGATGGCTCAAGCGACCACGTTAGGTCGCGCTAATCGAATAGAGTTGCATACTTGTAGGACAGGCCCTTTAGGAGACCTAAACAGCAACCTCTGGTGACCTTGCTCGCCACCCAAAAAAAAATCAAGGTCGAAGTGACCTTCAACCTCCTACCATCTCCCACGCATATGTTGAAAACCTTCCTCGACTACGAAGAAAACCGGCTTTGACTAGACCTGCGACTAAAAATTAATCGATTTTTAAAACGGCAAAAGTTTGTTTTAATGTTTGTTTTATGTGGGGGGAGGGGGAGGGGGTTGGCGGAAACTTTTTTTTCAAGTTCCTACCTTCCCGGAGATGTGATCAATTTTTGAATCACATTCTCCGGGCTCTGCGGCCTACCATCGCTGGAGCTGGAGGCCTCCTCGGACTGTCATGAGCCCCACCGGGGGGCGCGGGCTTAACATCGGAGCGAATCCCTTGCCTGGGATCACTCCCACCACGGCCTGCGGACTTACCATCAAGGGCTCGCAGTCTTGGAAGGGGCTAGACGGGAGCTACAACGCCGCAGAAAGTTTGGCCAGCCCCGACGCGAGGTTCGAGCGCTTGGCGCGAAGAAGCTTACAACCCCCCGATGCATGAGCGGAACGCCTCGATGCCGAGGGCCCGAACGCCGCCGGTTTCTTGAGTTCAGAGCATCCCATCAACGGAGGGCTCGAGGCCCCCAACTGAGGAAGAACAAAAAGGACTTGAACTTTATTTCTCCTTCCATCACAGTGAGGAATGTGGAGGAGTCACTGTGGTGGATGGGCCTCAATTATTTATTATCTATATTAATGATAATTAATATTCATGATATGAATATATATTTAGGGCAGCAAGGTGGTGCAGCGGTAGAGTTGCCACCTTATAGTGCTTGCAGTGCTGGAGACCCGGGTTCGATCCTGACTACGGGTGCTGCCTGCATGGAGTTTGTACATTCACCCCGTGACCTGAGTGGGTTTTCTCTGAGATCTTTGGTTTCCTCCCACACTCCAAAGACATACAGGTTAATTGGCTTGAGTTTGTAAATTGTCCCTAGTGTAAGTTGGATACTGTCAATGTGCGGAGATTGCTGGTCGGTGCCGACTCGGTGGGCTGAAGGGCCTATTTCCGCAATGTATCTCTAAACTAAACACAACTATATTAGTCCAGAACCAGGGGCCACAGTTTAAGAATAAGGAGTAAGCCATTTAGAACGGAGACGAGGAAACACTTTTTCTCAAAGAGAGTGGTGAGTCTGTGAAATTCTCTGCCTCAGAGAGCGGTGGAGGCAGGTTCTCTGGATGCTTTCTAGAGAGAGCTAGATAAGGCTCTTAAAAATAGCGTAGTCAAGGGATATGGGGAGAAGGCAGGAACTGGGTACTGATTGGGGATGAGCAGCCATGATTACATTGAATGGCAGTGCTGGCTCAAAGGGCCGAATGGCCTACTCCTGCACCTATTGTCTATTGTCTATTGTCTATTAATGATGGAGAGCATGAGGCAGAGTGTAAAGGGCCTGTCCCACTTAGACAAATTTTTAGGCGACTAGGCTGTTGCCACACGGTCACCGGGGTGTCGCCTATATGGTCATGAATAGTCTCCTCAGTCGACCAAAGAGTCGTAGCGTTTTTCTGGTTGCCGCTGGAATTTGAAATGTTCAAAACTTTTCGGCGACAGTTGCCGACCGTGGGCTTGTCATAGCTTGTCTTCTCCTGACGTAGGTGCTGTCGTAGATTGACGTAGGTTGTCACCAGGATGGCGTAGGTTGTCGCCAGGATGACGTAGGTTGTCACAGGTGCTGATTTTGGTGAATTCCATTGTCGTAGGCGTCGGCAGTCCCCTAAAAATTTGCCAAAGTGGGACAGGTCCATTATTTCAGTCGCCGGTTTTTCGGCAACCAGCTACAACTATGACAGTTGCCGGCAGTCGCATAAAAAATCGCCTTGTGGGACAAGCCCTTAAGGTAGACAAATGTACATGCGGCATGGAAATAGGTGGGATTATAATGATGATATTTGTACTCTGTCAGAGGATATAGATAGGTTGAATGAGTGGCAAACAACTTGGCAATTTGAAATTCATTTGCAAAGTATTTCAGGAGGAAGAATAAAAGGAGAGGCTAGTATCTACTGGAGTCTAACTCAAGCATTTAGTTAAAAAGACTTATTGTAATTTGCTGCTTTTCTTGTACTTGTCCAGAATGCCTTTCTTTACATATG
Source organism: Raja brachyura (assembly GCA_963514005.1). The sequence goes on along the minus strand of OY740787.1, from coordinate 40,444,013 downwards.
TCAGAAACTCTTAAAACATCCTTTCCAATCCTTCTCATAGAAAAAAAAGGGTAAATCACAGGGTGTTCATTGCACGTATCAAAACAAAATGACAATGGTGAAGTTGCCAGTGATATGGCACTGCAATGCAGTGGGTGAGTTGGCAGCTCATAGCTTCACCCACAATCTGGGCCTCCCAAACTCTCAACAGTTAGTTTGCGTGAATAGGCTACCAACAGTAATGGGGACGAGAACTAGGGCCCCTCTGTGGCACAGTGGATTCAGCTGCTCCTTCACAGTCCCAAATGGTCCCTGTTTGGTACTGACCTCTGGCATTTTCTGTGTGGAGCATGCATGTTCTTCATGTGACCATGTAGGCTCTGTCCTTGGTGGATTAATTGGTCAGTGGAAAATCATGCCACATGCATAGATGAATGGTAAAGTATTGGGTGGGGAGGGGGGTAATTGTAATGGGGAGAGAATAAAATGGGTTAGGATAGGATGGGTTCATGATCGGCACTAAGTAAGTTGAAGGGCAGGTTTCCGTGCTGTTTCATTCTATGGCTCCGTGGCTTCTGTGACTCTATAACAGGTAAGATAAAGTGTCCAACCTCTAAAGGATGACCATCCTACATGGTTCCCATGAATTGGGAAAGCTCAGTAACACTGCAAGCCAGCATCCTCCATCAAGATGTCAGCACATGAAAATAGCAAGGTTTCTGAAAATAGCAAGGTGAAAATATGGTTAAGATTTGAAGGGACACTGAAGGGCAAGAGCACCATGAATTGCTGGGGACAAAGTGTTACTAGCTCCATTTGGAGATTGTGGGCCACTTGAGAAACTTCAGATTACCTTCCTCACATCTAAAAGAAGAAACAGTCGGCTGATCAGTATTGGGCTTTTGAAGCTTTACTGAGCCAGGAGATTTATTGCTGTCTACAGTGGAGTCATATTCCTAACTATTTGGCCTGTGCTACTGGGTTACTCAGTATCGTCTCTGGGAAACGCTAATGCTCCTCTGCTTCGTAAGGTCAGGAGAGCATCACGTTAACTTCTCCGCAGCTATTGCACGATCCAGACAGATTTAATCATCCCGATGTCTCAACGGCACTGAATACTGGGGGGAAAGACCGCAGATTGCTGTTGCTTTACGTTCCTATTTAACTAAAAATTCCCAACAGAAATTGAGTTATTTTAGTATTTTGCCATACCTGAAATCATTCCCATTTTTCCCCCACTTTTTCTGAACTGCTCCAATATCATCCGGTAAATGCATCATCAAAAGAAAATCTGCTGATACAACAGATGCCTTTGGCAAAAGCCACATGAAAAGATTTTTAAATTACCCCAGGGCCTTGAGAATGCTGGCAATGTCGAATTAGATTTTAATAAACGATTGGTATTCTGAGATGCCTGGTGTTAATTACTTCCCCAGATTTTCACCAGTTTGAAATATGCACTGAAGTCATCTGTGGAGTCTATCATGCGGAATGCAAACAGCTCTGCTAACTTCCTGCTCCATATAAAACCCATGTGCTATCCACAAACTCTCTGATGGGGTCTGCAGCTCACACAAAGAAGGAAATCGCATTGTCCGTGGGAGATCTGCAAACAGCTTAGCCTTTCCTTAAAGTGGCATTCCCCTCTGGATGACATTTAGCACATTTTCCAGGTGTTGTTTTACACCTTCATGGGACCCCACTAATAACAGCAAGATATCATGGTTACTGGTGTGGATGAGCAGAGAGGCCTCTTTGTCTAGGTCCTCAATTCCTGTTTGGTCCAAGTTATATAAAAACAGCAATAAAACATAAAGGGAGAAAAGGAAGACAGCATTGGTTAGGCCACATTTGGAGTATTGCTTGCAGTTCTGGTCGCCTCATTAAAGGAAAGATGTGGAAGCTTTGGAGACTGTGGAGAGGAGTTTTACCAGAATGCTACCATGATTAGGGGATTTCAGCTACAGGGATAAGTTGGATAGACTTTGATTGTTTTCTCTGGAACATCGGAGGGGAGACTCGATTGTTACCACCAGGGGCGCCGCACGATTGGCTGCCTCGCCAACAGTCTGTCTGTTTTTTCATCTTTCTTTTGTTATTTTTAGTGTGTTTTCAAAGTTTGTGTTTATGTTCTCTGGTTTGTTTTATGTTGGGGGAGGGGGAGAGGGTCGGGGGAAACTTTTTTTTCAATCTCTTACCCTGCCGGAGATGCGATTGTTTTCCGGTTCGTATCTCCGGTCGCTCTGCGGCCTAACATCATGGAACTGGAGGCCTCGCTCTGAACTGACTTTGAGCCCCATGGCGGGGCGTGGACTCACCATCGGAGCCAATCCCTGCCTGGGATTGCTTCAACCGCAGTATGTCAGGAGCTCATATATGTCGGGAGCTCCAACAATGCAGAAGGTTCGACAAACCCCAAGCCGGGGTCAGATCGCTCATCGCGGGGAGATGAGATTCCCCCCGATGCAGGAGCTGATCGCCCCGACGCGGAGGGCCTGACCGCCGGCTACAGGAGTAAGATTGGCCCATCAATGGAAAGCTCGAGTCCCCCGACCGCAGGAGAACAAAGAAGGGAAGAGATTGACGTTTTTCTTTTTTTTCACCATCCATCACGGTGAGGAATGTGGAGGAGTCACTGTGGTGGATGTTTATGCTAAAATGTATTTTGTGTGTTCTGGTGCTTTTTATTTGTATGACTGACTTGGCAAATGAAATTCCTCGTATGTTGCAACACTTTTAAAGTATTATTGTATAGTATTGTATTGTATTCTATTCTATTCTATTCTATTGTTGTATTGTATCTATATTATTAAAAGTCTGATCTGACCACTTCCTGTTGTTCTGTATATTGATTTTAGAAAAAATGCTGCCACTTACGGCTGCGAGTTTTGGCGATCTTACTCAGTCCCCTTCCGCTGCGCAGTAAAAGAGGATTTTTCCCATCGATGAAAATTAAAAGAGTTAATAGTGTTTAAAAAATGTTGAGATTCTCTCTCCAAAAGGCCATGCCCCTTCTGGAGGGATTATGAAACCTGGAAGTGTTGAGTGCTTCAGTCAGTCTCTGCAAGAGAGAGGGTCACGTCACTCAGTCGAAGCTGCGAATAACACTGAACACATGTCTACTAAACTGTGAGTGGTTTTACTGACCTATCAGTGCCCTTAATGTGGTTTGAAAATATAGTTTGGAAATGCTAAAGTTGTGTTGCCTTTGGTTTGGAAATGCTAAAGCTGTGTTGCCTTTGGTTTGGAAATGCTAAAGCAGTGTTGCCTTTGGTTTGGAAATGCTAAAGCTGTGTTGCCTTTGGTTTGGAAATGCTAAAGCTGTGTTGCCTAATTAAAGATGCCTTGCCTAATTAAAGTTGCCTTGCCCAATTAAAGTTGCCATGCCTAATTAAAGTTGCCTTGCCTAATTAAAGTCGCCTTGCCTTCTATAAAATTAAAAATCTAATCTTGACCACTTCCTGTTTGTGCTTTATATTGGTTTTAGAAAAAACCCTACCACTTACGGCTGTGATTTTTGGCTATCTTACTCGGAGTCCCCCTCCGCACATCAGATGCTGAGGATTTTTCCCATCGATCAAAAATAAAAGAGTCATTAGTGTTTAAAAAATGTTGGGATTCTCTCTCCTGTCAATCACGCCATGAAGGCCACGCCCCTTCTGGTGGGAGGGAAGGAGGAACTATAAAACCCAGAAGTGTGGGCATGGCTCAGTCTCTGCAAGGTGGAGGAGGGAGAGGTCTCACTATCTTTAGTGGCCTTGCGCCCTGCTTGAAATGGTATGAAACTGCACTTGAATTTGGTGGGTACACAAAAGGCTGGAGAAACTCAGCGGGTGCAGCAGCATCTAAGGAGCGAAGGAGATAGGCAACGTTTCGGGCCGAAGCCATTCTTCAGACTTGAAGTGGTAAGAAACTGAACTTGAATTTGGTGGCCTTGCACCCTGCTTGAAATGGAATTTCAAGGAATAGCCGTGAGTCAACTGCCAACCCACCAGCTGTGAGAGTGAGCTGCCAGCACAACAGGCGTGAGTGACTGAGCTGCCAGCCCCAGAATCCATTCGGCTCACAATGTCCATACTAGCCCTCTGGAAACCAGTCCCTTCAGCTAACTAGCGCTCCAGAAAGCCCCCCCCACTGTCCACCAATATTGGAATTGGTGGAGAGCTGGAATATTGCATTGGGGGACCAGCCCTCCCGTATGATGCTGGGACACAACGGGTCCCACTCAGTCTAGTTGTATAGATAAAATTATGAGAGACAAGAATAGGGTAGACAGTGAGAACCTTTTTCCCAGGGAGAAAATGTCCAACACTAGAGAGCATAGCTATAAGGTGAGAGGGGGAATGTTTAATGTAGATGTGCAGGCAAGTTTTGTACACACAGAGTATAGTGGGCCTAGAACACATTTCCGGGGGTGGTGGTGGAAGCAGATACGATAGTGGTATTTAAAAGGCTTTTAGATAGGCACATGAAAGTGCAGGAAAAAGAGGGATATAGACCAGGTACAGGCAGATGAGATCAGTTTAAGTTGGCAACATGTTCGGCACAAACATTATGGGCTGAAGGGCCCATTCCTGTATGTTTTATGTTTAAGAATCAAGGTCAAAATTGATAAATCATTGATTTCTCTTCACCTGAAGAATAGTGGATATTTCTGAAAACTACAGAAAGAAGTCCTTGTAAAGTGTGTTCAGGAAGGTTTGAACTGTTGGGGAAACTGGGACATGGTCCATCTCAATACTGGTGTAAAGGAAACATGGTTCTTTTTGGAACATTATCCCCAACAATTAAAATGTGGAAAGCAGAGATGTTGGAGACGTTGAATTTGGAAAGAATTAGATTTGTCCTTTTGGACAGGTATAATTCTTTTGAATCGATATGGTCTCCATATATACAGTATTTAGAAAAGTAGCTATTCTTGGAATCACGGCTTGACGGACACCCTACGGATCGGATGCGAATAACTTACTTATATTTGATATTATTGTGCATTTATTAGAGATATTTCTGAATGAAATAGTATTTCGTATAATGACTTTAGTTTTTGTTTATATATATGTAATATTTTTGTTTTTCAAATTTTCCCTTTTTTTTTTTTCTTTTTATTTACGATTGAAGTATGTGGGAAGAATTTTTTATTCCTTTTTATTTACTCTTTTTTCTTTTCTCTTTTATATATCCTTTTCTTTATTTCCAAAAAATAGAAGATATTAAGTATTGATATGTTATTTGTAGTAATATTGAATTAAGGTGTTAGTTTATAAAGTAAGCTTTACATTGTAAACGGTTTACTTCAAATAAAAAAATATTACACAGGAAACATGGTTCTGTATGCATGCACTTGATAACACATACTTCTCCAAGTTTAAATTCCCATCTTTCCTGCTGCTGGACCGTTCCTGAGATGAGGAAGTCGCGGAGGCCCACGGCACAATCAAACAAATATTTACAAGTGAGCCAAAGCGGGAGATTACTGCTGAGACAAGGCGACCTGCCACTTTCAACCTTGTTCACTGAAACCTAAGCCACACTGGGAGAAATTCAGGGCCAAGATTTCAATGTTGAATCACAACTTAAAGAAAGCACATCAAAAGAGGGCAATGAACAACCATTGAAAGGGCATTTTACTGCATCGAAGAACCATTGAAAAAGCATTTATGCGATAATTTCAGTCTTGTCAAAGCATTATGGCAAAGGAATGTGTTAAAGAAGGAACTGTAGATGCTGGAGAATCGAGGGTTACACAAAAAGCTGGAGAAACTCAGCATCTAAGGAGCGAAGGAGATAGGCGACGTTTCGGGTCGAGACCCTTCTTCAGCAGCCCCATGGAGAAGGAATGGTTGTGCTAGGAATGAACACATCTTTTATTCAATGAGGTGAGGGGAGGCACAATGTATATTATGTACACAGTCTGCACTATAGACAACATGAAAAATACATATTGCCTGAAATTTTCTCGAAATGCCAGCATATCTGAGTGAATTTGCCTCCACATGGCCAGGGTGGGTGATAGCATGAATGAAAGATCGCTTGTCTGCACTTTCCCAGCAATATAGGGGAACCTGCCTACTAAGATCTGATGAGGGTCCAATTACTCCATTCAATTCAATGGAGAGGAATGGCTATGAGGGAGAGAGGTCAGATAATTTACATTTTTCGGGCTTACAGTGCATTTAGAAAGTATTCAAACCCCTTGACTTTTTCCACTTTTTGTTACATTATCGCCTTATTTTAAAATGGATTAAAACATTTTTTTTATCATCAATCTGCACACAATACCCCATAACAAAAAAGCAAAAACAAGTGTTTAGAAATGTTTCCAAAGTAATGAAAAAGAAATGACTGAAATATCACATTTACATAAGTATTCAGACCCTTTGCTATGACAGTCAAAATTGAGCTTTGGTTCATCCTGTTTTCATTGATTATCATTGAGATGTTTCTACAACTTGATTGGAGTCTACAAGTGGTAAATTAAATTGATTGTACATGATTTGGCACACACCTGTCTATTTAAGGCCCCACAGTTGACAGTGCATGACAGAGCAAAAACCAAGCCATGAAGATGAAGGAATTGTCTGTAAACCTCCAAGACAGGATTGTGTTGAGACACAGATCTGGGGAAGGGTATAATACAATTTCTGCAGCATTACAGGTCCTGAAGAGCACAGTGGCCTCCGTCATTTTTAAATGGAAGACCTTTGAAACCACCAGGACGCTTCATAGAGCTGTTCGCTCGACCAAACTGAGCAATCGGGGGAGAAGGGCCTTGGTCAAAGAGGTGACCAAGAACCCAATGGTCACTCTGACAGAGGTCCAGGGTTTCTCTGTGGAGATGGGAGAACCTTCCAGAAGGACAACTATATCTGCAGCACTCCACCAATCAGGCCTTTGTGGTAGAGTGGCCAGACAGAAGCCACTCCTCAGTAAAAGGCACATGACAGCCCACTTGGAGTTTGCCAAAAGACATGAGAAGCAAGATTCTCTGCTCTGATGAAACCAAGATTGAACTCTTTGGGCTGAATGCCAAGTGACACGTCTGGAGGAAACCAGGCACTGCTCATCACCTGGCCAATACCATACCTACGGTGAAGCATGGTGGTGGCAGCATCATGCTGTGGGGATGTTTTTCAGCGGCAGGAATTAGGAGACTAGTCAAGATCGAGGGAACGGTGAATGGAGCAAAGTACAGAGAGATCCTTGATGAAAACCTGCTTAAGCGTTCAGGACCTCAGACTGGGGCAGCGATTCACCTTCCAACAGGACAATGACCCTAAGCACACATCCAAGTAAAGCAGGAATGGCTTTGTGACAAGTCTGTGAATGTCCTTGAGTGTCCCAGCCAGAGCCCGGACTTAAACCCGATCGAATATCTCTGGAGGGACCTGAAAATAGCTGTGCATCGACGCTTCCTATCCAACCTGACAGAGCTTGAGAGGATCTGCAGAGAAGAATGGGAGAAATTACCCAATACCGGTGTGCCAAGCTTGTTGCATCACACCCTAGAAGACTTGAGGGTTGTAATCGCTGCCAAAGATGCCTCAACAAAGTACTGAATGAAGGGTCTGAAAACTTATGTAAATGTGATATTTTAGTTATTTATTTTTAATTACTTTGCAAAAATTTCTAAACACCTGTTTTCGCATTTTTATTATGGGGTATTGTGTATTGATTGATGATAAAAAAAAAAGAATTGAATCCCTTTTAGAATAAGGCTGTAACGTACTGTAACAAAATGTGGAAAAAGTGAAGGGGTCTGAATTCTTTCTGAATGCACTGTAATTGAGTTAATTAAATGCATTTAAATACCATTAAATGCTTTCATCCATTTGTGTTTGTTTTTAATAACTTCAGAAAGTGTATTATAATTACAGTGGATAAACCACCTGCACTTGGACATTAACTCTCATCCATTGTATTCTGGTCATAGCTTCATCTAATTAACATTGCCATTACATGGAGATCCTGGCAGCCTCAATATTTCTTGCCTGTATCTTTACCTGTGACTTACATCCTTTCAGCCTGAAACAAAGATAAAATTGGACCCAGCGCATGAAAGCTAAATTGATGATGACTGAGCCTAGTACAATAGTTTTGATCCTCATTCATAATTTGACTTCCATACAACCACTCAGTGAGATCCAGCCATTACTGTACTGTAGTCTGGATTCGCATCCATCCAGTTTGTCCCAACATCTTAGGCTTTCTTTGAACCTGGGCCACATTTGCCCTCCTAATTTAGCACCATTTGAGGTTATACTAGGGAAGGGGGAATAGAAACATAGCAGGTAGATAGATATCCACATGCTGAAAGCACAAAGGTCTTTCCCTTCAAGTCAATCCTCGACACTGAGTTTTTTTTTCTGTATCATAAATCCTATAGTTAAGCAGGGATACAATACACATGTACATAGCCAGGAATAGGTTGGCCTCATTCATTATTTCAGGACACCAAATCTTCATTTGAACGTTACCAACTTGGATTTATTCAATACTGCAGTGCCAAATACTGTTAAAGGGGTGTTTCTGCACAGTCATTTATACCTCTTTATCTATTTCAGCCACCTGCACCTCTTCAGTTTTACACACTCCCATGCCAATTGGAAGCATATCTGATAAGGCTTTTAATTTTTTATGCCATTTGAAATTAATGCAAGGAATACACATATTGTATGTTCTGCTGTATCTCTGCTTTGAATTAAGATCAACCAGCATGAAGTCATGAAACGGCTGATGACTCCTTTATACCAGCAAGGATTTCCACTGTTACTGCTGTGTAAAAATTAAATTCACCCCACTAAGTCTTTCAACATAAACCAAAGCACATTGGATGTTTGTGTGTCTTCTGAAAGATCTGATACACTCTAACTGTTTGGCAGGATGTAGAAGACTTGGATAGGAATATGTACAATGTTCTCAAAGCAAGTAGTTGGTAACTGACCAGCATCCAAATACTGTACAGGAAAGAAAGAGAGGAGAGCAAGAAAAGTGTGTGTAACTTGGGGATAGTTTTAGCTGTGCAAAAGAGAAACGATTGAGTAGCCTACTCATTATGGTTAACTGGTAATATTGCAGATGTTTAGTAAAGTTGGGTTATCATGGGTTTGAAAAGCAGAACAGGAAGATGTGTACTCTCCTTGAACCTCTAGTCAGCTACCCTTGAATCAGCAACTTCATCCATAAGGCCATTAAGATTGTGTTCCTATGAATAAGTGAGGCCCTTTAATCTTAGCTACCCAACTACTGTGTTTCTTCATTATTATTTTGCAAAATGTCAGAATCATTTCATTATATCTGCACTTTGTAATGTTGGGCCCATGCCAAAGTCAGACTTGATGCAGCCCAACGACTGCATTCAATTCAATGGAGAGGAATGGCTGTGAGGGAGAGGTCAGATAATTTACATGTTTCTGTCTTAATTGGGTCAATTAAATGCATTTAAATATTGTTAAATGCTTTTGTGTTTGATTTTAATAACTTCAGAAAGTGAATTTATTAAAATTACAGTAGATAAACCACCTGCACTTGAACATTATGTTGCATCCTTTTGCTTAGAATCCCTTCAGAGGAAAAGATAGGGTTAACGCACAGAGACTTTTACCCAGATTGGGAGAATCAAACAACAAATAACATAGGTTTAAGGTGAGGGGGAACGATTTCATAGGAAACTGGGGGGTAACTTTTTAATACAAAGGGTGGTGGGTGTCTGGAATGAGCTGTTGGAGAAGGTAGTTGAGGCAGGTACTATTGCAACTTTTAAGAAATATTTCGACAGGTACATGGATGGGATAGGTTTAGAAGGATATGAGCCAAACGCAGGTTGGTGGGACAGGTGTAGAATGGGCATGTTGGTCGGCATGAACAAATTGGGTCGAACAGCTTGTTTCCTGCTGTATCACTCTATGACTCTCTATGACTTCTGTCAGAAACAAGCAATGCACCAGTTTGCTGTAAATTACTTCTATCATCATCACAGCCTTAACGTGGTCTTTCCCTTCTCTACCCCCTCGCCTTCATTTGTGTGACGCTGATTTTGAAGAACATTTCCCCTGTCAATGAGAATGCAATGGCCATGAATTGCCCTAGATTTTTTCCTGCTTGTATAATTTTGCTGGGAATGCCACACCAAGGATTGTTCTGTGTTTTGTGTAGACACAAAATGCTGGAGTAACTCAGCGGCTCTGGAGAGAAGGACAGACAGCAGCTCTGGAGAGAAGGAATGGGTGACGTTCTGGGGTGAGACCCTTCGCCCTAGGAATCACAGAGGGGGAGCAATGAGAGAGGACGTTGCTGAACTCTCGTTGGAGAGAGGAGGAGAACTTCTTCAAAGTAGACGTACCTTATGGGGATTTCACAGTGGGGCGGACAAAATGTGTAGGAAAGAACTGCAGATGCTGGTTTAAATCGAAGGTAAACACAAAATGCTGGAGTAACTCAGCGGGACAAGCAGCATCTCTGGAGAGAAGGAATGGGTGACGTTTTGGGTTGAGACCCTTCTTCCTGTTCTTTGTTTTGTTTTGCGATCCTCTAGCAAAATTATAGTTCCAAGAATATTCTGGGCTCATGATATCCTATTGTCCTGGAAGCACACCAAGTTCCCAGGTTTTCGCTGGTGAGAGGGGAGTTGATCGTAGTGTGAAGACCCCTTCTGCTAATCGGTCATCAAATGATTATTATGTTTCCAAATAAATGGCTGATCATTTGCCACTAGGTGGGGGCATATTTATTTCACTCCAAAAATTGTGTCACAACTAAAACGCCACACTGCAATAGATCCTAGCTCTATCAGCTTTTATTCCCAAAATAACCATATAGCGGATGTATATTCATCACTGAAAGTGGTGATACAGATATGCAGGATGGTGAAGAAGGCATGCATCCATCAGTGCACTGAGCACAGAAGTTGGGATGTCATATTCTAGCTGTACATGGTGTTGGTGAGACTGCACTTGAAGTACTGTATGCAATTCTAATCCCCCACACTAGAGAAACAATGTGATTAAGCTAGAGAGGGTGCAGAAAAGATTCTATTGGATCCAAAGATAGGTACAAAAAGCTGGAGTAACTCAGCAGGACAAGCAACATCTCTGGAGAGAAGGAATGGGTGACATTTCGGGTCGAGACCCTTCATCAGACTGGTTAGGGATTTTTGTGTCTATCTTCGATTTAAACCAGCATCTGCAATTCCTTTGTACACATTTCTAATGGATCCAGCTGGGAATGGAGGCTTTGGGTTTTAAGGAGAGAGTGGATGTTGGAACTGTTATTCCTGGAGCACAGGAGGTTGAGGGGTGACCATACAGGGATATATAAATTCACAAGAGACATAGATAGGGTAGATAATCACAGTACTTTTCACAGGCAGGGGGAGTCTAAAGTCAGAGGCACGTTAAGATGAGGGAAAAGATTTGAATGTGATCTGAGGAACAGGTTTTTCACACAGAGAGTGATGGGCATATGGATAGAGCTGCCAGAGGCAGTGATAGATGTTGGTACAATTATAAAGTTTAAAAGACATTTGCATAGGTTCATGAATAGAAAAGGCTGAGATGAAACATGGGTCAGATGCAGGAAAGTGGGACCAGTGTAGATAGTCACCTTGGTTGGCATTAAGAGTTCAGCTGAAGGGTCAGTTTCCATGCTTGACTCCATCTTGACCTGACCTTGACCAGTGCAGCAGCTTCATTGACAATAGTGGACGGGGAAGCAACAGTAAGGCTCATTAATGAATTAGACTGAAGTACATAGAACATAGAACGTAGAATAGTACAGCATGAGGAACGGGCCCTTCAGCCAATAATGTTTGTGCTGGACATGATGCCAAGTTAAACTGGTCTCTTCTGCCTGTACATGATCTTTATCTCTCTATTCCCTGCACTTCCATGTGCCTATCTTCACAGACAGCACTCAAGATCAGGATTGAACCCGGATCACTGGAGGCGCGGCTTTTTCTTGGATTCTCTGAATGCCCTTAAGGTTTCTGAATCATGGGCTGTGGAACGGGGGGGGGGGGGGCTGGGGGGGCTGCAGCCCACCCACGTTTTTGGCTAGACTTGTTTCAACGTCTCTGGCTTTGGACGGTGCGCTGCTGTGCTCTGAGCAACCTGGTCGTGGGTGTTGGAGAACCGGTGCAGAGGGAGAGATGGAAGCAGAAGCAGCAGCGGGGGCAGATGCGGATGGGGAGCTAGGGCTGGCGAGTGTTTGCCGGGCGGGTGAATCGCTCGCTGCAGCTCCGGCCAATGAGCAGCTTCAGTGCAAGAGTCCCGGGCCATCGTTGGCGTCGGAAGCATTGCGCTGTTGCCGTGAGAGTCTCTGCGCCGAATTTGCCTTGGTGACCGGCATGGACCAGGCTGCAGCTCGGTGCATCCTGGAGAACAACCAGTGGCTGCTGGAAGTAGGTACCAAGCACTGGGTAGAAACGGTGGAAGATAGTGGACTTCAAATGGGGGTGGTTGGAGTAAGCATCCTGCTTGCCTGCCAGATTTTCACTTACTGTAACTGCAGGAAAAATGTTCCCGATGTTGGGGGAGTCCAGAACCAGGGGTCACAGTTTAAGAATAAGGGGTAGGCCATTTAGTTCTGAGATGAGGACAAACTTTCTTCGCCCAGAGAGTTGTGAATCTGTGGAATTCTCTGCCACAGAAGGCAGTGGAGGCCAATTCACTGGATGTTTTCAAGCGAGAGTTACATTTAGCTCTTGGGGCTAGCGAAATCAAGGGATATAGTGAAAAAACAGGAAAGGGTACTGATTTTAGATGAACAGCCATGATCATATTGAAAGGCAGCGCTGGCTGAAAGGGCCGAATGGCCTATTCCTGCACCTATTTTCGATGTTTCTATGCTCGAGTATATGGCAATAAAAATCGACCACTTAATTTTGTAGCATTCATGCATGGTGGAGGTATAATGTAGTCATCGAGTGATACAGTGTGAAAACAGGCCCTTCGGCCCAACTTGCCCACTCCAGCCAACATGTCACAGCTAAACTACCTGCATTTGGTCCATATCCCTCCAAACCTGTCCTATCCATGTATCAGTCTAACTGTTTCTTAAATGTTGGGATAGTCCCTGCCTCAACTATCTCCTCCGGCAGCTCGTTCAATACACCCGCCACCCTTTGTGTGGAAAAAGTTACCCCCCAGATTCCTATGAAATCTTTTCCCCTTCACTTTAAATCTATCCTCTGGTCCTTGATTCACCTTCTCTGGGCAAGACACTCAGTGCATTGAAATGTATATTTCTAATGCATTTTAGATTTATTTAAAGTTTTACTTTAAAAAAAGTGACGTTTCCACAAACATATACCCCATTTATTAATGTCATGGTTTAATGATTCTAAATTCAAATTAAAATGAAATGTACGTCAAAAGGAGAACGCATACTTTCAAAATACTCTGATTTTTTTCCCGAGCAAAACATAATTTGCATGACTTTGCAAAATCAGGAAATGTTATGATTATTTCTTGTCCATTTTTCCAACTACAAACAATAAAAAAGTACTTGAAATTATAACACATCTTTTTGGTCAAATTTTGTGTACTGTGGATGCCACTGGCGTCGATCCGGGGGGGATGGGGGATATATTCACCCACTTTTTGAGGTGGGGGATGGCCTGCATCTTTATCCCACAATTTTTGGAAGTCAAGCATTAACAAAAATAATAATCACGTGCTATCTCTCATGGAGGCCCTACATAATCTTAAAAATACTTCAAAAAAAAACATTGAAATCATATTTCTACAATGCACTAAAACATGATTTTATAATCAAATTTAAAAAAGTCCCCCCTCCCACACCCTCCACCACTCAGTCGCTCCACTCCACTCGGTCACTCCATTCCCTCCCCGGGTACCCCCAAGGCCAGTGATCAGTGATTGCTCAGCCCCCCCCACTTTCAAAAACGCTCCGCAGCCCCTGTGAATGGTGTTAGCAGTGAGTCCTCCCCATCTAACATAGATGATCTTGTACGCCATGTTGGTGAAGACGTTGGTGCCTGCAGTGAAGGTACACTGGAATATAGAACATAAAATAGTGGAGCACAGGACCAGGCCTCATTGGGCTTCAATGGCACGCTGAACATGATGCAAAGTTAAACTAATCTCCGCTACCCACACTTGATGGGATCCATATCCCTCCAATCGGTGCATATCTATGTGCCCATTTAAAACCTGCTTAAACATCACTATTGTATCTTCCTCCACCACCATCCCTTGCATTGTGTTCCAGGCCCCCACCAACTCTCTGTATGAAGAACTTGCCCTGCACATCTCCATTAAACTTTAGACTATATTTATAGTCAGACTATGTTTCGGGTCGAAACCCTTCTTTAGATTGAAGAACAGTCTCAACCAGAATTATCGTCTGTGCATTTCCTTCCATTGATGCTACTTGACTAATTGAGCTCATCCAGTCATTTTTGTTGGCTCAATAACCCATGATCTGCAGTCTCTTGTATTCCCAGCCTTGTTTCAGGAGTCTTCAGTGGATAATGAATGAGCATGTACCCCAGGTTATATCATAGCCACGATTTCAATGCCATGGTTATTGGCAAGGATTGATCAAAGGAGCAGAGCAACACAGATGGCAAATTTGCATGTAACAGTGTAAATGTAACAGGAGTCTCCATCGAAGATAGACACAAAATGTTGGAGTAGCTCAGGGGGGTCATGTAGCTTCTCTTGAGAAATGGAATAGATGATGTTTCGGGTCAAGACCCTTCATCAGACCCATTATATTTGGCCATTATATTTAGTTGCCATTATATTTACCCTGTAATTAGGTATTATATTAATACTAAATCTGAGCCAAGGTCTTGAGAGAGATCATGGGGAGGGAACAGAAACAGAATTGGGAGTTGTGCTTGTGTGTAGGCTTATGTATGTGTGAACATGCATGTACATGTGTGTGCGTGGTTAAAGTGTAACTGTTCCACAAATACCTGCTCCACTGCTATAACTGGAACATTTTCTTGGTGTAAATTAGTTTATACCACATTTTTATTTCTATAATCTTGGTTTTCCTTATCCACTTTTTAATGACCCACAACCTCTGCATGATTTTATTAATAAATTAGGTTTACCTCCAACAGTTGAAAATAGCTTAAACCTCTAATAATTGTTGAGGTAATTAATCCAAGATCTGCAGGTGACATAATAATTTGCCAGGATTGGTGTTACCTGTCATTGGCAAGCATGTTAGGTTGAGAAGGTAGTGAGCATATGCTGAGAGAATGGAGCGACTGGGCTTGTATACTCTGGAGTTTAGAAGGATGAGAGGGAATCTTATTGAAACATATAAGATTATTAAGGGTTTGGACACACTGGAGGCAGGAAACATGTTCCCGATGTTAGGGGAGTCCAGAACCAGGGGTCGCAGTTTAAGAATAAAGGGTAAGCCATTTAGAACGGAGACGAGGAAACACTTTTTCACACAGAGAGTTGAGGAATTCTCTGCCTCGGAGGGCGGTTCTCTGAATACTTTCAAGAGAGCTAGATAGGGCTCTTAAAGATAGCAGTCAGGGGATATGGGGGGAAGGCAGGAATGGGGTACTGATTGGGGATGATCAGCTATGATCACGTTGAATGACAGTGCTGGCTCGAAGTGCCGAATGGCCTACTCCTACACCTATTGTCTATTGTCTATTGTCTGTTGTCTATTATCTATTGAGCCATTGTTTTAATGTCCTGACAAAAATAATTGAGAGCACATTTGTTACATTCCTAGCACCAGTGGTGAACTACAGCAGTGCCGCTCTGCAGTTTCAGACTTGCAGGCTTGTATTACTTGAAAACTCTGTGACAAATCATTTGATGGTGCTGGTTCCCAAACAGCCTCAAGTTTTGTCAAATTAAGATCTGAAAACACGGACTGAAAAATATGACTTCAAAGAGGGGATTGAATTACTTTGGCACATGCTGGTCCAATTATCTCCCATCCCATAAAGCCTCTTTCAAAAAAGGATGACTTGTATTTATATAGTGTTTCTAGTGACCTCAGGACATCCCAAAGCACTTTGCATTCAATGAAGTACTTTTTGATATGAATTACTACTGTAATAGAGGAACCAGCCAACCTGTGCACTGCAGACCCCCAAAGGAGCTGGTAAAGTCTAAGTATGTTTTCCCTACACATCTTTTGAGGCCAGTATTTATTGTTCATCTCTAATTGGTATTGAGAAGGGATTGGTACCCTGCCTTCTTCAACTGCTTCATGTTGTGATGAGGTTACTTATGCCGTGAAGTTGGGAAGGAAGTAATAGGATTTAAACCCAATGGTGATGTGCAATATAACTATGGAGAGCCAAATAGATCAGAAAAAAGCACATTATGTGGCAGACAAAGTTGCTTCAGCACAAAAGAAAATCAGATGGCACCTTATATCCAAAAATGTGTAGCAATCGCATGCTGGTGGGGCAAGCCCTTTACAGATTTACCTGCGCCAGCACAGGGCTACAAAACTGATTCCCTGTCAGTTCCCAGTGGAGGAAACTAACCATTTGAATGCTCCAATTTACTCTTGCGATTAAGATCTAGTACGGAGACATAACTTGCTTTAGATTGTTTGTGATTCAGAAAAGCAGCCCAACCATTGTCCCCTTGAACGCTGATAATTGTTAAGCTTTTGGTGAATGGGTGGCTTCTCCTTTTATGTGTATGAGAGGTTTCAACAGTACTGAATGCCCCTCCTGGTGCTTCAAACCACTGCATAGAAGAATGGCTTGGTGGCCTTAATGCCAATCCAAATCCCAATGACTTGATCTTTCTGGAAGCTTCTACCATGGTCCAATATTAGTGTGACATCCTCACCAGCAATGGGAGGCTTGAGTCAAGTCTTGTTAACAGCCAGAGGTTAGAGAAAGAAGTGGTGAGAATTTACCTACCTGCCAAAACTATGGGAAGAAGAGTCTGGCTATTCGAACCAAGTGAAATAAGGCTCAGGGTCAGTATAAAAACAGAATATGCTGGAAATACTAGGCCAGTTAGGCCGCATCTGTGGGAGGAGAAGCAGAGCTAATGTTTCAGGCGGAAGTTTGTGTCAGGTTGGATTGGGTGCATACTCTGATAAAACATATTGAACTGTGCTGCTTAAGCTCACTGCTTCATCCAAGTCTGTCTGATTGGCTTCATCTCACTGCCTGCCCTCTGTTCTTGATCAATGGCCAGGTATGTGCAAGTCTTTTTTTCCATTTCTCTACAAAAAGCTTTTGATTAGTATCAAAAGCACTGGCATGCTTTTGGTGGAGGATCTATTAAGGAAAAAAAATCTAAAATCTATCAGCAGACTTTATTTCACATTTATTTAGTCAAGAGAATACGAGAAACACACAACATGATATGTAAGCTGACTTGAGAGTTTGAGATTACTTGCATATATATATTTGCAACTACTCTGGAGCTGAAAACTGGACCCAAGTTCTGGGTCTCGTAGAACTGGAGCAAAGTCAAAATACCAAATTGTTGATTTTATTAATGAAGTGGCCTTGTATGTTCCATCGCCTCAGTGAAGCCTGCCTCTCGGTCCAGTTAACCTGTCACACCAGGCTCTGGGTCTCTCTTCCCAAATCAGCGGGGTGATTGATGATCTCATCTCTGAGCTGAGTTAATTCTCAGATGACAATGCAATTCTGAAATCAATAAGCAAAAATGGCTTGTTTCAAGACACAGAGGTCCGTTGGTAATGTTACAACTGAAACTGAAAGAATTGCAGTGTTCAATAAGGTTGACCTCATTCAGTTCACATTTGTAAACAGGGTTATTGGCCAAACAGCATTTGATGAAGACTCTTCTTTCACAGTTTAACATTGCAAATAACCACATTATACAGGTTATAAACACTCTTGTTTATAATCCCATGAAATATGGTGAGAGGGTTACTGTACTAAATAGGGTACTAAACAGCATCCTTCCTATTTTATTGCCTGTAACTAAAAAGTTCCTATATATTCATGGTTACCAATTTGCAGTGTAATTTAATTGAATCGGTCACAGAACTGCTAATAATTTGAACACTTGTCACCAAGAAGGAGCCTCAGATTTGTTTTATTTCCAATTGTTTTTCCAGCTTGAGCAATCTGCTGCTCTCCTGCCAACCTAATTAGGCTCTGTGTCAACTTTTGTGCTTTCAAGTCTCCCTCTGACTTTGGAAAAAATTACTCATTAGATTTGGCTATAAGTTCAGAAAAAAAACCCTGAGGAAAATGTCAACGTTCTCCCTGGGAGCATTTTGGAAACTATGTATTGGAATATTTTGGTGATTGAAGCTAGAATTTGAATAAATCTACTATGCTCATTAAGCAAGGTCCCAGTGGAATATGTATAATGGAATTGGATGGGGCTGGAATAGCAAACATTTTCGATCTTATGCATTACTTTAAAAAATAATATTGATTTTTTTTCTTTGTTGGCCTCAATTGCTGCTGGTGTCTCTTGTAAACTAGTCTTTTGCATCACGGGCAGGATGGGTAATCCAGGGTTTTAGATTTCCTTACAGGCACTTTTAGACCACACAATAGTCAGTAGATACCAAACATTTAGCTGGTATTTATGAATTTATGCCCACTTTTCCTCCACCCACATCAGCCCGGCACCTCCTGCATGAGGATTAACGCTGCCCCTCCTCTAGCCACAAACCACCAACACCATTCACTGCCTAATGCTTGTAGGCAGCTGTGGGGCTCTAAAAGCATATACAATTCCGGTCCAATTATCACAGGCATATCGTCCAGGAAATTACACATTAAACTGAAAGCAATCAACAGATTCTGCCAGAATTCTGGCGTTTGAGAGGCTTTTAGATAGACACATTAATATGCAGAGAATGGAAGGATATGGAGCACATGCAGGTGGAAGGTATTTGGTTAAGTAGGCATTATATTCAGCATAGACATCATGGGCTGAAAGGCCTGTTCCTGAGCTGTATTGTCCTATCTTCTAAATCATAGCAATGAAACACCCTGTTCTGATGATTCCTTTGCAGAACAGAACATAGAACAGTACAGAAGATAGACACAAAAAGCTGGAGTAACTCAGTGAGACAGTCTTCATCTCTGGAGAGAAGGAACGGGTGATCTTTTGGGTCGAGACGCTTCTCCAGACCTTTCTGAAGAAGGGTCGAGACCCGAAACGTCATCCATTCCTTCTCTCCAGAGATGCTGCCTGTCCCGCTGAGTTATCCAGCCTTTTGTGTCTATCTTCGGTTTAAACCAGCATCTGCAGTTCCTTCTTACACATAGAACAGTATGGGGGAAGTGGATAGTGAGAAACAGAGAATCGTGGATTACACGCAGAAGGAGGTGTTTCTATTCTCTGCCTTTGGGATATCCATTGAGTCCCACTTTCCTAATCCTTCTCCAAGCCTAAATACATTTCTTTCTCCGTCATCCAGTTTCCTTTTGAAAGTCAATGAAAGTCAATGATAAATTTGCTTCCACAATACTATTTCTTCAACTTCACTTTCTGTTTTTTTCTGCTCATTTAAAACCTACATTCCTGGGTTTTCAAATTTTCTCGCACTGTTTAATAGATCCATTTTACTTACTGTGATTCATCAATGCAGTCTCCTAACATAGAATGGGGAATTTTTTGATGAGTGGAGGAAATGGGTTTTGATGACAAAGTCTTAAATGCAGGCCCATTACTCTTTACATCTAACAACGGTTTAACTCAGATAAAAGCCAGACGTCAAATCATGAGAAATAAAAGCATTATTACAGTTCCTAAAATCCGTGTGACAATTTAATAAGATCGGAGCAGATCTGATCTTGGCCACAGCTTCCTGTCTAAACTTCTCAGCTGAGGCACAAGAGACGGCAGATGCTGTTCTCTGGAGCAAAAAAACCGACAAATGACTGGAGGAATTCAGTTGGTCAATCCAGGTGCAGGGTCTTGATTGGAAATGTCAACGAGTCCCCTGCCCCCACAGATGCTGCTTACCAGTTAAGTGCCTCCATTAGTTTGATTTTTGCAAAACCTCCTAGTTTTGATTCCCCCACACGTAGAAACATTCTCACAGCATTTACCTGTCAAGGCCCCTCAGGATTTTGTACATTTCCATAGATTTGCCTCTTATCTTTCTAACCTCTCGTAACTATGGGCCCAATAAAATCCCTTTGATACTTAAAATCTATAAATACCCATGAAACATAGTTTGGGATCCATGTCCAAGACATAGCAAATCTTGTTGCAACTCCATCCCGTGTGATCTGACAAGGCACAAATTGGAGTATTGGTACAGGTATGGGATGCAGGAACCTGACCACACTATCTGAATCCAGGGGGTAGAAAGCAGGTGAAAACAGCAGGCAAGATAAAATTAAACTCACCCAAATCTTATCTTACAACCTTCTGAGATTTACTTCTAGAAAAGACTTAGAATTTCATTGGAAATGAATAGTAAACCTCCAGCATTTAATTAATATGGCTAATAGCCAAGAAATGAATGCTCGTGGACCTGTTTATGACAGTTCCTGTTGTTGGTGGAAGCGCATATTGAATCCTGCATTGTGTGTCTGTCAGAACATGCTGTCATCCTTCTGGGCTCTTATGACTACAGGTGATTTAAAGAGGCAATTCTTGTCCCCGAGAGTTTATAATGGATCTATTCACAGTGAGAGGATCCAAGCTAGTGCCAAATTCTAATTTATTTATACTGTTATCTGAATCTAACATTTTGCTTTATCAGTTCATTATTTCATCGTAACATACATGTTTATTCCACATGACCATCTCTCACTGTGAAGAAGAATTCCTGATTCCTGCCCTAAAAGTACTTTGTTGCCATTCTCTTTTCATCTTACCGTCATAGTTAAACTCTAGGGTAATTCTTTCCAGCATCTTTAACAATCCTTTGGTCCTCAGATTTCTTCTTTCTGGCATGGAACACACCTATGTTTTTCTAATCTTTCGTTGTAACTCAGACTGTTGAAACTGGTGATTAGTCCTGGGCCTTTTCTCTGCACAGTTTCCAAAGCATCAACATCTTTCTTATTTTTGGCAATGATAATTGGCTGCAGTATTCGAGGTGTAATCTGACTACAGAACTGTAAAGTTTGATTATTTACTTCCGCTAACTTACTGTTTTGGCTGTGTTGTTTTAACATCTTGGAGACACAAAAAACAGCAAAAACAAACTGCTGGAGGAACTCACCGGGTCAGGCAGCATCTGTGAATGGAACTGGACAGATGACATTTCGAATCGGGGGCCTTCATCAAACTGATTTTAACATCTCGTTGGATTCGTTGATTGCTGTTCTGCATTGGTTGGACTTGTGTAGTGATGAATTTTCCAAAGCTCCAAGGTCTGGTTCAACAACATTTCATAAGAGGAAAGCAGCCAACATAATCAAGGACCATCTACACCTAGATCACTCCCTCTTCTCCCCTCTCCTGTTGGGCAGAAGATACACAAGCTTGAAAGCAAGAACCACCAGTTGCAGGAACAGCTTCTTCCCCACTGTTGTCAGACAACTGAACTGTCTTCCAATAAGCAAAGGGTTTTAGTCCCGATCTCCCAACCTACCTCATTGCATCCTTTTTATCTGCATTTTCTCTGTAGTTTTAATGGAATATTCTGATATTTTCATTTTGCACTACCTGTTGTACTTGTGTATGGTTTGGTTGTATTCACACAGTTTGATTTAAATGGATAGCATGCAAACAAAGTTGCTCACTGTATCTCAGTTCACCCTAATAAACCAATATAAATAATTAGATTTAAGGTAAATTAAAATTCACAAATACATCTGTGGATGTTTGGAATCTGTATATAACATTTGGTTGTTCTGACTGTGAGGGGTTTGTAAGGACCTTCTGCCAGTTTTGATTTTGTGGAATTTCCTCAGGGTGATTGCCTGTTCTGACTGTTTGTAATCCATACAGATTATGTGCCTGTATCAACTAATCAGAACAGTTGCGTTTTCCACCTGTGAGGAGTCTGGAATCTGCAAAGAGGGACTGAGTGCTCTGACACTGTGAGATCTAGTTTGCTTTCTTATTGCCATATAACAAGAACTCAAGTGCACTATTGGTTCATGTCTCCCTATTTGGGAGGCAGTCAGCCTTATCGACACCAAGAATGTAAATGAGGGAAAAAAATATGCTAACTTGTTCAGTAGTGCCCTTAGCGAGAACCAGCTGTCAACCCTGACCCAACCCCATTCATCAAGAGCCCCAACAGCACAATGTAGCTATTTCCAATCATGCAACTTAAACAGTCCTGAACTTGTCATCCTCAGAGAATGATTAATATGCTGTGTTAACTGTCCCACTGGCCCATGCTGGACACTGCTCAACTCGACCCGGGGAACTGGCTGTATTTTTATTCCAAAGTCTCTTGCCCACAGGCAGAATTGTACAATGACAATTACCTTCTCTTCACAGCAGACTGAGTGTGATTCCCATCTTCTGTGGTCTTTTTATTTCATCTACATACTGGAGTTAACTGTTATGTGTCATTGGGAGACATCAGATTGACATTATATTAGCGATTCTTGAGTATATACCTTTATTTCCCTTGTGCTAAAGTTTTTTTCATTAATTCATGGTTCACTGGCAGCTCAAATAGGTCCAAGCCCTTATATTAAATCAGTAATTTTAAAAGATTTTTCTTTTTTTTCTAGCTTCTGTTAATGGAACAATATTAAGTTTAAACACACCATTTATCAACATTTCTGCCATATTCTATATTTCTCCCATTGTCACATCCTACCTACTTTAGAGTCTGTTAGATTCTGATCATTTATGTGGATTTGATCCATATCCTACATTTGAGGGATCTTTTATTCATCATGTGCTAAATAAATATATTCCTAAACATTCAGAATCATATTGCCTTTTGTTAGATAACAAATAGATGAGATGCAAGGCTAGATTCCTTTTATACTGGGGGTACACAAAAGGCTGGAGAAACTCAGCGGGTGCAGCAGCATCTATGGAGCGAAGGAGATATGCAACGTTTTGGGCTAAAACCCTTCTTCAGACTGATGGGAGGTGGGGGGGGGGGGGGGGGGGGGCGGGGAGAAGAAAGGAAAAAGGAGGAGGAGGAGCCCAAAGGCTGGGGAAGAAGTGGGAAGGGGAGGAGACAGCAAGGGTTAACAGAATTGAGAAAATTCAATTTTCAAGTCCAGAGGATGCAGACTCCCCAAGCGGAATATGGGGTGCTGTTCCTCCAATTTGCGGTGTTGCTCACTGTGGCCGTGGAGGAGGCCCAGGACAGAGAGGTCGGATATGGAATGAGAGGGGGAGTTGAAGTGCTGAGCCACCGGGAGGTCGGGTTGGTTATTGCGGACCGAGTGGAGGTGTTTAGCGAAACGATCGCCCAGCCTCCGCTTGGTCTCACCGATATAGATCAGCTGACATCTAGAGCAGCGGATGCAGTAGATGAGGTTGGAGGAGGTGCAGGTGAACCTCTGTCGGACCTGGAAGAACTGCTTGGGTCCCTGAAAGGAGTGGAGGGGGGAGGTAAAGGGACCCTTCTTTAACACTAATTCCTTTTATACTGCTCAGTCAATGCTCTTAGAAAACAGTATATGAAATTTATACAGCATTAACAATAATGGATAAACAGCCAATTGCCCTGCACAATTGGACTCCAACCACAGATTGGGTTGATCAGATGTAGGTACTTGCAAGCCTAGTTGAAAAAAAATCCTTAGAAAGGCTGAAGTGGTCACCAATGAAATGTATTGGTTAGTGACAGGGATCAAAGGAAGCAACAGGAAGACAAGGCTAATGAAAGGTGCACAGTTGTTTAATCAAGGCCAGTTTTAAAATGAGTGTTTGATTGCTTGGTTGTGAAATCAAAAAGCTTCTTTCTAGACGAAGGGAAATCTGGAATTTCCTTTGGAAATTCCAAAGTTCATTTGGAACTCCGAAAGTACTGTCAGTACAGTTTTATAGTGAGGGTAAGAGGGATATGAGTCCAAGTCAGGTAAATGCACTGGAGACATAGTTAAATCAGGATCAAATGAACTGGGCAGCTTCATGTTTTGCACCGTTCCCAATCGAAAATGAAATTCAGGAGAGAAGGATTTATTGCAAGTCCTCAAGAACAGTAGTGGTGGGAGGGACAGGATATCAATATTTTGTAAAGCTGAAATTTTGAGAACAGGAAATGAGAAATGAATAATGGATTCTGGCAGTGGGCATGCAGAGCATCATTAATGTAAAATGTCCTATATGCCATAGAATGAACATCATGGCCTTTTGGAATGAAATTGCTAATCAGGCCACCATTTATTTTGCAGTTGATCTTCTACCCATTGGCAGATGGCTTCAGAGTAGATGATTCACGTGGGAGTCCTGCATACATCTGAAGAAGGAGGTTTCCAGACCACAGTACGGAGATCAGAGAATATCCGGTCCCAGGTAACAAGCAGTCCTTTGCAGAAAAATTAATTTATGAGATAAAATTATAAATTGAAATTTCTCTCCATTTCTACATAGAACGGAACATCTGAATGTGTGAAAATATGGGTTTATTTGTCAGAAACCAGCCATGGACCACATTCAGTGAGCATTCAAATTTTAATGCAATGGACACTGATCTTTAACAGATTGTGGGAGAAGAATTTTTTATTTGTAATTTAAAAAAGTCTGTATTAGTGCATTACTAACTGTGCATTGATGGTGAAGGGTGGAAAGTAGTGAGAAGAAAAATGGAATCGGACAGAAAGAGCATTAGCAAGATTCAACGTACCTAAATATCACAGGAAAATGCAATTTTAATTTTTTCTGGATCATTAGAGTTTGAGAGAAGACCTGATAGAAATTTACAAAATGAGGAGAAGCATGATAGGATAGACTGTCAGAAACTTTTCCCCAGGGTGGGAAATGTCAAATACTGGAGAATATTGCTTTAGGGTGATAGGGGGAAAGATTAAATGAGATCTATGGGGCAAGTGTTTTTTACACTGAGGGTGGTGGGTGTCTGGAACATACTGCCAATGGTGGTGATGAAAGCAGATATAATGGGAGGGATATGGATCATACACAGGCAGAATAAATTAGTTTAATGGTATCATGTTTAGCACAGACATTGTGGGCTTAAGGGGTTGTTCCTATGCTATACTGTCTAAAAGCAAAGATCTTTCTGAGAAAAGTCCATACAATACTGATCAAAGTTTTTTTTGGAATATATTTTGGATTCATGTCATGAATTAATTAATGAACTGCAACATGTATCCTAATGCAAATCTAATCTTACCGCAAGAGAAGCTGAGAGTCACAGTCAGGGAAAAAAAATCTTTTGCCATTTTTATATTTCAAACCTCCATACCCTGAGGTGAATGAACAGAGCACAACCACAGAGAGCAGAGTTACTGACATCTCCTGTTCTGTGTGATTCAGTGCCATCCTGCATCCTGACATTGCAGGGGCAATTTGAAATTACTCACAATGTGGCCATGCCCTTTCACTCCACTCTGCGTTTTGACAGCTGCTTTTATATTACTGAACAGTTTCAAAAGGAGCAGAACGTACTCTTGTTGTAGGAAACCCCTGTTTATATAAGGACACGTAAAAAGGTAGGTTCAGTGCAATCATTTGTAAGATTATCACTTCAATTAATAATTGACTCCAGTTTCTGTTGGGGTACTTTGATACCATGTTTGATGTTGCTTCGATGTTGACGACAGTCACTCTCACCTTATCTCTGGTTTATGTTTGAACCCATGGTGTGATGAGATCTGTAGTCCTGGTGAAACCCAAACTGAGCAATGTTCAGCAGGTTATTGGTGAGTAAGTTTTGCTTGACAGCAGATGGTTAAGAGTAGATTGACTGAATGATAATTAGCCAGATTTCCTTTCCCTTGCTTGTTGTGGAGAGGGCAAACTTGGGCATTGTTCCACCTTGTTGTATTGTTCCTGATCTGGAGGACCTTGGCTACAGCACAGTGAAAACAATAGTTGAGATGTCATCTGGTTCTGTTGCTTTACAATATCGAGTGCTCCCAGCCTCTCTTTGATTTCACAAGGAGTGGCTCCTGACTTTTTTTTATGTCAATAAATGAAATTGATGTGGATTCGGAGCCAGCATCAATGCAGTTGTCAATGTAGCATAGAAAGTGTTGGGGAGTGGTGCTGAAGAAAGTTTGGAACAGAGACTGTTCCATGTAGACAACTAAATGACAGGAATAACTAGGTCCCTTGCAAATGCAATTGTTCAGCAGTTGTTCAGCATAGAACGTTCAGCCAGGCAGAGGAGCACGTTGGTGGAGGGTCATGTATTTTGGGTCCTAATGCAGGCTTTTGACCTGAAGCACCAACATTTTCTTTCCCCCCCCACAGTTGCTGTTCAACCCGTCTGATCCTTACATGTGATGATGTCAACATGAAAACCGTAGTCCCCCAAAAGCAGGGTTCACAACTTCCCAAAAACACGCCGCGACGTCCTTCCTCCCTCCCCATCAGGGCAGAATTCCAACCCCATCCCACCCAAAAATGTAAATATGCTGAAATAAATTCGAGAACAGTATTGAAAGCCGTGGCCAAGATACCATAAATTATCAAAAGGGGATTTTGCAGATAATATTATATTGACCAGTTTGTTTCTCATTGTAGGAACAATTAATGATCTGACTTGAATATTGCATTCCAGAATGATAAAATCTTCTCAAAGATTAATTCATCCACAGTTCACAAGCCAAAGGACAAATGTCCCTGTCAAAGAATCTTAAATATTACTTCAAGAATACGTGGATTAGGAGCAGTCGTAGTCCATCCATCCCTTCAATCACTTAGATCATATTTGCACTTTTATGTCACTGCTTTTTTCCCATTCCTCTACCATGTCCCCCGTTGACCATAAATCTATTGATCTGTGTTTTGAATGACAATATGACTGTGCCTAACTTTTAAAAGACAAGATTGGACAAATATGTTTTGGGAAGCTATCACTAATGTTGTTTCTCCAAATATTGCAACTAAAAACAAATGATTTGTAGTATGTCTCTGCATCTGAAAACGTCCTCACTCATTCTATTGTAGTGACATGAAGCATGGAAGCAGACACTTTGGCCCACCGATTCCGCACACACCATCAACCACCCTTTTACACTAATCCTATATTAATCCTTTTGTTTTATTTGCATCAATTCCCTTCAGATTCTATCATTCACCTACACCTTAAAGGACAATTTACAATGATCAATTAGCCTTACAACCCACATGTCTTTGGAATATGGGTGGAGACCGGAGCAGCTGGAGGAAACTTATGCCGTCAGACTGAGAGCATGTAAACTCCACACAGATATCAGATAGGGATTTCAGGGATAGAGCCCAGATAGCTGGTGCAATGAGACAGCAGCACTATCAGTTGTGCTGCCTGTGGTGTTGCAATGGCTTGGTACTCAGCCAGAGAGAGGGATGGCAAGTTGAGGGAGTTGGTAGTTCATTTAGCTCCCAGTCTGTCAGAATTCAGGGAACGGAGCATATTTCTAGCACACCGCATTGCATGCACATATGCTAATCTAGTCTAAGGGTTACACGAAAAGCTGGAGAAACTCAGCGGGTGCAGCAGCATCTAAGGAGCGAAGGAGATAGGCGACGTTTCGGGTCGAGACCCTTCTTCAGACTGGTCAGGGATCAGGGAAACAAGAGATATAAACAGTGATGTGGAGAGATAAAGAACAATGAATGAAAGATATGCAAAAAAGTATTGATGATAAAGGAGACAGGCCATTGTAAGCTGTTTGTGGTGTGAAAATGAGAAGCTAGTGCGACTGGGGTGGGGGTGGGGGGGGGGAGATGGAGAAGGAATGCCAGGGCTCGATGGCTGAGGGAGAGGTGGGGAGGGGAGGGGGCAGTCTGGGTTAACAGAATTGAGAAAATTCAATGTTTAAGCCCAGAGGATGCAGACTCCCCAAGCGGAATATGAGGTGCTGTTCCTCCAACTTGCGGTGTTGCTCACTCTGGCCGTGGAAGAGGCCCAGGACCGAGAGGTCGGATACGGAATGGGAGGGGGAGTTGAAGTGCTGAGCCACCGGGAGGTCGGGTTGGTTAACAAGACTACTAATCTAGTCTTGTGGTTTAGTTGTTGTTATCTATTTCTTATAAGCTACATCACATGGAATCTATGAAGGGAATTAAAAAATGTACTGGTCCCCTCTTGGCAAGGCTTTATTTCACATAATTGATGGGTTTTTTTCCATAACAGATGGATTATAATATCAATAATTATCTTCATGCTTTTTCCAAAGCAATCTTCAGTTAATAACCTTCAAAATTGCACAACTTTATCCAAGTGTCAACACGGGTTTGGAGCAAATCTGTGACTTAAATATTTATGTTGCAAGTAATGACTTTTGTCAGCCGTCCTAAACACTGTAGGGACTGGGATGCTTTTAAGAATTTATTGGCATTAGTACAATTTAAATATGTGCAGAGCAGAGATAAAGTTTGCCAAATCCACAATGAAGGCAAGATTGGGGGCTGTAAATGGCAAAATAAAGTCAAATATTTTGAAAAGATTTAGGCAACAAAACTGGAATGCACACAAGCTAATGTGCAGCTGATCTCCCCAAAGTTACATCTCATTCTCTGATAGAGCTACCAGAGCACACTTTTACCTGCATTCATCTCAAAAACACTCATAGAAATGAGTTGAGCTGTAGGAAACAGGGTAATGCCTGTGGGCACTGAACTTTAACGTTTACAAAGTCACCTTACCTTTGAAGTCTCAGCCTCTCTTTAAGGGTACACAACCAGAAACACACCGCAACGCCCTTCCTCCATCGGGGCAGAATTCCAACCCCATCCTACCCAGATGTGAAGGCCAACCACTTTATCTGCACCCCTAACCACCACAAACATGAAGGTGGAATATGAATGTAGTGAATGCAATCACAACAATAGCTGCCTGCATTCTGCTGCCTCACCCATGTTCGATCCTGACTTTGGGTGCTGTCTGTGTGGAGTTAGCATGCTTTCCCTATAACTGCATGGGTTGCGGTCGTAGGGTAAGTGGCCTCTGTAAATAGATTGTCCCTAATGTATAGACTGTGGATGAGAAAGTGGAATAACATAGAACTAGTGTGAATGGGTGATCGATAGTTGGTGTATACTTCTGCCCCTGTCCCACTTAGGAAACCTGAATGGAAACCTCTGGAGACATTGCGCCCCACCCAAGGTTTCCATGCGGTTCCCGGAGGTTCCCGGAGGTTTTTATCCTCCGGCAACCACCTTCAACTAGCATCGCAACAGGCTTCGACTAAAAAATTACCAATTTTAAAAACGGAAACCACTGTCGACTATTAGGGAGACTGACAAAAACCTCCAGGAACCTCCGGGAACCTCCGGAACCGCACAGAAACCTTGGGTGGGGCGCAAAGTCTCCAGAGGTTTCCGTTCAGGTTTCCTAAGTGGGACAGGGGCATAAATGAGCTGAAGAGATTGTTTCCATGCTGCATCTTTAAAACTAAAATAAAAAACAGGTGCTGATGGTTTGGAACTGAGAGTTGGGAGTTTATTGTGTGGAAAATGATGCTGTGGTTTTAAAGGATGTTGCAGAGGAGATGCTGTATATAGTGGGAGGTGAGGACAGGCCAGAGCCAGAAATGCCTAACCACTGGAATTCAAAACAGTTCCAGTGTCTCTACTTTTCTCTTTTAAATTGATGTTAACAGTTTGGTGTTTTTTCAGCTGGGCTCTGGTTTGTAGGACACACAGACTCTTTCACAGGTGGAACAGGAGAAATCTGGAGGAAGGGTGGGGGTACTTTCTCAGGCATTGCACTCCTGCACTTTGTATAAGAAACATGAAAGAGAAGCAGGAGTGGGTCATTCAGCCCCTTGAGCCCACTCTGGCTTGCATCTGGCTTGCACTCTGAGTTGCATCATGGCTTGGTTCAACAACTTGAGCGTCCAGGAGTGGAACAGGCTGCAAAAAGTTGTAAACACTGCCCAGGCCATCACCGGCTCTGACCTCCCAACCATTGAAGGGATCTATCGCAGTCGCTGCCTCAAAAAGGCAGCCAACATCATCAAGGACCCACACCATCCTGGCCACACACTCATCTCTCCGCTGCCATCAGGTAGAAGGTACAGGAACCTGAAATCTGCAGGTTCCATTATCCAGGTTCAGGAACAGCTACTTCCCCACAGCCATCTGACTATTAAACACAACTTCAAACCAACTCTGAACTATAACAGCCTATTGCACTATCTGTTCATTTATCTGTATATATATGGTCTATTGTATCTAGACACACTGATCTGTTCTGTACTTATGCCTACAATATTCTGTTGTGATGCAGCAAGCAAGAATTTCATTGTCCTATCTGGGACACATGACAATAAACTCTCTTGACTTGACTCTTGACTTGACTAATTCCAGGGCTCTCCCAGCGGCATTCCTTTTCTGGTCTCCTTCCCAAATGTCAAATACCCCTGCCCTTTCAGCTTTTCTCAACTTGCAACCACACCTCTGTGTAGGAAAGAACTGCAGATGGTGGTTTAAACCAAAGATCTACACAAAAAACTTGAGTAACTCAGCAGTACAGGCAGCATCTCTGGAGAGAAGGAATGGGTGACGTTTCAGATTGAGACCCTTCATCTGATCACATCTCTGTAATGGCCAGCTGATCATATCTATTTATTTCTACTTGTGTCATCAGCTCATCTGTCCTCCCATGAGCTTTCAACTCTGAATCTATTTTCTGGTGCTCTCTTATGCTTGTGGCTTTGCCCTTCCTGATCCACCCTGGTTGTCATGACTCCTATCATGACATTGCATTAACACCTCTCAATTTCCAGACTGCTTGTACCAGGACAGAATGCAGGCTATCAATCATGTCCCTTAATAACGTACTTAACAAATGTCAAACCAGCTTTGATTTAAAATTAACGACTGTCTAATCATTTATACACATTGCAAAAGAGATCTGCAAGCTGCTGCCACCTTTGGCATGCAATTTTAAAATGGGTATACCACACCCCCCCCCCCCCCCATCCCCAACAACCATAATAATAGCTTCTCTCTGCACACCACTTATTTCCCACTTCATATCCTGAAAACCAAAAAAAAATGTAATTAACCCTTGAACTTCAGAAAATGCAACCAGTTTTGATAATTAAAGTGAAGTGGAAACCGGATCACTGGGTCTCTGCTACCTCCCAGCTCAAAGTTCACATCAGCTCCGTTCTCCCTGTAGACATGTAGACCTGCTGCTCAGTTTCTCTCTCACCTGCCCATCAACCTTCCTTTGATTCTTTTACCACTTACCTTTACTGAGGGCAAGAGGGGGCAATTTACAGCAGCAAGTTAATCCACCAGGATGTCTTTGAGTACTTGGGGGAATCCCAAATGGTCACCGGGAAAGGTGTAAACTCCACACGATGCATGGAGCACAAGGTGAACCAAAACTGACCAAAACTTGAGGTCAACCCCTATCTAAAGGTTTGTGGGCAATTCCATCTCAGCACCAAACCTTTCACTTGAAAGGAAATATTGAGGGACTTTGTTATGCAAAGGAAAGCTTAAGTTCCAGATGCCGGCTACCTGACTATGTCGCCACTGCTTAAGTTAAAAGATAGCTTAAGTGTGTCCAGTTCTGTCTTCAGTTAGTAAGTGTGAGTATCAGGAAAAATATTCACTTGGAAGTATTAGACTGCTGTTAAACTCAATTATTTCTCCATCATAGCATCTTTCATTGGCTAATGGTTAACCCATGCCATCGAAAATGTAGAAAATATCAGAGAATTTCAGAGATCAGAGAACCAAAAGCACAGAGAGAAACTCTGTGTTGTTGTGTCATCAGAACTGACTAATGGGCAGTCACACCACCAGCTCTTCCAGTTTGCATCAGAACTAAAAAGTCATCGGACTAAAAAGTGAATCCTGTTTTAATTTCCATAGAGGCAAGGGCTGGAGAAAGTTCTATTTGTACACAGCAGCCAAAAGATCAAGACAGCAATCACTGGGCCTGTCTGGAATTGTAGTGTCGAGATATAGAACACTGAGGATCCCACAGTTCTATTTTAAAAGGATCATTGTGCTGTAACCACAGTTGCCTCTGAAGGCATGTTTTGCAGACTATACTCTGTGCCATCTTTGGCAATGTCTTCCAACAAATCCTATTAGCAAAATGCATAGCCTTTCCAACTGCGGCAGTTTGGGGTGGCACTGTGGTACAGTGGTAGAGTTGCTGCCTTACAACGCCAGACACCTGGGTTCGATCCTGACTATGGTGCTGTCTGTACGGAGATTGTACATGCTCTCTGTGACCATGTGGGTTTCCTCCGGATGCTCCAGTTTCCTTCAACACTCCAAACATGTGCAGGTTTGTAGGTTAATTAGCTTCTGTAAATTGTAAATTGTAAATTGTCCCTCGTGTGTAGGATAGTGTTATTCTGTGGGGTGATCATTGGTTGACGTGACGGTGGGCCGAAGGCCCTGTTTTCATGCAGTATCTCTGAAGTCTAAAGTAAAGTCGCAAGTCTAAACTAAGATTTGCAAGCACCTCCACTAAAAGTGTGATTGCCTTATCTGAACTCATGGAACTGTGTTAATTCTCAGTAAGTACCATCCTATGCACAGACACTAATCCAGTCTTGTGACCTGCTTTTTCTTTTCTTCACCAGTCTCATCACCTCTTTGATTCCAGGGGACTCCTGTAACATCCTGAGCTGGGAGGTTGGCAGTGCTGGCACAACCAAATGGGTCCTGGTCTTAATTGAAGAGGCAAATTCATTCAAAATATTTCTTTCATTTGCTGTATATTTGTTTTAAAATAACTCACAGGAATATAACATTTATTAAGTAAATGTATTATTTATTATTTTTCTAATTATCAAAAATATTTCATAATTTTATTATTTCATTGCATAGTTTGTAAAAGCAGATTATTAGAGATCATGGTTAGCACAGACATCGCGGGCCAAAGAGCCTGCTCCTATGCTGTACTGTTCTATGTTCTATGTTCAAAAGCAATGGGTGGAGCAGGTCTGATAGGTGAGGCACTTCCAAGGGTTTCCGCTGCTTATGGGATATCACTGAACAAAGTTGACAATTTTGGGATTATTATGGGCACGAGTCTCACACAGGGATGCTGGGTCAAATTTAGCATCATCTACATATGATTTGAAAAGGTCTCATTGCTTTTTAAATGATGGTTGTTGTGTTGTTGTTTTTGCTATCCCCTGCAAGATTTATGTTCACTTTCTTTTTACAGTTCTGGTAACATATTCTGTATTTATCATAGTTGCAATGCTGTGCAATAATTGTTTGCTTTTAATAAAGCTTTTCCTGTTAATTTTATGTTTTCTCTCTTGTTTCCTATCTCATCGTGCTCTCATGGCCTATTTATTTGGCAAGTAGATCTCTCAGGCAATGAGTGCTCTTTCCGCCTTGTGGTCTAAACTAGTTCCGTATCACATTAAATAATTCTTTGAACTGCTCTCACTGTTGTGGTTTTCCATTAGAAGATCTGCCCAGATTATCATGGATGATTTTTATCTCATCGGATGCAATCAGTCATACTCAAATCTAAAATCTTAGTGATTTCGATGAGTTTCTCCATCTCAAATAATCCATTGAACTCAATAATATTACGATCGCTTTAAGATAAGTGTTCATGCAAGCTGTTGGCCAGATCAAGATCATTGTGTTATATTAAGAAAATGATGCTGAACACAAAAATTCACTACCTTTTCTGAATTAGTCTGCTTAACGCAAATAACAAAAAACATTTCCTCAAATTTAGTTATAACGTCATTGTTGAGTGCTAACTCGTCAGCGGGAAGAATACATGATTATTATTGAGACATCCACGGTGTACAGATGACCATTGTCATGACATGACAAGTGACCATTGTTTGAATCAATGAATACCTGTCAGGAATCCAATATTAAAAAAAATCAGTGGCATAAAATGTTTCTGCTAAGGATCGCATTTACAATTCAAATCGATTCTGTGGGCCAATCATTTGGAGGTCTAAAATTAGATAGTGCTTATTTTGTTATGTTTAAAGATTAAAGGGCCTGTCCCACTTGGGCGTCATTTGCACGTCATTTACGCGATATCCTAAAAATTGGTTGGCCCGTCGTGACGCGCGCATGGTGTGTAGTGAGGTGTGGTGACGTATGCAGTGATGCGCGTTAACGCACGGCGCCTCTGGATTTTGGAATGCTCAAAATCCTCGCACGCCACCTGCATGACATATCCCTTGCGCACACTGACGTACTGATGGCGTATGCTGACGTACTAACGGCGTACGTGTAGCACGTGGTGACGCATGGTTACGTCCTCCAACTCACCGTCTTTCATTGTCCCCTCAGTCCACCTCACTGCCCCTTATTGTCCCTTCACTCTCCCTCATTACTCCCTCATTGTCCCCTCCCTCTACCTCACTGTATGTCATTGTCCCCTCACTCTCAGTACCCATCCGTATTATACCCAGGTTCAAGACAAGTGTCAAGTTTATTTGTCACATACCCATACGAGATGTGCAGTGAATTGAAAAGTGGCAATGCTTGTGGATTGTGCAAAAAACTACAAAACAGAATGGAACAGAATCAGAATTACATATTTGTGGGAGAAAGAAAAAAGAAAAAACAGCAATTTAAAAAGACACCACACAACAGTAAATTGGTACAGTTAGTTAGTCCCTGGTGAGATACAAGTTTACGGTCCTAATGGCCTCTGGGAAGAAACTTCTTCTCATCCTCTCTGTTTTCACAGCATGGCAACGGAGGCGTTTGCCTGACCACAGCAGCTGGAACAGTCTGTTGTTGGGATGGTCGGGGTCCCCCATGATCTTGTTGGCTCCGGAGTTGCACCTTCTGTTGTATAGTTCCTGCAGGAGGGCGAGTATGTAGTTCCCATAGTGTGTTTGGCCGAACGCACTAGTCTCTGCAGAGCCTTCTTGTTCTGGGCAGAGCAGTTCCCAAACCAAATTATGATGTTTCCAGATCAGATGCTTTCCACAGCCGCTGAGTAGAAGCACTGGAGGATCCCCAGAGACACTCTGAATTTCCTCAATTGCCTGAGGTGGTAAAGGCGCTGTCTTGCCTTACTCACCAGTGCAGCAACGTGTGATGTCCATGTCAGATCGTCTGATATGTGGACTCCCAGATATCAGATTCAGATTCAGATTCAATTTTAATTGTCATTGTCAGTGTACAGTACAGAGACAACGAAATGCATTACAACGAAAAGAAGCAACTATTTAAATTATATTTAAAGCAGCTCACCCTATCCACAGTATCCCATTTTATCTTCTTTTTTTTCTTTCTTTTTTTTCTTCTTTTTATTAGAAGTAATGTACAGTACAGTAGTATAAGCCAAAAATAACATAATACATTTCATGTACCACTTCTTGTTTTAAACTTTAATAATAGGAAAGTAACAGAAAGAAGAAGAAAAATAGAGAAAGTTAGATAAGATAGTAAGTGCATGGAAAAAGTGAAAAAGAAGAGCCCGTAAAGACGTAGAACGTGAGAAAGAATAAAAAAAGGGAAAGAGAAAAATAGGAAAATATAAGAAAATAAGATAAGATAAAAAAGATGTACCTACTTCATATCTTTACACACCCCTCACCAGGTCCTGAAACCGTTTATTTTCAAAGTTATGTTGCACCCTATGCTTGTAATGTCGATAAATGGAGACCAAGTCCTTTGGAATTGGTCTGATTTGCCTGCATGGATGATTCTCATACCTTTGAGGTGTAGCATTTCGGACATATTTGAAATCCACATTTTTACCGTTGGTGCGGGAGCGTTTTTCCAGAATTTAAATATGAGTTTTTTTGCCATAATTAAGGGAACTCTTTTGGAATGAAGTCAGCTCAGAGCTGACTTCCATTGTTCCAAAAATAATCAATTCTGCATTCAGTTTCAATTTTATTTTAAATAATTTTGTAAAAATTTCAAGGATTTCATTCCAAAATTTTTGTATTTTTATGCAAAAAACAAAGAAATGTGCTATAGTTGCTTCTTGAGAGACATTTATCACAAATGGGGGAAACATTTGGAAAGATTTTACTTATTTTAGTTTTCAAATAATATAATCTGTGTAGGATTTTAAATTGGATTAGAATATGTCTTACATTGATCGAGCATTTATGCACATATAGCAAATGTTTATCCCAACTCTCTTTCACGATTTTTATAGCTAGTTCTTGTTCCCAATCTCTTCTAATTCTATCGGATGATGGTATTTCTATATTTAGGAAGATATTATACAAGTATGATATTGTAAATTGAGTCCGCCTTTCTATTCATAGCTTCATCTAATAGGTCTGGAGTCAAATTTTGGTATTCTTGTGTATATTTTTTCAAATAATCACGGATTTGAAAATATTTAAAATATTGATTACTTCTCAGATTGTATTTAAGTTGTAGTTGTTGGAATGATAAAACATTTCCATTTTCATAAATGTCTCCAAACGTTTTAATTCCTATTCTTTCCCAATGTGTAAGTGATTTATCAATAATGGATGGATTAACTATGGGAGAGAGAAGTGACAGATTTCTTAATTTAAGGGTTAATTTTATTTGTTTCCAAATTCTAATAGTACTATGAATAATTGGATTTTTCCTGTATATTGTATTATTCACTTTTATTGGTGAGAGAAGGATCGCTCCTATATTCAAAGGGGAACAATCCTCTCTCTGCATTACTATCCAATCCACCCGTTGGGCAGAATTGTCCAACAGGTGAATTACATTTTTGACATTTGCTACCCAATAATAATGCAAAAAATTAGGGAGTATTAATCCACCAAATTATTTAGGGTTGCACAAATGTCTTCTTTGAATTCTATGGGATTTGTAGTCCCATATAAAATTTGTGATATCAGAATCCAGTTTTTTAAAAACTTTTTAGGTAAGTATATTGGTATTGATTGGAATAAATATAAAATTTGTGGTAGGAAGATCATTTTTAGAGCATTTATTCGGCCTATTAAAGACATCGGAAGAGTTTTCCAAAATTTAATCAGGGCATTTAATTTAGTAATTAGGGGCATATAATTTGCATTAAATAAAGATTTATATTTTCTGGTGATTTCGATTCCCAAATATATAAATTTTTCTGTAGCAATTTTAAAAGGAAATTTTAACAGGTGTGTCGAGTCTTGAGGTTTTATCATCATAATTTCACTTTTATTCCAATTTATTCTATATCCTGAAAAGGATCCAAATTCCTCTATTAGATTTAATATATTTGGTATACTGATTTGCGATTCTGTAATATGCAGTAGTACATCATCTGCATATAATGATATTTTGTTATTTGAGTATTTTGTATTATAACCATGGATATTCAGATGTGTTCTAATGATTTCAGCTAGGGGTTCTATTACAAGAGCAAATAGCAGAGGTGATAGTGAACATCCCTGTCTATTGCCCCTGAATAATTGAAATTTCGGATACAGCATGTTATTAGTTAATATTCTAGCAGTCAGCCTGTCATATAAAAGTTTTACCCATGACATAAAATTCTCTCCAATTTGAAATTTTTGCAATACTTAACGAGGTAATCCAATTACACTTGATTGAATTCTTTTTCTGCGTCCAATGAAATAATTGATGTCTTGTTCTTCAGTTTTGTATGAATGTATTATATTAAACAGACGTCACAAATTATTGCATGTGTATCTCTTGGGTATAAACCCCATTTGATCCGCATTTATTAGTTTGCTAACATATTTACTTAATCTTCTTGCTAAAGTTTTCGTTCATATTTTTTTATCTGTATTTAATAGTGCGATTAACAGTATGAGCCAGGGTCTTCTAAATCTTTAACTTAATCATTGATTCCGCTAATGTTTCTGGTAATGTTTGTTCTTTGAAAACATATGTATACATTTTATGTAAACGTGGTGAAATTATCTCATAAAATCTTTTATAAAATTAATTACCAAATCCATTACTAAATGGTGTTTTGCCATTCTTCAGAGAATTTATTGTTTCTTCTATTTCCTTAATTGAGACCTGCGCTTCTAATTCGTCTTGTTCGAGCAGATTACGTTTTGGGAGATTACAATTATCCAAAAACTTTATAACTTTAGTACTATCTGCTGATGTTTTAGATGTATATAAATTTTGATAAGATTGAGCAAATCTTTTATTGATATCATTTGGTAATGTTAACAATTCACCTTAATCTGATTTAATCTTTAAAATCGTATGATCTTTTTACCGTTTTCTCAGTTGACATGCCAAACGTTTATGTGGTTTATCACCAAATTCAAAATTTTCCTGTTTTGTAATTTGAAATATTCTTATAACTTTTGCAGATAATATTCTGTTTAATTTAAATTTCAATATTGTTATTTTATTATGTTTATCTATAGTTGGCTCTTTAGCATTATCTAGGTCCAATTGTCTAATTCATTTTTCTAACTGCATTTGTTCATTCTTGTTCTTTTTATATTGAAAAGCTTGATATGAAATTATAGATCCTCTGATAAATGCCTTAAAAGATTCCCATAGTAAAGCGAGTGAAATATCTGGGGTGTCGTTGGTCTAAAAAAAAAGCTCCATCTGTTGTTTTAGATATATGCCACCTTGTGGATCATTTAAGATTTGAGGATTAAACCTCCAAAACAATTTTTAATTGGGCATTCCTTCTAGTTAAACAAAAAAATAACGGAAAGTGATCAGAGATGATGCTGTTATGATATTTTGGGTTCATTGTGTAAGGAATTAATTTTGTGTCCACTAAAAAGTAGTCGATATGTGAATAAATTTTTTGTACCATTGAGTAAAACGAGTATTCCCTTCCAGCTGGGTTAGCGATCCTCCAAACATCTGTTATATTTGTGTTTTTTATGTATGTATTTAGGAGTTCACTAGTTTTTAATTTTATGTTACGCCTCTTTTGTTGTGCAGATTTGTCCAGGTAAGGATCTAAAATGCAATTAAAGTCTCCCCCAATTATCACATTTTGATAATTAAACAAATTATATTCAGGATTTTATTTTAAAATTGGGGATTATCAAAATTAGGGGCATAAATATTTACCATGGTAATTGGGGTAGAGTGGATCTCTCCAGTAACTGCGAGATATCTCCCCTCTTTATCTGTTATGATATTCTTTGATTTAAATGGTATACCTTTACGAATAATAATTGCCATACCTCTAGATTTAGAGATATATGAAGAATGATATGTTTGACCTATGCAATTTGCCTTCAATCTAGTCTGAGCTTGCAGTTTCAGGTGTGTTTCTTTTAAGAAAATTATGTCTGAATTAAGTGATTTCAATTGTGCGAAAATCTTACCCCTCTTAATTGGTTCATTAGCACCCCTTATGTTCCAACTGCAAAATGTGATTCCTCCACTTTTCTTTTGTTGTGCAGATTTGTTCAGGTAAGGATCTAAAATGCAATTAAAGTCTCCCACAATTATCACATTTTGATAATTAAACTGAAATTATATTCAGGATTTTATTTTAAAATTGGGGATTATCAAAATTAGGGGCATAAATATTTACCATGGTGATTGGGGTAGAGTGGATCTCTCCAGTAACTATGAGATATCTCCCTTCTTTATCTGTAATGATATTCTTTGATTTAAATGGTATACCTTTACGAATAATAATTGCCATACCTCTAGATTTAGAGATATATGAAGAATGATATGTTTGACCTATCCAATTTGCCTTCAATCTAGTCTGAGCTTGCAGTTTCAGGTGTGTTTCTTGTAAAAAAATTATGTCTGAATTAAGTGATTTCAATTGTGCGAAAATCTTACCCCTTTTAATTGGTTCGTTAGCACTCCTTATGTTCCAACTGCAAAATGTGATTCCTCCAATTTTCTTTTGTTTACTGTCTTGCATTTTAAATTACTTTGATACCTTTAAGTCATATGGTGCAACAAAATACCTCAGGACTCTGGATGTTGGGGGAGCATTCACGGCTATTAAGTTCTGTTGGTACATCCCTTTTAAAATTGTTTTTAAACAAAAAGACAAAGTGTGAAATGATGTGACAAAAAATTTTTTTTAAAGTGGTATGACAGTGTCTAAAAATCACGACACTGTAAAAAAAATAGCCAGCTAATGGTGGTAGTTACAAATGTATTGACTTCCATTGTCGTTAATATACATTTAGCTCCGCTACCTTGACAAACCTTGCAAAAGGGAGGAGGGGCCAATTCAAAACCAAATTATATATAACAAAATTACAATTTATATATCTAAATATGTCTTATCTGATTAAGTCTTCAGATTTTCTACAATATACTTTATGCTAACAGTTTTTACATTTGCTTCACATTCAGTAATAATAAGCTGCTGGTTGGAAGGGGTTAACCAGAATCAGACTCCTGGCTGTTTGCTCAGTGTCTGAATCTTTTCCCCTCCTCCCAAGCAAAACTGGAACCTAATATATTATATAAGTTCGTTTTTTTAGTATGTTAATAATCTCTTTCCTTATATTTAGCTCATTGTCCTAAATCTGGACATTCATTAACGATTAAAATAAACCCCCCCTTCCCCTCCGCAGGGGAGTTAATCATTATAATTCATTATTACATTATACCATTATAACAGTTCGCATTAAATTCAATTGCTATTGCAATGTTAATTCAGTAGTTTCTGTATTAGTGTACGATTAAAACTATAAAAGACTTTGATTCATAAAGTTTATTTTCAAGTCCGTTTGTATTAAATTCTCCATTCAGCCGCACCCTTGTTTTTCCATATTTCATTCGAGGTGGAACAAAGAATGTCCTTGAATTAGCTTTCCAAAGAAGATAAGATGTCTAGACACCGCCTAGTGGAGAAGCTCCGCCATCGTAGTCTTTTAAAAAGTCAAATTTCTCAGCTTCCCAGTGGCCGATAACTGTAGAATAAAGAACCTTGTCCTGACCATCGTGATGATTTACTTAGCCACTGATCTCTTTTACGATGTATTGAGCATATTTGTATGCTGCTTCTGGGTCAGTAAACGCACATTTATTACCCTTATAAGTAATCCTCATTTTTGCAGGGTACATTATCCACATCTTACATTTTGATTTCCTTTCAGGATCTGTCTTGTCTTTGAAAACAATTCTCGTTTTTTAGCGATTTCGATTGGATAAACTCTTACGAATCTGAGAGTATCCTCCCCAAACATCATATTCTTTCTGTATAGGATTTTTTTCATAATATCTTCCCAAGCTGAAATGTCATGAAATTTCACTATGATCTGTCTTGGGGGGGGGGGGGGCGGGGGGGGGGCTCCTTGCCTTGATTGTGCTCTTCGCATCCGATGTACCACATCTATTTTCGGTTCGACAGGCAGGTTGAATACTTGTTTAAGTAAGTTGGCAGTGAACTAATGAGGATCGTTCCCCTCCTTTCCCTCTGTCACTCTAACTATTTTTAAATTATGTCGTCTTGAACGTGCTACCAAATCAAGGCATTTATCAGTCATTTTAGCCAATTGCCCCAAGAAACACTCCTGACCTTTCTTCATTCTCTGCATATCTAAGACATTTCTACCAACGTTGTTTCCATATCTTTCATAGCAGTCTGATATGCTGTAGTAGTTTGGAGAACAGTCATACTTCTCCTTGCAATCTTTTTCCACCCGATCAATTTTCACAGTTAACCCCTCTTCAACATCATCAATTTGTTTACTTAAATTACCAATTGAGTCAATAATTTTCTGATTCCGACGATTAATGTTCTCCATCACACTTTCATTCCCAACAGCAATCTCACCATTTAACCTTCTTACCGACTGCTTTATTTCTTCCAGCTCTTTGTCCTTTGTCGCCATTTCAGCCTTTGCGGCCTTTGTAGCCATTTCAGAGGCTAATTCAGAGATTAATTCTTCAGATGCTTGCTGATTTTTCAAAAGATGTTTTGTAATGGGTCTTTGAGGGCTTTGGGAAGGAATCACTTTTTTCATTTAAAAGTGCCTTAAACCACCATTATTGTTGCGGCGATTTCTGATGACGTCACCAGTGCGACGTCAGGCAGCTCCGGTAAGTATTTTTAAATCGGTCCGGTCTTCCAAACTGGCTTTTGAAGCGAATTATCGCATATTTCGGGAGCGGATCTAAATGCTGCGCCTGTTCAGTGCTCCATGGCACCACCGGAAGTCCTCCCCCCCCCCTCCCCTTTACCCTAAAGGCGCTGTCATGCCTTAATCACCAATGCAGCAGTGTGTGATGTCCATGACAGATCTTCTGAGATGTGGACTCCCAAAAATTTAAAGCAGCTCACCCCATCCACAGTATCCCCATTTATCTTCAATCGTGTGTACGTCCTCGGATGTTGTGCCATCCTAAAGTCAACGATCAGCTCCTTAGTTTTTTTGACATTCAAGAGGAGGCTGTTGCCCTGACACCAGAGTGCCAGATCAGCCACCTCCTCCAGGTAGGCCTTCTCATCATTATCGGAGATCAGGCCCACCACCACAGTGTCATCAGCAAACTTGGTTATAGAGTTGGAGCTGAACCTAGCGCAGTCATGTATGTACAGGGAGTACAGTAGGGGGCTGAGGACGCAACCCTGGGGGGATCCTGTGCTCAGGGTGAGGGACTTCGATGTATTTCCTCCCATCTTGACTACCAGGGGCCTGGCAGTGAGATACTCCAGGACCCAGGCACACAGGGGGTATTCTATTTTCAAGAAGTTACTATTCTGTATTCTGTTTTTAAGAAGCTACTACATCTCACTGTCATATAAGGGTGATTCTTCATGGTTTGTTATGTTTAAATTTCTTTATTATTGTTATGTTGTATTCTTTTTTATGT
Source organism: Raja brachyura (assembly GCA_963514005.1). Next base: position 40,401,348 of record OY740787.1, on the reverse strand, counting down.
GCTGCAATGGCAATCCGCATTTCACTACACCAATTGGCATATGTGACTAATAAAGAACCTTTGAATCTTTGAACCTTTGACTCCTACCAGAATGTTAAATTATTTTCTATTTCTTAACTCTCTATTCCCTACTTATCTCTCATAACATCCTATCTCAATAAGGGTGTGATTTCATTCTAAATTTCTTCTTGTTCGACTGATTTTCCTGCAAATTTCATACTTTGGCAATTTTGTTCCCAGTCCTGACAGTCTTGTTGCCATGCATCATTAATGGTAACTGTGCCATTTGAATCTGCATTCAACGTAGTTTTTAGTTTAGAGCTACAGCGCGGAAACAGGCCCCTTTGGCCTATGGAATCTGCGCCGTTCCCTGTACACTAGCGCTATCCTACACACTAGGGACAATTTACATATTTTCAACCAAGCCAATGAACCTGTTCGTCTGTGGAATGTGAGAGGAAACTGGAGCACCCGGAGAAAACCCATGCGGTCACAGAGGCTACGTACAAACTCCATGCAGACAGCACTCGTAATCAGGATGCAACCCGGGTCACTGGTGCTACAAGGCAGCAACTCTACCGCCACCATGCCACTCACTATTTCTTCCTGATAATTCAACAGCTGATTGTTCGGCACTCCTGATGATCTGGCATCTGCTCATGAGGTGGAATGTGAGCCGGAGTCCACAATACAAGTTAGGTCTCAATTGTGGAAGAGACTTTACATATAAGGGTGATTTTTCAGTAGGTGTCTACTTTTAAGTTTCTGGAAACCCGATTATAACACTTACATTTTTGAAATTTTTTCACATAGATGAACATCTCTACTATGGGAAAAGATATGTTCGGCGCAATCTTTTAGAGAATTTAATTTATTTTTTCCTCTTCTTTTGCTAGGTTGGCCATTGCGTTCAGTCACATCCGTCGCATTTTTATAATAACAACATTGTAAAATATAACTGATTTAAAAATATAAATTCAAATTTTTGTCACACTTTCAAATTATAGAGTACCTTCCTCAAATAAACCACAAAAAATTATTTTTCCATCTAATACATTGATTTTAAACCTTCAAAACAGTTTACTGCCGAAAAAAGTGGTGATTTTCAGCAAGAATTGTAACCGTCACATAACATTTCACCAACTTCCTCTAAAACAATATTAACTTCTGATGAATAGGCAAAGCATACTGTTCATTTATCAATTGATAATTATGGTCATTGTTGTATTATTTTACACATTATGAGCATAAAATACTCATGTGACGTACATGACTCAGCATGATGGAGATGATCAAGTTCGGGAGTGTCGCATGATGGATATGACTAAAACTATCTTAAGGCTCCAACAGTTTGTTAAAGGTTGAGAACAGGATTAGTGTTTCATTCATTTTAATCAAGTTTTTCATGTGAAAATACAAGGCAGCTACTGTAATAAAAACTGCAGATGCTGTAAAATCTAAAATGTAGGTGGAATTACTAAGCTGGTTAGGTAGTTTGTATGAAAAGAGAAACAGAATCAAACTCTTTGTTAATTCTGTTTTTCTTTCCACATATACAGCCGATCTGCTGAATGTTTCTGGCATTTTCTGCCGTTCTGAATATAAGATACATGAACCCATTGATTAGATTCCAGTCGCTGAACTCCTCTGGCAATCTATTCATTCCATACATAAGCCATCTGAATCCTTGCATTGGTTTGTAGCCTGTTTTGTAGCTTGATCTCAGTTTGCTTTATTCTGTGTATACTTTGAAGAGCTTATCAGTCAGGTATCACGATTTCCTAAATAAAGGAATAATTTGAACTCTTGGTAATAGCTTGTGGTTCATTACATTTATGTCCTTGACATTTATGTTCTATGTATGAGCCATCTGAACCATGTTTCCATTTTGCAACCTCCACTAGCTGAAAGGATCATGGCAGGTAGTTTGTGGGAACATTATTAGTTACAAGCTCTCTGCAAGTCATTTTGGCACTCTAATTGGAAATATCGCACTTCGTTCATTGTCATTGGATCAAAGTGCGAGAGCTTCACTCTGTACATATATTCAGCACAAAGATTGCAATGAGAGAGATGAATATTTTCACCTAAAGACCATTAAATGTTGGCCTTGCCAGTCAACACCCATCTCTTGGAGATGACTAAAAACCAAATAGGTTCTATGCTTATCACATTCCCAAATCACCTTTCAGTTGTACAATGGCTCAATAATATTAATGCAACTAAAGGACATTTTCATTACTGGAACCTTTAAATCATATTAATATCTCAGGGAAGCAGTCCATTTACAAGAGATTACAGATTCTCGTAACACTAAAGGGGCTGTCCCACTTGGGCGACCTAATTGGCGAGTTTAGAAGAGTTTGAAAAAATGACGTTGAAGACTTCCTTCGACTATGTAGTAGACCTCCTTCGACCTCCTTTGATAATGTTGAAGACCAGCTTCGACTAGCTACGACTAACTTCGGGAAAATTGGACACCGAATAGTGGAGAGTGAATACGACCTCCTTCGATCTCCTTTAACCTCCCTTTGACCTCCATTCGACTATGATGAAGACTATCTAAGACTACCTTCGACTACCTTCAACTACCCTCGACTACCTATGACTAACATGCCGACCTACTACGACCTACTATGACTAAACCTACGAATAAAAAAAGTATCAATTTTTCCATGGCAACCTTTTTTTACTCACGGGCATTTTTTAACATTGAAAAAGCGCCGCGACCTAGCTGAGGCCTCAAGTACGCAGAGACCACTCTCGAGCATGAAGGAGAGTTACGAAGACCTCCTACGACCTCGTGTTGACCATGCTGCGAATACGAGTCGAAGGCAAACTCGCCAGAACTCGCGGATTAGATCGCCCAAGTGGGACACGCCCTCAATGGTGCTGCCAGTCAGTTAAAATAATTTAAAGTAAAAATTATTAATAATTTAAACATTAAAAATACATTTCATGTAGGATTAGTGGAAATAGGTGTAAATAGGTTGTTGATGGTTGTTGTGGACTCGGTGGGCTGAAGAGCCGTTACTGTGCTGTATCTCTTTGACTCTCATTACAATCTCAACATTTTTAGATAATTCTATTTGGTAACGCATCTCTAGGTTGTACTCTGGAAATCTATGTTTCACTAATCATGTGGATTAGACTGTGCTCAGTCCTAGTCTCTGTGTTATAATGAGGATACTAAGGCTCCAGAGCAGGGCAAAATAATTACTAGAATCATGGGAGAAAGATTGGACAGAATTTGGTTGTTTGCCCTCCAACCAAGAAAACTGAACTGTAATCTGATAAAGGTTACCGAAAAATACCCCAACATTTTCGCCACTTACAACGGGATCCCACCACTAGCCACATCTTCCCATCTCCACCCTTTTCCGCTTTCTGCAGAGACTGTTCCCTCCACAACTCCCTGGTCAACTCGTCCCTTCCCACCCAAACCACCCCCTCCCCAGGTACTTTCCCCTGCAGCCACAGGATTTAGAACAGCTATAGCTCCCCCCTCGACTCCATCCAAGGACCTCAACAGTCTTTTCAGGTGAGGCAGCGGTTCATTTGCACCTCCTCATCTACAGTATCTGCTGTTTCAATTTATAGGTGATATATACCTCCGATCAGTCCACCTAAACCTACCTGATCTCCTGGTTGCTTTTACAGATTTCCACCAAGTTTTGGTCACTATGGATATCCATTTTTATCATCTCTAAAAATATAATGGGTGCATTTTTAATTGAAGTTGGGTTTCCACAGTGAATGTTGACACTTCAAAGATTAACCCCCTGCTCTCTTTTGGGGGATAGTTTTTCCTTTTATCGGCACTATGCAAATTAGATGACATCGCTTCCTGTTTCCAGGCTTGTTAATTAATGCTTGGGAAAGGACACTGATATGTCAAGGTAAACTCTAGCATGTGCTTTCCTGTGCCGGGAGACTTGGACAGGTTGGGTGAGTGGGCAGGTGCATGGCAAATGCAGTTTAATGTGGATAAATGTGAGGTTGGTGGCAAAAACAGGAAGGCAGATTATTATCTAAATGGTGTCAAGTTGAGAAAAGGGGAGGTACAACGGGATCTGGGGGTCCTTGTTCATCAGTCACTGAAAGTAAGCATGCAGGTACAACAGGCAGTGAAGAAAGCAAATGGCATGTTGGCCTTCATAACAAGAGGAGTTGAATATAGGAGCAAAGAGGTCCTCCTGTAGTTGTACAAGGCCCTAGTAAGACCACACTGGAGTTTTGGTCTCCAAATGTGAGGAAGGACATTCTTGCTATTGAGGGAGTGCAGCGTAGGTTCACGGGGTTAATTCTCAGGATGGCTGGACTGTCATATGTTGATAGATTGCAGCGGCTGAGCTTGTATAGTCTAGAATTTAGGATAAGAGGGGATCTTATTGAAACATATAAGATTATTAACGGTTTGGACATGTTAGAGGCAGGAAACATGTTCTTGATGTTGGGGTACTCCTGCACCTATTGTCTATTGCCTATTGACACCCCTGACATAAATAAATATATAGTGCAAAGTCAAAAATACTGTCCCCAAGTCTATATAGTTTGGAGCCCATTTGGAAGCTGCAGGGAAACACTTTGCTTTGATTTCCAGGGTATATTGGACATTGGCTGGGTTCTTGTGCGCCATCAACCCAAAGAATAGATAGAGATCAAGATAAAACAATTTTCTTCATATTAGAGTAAGAGGTTTGGCAAGCAACATCCATTTTCTTATTTTACGCTGCCTTACTGAGCATCTTTTGGCAATCTTTTCACAATCCCCTGTGAATGTTGACTACCTATGCTCGAAGTAATGGAGTTTGATAGACCATTCCTTTGTTACCTGACATTCACCTTTGCAGTTACCAGTTGCATCAAGATTCAGTTTTTGGAACAAGATTACAAGCGCTACATGTGAAATTTTGATATTAAATATAACTTGTAGAAAGGCCTAATCAGTATTATTCATTAGGGTTGATTGATTCACAAACAATTTTAATTGTTCTGGCTTGAGTTTTGTCAGCGTTGGGATGCCCAGCGGATGAAGGATAGGCAACATTGAGCAGATAAATGGTTTTACAAAACTGCCTTGGTCAAGAAGATTTCTCCCAGGCTTAGCAAGGAAACCGTTAAGGCCCTCTTTGAGAATCAGATCGACAGCTTAGTGAACAGTGAAGAAAGTTATCTAAGATTCTAGATGAACTGGGCAAGTGTGTTAAGGAATGGCAGATGGAACTTAACTTAGAAAAGTATGAGATGTTGCATTATGGCAGGTTAAATCTAGCCAGGACTTACGTAGGCCCTGGAAGGTGTTGCAGAACAGAGAGACCTGGGCTAAGTAGTTCCCTGAAGGCAGTGACGCAGATGTATAGGGTGGTGAAGAGAATGTTTAGCATGGTTGCCTTCATTGGCATTGAGTACAGGCGATCGAATATCATGTTACAACTGTGAAAATCGTAGTTGAGACCACACAATATTGTGTACAATTCTGGTCCACCAGTAGTAGGAAGGGTGTCATTAAACTGGAAAGAGTGTAGAAAAGACTCACTAGGATGTTACTGGAACTGGACGGCTTGAGTTATAAGGAGAGGCTGGATAGGGTGGGATTACTTTCTCCATGGAGCATTGGAGGTTGAGGAATGACCTTACAGAGGTGTATAAAATCATGTGAGGCATATATAATGTGGATGGTCACATTCTTTTTTTAGGGTCGTAGAGTTTAAAACTGGAAGGCAGAGGCTAAAGTGAGGGGGGAAAGAATTAAGAAGGATCTGAGGTGTGTTTTTTCCCCACGCCAACGGTGGTGTGCACATGGAAAGAGCTGCCAGAGGAAGTAGTAGAGGTAGATCCAATTATTGCATTTAAAAGGGAGTTGGACGTGTGTATGGCTAGGAAAGGTTTAGAGGGATACGGATCAAATACAAGAAAATGGAAATAGCTCAGGGAGACATGGTTGGCATGGACGTGATAGGCCGAAGGGCCAGTTTCTGTGCTATATGACTCTTACCTCGACGGAGATGCAATTTGTTTCCGTATTATATCTCCTTCCATACTGCGGCCTAACATCGAGGAGTTGGCAGCCTTTGCTGGAGACCGATTTTAAGAGCTCCACCGCGGTCGCCTGTGGACTTACCATCATGGACCTCGCGATTGCTTTGCCATGTGTCGACCTTGGAGCACCAACCGTTGGTGCTTGCGGACTTAACATCACGGAGCTAGCGGTTACTGATCAGAGACTGACTTCGGGAACTCCAAGACGCGGGAGTTTCGTCTGCCCCGACGCGGGAGTTTCGATCGCCCCGACGCGGGAGTTTTGTTTGCCCTGACGCGGGGGCTTCGACCGCTGGCTGCGGGAGCTTCGATAGCACCGACAGATGGTTCGACTGCCCTGACCGTGGGAGAATAAAGAAGTAGATTGGACTTTTTTGCCTTCCATCACAGTGAGGAATGTGGGGAATCCACTGTGGTGGATGTTTATGTTAACTTTTATGTAGTTGTGTGCTTTGCTTTTTTTCGAATGGCTGTACGGTAATATGCATATCACTGTACCTTAATTGGTACATGTGACAAAAAAAGACCTTTGAAACCTTTGAATTTTTTCTGACCATGACTTGTCCACCTTGCAAAGGTTCTACATGCACAAGGAATGACCTAATTCCCCTGGCAGTCCTTCTGGCCAACTGTCCTTTGATGCTTTCTCTCTTTCCCTTAATTCTGGATTTATAAATTACAACTCACAGCCTCTGAAGTATTTACCAAATGCCCCTGGTCTGGTAATGATTTGATTTGAAACAAAGTCGAATAGATGTTTTTTCATGGAGAAAGTTGATATGCCCTGTGATTTTCCTTTGATTTTTGAAGGATTACTATGGATGTAAATTCCAATAACTAATAAATTTCAGTCAAGTAGACAACATCTATGTTATTTCTGGCATGTGGAAAATGAGGTAAAATTTCATCTGTTATAGGCACTGTCATAAAACCAGTGAACAAGAAAATCCTGATGATTTGGTAACTGAATATAAATAAACCAGCATGCCATTCTTTCCAAAAGAAAAACGCATTTTTGTTGTACTTCAAACAGCAGGCTGTATAAAAAAACTAGGTGTGGGAATTTAACAAGGCATCAAGTTCAAAAGTCAGACATGTGCAAAGGCAAAAAACCCACACCAGACTAGATTTTTGGCATCTTCCCCTAAAATGCTTATGGAATAGATTTATGTTTGGAAATGTGTCCATTGCAGTTTTCAGCTCATGCGATTATAAACTTATATTCGCAAGGTGGGGTAATGTGAGCATTCTGCTGTTGGCATTGGAAGTTGAAACATTTGACATTAATAAAGAAGTTATTTGCAGGGATGGAATTGTTTCAAGAGTCGATATTGGCATTCAAACTGATCAACGTGTTTTACAATATCTGAATTTTACCTTAAATGCAGCAGAGGAGATTCAATTATCTTCTGTCCTTTTTAATTTTAAAAATACAACATGTATATTTAATGCAACTATTTTTTTAAAATATGGGGATACATGGGTCAGAATATCATATATCATTTGTGTGCTACATTGCATTATTATTATTCCCATTATTTTATTAAATTAAAATGCCTACTTATGACTGGCTCATCCACAACCCACAAGACATGAGACGTTGCTAATTGTCAGGTTGAGATAGTCAGTCTGGTGCCAATTACTGAATTCTCTGTTTTGGCAGATGAAGAACATAAGTTTCCTTTTGAATCTATAAATAATGAACAAAATGAATTTGCTGGTGAGAATTCCTACATGCGAAGAGGAGAAGGGCGATCTATCTACATCTTCATAGTAGCAATCGGTATAAGGGTTACAGTAGAATGGCATGTTCTTACCTCCAAAGTATTCCTTTCCTCAACCTTGTTAGTGCAGATTTCAGCCAAACATGATACTCACATCCTGCTCAAATGCACATTAATAATTCAGACAGCCTGTTAAATATAGCTTGTTTTGCTACAGACATTCCAGCACATCAAACAAAGCACATAAAGTTCTAAACACAGGTGACTAGCAGGAAATAAAAATGGAGCTTGTTGAACAAAATAGACCTTATCTGCCCAATTAATAAAAAAAAAGGAAGATTGGAAATGAAAAGGAATAGCAAAAGGTTGAACCAAGGAAGGAAAATAAAACAGAAAAGATCAGAAGAACAATAAAAAGGACTTTAGTGGAACATCTTATATCACCTCAACACAGTCCAGAAAGTACTTTTGAAATGTTGATACTGGTGCATTTGGTAATGGGGACATTTGACAGCCTATTTGCATGCAGCTAGATCCAACATACATCAATTAGAAGTAAGATTTGTCTTGTGTTTACGAAGTCAGCGGATGGCTGCTCTTTATAGTGTTGTCATGCTCGAGTATGAATAGTGTCGCGAGATCTTCCATACCAACAAATAGGCCTGGCAAGACATTGGTTTGAATGTTCGTTTGACAAATGGCACATGTGGAACACTCTCATTATTACATGCCGTGTCCCTTCGAGCATTTCTTTCAGATTTTGGAATGCACCTTGAACGCACACCTACCCTATTGTAGGCAGCGAAATGCGGCAACATGCAGATAAAAATTAATGATATAAGGTTTGTTTCCAGCCCCAAAGAAGCTGGAGAAGTCATGAGGCAACGGTTCTCTTAAATGGGAACAACAAATGGAACTTTTACAGGAAGCTCGTCTTCAAGCAGGGGTGGGAGATGATTTTGGAAGTTCAATTATGAAATCCACACTACTGTCTTTTAAATTATTTAATAATGCACAAAGTAATTGTTAAATCTTCTTTAATTCCATGCTTGTAGTAATCAAACACACATCTGCATTTGATGAAGTAGAAAATAGATTAAAACTTCACTTACTTCATATTTATTTATTTTTTGTTAGTCAGATCAAACATTACCTATTTTAAATGTAGGCGGTTCATTTACTGAATGTGAAAAAGCCCTGTGATTAATGCATTCCAAAGAGATACCTTTCAGTTTATTAACTGTAGAATTAAAAAAGAAATAACCTCTGGATTCCCCAGGGTAGCTCCTATTTCAACAGTAGAGCCTTACACAATGACTCATATACTTTCTTTCAGTTTTACTATTAAATCTTTTCTAATGGAATTAATGCAATTTGACTCACTCTGACAGAGCAGCTTGGCACTGATGGAAGCAGATTTTGCAGAGAATTCACATATTCATGATGAACGGAAGCTGGTCACAATTTTTTGATTAAAGTCAGGTCCAGTTATTCTATTACATACACAAATATGGTGAAATACAGGTACAATTAAAATCTTCCTTAGATGGTGCCAGAAGGAGGCAACATTTTGCAAGTAGCATGCAGGAGATTCAAATTAAATGAGTCAAGGAAGTTTGGATTTTATTATATGTTATAATTTTCAGACTCTACTTCATTTCAGGAAAGATTTTGATCTCTAAATGATGAGGATGTGACAGAAGTTATTAAAGCAGTTGAGTCTGATAAACTACCCCAAATTAGATTTGCCAAGAAATTGGACACATGATAATATTTCCTCCCACATGGCAGATTACAATTTTGAATCATTTCCTGAGCACACCAGCACACCTTGCACTACTTTCCGAATTAGATTGCACAGGTTCACAGATCACGCACAGCGGTAAATCAAACCATCTGCCAATCCCACCAAATTAACACCTGGTTTGATAATACCAATTCCCTTGTAATTTTAATTCAAGATACAAGATACATTTATTTGTCACATGTACCAATTGGTACAGTGAAATGCGTGGTCGCCATACAGCCATACGAATAATAAAGAGCACAGAACACGATCGTTTCTTAACACAGACATCGCCACACAGCCGGATCAAAGCTCCCCACTGTGAGGGAAGGCTCCAAAATTCAGTCATCCTCCTCTCTTGTCCTCACGTGGTCGGAGGACTCCCGAACCCCCGCTGTCGCCGCTACAAGCCGCCCGATGTTCAGGCCAGCTCGCCGGGATGATGGATGTCCGACGTTGGGACTGGAGGACATTCTCCGTGGCTTGGACATCTGAATCGGCCAACTCTTCCCAGAGTCTGCGGCTCCCAAACTCCACAAGCCGCGCCGGGTGGAGATTCAATGCTGGCTCCCTCGGCAAAGGGCCCCAGGACTCCGCGATGTTGAAGTCAGTGCCGTCAGCTCCGTGGTGTTGAAGCAGCAGGCCCAAGACTCCAGAACTTCAAGGGCTATCCCAGGTAAGGTATCGCCCTTTCCGCGGTGAATCCAGCGCTGCGCTGCGCTGCCGCTGCTGGAGCTCTGGTCCAGTCTCCAGCAGGAAAGGCCGCTCCAATCCAGGTGGTAGGTCGCGAGAGGGGGGCGAGGACGCGACAGAGAATAGTTGAGTCCTCGCCAGGAAGTGACTGGGAAACGGTTTCCCCCTTACCCTACCCTCATCCCCCACATTGAAAATCTAAATAAACTAAAGAAACATACTTTTAAAACTAACTAAAAATTAAAAAAAGATAGAAAAACAAACAGACTGTAGGCAGAGGCTGCCTTCAATGCGGCGCCCCTAGTGGCCAATTCTTGACTCTTATCCCACCAAATTAACAGAGTGACTGTACCTAACACCTTGTGTGAACCATACACATAATATCTAGGGTGAAGAGCAGGAGGAAGCAGGCAGCTTCGGGGTCTGGATGTGCCAAAGTAGGCATTACCATAGATCAGGGATTGACAGATGGAAATGTGGGGTTATGGGCCTTTGAAAATAGTTTGTGCTATTGATATTGACAGACACAAAGTGTTGGAGTAACTCAGCAGGTCAAGCATCATCTCTGGAGAAATTGCTTTTGCTTAGGTAGTTTATAATCCAGCGGTATGAATGATGATGTATCTAATTTCAAGTAACACCTGCATTCCCTCTCCCTCCCCCCCCCCCCCCCCCCCACCCCCCCTGCTTCCCCAAGCAAACCCAAGCCATCCTATTTGTACCACTGTTCGCATACCTATATCCCCACGTTATCTCCTTTTCCTCAGACATCAATGGGCCATTTTGGGCTCATCCCATCCTTGGTCATCTGTTGGTGGCCCTGATTTGTTCTGGTCTTTTGAATATGAATGAATGAATAGCCTTTATTGTCATTCAGACCTTTCGGTCTGAACGAAATTTCGTGCCTGCAGTCATACATACATAAAAATAACAAAACCACACAATAATCACAAAATTAACATCCACCACAGTGAGTTCACCAACCACCTCCTCACTGTGGTGGAAGGAAAAAGTCTTAGAGTCTCTGTCTTCTTCCCTCCTTATTCTCCCTCTGTGCTGAGGAGATCCAGGCCTCCGATGCTGCCGTCCACCAGGCCCGCGGCCGAGCCTCCGAAACCGGGCCGCCGCCACCGCCATCGCCGGAACGCCAGAACACCGCCACAGGGCCCGCTGCCGGAACGTCGCTGGAGCACCGCATCCCCAAAGCCAGGTCGCCACTGGAGCACCGCAGCCCCGAAAGCCAGGTCGCCGCCTGAACGTCGCTGGAGCACCGCAGCCCCGAAAGCCAGGTCGCCGCCGGAATGCCACTGGAGCACTGCAGCTCCGAAGCCAGGCCGTCGCTGGTGCACCGCAGCCCCGAAAGCCAGGTCACCGTCGGAACGCCACTGGAGCACCGCAGCTCCGAAGCCAGGCCGTCGCTGGAGCACCGCAGCCCCGAAAGCCAGGTCACCGCTGAAGCTCCGAAGCCGTGCCACCGCTGCTGGAAGCTGGAGGCCGCCAGCTCCGCCATTAGGGCCTCAGCACAGACGGAGATGGTGACGGGGGACACGACAAGAAAAGTCGCATCCCCCCGAAGGGAGAGACTAAAACCCCGTTTCTCCCACCCTCCTCCCCCCCCCCCCCCCCACACATACACAACCTAACAAACCAAAAATAATCGCTAAAACAGGCACGAAGACAAAAGAAAATAAAAGTCAGACGGACTGCAGGTGAGCCGCAGCTGCCAAGCAGCGCCGCCACTTCCTTTTCCTATCTCAGATCCCCCTCCCACTACTTTCAGTCTGAAGAAAGGATCTGACCCAAATCGTCACCCATCCCTTTTCGCCAGATATGCTGCCTGAACTGCTGAATTACTCCAGCACTGTGTCTATCTTCGTTATAAGCCAGCATTTACCATTCCTTCCCACACGGTAAATCCCATGCCTTGGAGGAGCACACATTACCCATTAATTCTCAAGTGATATGCTGTGCTTGCCATATATCAGATATTACACGCAACTAACTGCTGGTTTGGGAGACATGGGCAACTCCCTGAATCATGTCCAGCGTACCTATAATTGGAAGAAACACATGATATGGAATATTGTGAAAAGTTCAAGTGACTGCACCAATCTGATTGCCCACTGCAGCAGGCCCTTATCAGCATTTCAACCACTGTTAAATGGCACAGCATATTCATACCTCACGAGTGACACACAATTATAATCTCCTACAAGGGGAGCTCTAATCATTTCTCATTGACATTCATCATTGTCGTTCATCATTGTCATATCTGCCACTGTCAATAGTCAGTGGATCACATTGATCCAAAGTGGATCTGAACTTAGAACTTACTGCAATGGTTGCAAGAGTATGGTAGAGGGTTGATACAATGTACTGCATCATGTGAATTATCAAAATCTTTCTACAAGCCTAAGGTAAAACAGTTCATTCAATTGGCACCACCATCCTGTATCTGTCGATAATGTGGCTTCAGTATGAAATTTCTACAGCTTGTGAGGGATTCATCAAATGAAGCACATATGGAACAGGTGCCTATGTATCACCATTAGTCAATCGGCAATGGGTCAAAATTATGGAAATCCCAACCTAAAAGCATAATGGGAGTATCTGGTCATTGGGATGATCATAAACTGTTGAGCAACCTTTGATTCCCATGCAGATAAATGAAAACATGGTGCAATCAACATTTTTAATTTCCATCTTAATACAGGATTTAAAGTTGTTCAAGGTTGCTTTGTTACTGTAGGGGAAGTTTCAGGTGGAAGTGCTCCATGAACTTGAACAGCTCAAGACATAGGCCAAAAATCAAAGAAGAAATGCAGTGGGTCATGCAGCATGGGTGGATATGGAAAAAGTAAAGTCAAGAAAAGTTTCAAGTCAATAACTTGTTTAGTCTTTACAGCACTTTCTGGGTTTTTATTTATTTCTGAGGGTTCAACCTACTGTACCCCATCTTATCAAGGGTGACAGCAGGCTGGGCAGGCTCATTGCCACTGCCAGGTAATATCAAGGACACTGCTAGAATGTCAATTATGGGATCACAGATCATTGGATCCTGAGAAGGGGTAGCTGGTTCATGAGCCTGTAAGCACCCATAAGTCCAGCATCTAGTTTCACCCCAGTTGTTTGCCTGTGGACAGATTACTAGATCAGTTTTACTTCTTTAAAGCTTCTTTGAACAAAAGCGATGATATTAGACAATAGAAAATAGACAATAGGTGCAGGAGTAGGCCATTCGGCCCTTCGAGCCAGCACCGCCATTCAATGTGATCATGGATGATCATCCACAATCAGTACCCCGTTCCTGCCTTCCCCCCCTAATCTCCTGACCACTATTTTTAAGAGCCCCATCTAGCCCTCTCTTGAAAGCATCCAGAGAACTTGCCTCCACCGCCCTCTGAGGCAGAGAATTCCACAGACTCACTACTCTCTGTGAGAAAAAGTGTTTCCTCGTCTCGATTCTAAATGGCTTACTCCTTATTCTTAAACTGTGGCCCCTGGTTCTGGACTCCCCCAACATCGGGAACATGTTTCCTGCCTCTAACGTGTCCAAACCCTTAACAATCTTATATGTTTCAATGAGATCCCCTCTCATCCTTCTAAACTCCAGCGTGTACAAGCCCAGCTGCTCCATTCTCTCAGCATATGACAGTCCCGCCATCCCAGGAATTAACCTTGTAAACCTACGCTGCACTCCCACAATAGCAAGAATGTCCTTCCTCAAATTAGGGGAAAAACTGCACACAATACGCCAGGTGTGGTCTCACTAGGGCTCTGTACAACTGCAGAAGGACCTCTTTGCTCCTATATTCGATTCCTCTTGTTATAAAGGCCAACATGCCATTCGCTTTCTTCACTACCTGCTGTACCTGCATGCTTACTTTCATAGACTGATGTACACGGACCCCCAGATCCCGTTGTACTTCCCCTTTTCCCAACTTGACACCATTCAGATAGTAATCTGCCTTCCTTTTTTTGCTACCAAAGTGGATAACCTCACATTTATCCACATTAACCTTCATCTGCCATGCATCTGCCCACTCCCCCAACCTGTCCAAGTCACCTTGCATTCTCATAGCATCCACCTCACAGTCCACACTGCCACTGAGCTTTGTGTCATCTGCAAATTTGCTAATGTTACTTTGAATCCCTTCATCCAAATCATTGATGTATATTGTAAATAGCTGTGGTCCCAGCACCGAGCCTTGCAGTACCCCACTAGTCACTGCCTGCCATTCTGAAAGGGACCCGTTATTCCCTACTCTTTGTTTCCTGTCTGCCAACCACTTCTCTATCCATGTCAGCACTCTACCCCCAATACTATGTGCCCTACTTTTGACCACTAATCTCCTATGTGGGACCTTATCAAATGCTTTCCGAAAGTCCAGGTACACTACATCCACTGGCTGTCCCTTGTCCATTTTCCTAGTTACATCTTCAAAAAATTCCAGAAGATTAGTTAAGCATGATTTCCCTTTCGTAAATCCATGCTGACACAGACCGATCCTGTTACTGCTATCCAAATGTTTGGCTATCTCATCTTTTATAATTGACTCCAGCATCTTCCCCACCACCGATGTCAGGCTAACTGGTCTATAATTCCCTGTTTTCTCTCTCCCGCCTTTCTTAAAAAGTGGGATAATATTACCCTCCAATCCACAGGAACTGATCATGAGTCTATAGAACATTGGAAAATTATCACCAATGCATCCACAATTTCTAGAGCCACTTCCTTAAGTACCCTGGGATGCAGACCATCAGGCCCTGGGGATTTATCAGCCTTCAGTTCCATCAGTCTATCCATCAGTCTATCCAACACCATTTCCTGCCTAATGATGGAATCAGTCTGAGTTTTCATGGTGGTGCTCTAATATTGCAGAGCAGGCTTGAAATACTGGGTTATTTGGTGGTGCAAGGCAGCTGAGAGCATGGTCATCACTTATAGCTGGGTTTGCAACTATTGAAAGGAGATTCATTAGACTTTTGACTTTAGAGATACAGCGTGGAAACATTTCCTTTGGCCCACCGAGTCCATGCTGACCAGTGATCACCCTGTATACTAGCACTATTCTACAAATTAGGGACAATTTACAATTTACAGAACCAAATTAACGTAAAAACTGCAGGCTTGCCGGAAACCAGTGCACCCAGAGAAAGCGCACATGGTTGCAGGGAGAACGTACAAATTCCGTACAGACAGCACCCGTAGTCTGGATCAAACCCAGGTCTCTGCCGCTATAAGATCGCAACTCTACTGCTGAACCCCTGTGCCGCTCTTCTGTGGTGGGAAGGCCAGGATCAAGATTCTGCACTATAACAGCACTGTCCTTGACATTCATCCAACATATCAAGCAGGCCTCACATGCCACAAGATCTTGATACCCATGCCCATTTTCTCTATAATCAATCAGAGCCAGCTAGGGTAAGATGCTGCTGACAGCAATAGTGAATTTGAGTTAATGCAAATGCAGCACTTAGTGGGGTGAAATGGAAGGTGCACACAGACATGCTGTCCAGTGGGCTGCACTGGTGTGGTCTCTTTGTCCATTGTCATTCCAACATACACTTTCCAGCATTATTGAACTTCTGGCCCATTACCGTCATGTATCATGAATGCAAACACTGGCCCAAATTCATATAAACACTGACAACTCTTGCACAAATTACTATACTCAATCATTACATTCAGAAGTCACTGGTAAAATAAGTTAGATCTATAATGTCAAATGTTTGCAGAAATATAATAATGTTGTCATCAATGAAACAAAATAGTGTGTTTTACTTTTCATTTTGTTGTTATACAATGTTACTAATAGTTTCGACATTGTCCCCGTCATTGTCAGTTGGCATTTGAGTCTTGAGTTACGGCAGCGGACAGCGCTTGGTGTAGAAATAGGGGGGGTACCACCTCGGAAAACCCACGATCCGGGGTGCATGTTCAAGTTCTTGCTGTCAAGTTAAAAGCGCAAGATTGAGCAGATCAACACAATAAATCTGCTATTGACAAAAAAAACACGTAAAGGTGAAAATGATACAGGATTTTTTTTTCACGGATGCAACCATACACTAAGTTATAGTGATAGAGTTTAAGACCTTCTGCAGCATTTCGATTCATCGGGTGGTCTGTGTTCCGCTCAATGTAAGGGATTACGGGACTCGGAAAAAAGTATCTTTATACTATGTGATTCCCTTAGAACTGATTACTTACAACACGTGCTACTAGATAGTGATGGGGATCGCCTTTCTATGCACACGCGGACAACTGTCATGTCTTAAACGCGCCACGGTCAGCCGGAGGCAGAGTATCATGCATACTCTTGAGTAATGGTTCGAAGAGCCAAATGACCTCTCTATGCTTCTGCCCCTAATAACTTATGAGGAACTCGGTCGACAGTCGTGAAACCTGAAGTAATAATCCTGTGAATGATACACTCCATCCCATATAACAAGCAAGTGAAGAATCCAATTTATAATTGTAAAAATCCTCAGGGAAATTAATATAATTAATTATAAAATCTAATTAACAATTCAGTCCAATGCTGTGCACAATCTCAGGAGCAATTTGTATAACGAGGTAACAATTCAACGCCAAAGAACGCTGTGGAGGCCAGGTCGGTGGATATTTTTAAGGCAGAGATAGAAAGATTCTTGATTAGTATGGCTGTCAGGGGTTATGGGGAGAGGCAGGAGAATGGCGTTAAGAGTGAGAGATAGATCAACCATGATTGACTGGCGGAGTAGACTTGATGGGCAGAATGGCATAATTCTGCTCCATTGACATGAACTTATGCACTTACCTTCCACTCTAAAAGAAAAAAACATAAATGGAGAAAGAATGACCAACTTCAAATACTGTTGGTGATTTGTCCAGACATTTGTCTGAAATGTTAACTACATTAGCTGGATGGAAAATGGGAGTTATAATTATTATGCCCAAAATGATGATCAATTGCTGCCATGCTAGTGTTCAGCATATTATCCCAGCAAGAAGTGAAACATGTGTAGTGTTGGTCAGCACAATCCTTGCTTGACACATTCTACAGAATGACATGAAGAGATGTTAGGATTAACTATGACTCACTACTCAGGAGAGGAAATATACAAGAATAATGGATCAGCACTATCGGTTGCAGCTTCACAGAAGGAATGATTGGAAAATTGCAAATATAAGGGAAAACTAAAGACTGGGACCCCTGGTTCCGGAGAGGCCAACAGGAATAAATATCATTCCTGTCGTTACCCTGTTAAAACCCCTTAAGAATGTTGCACATTTCAAGTAGATCATTCGCCGTAATTTATCATCGCAGGAATCACTCTCCACCTCGAGAATCAATGCGATATGTGAGGGAGCTAATATGTTGTGTTGTAGTTTTATTGTGGGGAGTGGTGAGGGGTTATAATTGTTTATTAAATGTGATGCAATGCAGAGTAGGGGAGAGCTGGTTACAGATACGATATATAATTGCATGAAAGGTTAGTTATATTATAGAATTACAGTTATATAATGGAACGCGCTGTCAGGGGTGATGGTGGCGGCAAATACAATTGAGCATTTAAGAGGCTTTCAGATAGTCAAATGGATATGTCGGGGATGGACGGATATGGATCACGTGCAAGGAGAGGATATTAGTTTAACGTGGCATCATGTTGGTCACAGACATTGTAGATCTATGTGTTACCGGTGTGCAAGGTTTGAGTTATACGGAGAGGGCAGATAGGCTAGAACTCCCCCCCCCCCCCCCCCCCAGTATAGGAGGCTGAGAGGAGAACGTATAGAGGTTTACAAAATCACGAAGATCATAGATGCGGTGAAAATCCTCAGTCTATTCTCCAGTGCAGGGTAGTATAAAACTAGAGAGCACCAGATTAAGGTGACAGCGAAAGATTTAAAAGGGAATTGATGGGCAAATCTTTCACACAGAGGTTTGTGCAAACGAGTTGCCAGAGCAAGTGGAGAGATGGTTCAATTGTAATATTTAAATACCCTTGGACAGGTACACGAATAGGAAATATTTGTAGAGATATGGACTAGACACAGGCAAGTGGGACTAGGTAGTTAGGCAATGCGGTCGGCAAGGACGTGTTTTGCCGAGGACATATTTGTGTGCTAGTTCTAATCCCTTCACCTTAGTTCTACAAGGTGAAGGGATTATAGTTACGTTATAAAGGTGGTGGTGGTCGGGGATGGGATGTGGTTATAATACTTTGAGTGACTTTGTAGTTATATTCTGAAAGTGTGCAAATGATTGAATTTGGATTACTGGAAGAGGACTTAAAATTACGTTTAGGGTTTCAACTATGTTGTCCTGCGCGGAGAATGGGAATATTTTTAAGATACTTTTAAATTACTCCTTGTGCGCAGTGCTTGGACAAAATTCCGACCCTAAGACATCGACCTGAATCTTAACGCGGTTTCTTACCCGTAGATCCCAGCCAATTCGTTTTCTTTTGGTGTTTGCTCGGAGTTTTCGCGTGTGTTAGGACTTGAGATGAAACTCAATGGTTTCCAGTGTCTTATTTTTTGAATAAACATTCAGAATATTCCACGTCTGGGCATTCGTGCGAATTCTACGTATTCAATGTCAATTAAAAATTGAATTGACAATAGACAATAGGTGCAGGAGTAGGCCATTCGGCTCTTCGAGCCAGCACCGCCTTTCAATGTGATCATGGCTGTTCATCCACAATCAGTACCCCGTTCCTGCCTTCTCCCCATATCCATTGACTCTGCTGTCTTTAAGAGCCCTGTCTAGCTCTCTCTTGAATCATTAATTGAATCATTAGTTTGAATAATTAGTTTCTTCACTGATGTTACCAATATGTACGGCAAGATTATGAGAGAAATCTAACATTTTTGGATACATTTTAAATGTATATAATTTATGCAGCTATTTTCCAATGAAAGAAGGTCATCACCTACTGAATGGGCCGGATGGCGTACAGAGGAAAGAGACGGGCCAAGAAGCTTTGCAACCATCTTTGTTTCCCTCTGAACTAAATTATTGTGTTTTCTTTCTTCTTGATTTTGTCGGCAATTAAGGACATCGTGTTTTAGTATTTGTAGTACACTTGTTACCTAGTGAACACCTGTGCAGCGAGTCTTTGAATGCTTTAGAGCGGCGAAAAACGGACTGGAGGCCTGATCTTCACTTGCACGTACGTGCCTACTATATATTCATTATATAACAATCAAAACTTAATAAAGCGGTTATGAATATTGAAATTGGACCTGTTTATTCCTCAAAGTCAGCACAATTAGCGGAGAATAAAAAATATATTTTGCAGGCTCGGAATTAAGGGAAGGCTGATACAAAATTAGTATCTCCAAAATCACAATGTTTTTGGTTTTACCTTTCACTATTTTCTACGACATGTCCCCTTTTGAAAACTGACATCCCGCAAATGTAAATGAATCGCGGAGCAAGATGCAATTCCAAACACTTCACTTTTGTAGATACCCAATTTAAACCATTTGGATCAGATTCTGAAAATTCTCAAAATAACGACCTGTTCCCACATACTCAACATGCAATTCTGCCGTGGTTTACATTTAGTTGTTATTTTCCGCCACAATTATACCAGGTAGTTGTGTGCAGCGTCGGAAATACATTCTGTGCACATACGGCGATTTAATAGCCCGCATCCATACTTAATGTTTATTTTCTTTCGATTACGCAGTTGAATTTTTCTTCGTTTTTTAAAATTAATTATATATAAGCCCAAGGTGGGAGATGATAGATGTCGTGAACTCAAATACATCGTAGTCATTATTCTGCAGGTCCCAAAATCATGTGTGTTTGAGAGTTTCGCCTTACAGCCTAATTAATGCTCAAAACTTCTTTACAATCCCGACCACTCAAATCTTCAATTATTACATAATCAGGCCAAAGCGATTAGAAGGTTTTATGAAGGTTGCAAATAGCTGGACCGGTGTGGCAGGCTGTTAGAGTGTTGGGAGTGGGGTGATGGCCAGTCAGGAGAGAGTTAGTTGTACCTTATTAACTGGGATCGGTGAATTTATTATCGTGATGTCAAACTTGCACAAAGCCACAGACGAGCAATGAAAGGGACATCCACGTGTCATCGACAGCCTCTCCATTGAGGTAAACAGAATAGGTGCACGCATCCCACGATGCAACAGCTAACTATTTAACCCATAACTGCATCGAAGCGCAGCCAACTCAACTGGCGCATCACCCCCTCCGAAGCCAGACAGGTGTAGCTGGAATGGACGACTGCCTCTTCGACTTCGGTCAGGACAATGCTGGTGATCTAACATTTTGGGGTCAGGTTGACTCGAGCTATCAGAGCCAGTGGGACGGCCTAAATTTCGACTGTTTGGCCGCCAGCCCCCAGCTATCTCCATGGTCTTCCTTCGCCGGCCAGCCTGCGGTTCCTGATTCTGCCCTGACCGATCTGGATCTGAAGACATTGCAGCTGGAGGCTGGTGCTGGAGGGGACAGCTCCTGTCTAGAAGAGCCCGGGGATTCCAGTCGAAGGCAAAGGAGGCTGCTCTCCTCGCAGCCTTACAAGGTACAGCGCTATGCGGCCAATATCAGGGAACGCAAGAGAATGCTCAGCATCAACTCAGCCTTCGACGAGCTCAGATGCTACGTTCCCACCTTTCCGTACGAGAAGCGCCTGTCCAAAATTGACACTCTGCGGCTCGCTATCGCCTACATAGCTCTTCTTCGAGAGATACTGCTCTCCGGTTGTGACCCCAAGGCTTATGTGGAGCAGTGCGTGAGAAACGGATACCAGAACAAAACCGATGCTTCGTGGAACACCAGTGGTGAGCCGAATCTTTCAATAAAGGGTTTATTGAAGAAATAGCTTGACTAAAATATGCAATCCAAACTAGCAACCTTAATAAAATGTCAAGAAATGACAAAAGCCGGAAAATTGAGACCTTACAGGTGGAGGAACGGGTCAGCTACACTTGCACCCCATAGTTTTGCAAAGATTAGGAGTAAGGAGTGACTAGTGGGACCCCAGCTATTTACAATATATATTAATGATTTGGACGAGGGAATTGAATGCAACATCTCTAAGTTTGCGGATGACACGAAGCTGGGTGGGGGGGGGGGGGGGGGGGGGGGTGTTAGCTGTAAGGAGGATGCTAGGAGGCTGCAAGGTGACTTGGATAGGCTGGGTGAGTGGACAAATGCATGGCAGATGCAGTATAATGTGGATAAATGTGAGGTTATCCACTTTGGTGGCAAGAACAGGAAATTGGAATGTTATCTGAATGGTGGCCGATTAGGAAAAGGGGAGATGCAACGAGACCTGGATGTCATGGTACACCAGTCATTGAAAGTAGGCATGCATGTGCAGCAGGCAGTGAAGAATTCGAATGGTATGTTAGCATTCATAGCAAAAGGATTTGAGAATAGGAGCAGGGCGGTTCCACTGCAGTTGCACAGATCCTTGGTGAGACCACACCTGGAGTATTGCGTACAGTTTTGGTCTCCTAATCTGAGGAACATTCGTGCCATCGAGGGAGTACAGAGAAGGTTCACCAGACTGATACCTGGGATGGCAGGACTTTCATATGAAGAAAGACTGGATAGATTCGGCTTGTACTCGCTAGAATTTAGAAGATTGAGGGGGATCTTATAGAAACTTACAAAATTCTTAAGGGGTTGGACAGGCTAGATGCAGGAAGATTGTTCCCGATGTTGGGGAAGTCCAGAACAAGGGGTCATAGTTTAAGGATAAGGGGGAAGTATTTTAGGACCGAGATGAGAAAAAAAAATCACACAAAGAGTGGTGAATGTGGAATTCTCTGCCACAGAAAGTAGAGGCCTGTTCTTTGGCTATATTTAAGATGGAGTTAGATGTGGCCCTTTGGCTAAAGAGATCAGAGGGTATGGAGAGAATGCAGGTACGGGATACTGAGTTGAATGATCAGCCATGATCACATTGAATGGCAGTGCAGGTTCGAAGGGCCGAATGGCCTACTCATGCACCTATTTTCTATGTTTCTATGTTTTCCTTTGTTTATCTTGAACATATCAAGGAAAATAAACTGTGAAGCAATTATTATTATTTTAAATTGAAGTCGGGAGTCGGCGCGGTAGAACTGGACTTTGCCACCAACGCAATGTGCTCTGCTGTTTCCCACTATTAATATGCGTTGCATAAAAGGTGAATAATCAAAGGATCGCATAATGAGATAGATTTATCCATCGTGCACGTGTAGTCTCTTTGGAGAAGCAATCTAATCAGTCGCAATTCTACACTTTCCACGAAGCCCTACGTGAATAACCTCAATCGCCTTTTAGAAGTTACTGTTGAATGAATTTCCACCAAGTTACGCAGTACTTTTCACAATTACTTTCAGAGCAATCCAGATGTATCTGCCTCATTGCCCCCCTCCCCCCATCTTCCTCCACCCCTCTTCCAGAAACATGAATCAGCTGTCCTATCCTCTTGCTTGCCACGTTGCCTACAATAATGTTGCCAAAACTGTTTATTTTCCACATAATAAGGCCATTATCGAGTTTTGGGTTGGAGAAACTCGTCGCATAAAGTTTACCGATATACAAGCTGCCTGATGTCCATTTGGGCAGCACCTACCATGCCATCATTCGTTTTGGAGGCTGGATATTGTCGTGGTTTGACGATGGTGATAGAGTGATACATCTTACACTGCTTTGAATCTGAGCAAAGTTAGCGCCCGACTTTATCCTGTAATATGGGATAGGGACCATAACAACCAAAGACGGAGTTAACTGGCGCGGTTTTATTCTTGTAGAACTCTGGCGTGAATGTTCATCCCACAGCGTGTAGACACAGTGGGAAGCTGCAGGCGCGCTGCCCTGAATATCCCGTCCTCGAGATGAATGGCTTGAAAAAGAAAGTGGAGAGCGCGGCTGCAGTATGTACTCATGGAGAGAGGCAATGCATAATTAAAATAAATGTTATTGTGCCAAGGGCACGGCTCACTCCGGCCGGGCAATGGTTAGCACTGCACAAGTAGCACGAGTCGTCAACTCTCACAGCACGGAACATTCGTTTTCAGAATTTGTAACAGTTGTAAGACCGTAGTCAGGGTTACAGTTTTATTTTTTACAGATACGAACTTCACACAGCTGCCAAAAGCCTAAATAATGGGAGACCCCTTTCTCCCCTTGATTCAACTCGGTCCGAATGTTCAATTCCCAAATTACAGCACTGACAGCTAGAAGTAAAAACACGCTCTCCATTAATTCAAGCATTGGGGTTGAGGTCGGCACGGCAATGTGGACAATTATTGGCCCCATCTAATTCACTGCTGGGAAAACAGGCTGCCTTCTTAACAAAATAGGATTGTTTTATTTGACGCGTACTTGTTAACAGTTCAATATAAACTTAATGCCAACATGTAGGATGCCAGACAACACAATACAGATTTCTGTGTTGCCGTTCTTCTGTGGCTTTTTTTAATATCCCAGCTGCCTGAACCTTTACTCCTGAAGCGCCGAAGTCCGTCCGTCAAAGGGTTTCACTGACAGCAATTGTGCCCCGGGCTTTAGTTAACCAATTTGATTGTTACTTCGGATAAATATGATGAATCAAGTTATTCTTTTCAAATGAGGGATTAATTACTTTGCTTGTAAAATAAACGCTAATTGAAATGTAATTAAAGCAATCTATCTGTCTTTCGTGTTTTTGTTCTTTTCCAGATCTGACAGCTCGTCTTTCTTGGATAAAGTGGGATTAGCGCTTGTTTGTCATTTACTACTGGCCCGGCGGCCTGCAGTTACGTCGGGCCCGGGGGCCAGCTGCAGCTTCCCAGCACTGCCGGACACAAAGTGCTGCAGGAACTCTGGATTCCAGCATCTGCGCGGCGTCGTCTGACTGCAGGGAATATCGTCGCCGGCATCTCATCGGGACTCGACGCTTGGTCTCAACTAACTATGTCCCCGTACGCTTTAACTGACAGCCATTTATTTAAGGTTTACTTCCATTTGTACCGTTGGCAGTTAATTCATATTTAACCCAAGGGTGTGAATGCAAAGTAATAATTTCTTAGGGATCCCCAAATTATTGAACGGTTTCAGTGTCCATAAGACTTGCAAAGCATAGCAATTGACACTGATAAGGAAAGGATGCTCCATGAGCGACACTTCAGCACCTGACCTCCATTATACTAAGCTAAATAAAGGTACCTTTCCAATATTTTATTTTCATCGTAAGTAGCTGTATCCTATTCGCTTATTATTTGTTATCAAATTCTTGCTTCAGATGATAGCTGTTTTTTGCCGAGTCCAAACCGACTTTTCATCTAATCAAAGGTTCGCTGTTCTTCAACTTTCCTTCAATTTTATTCAGAATATTATTTTTAAATCAGGGATTAGTCGTTTTACAAAAATACTTTGCTGCAACTGACTGGCATTGAGAAACCAATGGCGGGGGACGTATTGTTTGCCCTTGAAATTATTAAAAATTAATGGACAGTTAAGTCACCAGGAAGAACATAATATTTAAATTAAAATGTTGGACGAATCTTGGCTAAGTTTGTGTTGAAACTTATCCGATGAATTAATTGTATTTAAAATATGTGTTTTGTGTGATCAGTAGCGATGGGCAGGGTGTCACGATTAGTCAGTTGTAAATTCTCCGGCACGCCTCCCCCCCCCCCCCCCCCCCCCCCCCCACCCCCACACACACACCGAGCATCCTGCGGTCCCTTCATCCTAGTTGCGACGCGAAGAGGGTCGATGCCCCTGAATCGCGATGAAAAGTGCATACACTTTCTAAGGTGGTTCGTGCTCAAGATACGTAATGGCGAAAATATTGACGTGGAGTGAAGAACAAATGTGCCGCCCCCCCCCCCCCCCTTCTCCCCCACATTAATGCAACGTCACTCCACAGTTAACATTCAGCTTTATGCCGAGGATCAAGAGTAACAGGATCATTTGGGGCCATAGCTCACAAAATCCATCTAGGCTCAGAAAAACAAGCGTATCAATCAATCAATTAATCTTTTTTTTTCTCATAATGCAATGCGAGATCTAAACAAAAACAAGAAAAAATGTGAATACTCTACAGTGGGAAGAGGAACAAAACTAATGTTCTAGGTCGGAGAGGTTACGGTAGATCTTGGGAGACCTTTGCACTGTCTTTAACAGGATATTATCGGACTTTATCTTGAACTAAATGCTGTATCCGTTATCCTTTATCTGTGCAGCATGGACAGCTTGATTGTAATCATGTACGGTATAGTCTTTTCTTTGCACACGTTACAATAATAAAGTAAACTATACTAAATATTTACCCTGTGTCTCTTCCCACAGATGCGACCGGACCTGCCGAGTATTTCCAGTATTTTCGGTTTTTACATGCCCACTATCTGCAGTTTTATTGGGGTCATTTTTCATTTAAACAGCGCGTCCCTTCATTGGTCTCAGTCTACTGATCCAGAAAAATACGCGCACTGCTACTCACTAGATTTAGTCATAATCATAATGGTAATTTATTAGACAAGTATGTTGTGCAACATACGAGGAATTTGATTTGCATGCACTCATACCAATGGCAACAAGACACCCAAATAATTTTTGAACATGAACATCCACCACAGCGACTCCCCCACATTCTTCACCTTGATAAAAGGCAAAACAAGTTCAAACTTCTTCCCTTCTTTGGTCTCCCGCGGTCGCGCCACTCGAACCTTCTGTTGTCGGGGCGATCTCGGCTCTCGCAGCCGGCGGTCCAGCCCTCCGCGTCGGGGCGATCAAGCACCCGCATGCGGGGGGGGGGGGGGGTCTCAGCTCCCCCCCCCCCCCCCCGGCGATCGGACACAGGGTCGGGCTGGTCGAACCTCGTGTGGCTTGGAGCTTCCCGACATCAGTCTCTACCCGAGACTGCGAGCTCCTCGATGTTGACATCGAGGCCTCGATTGGAGCATCGGTCCCAGGCAAGGGATCGCAGGCTCCGATGGTAAGTCCACCGCCCCGCGGCGTGGCTCAAAGTCAGTCTCGTGCAAGGCCGCCAGTTCCTTGATTTTAGGCCGCAGAGCGACCGGAGATACGATACGGAAAGAAGTTTTCAACGACCCCCACCCCCACCCCCCACATAAAACAAACCAGAGAACATCAACACGTACTTTTAAAGCACACTAAAATAACATCAAAGACAAAAAGATGGACAGCCTGTTGGCGAGACTGCCATTGCTGACGGCGGCACACGGTATTTGACACCCAGTAGTTTACACATGGATTATGTAGCAAGCCAGATATTAACACCTTAACTGGTACCACAGCTGGACATGTTTATTTAGCCGAGCCGTCTTCTTTATCCCGCTGGTAATTTGTTCCCACATTGACCATGACATTTGAATGTTTCTCCTCAGTCTCCACAGACTACAAGTTGCATTCCAGCCAGAAGGATTTTTTTTGTACCCTGGCACCAGGCAGCTTTGGTTGCACAAACGCTTGGCTGCTGGAAACTCTATCAACTTCACTAATACCCTCATATTACCATGACTGTGGCTGTGGAGACCAATCTTTGGTGGAGACCAAGTGAATCGATATTTTTAAGGCGGAGATTGATAGATTCGTGATTAGTACGGGTGTCAAGGGTTATGTGGAGAAGGCAGGAGAATGGGGTTGAGAGGAAATAATAGATCAGCCATGATTGAATGGCGAAGTAGACTTGATGGGCCGAATGGGCCTAATTCTGCTCCTGTAACTTATGAACTTATTACATTTTCTCCTCCCCAATTTGAAAGGTCGCTCGCCGTGGTCAGTGATCAGTTTGCTTAATCACGTTGTAGATTCTGCGCTGCTCCACTCAGGCGCTGATCCACAGATTGAAAGTTTCTGATACAACACAACTTGGATCATCATCTTCGATCATTTGGAGTCATGCTCTCCCACATTTCCTGTCTGCCCCAATTCGACGGTTGGTAATCTATGTAGCTACCTCCTAGAACAGATCTCTAACTCGACCACTCTCGATTGCATCTCAGTGTCTGAATCTCGGATTCCAGCCGATTAACCCTGAGCAAAAGTTCCTCAATTTGCGGACACGCACTACAGATGTAATCACCTTGGATCCCATCTGTTGCAACACATCACGTACCCCACCATGCGTGTCTTAAAATATATATTTTTTTTTCATTCTACCATCATAGGCGTGACCTCACTCAAGTCCCTTGTTTACTTATGAGCATACTCATTGGAGACTACGTTGAATGGATGTCGTGGTAAAAATATGATGTGCTTTTAGATGGACCACAGATTCACTTTCACAGGTGCCAGTTCAGACCAGTCATCTAACATTAATAATTTATAATTACAATAGTTTATCTAATTATAATTAGATATGAATTAATTTCTCATTATTATATGGTTATTTGTTTATTTGTTCATACATCGCTACAATTTACAACTGTGAGTTTAAGAAAATGTAACTGCAGATCTAACTTAAATACAAAGTTAAATGAGAATAAAATTTAAACACCATCTGCATGACACGGAGAATGTCCACAGAGGACAAAGTAAATAACAAACCCAATCAAATAACCAACTTATTTGGTGCTAATGAATAAAATCTACATTCATTTCCTGGGCAGTGTTCTGTTCTGATATTTCATATTACCTTCTATTTTTTCTTGCCACAATTGTGTATGTATCTGTGTCCGAATGCTTAATGGTGCCAGTTTGCACGTGGATGTCGGTATGTTTGCTTTCGTACGATTGTAAGTGGATGCCCGTGAGTTTGAGTGTAGGTATAGTTCGATGTCCATCAAATACCTAGGTGGTTGATAAAAAACGTTTTTATTCATCATTGCAAATTAGTATATCTGTTCATCAAAATATTATTATTTGTGACTGCAAATTTGCCCCTTGGATATGGCTGCTTATGAAATATGTTTACATCCGGCTGCACATCTTTGTGTGCATCTGTGCCCAAAAAGACTATTCGCAAGAGACTGCTGATGCTGGAGCCTCGTGCAAAAAAAACAGTGCTGAAGGACTGATTTATAAGTAAGTAAGTAAGTTTATTAGCCAAGTATTCACATACAAGGAATTTGCCTTGGTGCTCCGCCCACGAGTAACAACATGACATACAGTGACAGACTCAGAAAACACTAAACGTTAACAATAATAAAACATTCATGATAAAACACCATTGATCAAGCATGTGAACCAACAAAATATCAGATCAAAGGGAGGCTACAGATTTTTGGTTGTTGAGTAGAGCAACTACTCGTGGATAAAAACTAGTTTTATGTCTGACTGTGGCAGCTTTGACAGTCCCGGATTCTTACGCCCGAGTGTCCTTGTACATCACTGTACTTGCATCTATATATGTATATGATTTAGCAAATAGTTCTGTGCATGTGTGCGTGTGTATGAATGTCGGCGTCTATGAATGTCTGCGGTTAACATCGCCGGGGATTGTTGGGCACGTGGTCCCCACATGACTGCTTCTAATCACTGCACTGCGGAGCAAACGCTTTAATATAGAGCAGATGGAACAGTGCAGTTTCCGCAATAAATTAGTTAACATTTCAATCTTACTAATAGAAAAAAAAGATTTGTGAAATTGGATTTATTTGTTCTCCCCTAAAACTCTAATACTTACTAGTCTATAATGGACTGGTCTATAAACTGACAGGAGCGATTTTCAGCGGCAGGGTTAAACGGAAGGGTTCAATCGTCCGAGTTGTGATTTTAATATGATACCTTTGGTAATCACTTAGAAATATAAATAAACCACCAAATAACTGGAGAGACCCTCAGCTTTCAACCTCCCTTGGAATACATGTAATTGGTGCTGACATTTAATTCCTGCATTTGGGTTTGAATTATTTTAATACAATTTCAAAATGAACACGCTTCCGCATTTAAGGAATCTATATATTTTCATTTGCGCGGCGCATACAGGAGAGCGTACCTACATCTCACAGAACTGGTTAGTGTTAGTCTCTGTGGTGCAATGAAGTTGGAGAATGAGAGAGGTGGAGACTTATTTTTCTGACTGCGTTGAATCATCTGTTCTTGGTTTCTCTTCCAAAGAATAGACTTGTTTTTTTTTGGATAGGGTGGGGTTAAATGCTTATACCCAAAAATTGGAGCAGGATGCACATGATTTCATGCAAGAATCGCACTTGAAACCAATTTTCTAACGTCGGACGGTGTCGATCTGTACATGTTTGTTTGACCCTAGCACTACATGGATGGGTGGCGTATGTCCGGACTGCCACGCGTTTCTAATCTTATTAATGGTGATGTACTACACCTTTGCTGCCATGGGTTTGGGGGAAGCCTACGAGCTTGGCTAAAATAAAAGCAGATACAGGAGTTGGAGGGATGGGGAATGAGAAAGCAACAAAAGGGTAAGACACATTGATGTTCTGCCCAAACTTCATAGCCTCCGGAACAAGACTGTGGAGAATTAATCCATGTGCTCCCTGCTAAAATGCAAAACAAAAATCGAAAATATTGGTCAGGCAGCATTTGTGGAAAGAGAAACAGGGTAAACATCTCGGTTTCAGGGCCCTTCACATGCCCTGAAGGGAAAAGGAAACTACTGAAGGCGAACCAGGAGAAGAGGAGTGAAATGTAAAACTGCAGGGTACGATATGGGTAGAATGGGATGGGCGACGGGAATCATTCAGAGGAATATATGAAGGGGGGCCACATTGAAATTTACAGAATAGTAAAAGGCCTTGTAGAGTGGATGTGGAGAGGAAGTTTCCTTAGTGGGAGAATCTATGACCAGAGAGCACAGCCTCCGAATAAAAGGACGTATATTGACGAGGAATTTCTTTAGTCAGGTGGTGAATCTGTGGAATTCATTGCCACAGATGGCTATGGAGGCCGTGTCAATTATATATTTAAGGCGGAAATTTATGGATTATTGATTAGCTAGGGTGTCAAAGTTATGGGCCAGACAGGAGAATGGGGTTCGGAGGGAGAGATAGATCAGCCACGATTGAATGGCGTAAATTCGATGGGCCGAATGGCCTAATTCTGCTCCTATAACTTATGCATTTATAGCTAGCAACTCAACCGTGTGAACACTGAATTCTCCAATTCCAATTAATACATCCCCTAACCCTTATCTCGCCCTGTGGTCCCACTATCCCCCACCTCTCTCTGCTCCCTTCCCCTCCACCGTACACAAATCTCCCATTCCCAACTCTCCAATTTCCCTTTAACCCCCCCCCCCCCCCCCCCCCCTCCCCCAACTCCTCTTCCATCCACATCCTTCCCATCGGATTTACCTTTCACCCCTTTCAGGACATCCTTTTTTCCCCTTTTCACCTCTAGTCTTTGTCACTTAATCCACCCATCTGCCAATCAAATCCCCTCACCTGTACCCACCTATTACTGGCCAGGATTGCCCCACCTCACCCCTTCTTTTCCGGTTCCCCCCCTCTCCCCACTACAGTCAATGTGAAGAAACGCCCCGATCTTTCCATCGTCTGTCCATTCCCGCCATTGATGCTGCATAACCCACTGAGTTCCCCCAGCGCTTTGTATTTCGTTACCGATGTTTTATGTCCAATTTCGTAAATGCTTCGGCCGATCCAAATGGCATTGAGTCTGATCGCATCACATGATTAATGCACAAAAATAAAGGCAATCTCCAACTTGTGTCGAAGTCAAACTGGTCACCATTGATTGAAATTGGCACCTCCTCAAGAGAGTTAGGGTAACGCCTTGCAGTCCCCAGCATTAGCTTCCCTCAATGTCTTCATTCCTTCCCCCCCCCCCCCCCTTTGCTTTTTGATGCGCGGGCTCCGAGGAGCTCGCTTAGCAGTAGATACCGTCAGTAAAACAAGATGCAACACAGTAAACAGAAGAGATGGGGTATGGCCCCATTTACAGCTGAGGAAACCGCGAGTAAAAATTGAAACTTGGGAATTTTTTTAAACGAGCTAAAATGAATAAGGGCCCCTATACTTATTGCAATGCACGGGTTAGAACGCACGGGTTAGAAGTCTGGATGTACTCTGGAATATGCCAGTGCAAAGAGCAATCTTTGATGGTCATCCACCCAATCGCCTTGGACCTTCCTGCCTTCCACTCGCAGATCGTTGTATGGATTATCTGCCCAACTCACTTCTCTCATATTAACTTCAATACCCAAGATAGGATGGCAACCTTCTAGTGGCATTTCGACAGACACGTGAACGGGCAGGGAATTTGCGAGGAGCTAAACGATTAATCGAGGCGGAAAGACGAAGCTTTATCCAAGTGTAAATTTGGGGTTGTAAGAGTAAGACAGTGAAGTTTGGTCACGCAGTCAATTTACTGTTGGCCCGAAGCCTACACTTTCCCGTCGATTGGTGCCGTGAAAATCTGCAGTATTTGTTTGGCTAATCAATCAGATTCCCATAATGCAGTAATTCGCGATATATTATGTTCGGCGAATTCGGTAAACTTGGCAGCGTGCTAAGCCTACAATCAGTCTGAAGAAAGGTCCCGACTCGAAACGCCACCTATCCATGTTCTACAGAGATGCCGTCTCAATGGCACCTTGTGTTCTTTTTTTTTGTAAACCACTATCCGCAGTTCCTTGCATTCCACTATCAATCACTCGTCCAACAACTGGGCCGTTCCGGATCAGATGTCACGTAGTTTTACTTCAATCTGAAGCTGGAACGATACCGGTCTGCAGGTGTCGTGGAAGGACTGAGCGTCAGCTGTCGATGTTGCGAATTATAAAGATAATTTTGGATGAGCCAGGATGTATATCGATTAACAGTGGATTCTAGAGTAACAACAATATGTAATCCAAAAGCAAAATAGTGCCGATTCTGGAAATGTCGAAAAAGGTGCTAATGTAATTTCATCAACCTGCAACGTTTCCCTCTCTATAAATGACCGTCTACTGTGCATTTCCAGCATTTTCTGGGATTACTTTTGTCCGAATGGTTCTGCGTGGGAGTCCATTCATTTCATTTGTTGTCCTTAAGTACTGGACACATTTTAAATAGAATTTGAATTTTAAAAGCCCTACTTCCCCGCGACAAATCTTTTTTTAAATTTGTAACAAACTAAAATGTAAACTTTAGTCGGACTGCAAACCGAATTTGGTAATCTCCAAACCCTGTGTTAATTTAGTGTTCTTTCCAGTGAATGAGGCTCCGGTGAAAAGCACATCAATAGCAGATAAGGAACATTTTGTTGTAAAGGTTAAGGTAGCGTTGTCTACCGGCCGCCTAAAACTCAATGATAAAATGTAACACTGGTTGACGATTGATATTGTAGGATTTTTCTCTGTTCTATGATGTTAATCGAACCCATATCCTAGAATTAGTATATCCTTTACATTTATATCCCCGAACCAAAGTGGTTACCCTGTAATATTAAAACGCTAACCTGTTCACAATGGGATGATACATTTTCACAAGCCTATCATGTCCCAGGTGATGTTAAATCTCAATACAGGTGCATATTACACTGTGTTTACCGACATAACTATATAGGGGAAGATAAAGTCTTCCAAACTGTTTGTCTAATCGGATCCGCAATCTCTCTCCTCCACCCCCCCCCCCCCCCCCCACCCCCCCATTACTTCCCGTCATCACTATTGGCAAAACTTCACAGCCGAAGTCTGATTTTGACATAAACATTTCGTCATTTCATTATCTTTAAAATAGTCAAAGGCTCATAACAAGCGACATTTTAAGTCTTTTACAGACAACTGTTAAATCTTCCTCTTGGTAATGCGACAGTTTAAGTATACACCTTTCTGTTCGCATTAAATGCATCTAAAGACTTAGAATTACACCGTACAATCGCGATATAAATATTGGAACTACATGATCAAAGTAGGTGTACACATAGGTGCACACATTTACTCAACTCCGAAACATAATCTATTCCTACTAGATTGTAACACGAGATAACTGTTTTTAATTGTATTCTCCCTTTTCAGACCATAAACCCAACGAAAATTTGTTGTCGTATTAAGGTGGTGCAATTCCACACATTATTCAATTTCGAACCTTAGTCAATGTTCCCTGCAGGACACGTCAGATTATGCGATAATAATCGAAAGAGTTTATCGAAAGTTCCGCTTTACACTTGTTACTGCCACCAATTAGTTAAGGGTCCAAATGCATCATAGTACGTGGAGATTGTTTCTTGATGCTCAGCGAATACGTGGAATAACACATTGTTACTTTTTGATACACACATCAAATCTGAGTAAGGGGACAACCGTGAAATTAGCACCCTCTAGTGTTAGCGCTGCGGAATGAAACGAATCGGATGATCAACACACCAATTTGTTGTATTCAGCCTACAATCTTCAAACAAAGTCACTTCATATCCCACTGGGTAGAAGAATCGAAAGTTACACCAAAAGCTGGAGAAACTCAGCGGGTGCAGCAGCATCCGCAAGGAGCGAAGGAGATAGGCGACAGGAGATAGAAGAATCGAAAGGATGCTTCGAAGTGGACTTACTCACGAATCATCACAGGTTTTGCTTTGTAAAATAAAGCGGAACAAGTTTCTCAATCAAACGAATCTCATACAAATTGATTTTGTGTGGCACGCAAAACCAATAACAATTATTAATAAAATGCAAGAATTTACACATGGTATATTTAAATTTCTCCTGAGTAACGCGATAATAGCAGCGTCAGTCGAAATCAGTATAGCAGATGATTTTGTAAAATGACCAAAGCCAACATCATTAGTTTCGCACTTGACGCAAATTAACTAGAAAATATTCGAATTTTTCAAGGATGCAAAATAATTTGACACGTATTACAGCATATTAATTTTCGAAGAAATTTGCGTTTAATGGTTAACATAGTGTCATTTAATAGATTTGACGAACATTGAGTGATTTAAGTGAAGTTTTGTTCCGAACAGAAAACGGCGGTTTGGCGGCGTGCCGAAAGCAGGAACAGAAAAATAATATATCGCTACGGAAAAACACAGTCTTAAGGACAAAACTGATTCTTAGATTTTCTTTGCAGATATTGTCGCCAATCAAACTGAAGGTGACTGCCACTGTCTCAGCCCCACAAAAAAAAAAACAATTTGGAAAAACAACTCATTTCTGCTCAGTCCGACGCTTAATATCCCATCCTGCCAGAAATTAAAGCATTCCTGTGATCAAGGCCGTTCATCGGACAAAAATCAATCCAATTTAAGTGGAAATTATGCTTTGTTTGAGGTATATGAACTGACAATCCACACGGTTAAATCATATTAATCAAAGCATTGTTATATATTACGCGTTCACGGCCATTCTTGACATAAAAGCGTACCTGCGGCAAAGTTTGTGCGGAATACCGTTGAAGAGTCAGGTTAGTGGCAATTAGGGTATAGGTCTGGCATGCTAGCTCGCAGAGGTACCGTTCACTCTTGGTGTTTAAAGATGTTGAGGGCTAGTTCGGTGCATTCGGCTAAAAATAGAACTGTCATGATTTTTTTTATGTGTAAGTATTATTCGGCAGAGCTTTGAAGTTTCTATACATGTATATTTCTAAAACGCGACCCCGCCAATACACTGGGGTACTTTTTCGGTTGGAAACCGCTCGATCTCAGGTTTCCAATAAAAGGCATATAATCATGTAATTATGTTATACCGTTCTCTGTTTAATACATTTTGCAGAAAAAAGAGGTACTGCTTCGCATCTCTTTCCACTCCTCCCCGGGGCAGTAAGTAAAAAACTGCCTGTGATCCCGCGCTTGAGGTTGGGAATGAGTGGCACATACGAGTAGTTAAATGGGTCGCGTGATGTGAAAACGTCCCTTGAATCTGGTCACTAGGAAATAGCAGGAGCCTGGAAGCTGACTACATCTTATATTGTTCAAACGCTCATCGTCATTCCGTATTGACCCCCTTGGTTATGCAGCTATATGCTGACCGGGATAGGGCGGGGTGTGGATGAAATATTACTGAAGTACTTTGTCATTTAATTCTATCTTTATGCACACACACACACACACACACACACACGCACACACGCATTATCCCCAAAAATCTTCCATTAAAAAATAATTGTACTGTATTTTATAACTCCATGTCTCAGGGGCGAGTTATGGAGTCAAGGGGTGTACTTGATAGCTCATCCCGAAGATTTAGAATTATGAGATGGGAAGAAGTGCGCTCGTTCAGGGGAGGAGGTTATAACATCGTTAAGCTCGGAGTTTGAAGCCTTGAATCTTGAAAAACCTAGCGACAGGATGTGGAGCGTTTAGAATTGGGATAGGGCACAGCCTGTCTAGGTGTCCAATTATCCCCTTTCTTTCTACTTCGACAATGATTCCGGTAAAACAGGAATACGTTTCACTTCGTCGTTTGAAGTCTACATACCTACAAATACATTCTTGTGTTGCAGCTTTTGTGAATGAACTGTTAATTCTAGGCAAAGTTGTATGTTTGTCGTTAAAGTCAATATGATGCAACAAATAAAGCAGGTACTACGCCGACAGTCATTATTAATAACTTGAAACAATCTGAAGGGGTGACATTTGTGTTACCGTGGGAACTGCACGCTGAATTGAGGAATTTTGTAGTTCCATTGGGATTCGGAGTCTCAGACAGGAAAAAATACTTGGGAAAAGACCGAGGGAGACAAAAAGAAAGGAGTCGCTTTGGTGTAGACTCAAGGGACGCTTGTCCAAAACACACACATACTTGCCATTGAAAGACGGAGCAGCGATGACAAGATTTCACAAGCGTTCGGTATTTTTACAGTTTACTGTAAATTCTGTGGCTTCAGAGCCTTATTATCCAACCGTCACAGGGTTGTGAGACAGGCGACTAGTTGTCTTTAACAAGATTTTAAAAATCATCTTTGTCAGACAAACTGCATTCCAAATAAAATCGTGTAATTTAAAATGGGTGTACAAGTTAATTACAATATATTAAGTTTAAGTTGTACGCAATGGCCATCTAATACCAACGGAGAGCGTGGTTAAACGATACTTTAAGGTCCTTATTTAATGATTGGGGCGCAATAATTAAATGCCGGGTTACCAACCGGGATTATCTGCTTCTTAAACATAATATAACTTCATAGGATTAAATGGTAGTATCCACGTAGCGTTAATTAAACATATCTAGGCATTGTCGTTATAGCAGGGTTGTCTTTCGCCAGAATATACAATAAATCTGGATTGAAAGCTGAATATAATAAACCTGGGTTGAAAAGGGAGGAATCACGTCCCGCATTCCTAAGCGTTTTGAACAACTCACACAACTCTAACAACATTGGACCTTTCAATCATCAGGAAACCGCGGGACGCGGGGACATTATCCGACCATTGTCGGTCATTAACTCTCGTGAGGCAGACCGGGGTGCATTAATGCATCAAGATAGGCAAGTGTTCTTGTAATAGGCAGATCCATTCCACATCTGCTAAAAGTACAAACTTTCCGCGGCCGTCTCATCGTCGTGAGCAAAGATTCTAGTCGTGACATTTTGGGTTACCGACACAGGACATCTTGGTACGGTGCTAGAGAATTGTGTAATTAAGGCGTCAACAGATTTTATTTTGACATGAAAGTTCCTGAATGTGTTTAGCCTTTCTGAATTGAATCTTGGTCGCAAGGCCAACTCCAATCCAGCGTAAAGGTTGGCGGGTCAGTTGGCACGGCGTCGTCATGTATACAAACCGAGCATCGGGGCGTGTGCGCTCCCAGTCACAGTTGTGGATCTCCGTCCTTACATTTCATCCTCTGCAATTAAGGTATTTCAATACCGTCAACGGGGTGTTGAATTTAGCAACGAACTGTCGGTTTTACCTGTCAGTCGGCGAAGGAGGGTTTGTGATTACCTAAAGCGGCCCCCTCCCCCTAACTCGGCCAGGACAGGTCTCCCTGTGTCCTTACTTGGACATAGTCAATAACTGAGAGATGGTGGTCTGAGTAATCATTGTGGACCAAGGTTTGTCTTCTGCGAAAGTGTTACTTCGATCAATAGTGGGGAGTTGGGGTGGCGGAGGGAGGGGGGGGGGGGGGGGGGGGGTAAGAGGAAGTCAGAGAGGAATATATGTACTCTCTGTGAAATAAACGTTGCATAACTTGTTGGAGTAACTCAACGCGTCAACAGCCACGGCAGCATCTCTGGAGAACGTGGATAGGTGACGTTTCGGGTCAGAATCCGTCTTCAGACTGATTCGCGACCAGACTCGAAACGTCACCTATCTATGTTCTCCGTAGATACTGTCTGACCTGCCGAGTTACTCCAGCACTTTGTGTTTTTTTTCTAAACCAGCATCTGCAGTTCCTTGCGTCTACAACTTAACTTTACCCCTGGGCGGACCTGATGAATATCTCAAGCATGTTCGAAAGTTGCATCCCGAGGGATAAGTTTACGAATAATATCACAGGCAGCTTGGTGTGAATGGAGTGGCGCTGGGCTGAGAGACGGTGTTCAAAGATCTGACATTGCTGATCCATGCCTCTTCTAAACTGATTTACTATTTTCAATGCAATTTGATTTTTCCATTCCGATGATAAATTCCTTGTGCACACTCGCCTGTCTCCGTATGAGTACAAACGACCTGGGCTACGCTCACTGTACAGACCCGAGACAATTCTGCTGATGTCTACAGCCCCTATAGATAGGCTGCAGTTGCAAAATGCTGAATATCGCATCTTGAACACCACAAAAAAACAGTTTTGTTGCCTTTGGCACCGAAGGAGTGGGAGAGGAAACTTGGGAATATAGTAACTGTCTCTCTTATAATTGCAGGGGTGTAATATAGTGACGTTCTCCTAGATGAGCTTTTTATTTCTTGGACTAAAATATTATATGTAACTGTCAGCCTCCTGAAAGAGTTGACCCCTCCTACAGCTTTGTCCCAGCCAATCACAGACTCCTGCCACCTCCGCACTCGTAACAACTTTCCAGCCGCTCTTATTCCCAATAACCAGCCAAAACGGTTGGGAAATACTTGGTGAGCTTTCTGACTCCACCAAACTCGGTCTCCATTTTAAGCGAAAAGGGGTTCTTTCCCAGGTTTTATTTTACAGCGGTGAGGAAAAGTATTTTTGCTTCTTTGATTCGGTTTCCAATTTCCTTCCCGCAAGCCCCCTCTCCCAGGGCGGTTTGGTATGCCGTCGGACATCATGCAAGAAAGTCCGAGCAGTGCCCCAGTCTCTCCAGCGGACAGTCTAGCGAGCAGCGACGAAGACGCGGACAGGCAGCAGAAGAGGTACGACGTCAAGAGAAGGTACAGCAAGAAGTCCAGCGAGGACGGGAGCCCGAACCCCGGGAAAAGGAACAAGAAGTCCAGCCCGAGCTCACAGTCTTACGAGGAGTTGCAGAATCAGCGGGTCCTGGCGAACGTGAGAGAGCGTCAGCGGACTCAGTCTCTGAATGAGGCGTTCTCGTCGCTCAGGAAAATCATCCCCACCCTGCCGTCCGACAAACTCAGCAAAATCCAGACCCTCAAGCTGGCCTCCAGGTACATCGACTTCCTATATCAGGTCTTGCAGAGCGACGAAATGGACCAAAAAATGTCCAGCTGCAGCTATGTGGCCCACGAGAGACTGAGTTACGCTTTCTCGGTGTGGAGGATGGAAGGAGCTTGGTCAATGTCGGCCACTCACTAGCGCATGAACCGGTA
This sequence comes from Raja brachyura, assembly GCA_963514005.1. The sequence continues at coordinate 40,362,553 of OY740787.1, read as the reverse complement.
CGTGAACATTTTGCTTTTATTACTCCTGCAATTTGCCCCCTGTCCCATTATAGTCTTGTGCCCGGGAGGAGGGCAACAGGGGTGTGGGTTATTTGTGACAAATACTTGCTCTTTTTATTGAGTAAACTCAGTACCTAGACCCCTTACTTCTTCTGGTGGCTAACTTGTTTCTTTAGAATGCAGTAACACTAACCAGACCCCGTCGTTTTCTCATTACAGCGTCCTTGCAGATTACACATTTCAGTCTGGACTGTCTGTTTGATGACAAAAGATATTTCTCCAAAGGGATTTTTTCTTATGCTAAAAATGTGACCGCCAGCCTTTATCGTGCTGGCTGGTTCGGTTTATATTTATAAAAGTCAATCGCAAAAATGAATGAACAGCGGATGAACTCTGACTTCATTTATACGTTTAATAATAAATCGGATTTTAATGTTACTATTGGTGATTGTGAAAGACTACCACCGATTGTTTCAAATAAATATTGGGCATGTGAAGAACAGAGCACCGGAGCTGGATGTGAATCCCGAGATGATAATAATCTCCATCAGGTTTGAGAACAGAATAATAACAACAGCTCAACATTAGGGCCATTCCAGTATCACACTGTGCGTCTGTTGACAAACTACAGACATTCACATGTAGGCAATTACTTACAGTTTATAAACCGTTTAATATATTTAATCGACTTAATATTCACCATCCCATTAACGGCAATATAAAGGAAACGCAGAATGCAAATAAAGATCCTGTACCTTGCAAATGAAACCTCCTCCCACAACACGACGTGCCTTTAGTCTTAAAGTGACCTCAGGCCTGGTTATATACCAGTCCATTTGGATTTAATGATCAATAAAGTGATCAAGTGCTATCTGATCCCCTTATTTAAACGACCGTTTGCCCCAATCGCGTCCTCCGGCTAACCGCTCGCTCTCTCGCCTCGGATCACTGCGGGGTGTTTGCCTTTGTGCTGTGTATGTTCGACCTGTCGTTTGGTCGATCACTGCATGGGATCAGTAGTTAAAGTTGCCTCTCTGGTTTGTGTGTTGACAGGCGGTTAAAGGTCGTTGGAATCGATGGAGAGAGCTGGTGCTGAGTGGGATTTCTCTACCCACACACGGCCACAATGAAATATCGGCCACGTCTCCACAGATACTCGCCTTGAACTCTCAGAAGAGTCCTTCCAGACTGAGGAGTGAACTAAAGTTTGCAACTACGTGACAACAACAAACAGTGATTTTAAAAGATGTGAAACATCGTTGTTATGCATGGGGGAGACGGTGCTGGCAACTCGGACGATCCTGCTTTCAGGAAGGACATCGTTCAGACTAGACACGTGTGGGATCCTTCTGTACCTTTTATGCTTTAGAATAAACATAGTCGGTCGACGAAGTGTATCATGGAGATAATTTAGAGCGAAAAAAATACCGAAGCTCGTACAATGGGACTAAAGCAGATCAAGAAAAGCAAACGTAAAATATCAGCACCCGTGGTACAGTATGTTTGCCCTGAGTAAACTTGGAATTAGCAAAGCTTCACATTATTACATTTTTTTCTATCGCATGTAAATCTTGCTAGTTTATTTATTAAAGTTTTTCCATCTATTGCGCGTACGAGGCAGTTGTATGGTAAAGTTGTTCCAGAAATTCAAAATCAGCCCCTTTTTTAATCATTTTGTGGGAATGGGTTGCATGTTTTAAACGAAGGTTTTAAAAATCTCCCGGTATATTAAAACCATTGTAGCAATCCAGTCAATTGTAACCTCTAATTTTCGGGTTTTCAAAAGCTGTATTATAACAAACAGCCGAACAATACAATCCGACAAAACGTTAGTAATGGTAAGGATAATGTCGCTACAATTCGCCAACTAGTTTTTCAGATAATTCCAGATATTGTGATTGAATAGTACGGGCGTCAGCCATTAGAAGGTATCCATAATACATCACTGTGCACATCTGCAGTAACAATAGATTATCAGCACAACAGGCCGAGCCTGCTGGGATTCAATCCTAACTGACGACTAAAACAGAAAGGAAGGCCAACTTCACCTAACTTCAACTTCACCAACTTGCACCTAACTACAGGTCAGAATTACCTCAGTCACTTTGGGACAAAAATGGACGAAGTCAGTGTCGAAAGGAAGCTCAGACTGATCAGGGTTTTGAGGCCTGCTGTTTTTTTTAAATAGGTGTGCTAGTTCTGTTGAATTTACCGCGTCTTGAATGCGCACTGAAAGTATCGAAATATCTTAATCAAAACAAGTTTCCAAGTCTGAGGGTCTAGTTGGTCGGTTTCACACAGTCCTGGGGTCGGGTAACATTCTTAAACGTCTGGATGTTTTAAATTGACTTTAACGATATATCTGCGCCAGGTTTGATAGAGAAGATAGACGCAAAATGTGACGCTGCGAGCTAAGATTAAATAAAAAGTAAACGTTTTGTAAAATGCTGTGATATCACATCAGTGACGGTGCTAAGGTCGGGTGACGGGACGTCTGCTAGCGCGATGACTGTTGAAATGACCGTGAAACTGCCGCAGGCGAGAGAGAAGAAACAGATTGTCCATACAGATCCTACGAAGATGAAGACGAGAGGACGACTTCAATTGTTGGCGGTTCACAACAATTAATTTCCAGGGTCTATCCGGTCTATCGGGAAGAACCGCCAGAGGAGCGAGTTAACCATTTCGTGACAGCTTTGTGACAGTCGCTAACTTCTGGAAATGAGCCCGCTTGAAAATAGCCGCAGGGTCAGTGATATCCATTGAGTTGGACTGACCTCCCTCCCATGGATCTTACCCTCGCCTACCACCGGCCCCACTCTCTCTTTCATACCCACCGGCCTAAACTCTATCGGGGGCTTTAAACTCCTCGATTTGAAATATGATTGAAAACCATATAAAATTATTAAGGGATTGGACACGCGAGATGCAGGAAATATGTTCCCGCTGTTGGGGAATCCAGAACCAGTGGCTACTGTTTAAGAAGAAGGGGTAGGCCATTTAGGACTGAGATTAGGAAAAACTTTTTCACATAGAGAGTTGTGAATTTGTGGAATTCTCTGCCTCAGAAGGCAGCGGAGGCCGATTCACTAGATACATTCAAAAGAGAGTTAGACATAGTTCTTAGGGCTAGCGGAATCAAGGGGTATTGGGGAGAAGACAGGAACGGGTTACTGATTGTGGATGATCAGCCATGATCACATTGAATGGTGATGCTGCCTCGAAGGGTCGAATGGCCTACTCCTGCACCTATTGTCTATGTATCTATGATACCCCGCTCCCCTCCTTTACCGTTACATCTCCCTACAAAAAAACCCTCATTGTTGGAATGAGCGGCGCAGCAGCAGAATTCCGACATTGAGTCGCTGCCAGCTGAAGGTGAAGCCAGGATGGGAACACAGCCGGGAATCTCACCGCGATCTATCCCGCACTCCAAGCCCAGTCCATTCCCCCTTATTGTCCCCCACAAGATAAAACTTTGAGCCATCTTTCCGGATATTGTGCACAGCATCTGAAGAGGAAACTTTAAGTGATGAATAGCCTTGTTTTCCTCACTGGGGGAGAGAAGGTTGATGATCACAATCTTAAAGATTGCTTTCTGATTACACATCCCATATCCGGGCGTATTAACTTTACTGTTTGAAACCCTTTCTTTCACTTTCAACCCTCACCCCCATCCATCCCACGCACCCACTCCATTCCTTCTATGAAACGCAGGGAAAAATCAACAGTTGGCCTACCTCTTATCACCAAGCGAGAGATATAAAAACATAGCTATATATAGAATATGTGACAGACAGAGAGACATATATATATATATATATATATACAGAGAGAGAGACAGACAGGCAGACAGACAGACAGACAGACAGACAGACAGACAGACAGACAGACAGACAGACAGACAGACAGACAGACAGACAGACAGACAGACAGACTTGAAATGTTCCTGCCCATAGCAAACCCACCCCAGCTTCAACCTGAAAGACTCCCATTTCTTGTCAGAGCGAGAGAAAAATACATCCTGATTGAAAATAAAAGTGTGCAACATATATAGAGATAAACAGAACGTGACTATGAGGGGGGCGGGTTGTGCATCGTGTATGTGTGAGCGTTGCGCTGGGTTTATGTGGTGGTATCGTATTTGCAGTAACTGCTAAACCGTGTAATCCAGCAAAAGCTCGGCTTCAATAGTGGAGAAAGTCTCCAACCGCTTGAACAGGTATGAATCTTCAGTTTGTTTCCTTCATAGAATAGCGCCAAAGTGCCAGTCTACAACACATTTGTTGTTCCAATGGTCAAATAATTTAATAATAATTCCGCCAACGACATTTGATACATGTATTTTCGTTGGGGATCCTGGGATTATTCTGCCATCTAACTACATATAATGTAATCTAGGAGAGCAGTGCAGGGCGACTGGAATTCAATATCTACTTTCAGTTTTAGAGGTAAGATATATATTTCAACTTCACACGTTGCACGATTTTGCCTGTGATACGCTCTTCCTGTTGACTGAAGACGACGTTTCCAGGCCAGGGCCCGAACTTGAGCGGTCTGCGAGTTGGGTACTCCGCAGAGGGCGTCACTGCTTCCGACCCGGGTACACTGATGGGTACACTGGCCAACCATAGCTGCTACTCCTAACAGTTCCGAGAAGTCAACAGGGCTGTCCCACGGTGCAGTTCCCAGTCTATGTTTGCGCCCATCTGTGCGTGGCGCCATTCGCTCATTTCCAGGTCTCCCTTTTCAATCTGCAGTCCCTTCAGGCAATATATTGGGGTTAATCCCAGTGGAGGGTAGGGGAGGGGATGCATCACAGTGATCAAGACGTTCAACATACCATCTTAATCTGAAAGATGGCTCTGTCCGCAGCCCCCTGCCTCCCCACCAGCATACTCACTTCACATGGTGAATATACAGTGAGGATCTTAGGTTAATTTCAGACCAGGCACCTCGCTATCCAGCTTCAGAATCGGTGATCGTGATGAGACTCATCAGCGGATGAATCTGAACATTTTATAGATAAACACGTTCTTTCAATAACTTAAACTTATGCAACCTCGATTGAGACTGAATTGGCTATTGACTCTGCGGTTTTACTCATGGGTCTGATAAAGTATCCAAAAAATTCCCATAAAATGTATTTTCTCTAGCGTCCTACAATGGTTTTACTGAGAAATATATGTCGTCTGCCCTGAGTCACTTCGTGTCTGAAATTCACCTCGCATACCGGCTAACCCCTATATTTTAAGAATCCGTGAGTCAATAAGCAAGCCCCGCATACAATGGGCCGAACACTGTGTTAAAGAAGGAACTGCAGATGCTGGAGAATCGAGGGTACACAAAAGGCTGGAGAAACTCAGCGGGTGCAGCAGCATCTAAGGAGCGAAGGAGATAGGCGACGTTTCGGGTCGAGACCCTTCTTCAGGCCGAACACTGTTCACCATTTCGCGAAAATAACTTGAAAGCAGGGCGTTTTAAACGTGCGCTGACTCTGCATTGGAACTTGGAAGCTGCACCACATATAGTTATAAAATATGCCCCCGCCGAATAGAAACAATGTCGTTGCCAAATACATATAAACAGGCTTTTGATCGAAGCCTAACTCAATATGATCTTCGCCATTAGGGGATGGGTGCCTCTGTTCCATTTATCAGAGACACCAAAAGCAGCACTTCACTTGTTGCACATGGAAAGTTTCATTTAGAAATTATAGAAAAATGTAAATCGTTTCAAATGCATACGGTGATCTTTTCCGGATGTTGTTCATCTAAAGAGGCAACTTGAAGCGTCGTACAGCGTCACAGATTGCTGCCATGCTAAACCTTTGCTTCCCTCACAATACAATCTTGTGCCTTGTGGCATTAGCTTGGCTGCAATTAATCTCTACATTTCTGTGTATGACCAGAATGTTTCACTTCCAACGATTTTGTTTCTAACTAGTCAGTTTGTCACACGAATAGTTCTTTTCTACACAAAGCATGTCACATATACTTAGGCCATGATACATTGTGGGAACCAGGTAGTACTGTTTTCGATCTCATCTTTGCAAGAGTGTTTGTTCTACTGGATTTCTCTCTCTTTCCCACGTTGTATATTTTACCCTCCATCACAATACACAACCATTTGAAAGCTTGCTAACATTCTAAATACTCTTGGGGCGGAGAATATCTTAAAAAAATTTAAGAGAGAGCGAGAGAGTGTTGGGGGGGGGGGGGGGGGAGAGGGGGGGGAATATTATAGGTGTACTGGGGCGTATTTTCAAATCCTAAATTAACAAACAGTGTCGCTTAACTTCAAAGTATTGTCGGTCCTTCATGGGTCAAGACCAGAAAGACGATATCCATCTCTTGTTCATTCAGTCCTACATCATGTGCATTTAACCTGCGAATCCCCAGATGACCTGACACTGAAAGTGCGGCACCTCCCACCTCCCTGTTTCTCCGCTGAACTTGAAAAAAAAAGACTTATGGATCCCGCCATGGCTTTTTGATCAGCGAGAAAAGAGGAAGAACGTCTCTTGCCTTAGATTAGGAACTTTGTCAAATTAGATTTAAAGCACCTTGGTATACTTTAAATTAATGCTAAACGATATTTCCAAGCGTAAAATCTGCACTTCGAATCGGGCATTGACCATTTTTATCACTAAAAATATACGTATAACACCGTGGAATGCGTATTAATAAACATTATACAGATAAATGTATATGCGCTTAGAACATACATTTTATGATTCGGGTAGTTCAGCATGTTAGCATCCACTAATGTTTCCGTGTGCTGAATGTTCCTTATGCTAAAGAAGATTCATTAAGTTTAATTAACTTTCTTTAGAGAAAAATGCAATGACAGAGGCAAATTAGTTGTATTTTGTTTAATAGCAACTATAAATTATGGGTACTGATTTTCGCCTTCCAAATAATTAATGAGCGGTAGGTATTCTAATTTTGGTTCTGCGTTTGCCTACAAACAATGAAATCTGGTTTTCCGAATCAAACACACCTCATGTTGCAATTAAGGTAGATAAAAATGCTGGAGAAACTCAGCGGGTGAGGCAGCATCTATGGAGCGAAGGAAAATGTGACGTTTCGGGTCGAGACCCTTCTTCAAACCCTTCATCATGTTGCAACTAAAGTAACTGCGGGGACGTCAAACCGTGCATCCGCTCAGTCCGGTTACCACTGTTGGACTGGCGGGTTTATATTGCGCTAGTGCAAATTACACAGGCAATCTGGGCCTTTATAGGAAGGTGAGACGATAATAATGTGCCCCATTACTTATTTCTCGGTACAATGTATGCATGAGCCAGACTCCAAATTTAGCTGCGCTATCGGTTTAACATACCCCGGTTGTATAGTTTTTAATTATATATATGCGTCAGATTGGGCGAATCGAGAAACCAAGCTTCTAAGCACATGCATTCAACCGTTATATGCTGGAATGTAAAAATAATTACGACAAGATGGTAAGCGAGTGTTATGTGTGTATATTTAACCCGTACTAAAGGCTTCCTGTTACGAGTCGAAACATTTCAGGTACTTAGATGATTTCACAGTTCGTATCTGCTCTATACGCGAGCGGTCACTCTGAGACGGCCAAAATAATAGTGTTTTGTTAAGTCGGTTCAAGGCTTGGGTGCAGGAGGCTGTCCAAACCGACTCCTGGCCGCTCCAGCTGAACTCATTTTACCCTGTGCCCGGTGCGTGTAAACGAATGATCAAGTGGCAGGTATTTGATGTGGCGCCAGATCCGCTCCTGCCGAGCTGACACGGCTGAGCCGAGCATCATTGCAAGAAGGAGTTTGGTTCCAAATCCACCCTCACAGCTGCACAGAGCGAGTCTCCGCGACGCGCCGGCATTTCGCTCTTAACACGCACTTCACTGCTGTATGTCCAGCTGCGTTCCCATGTGATCTAAATCAATGCCAGATTTATTACATTGCATTGTTCCCCACTCCCCCGCACTCAGTTCCAAGGAACCAGCTCAAAAGTGAATAGTCAATTGCCTCTTTTGGGTTAAATTCTATTTTTGACCATAACCGCAGAGTGAGCGGCTCTGATGGAATCACGGGAGACAGAGGAGCATCTTTGCTGTAATGGAAATTATTCATAGGCCATTATAATAGAACAGCGCCAGCCACTGCTCCCGTAGCCCAGAGCGCGTCAGCCTCACCTGCCACTCGGTAACTCAGGGTTGGATTGTTCAGCTTACAAGCCTCTCGTCGCACAATAGACCTCTAGCACAATATTGTCGTGCAAACTCCTTCTTGCAAGCCTACCAGAGATCCCACATCACCACAGAAGCTGCAGACATGGCTGTTTTCACACATAGAGAACAAAATTCAGTTATAAAGACATTACAGAGGTGCAAGATTGATGAGACAGAAACCGCTGTAAATACTCAGCAGGTTGGGCAGTTGCTGTGGAGAGGAAATTGTGCTTCTGCATTGACCGCCGTACTTCTCTTGCTCTAAGCTCTATTTACTATCATCTGTCCGCATATTCGATTCTTCCCTTGTGCGGCTATTTATAGACATAGCCAGGGTTATATCTGAAAATGTTTCGCCATTGGCAGTTTGAAGTATCGAACCCACCCAACGCTTATTTCCCGCTAAAAGCGTAAAGTATACGATTTATCCCTGATGTAACATGGCTTAATTGTACATTAATCTACATTAAAAGCACATCCAATCGTGTGTTTAATGGTGCGTATAATTTTACAGATGGAGCTTTTGTGCGCGAATGTGCAGTTTATCAGCATTTATTCCAATTAGATTCAACGTGGACCACGCAGGTGTAAGAAAAGAGTGCACCTGAAATTGACAACTGGAGTTTCTAAATGTATTTAAAACGCAGAAAGGCAGGAATGGCATTTCCCATTTTGCACTAACCCTTCTGGGGCGGGGGCGGGGGCGGGGGCGGGGGCGGGGGCGGGGGCGGGGACGGGGAGGGGGAAGAGGGAAGGGGGAGGGGAGGGGGTCTTGCACTTTCCACTTCACGTTTTCATCTTGAATTTCAATCCATTCAAGTGCAGTTGTAAGAGTCAAACGGATTCCATTAGAATTTGTTTTCTTTGTAATGCTAACAGCAGACTTTAAAAAGAATCGATGCAACTGACAATCATTTCAATGAAATTTCTTATTCGGATATCACTGCGGGCAGGGTTTTTTTTTAAAGAGCCTCAGGAGGCTAACGTGTGTGAGACGGGACACTAATGAGTTTTTGTTCGCTTTATGAGCAGAGGCCGTTGCACCTGTCTACAATCTGTGTAAAAGGCACGTTGGCCGGTTAATGAGACTAACTAGTAAACGCGCCCCCGTGCCGATGAGGCGTCACAGCCTGAAGTAATATCGCGGTTGCCCACGTTAAGCAACAGGGATCCTCGCCATGAATTCCATTGATGCATTCATTTGCGTTGGTGAGAAATAAATTTCATTGATATTCTTTGGACCAATTGATTTCACACTACACCCCTCCCACCAAAAAATCTAAACACTTTATCTTGGGGTAATTTTGCTGATTGCACTTTGCAGCAATGAGATATATTGCCATAAATCTTTCTAAAGGCTGTAGGTACCAAAATAGTCAAAGGTAGTACAAACGTGCAGCTATTGTGGTGATTAACTGTCTACATTTATACTTTTCGTTGAAAAAATTCCCGGCTCTCAACACTTGCTTAATAAAATAAACATTAAAGAACACACGCAAGAGTGGGGAATTTATTCACAGCCACACTGCATTGGGTACAAACATACATTGACATTGCGAGGTGTGCTGTACAGATTCGTCTGAATGTCAGCAAGACTCAAAAGGTTAGTTTCGGAGGGGAGATTACACAAAATAGACATTTTCGGGAGCAATATTCGTTTCCTATTAGTTTCGTTTTGGATCAGTAAATCAGGAGGAATAGTTTTCTTCGCTGGAAAGGGGAGTCTAAATCGATCAGGAGATACTCCTTTAGATAAACGTCGGTAAGAATATTTAGTTGTGCAACTGAAAAAAAATCTGCGTCTTAATTACATTTTAAAATTAGGAATCAATATATTTTCGGTAGTTGTGGCGCCAAGGCTGGAGTATAGTGTGGATATTATCAAAGCTTCTCGATCGTATATCCTCTTTCCTTTCAGCATGTTTACTGAGCGATACACCATTGTAATAGCGCTTTCGGGTGTTCCAAGATTGAGAAAACCGCGGTATGAAATACACATTCACTCTTATTTTGCTAACATTTTATCTTGGTACATGGATAGGACAAGTTTAGACTGATGTGGACCAAACGCAGGCAGGTTGGTCGAGTGTGGAGCTGGGACATGTTGGCCGGTGTGGGCAAGTTGGGCCGAAGGGCCTGTTTCCGCACTGAATCGCTCTATGACTATGACATTTACAATACAGACAGTGATATTGTGATGTGCTACCAGCCTCCACTAACACACCGTAATTTTCACCAATAGTAAAATAAACTGCCCGAGGAACTCAGCGGGCCAGGCAGCATATGTGGAGGGCAGAAAGATCTGAAGAAAGGTCTCTATCCGAAACGTCGTCTGTCCATTTCTCCCCACAGACGCTGCTAGGCACGTTGAATTCCTACAGCAGTTTCTTTCTTTTTGTTCAAGATTCCAACGTCTGCAGTCTCTCTTGTATTTCTGTGATTTTCATTACAATTGTTTCAACTGAATACATCTGCTCTAGAGATTACTGCCAGACATTGGTAATTAACATTATCCCCTGCAGTGCTTAATATTTTTAGAAAACACTGTGGTCCAAATCTTGCTCTCGTGGATCTTGCAGGAATTAGACAGCTGAACCAACTCCACAGAAATCCACAGAAATCCCCAAGTTGCTGCCCGCGATCTCCTCCTTCCACACATGGTGTGCTATTGGAAGGAAGATTTGCTGGTGTTCTCTCCAGAAATCAGCGAACCAGAGAACTTTGAGGCAGATGTCAATCCCTGCCTCTGCCGACAATCCCTGAAAACGACATTGGAGGTGTACCTGAGGCTTTCGTATACTACTGCTAAACTATAAATACTGCTTACCAACCCCTCTGGCCCTGATAATGTTACACGGTGGACAGTGAAAACCTCAGGTGCGCATCTCAAAACAGTTTATTTCAGAAAATCACGTTTTTGCAAACGCGAAACCACGCGTGTATCTTAATCCTTCTCCACCCTCTGTAAATAGGTTTTAGAAATTGGGGGTTGCTGCCTTCCTCTCCGCCGTCACTAGATTGGCTGAGCTGACTCGACTCCTCTACTCCTGAGTGTAAAGTGATGAAGGAGTGAATCCACGCCAGTGCCCCCATTGGGTTTTCCGGGGCCGCTTTCTGGCAGGCCGGGGTGGGGGCTGGGGCAGGGGCATTGTCTTTTGTCTTTTTGTCTTTTCTGGGCTCTACTTTTGCTGTCACAGTTCCCGTCAAACTTTCAGGACAAAGTTTAACATTAAATTTACTTTTTATTTGAATTTCCCGACTTAAGCACAACTTTCAATGGAATCTAATCGTATAAAACGTATACAAATAAGGACTTTATTAATTTATTCAGCACAATACATAACCTCTGCATGTTCCAAAGCAATCTACAGGCAACAATGTCCTTGGTTTTCTAAAGTAAAAACATTACAGTTTATAGCGTTTCCTGGCATCAAGTGAACAAATAGTCCACAGATCTGGACCATGTACACTGGGAGTTTCATGTGAACAAGGAATTTTAATGCACCCTGGTGTATATGACAATAAACAAATCTGAATCTCAAGATGTGGCCAATCTTGCCATCCAAGGAATTTTAATCGCCTTAATTGCATGAATATGGAACGGAGCCAGTATCAGTAATGGTGAAAATGAAACTGTTGGATTGTCATCAAACAACATCTAATTCCTTAATGTCAATTTGGATGACTATTTTGCCATCCTTATTTAGTTGGATCTACTGTATATGCGACTTCAACCCATTGCTAAGGGTTAACATTCAACTGCTTTTTCAATGGTCCAGCAACAATTGGTGAAAAGTTTGACTTTCAACAATGTCCAAACCCTAAGGATGCACTAAAAAACCCCACTAGATTTTCAGTGATGTACTAGACTAAGCATCACACGGGAGGTCTGGTCCCCACAACACAATATTCTACCTCTCCACCAATTTTAATATTGGTGGCCAGTGGGGTGGGGGGGGGGGGGGGCTTTTTGGAGCACTAGTACATGTGTTGTGGGCTCAAGGGACTGGTTTCCAGAGGGCTAGTATGAACATTGTGGGCCGAATGGATTGTTGGGCTGGCGGCCCAGTCACTCAAGCCTGTTGTACTGTCAGCTCACTCACTCACGGCTGGTGGGCTGGCAGTTGACTCACGGCTATTCCTTGAATTCCATTTCAAGCAGGGTGGAAGGCCACTAAAGACAGCAAGTTGTGACCTTTCCCTCCTCCACCTTCAGAGACTGAGCCATGCCACACTTCTGAATTTTATAGTCCCTCCCCCCTCCCACCAGAAGGGGCATGGCCTTCATGGCGTGAATGGCAGAGAGAGAATCTCAACATTTCCTGAACACTAATATCTCTTTTATCATTACCTGATGAGCGAGGGGGACTCTGAGTAAGATGGCCAAAAATCACAGCCGTACGGGGTAGCGTTTTTACTAAAATCAATATAAAACACAAACAGGAAGTGGTCAAGATTAGACTTAATTATATAGAAGGCAAGGCAACTTTAATTAGGCAAGGCAACTTTAATTAGGCAAGGCAACTTTAATTAGGCAAGGCTACTTTAATTAGGCAACACAGTTTTAGATTTTCCAAACCAAAGGCAACACAGCTTTGGCATTTCCAAACCAAAGGCAACACCGCTTTAGCATTTCCAGACCAAAGGCAACACATTTTTAGCATTTCCAAACCAAATGCAACACAGCTTTAGCATTTCCAAACTATTTTCAAACCACATTAAGGGCACTGACAGGTCAGTAAAGCCACTCACAGTTTAGTAAACATGTGTTCAGTGTTATTCACAGCTCAGACTGAGAGACATGACCCTCTCGCTCCCCCATCTTGCAGAGACTGAATGAGGCATTCAACACTTCTGGGTTTTATAGTCTGTTAGAAATATTTTCCCAACAAACGACAATCATCGTAATTAGGATATAACTTGAATGTTTTAATGAAAATCACGCAGTGTGCAGAAGTCTGAGGGAGTCTCTCTGCAGAAGCAGCTCCCCAAGCATGTCCTTTATACAGTGGAGTAAACAAGGAGTTCTCGATTACAATCCTATCTTATCACAAGGTCGTACAAAGTAAAAATCCACAGTCAGCACATAATATCGGATGAGGTCGTACAAAGTGCAAACTACAATCAGCACATAATGTCGGACGTCTGTGATTGCAGCAATAGCAGTAAGTCATGTCTACAAGATTGCAGCTGCTTGTCCAAATAGTTATTTTTCGCGAGGCTCGGGATCTGCGGTTACATCATTAGCAATGAGCAATGTCTTCAAGCAAGCATCTGCTTGCAGACGCATTTTTCTTAAAAGGTACAGTCCCCGATAGCTATAGGAAGGAATTTTACTATAAAGTCCCTCCGGAAGCAGCCTGGCTTTACTGACATTTTTAAAACACTAATAACTCTTTTATTTTTCATCGATGAGAAAATCCCCCTGCGCAGCGGAGGGGGACTCTGTGTAAGATGGCCAAAAATCACAGCCTAAGTGGTGCCGTTTTTTCTAAAATCAATATACAGAACGACAGGAAGTGGTCAAGATCAGACTTTTAGTAATATAGATAGTGAAGTTCCCACAAACAACAGTATGATAATCAGCAGGTAATCCATACATTGTGATACAGTTTCAGTGTGCTTGGTGTCTGAAAGAGGAGCGGCACTGTGGCACAATTTAGAGAACCATTGTCTCCGAATGCCAAAGACCCTGATTAAATCCTGATCTTGGATACTGCCAGTGTGGAGTTTGTCTGTTCTTCCTGTGTGGGAATGAGTGGGTTCCTCCCCGATTCTCACTATCCCCAGGGATTTCCAAGGACTTGATAGTTGTAAGTAACTGGTGGCTGGGAATTGCCCTTAGTGTTCAAGGTGAGATAGAATTTAAGGGATCAATGCGAATGTGAGGAGAACAAAGAATGCAGTTAATGTCAGAGTAGTGTGAATGGGTGCTTAATGTTGGCGTGTACTCAGTGGGCTAAAGGGGCTGTTTCCACTCAAGTGATCCAAGTGGTCTCAGTCCTGTTTTCTCTTTAAGGATTTGTAGGATGTTTCTCTCCAAGTACTCATCCTATTCCATTTTGAAAGTTACTATTGAGTTATCCAGAGTTGCATTATCAAAAATGCTCAAATTCTCTCCATTAAATCTCCCCTTAACCCCCCTCATTCTGAGGACAGTTGTAATTTTACTTTTCTCCAAACATAAATTCCTTCTCTCCACAAGGCTTTTCCTGACAAAATATATAGTTGTAAGAATTAGTTACAATATTCCAGATTGAGTTTTAACAAGGTAATCTCTGCAGATTTAGTGTAAATTCATTGCCTTTATACTTTATTCCTCTATTTATAACAACATTGATCCTATATGCTTTTATTAGCTGTCCTCTCATCTTCAAAGATTCTGTATATGAACTATTCAACCGATCACACACCAGTTTTAAAATTGAACCTTTTAATCAATATTACCACTCACACAAATGGCATAATTTAATACTTTTTGCCATTGCATTTGAAATATTGTACCATGCGTACACCCCTCTCCATCATTAGGCTCTGTCTGCCACTATTCTCCACACTATTACCAAGCCTTGTGATCAGTAGGATTTGAAATTATACCCAGTGCACCAGCATTTGAGTTATTGATAAATATAATTTGAGCTCTGGTTCCAATATCAACCCTTGGGGAACCGGAGTGAATACATCACTCCAGGCTGGTAAACAACGTTTCACCATTTCATTCAACTTTTTGTCTATTTGCCAATTTCATGTCTACACGGTGACTGCCCCATCAGTCTAATGGCCTTTAGTCTTGCTAAGAAGCCTGATATGTATAATATTTTTAAAGCCATGTCCACACAAACCATGCTTTCCTCGTAAAGCCTCCTCAATATTTTATCATAAGCAATTGTCACAATACTAATTCCTACTTTATTTTTTTAATGAATGCCTGTTTTGCTCATTGCCTAAAATAAAATAAGCCATTCCTGGTAACACAATACTATTGCACATTAATACCTCTATAAAAATATTTACCTCAATGCTTGAGCCTATTGAAAAGCTAATTTTTCGCAAGTTAATTTTCATTGAAATCCATGGATTAAAATAATGCAGCTTGATGAGATTTTCACCATTCTGTTGGCATATAAATGATAATAAACAGAGAATAACGGGTGGGTTTCTTAAATGTGTATATTTTAATGCTAGGAGCATTGTAAGAAAGGTGGATGAGCTTAGAGCCTGGATTGACACCTGGAAGTATGATGATGTGGCGATTAGTGAAACATGGTTGCAGGATG